>CM076578.1:682749187-683368948 GCA_034641835.2 Pinus albicaulis
GAAATGTGAACTTCATGTTGGATGTTATCCTTTAAAGTCCCTATGAAGACATCAATATTGTGTTCCCCTGGAATATCAGTTACCTTTATATTCAATTTTTGGAAGTCCTCAATGTGCTCCACCACTGAACCCTTTTGTTTGATATTTATCAATTGGCTAAAGAAGGTGTTTCTTTTTGTATCCTCATAATGTGCTATCATTTCCTCCATAAAAAATGACCAAGTGAAAAAAAAATTACGGGAGAAAAGCCATCGATACCATACAAATGCATTTTGTTCTAAATGTAAAGTTGCAATGTGTACCTTTTGTGTGTTTTTCACATTATTGAGATAAAAATATTCCTCCATATGTAGTATCCACGTTATAGGATCCTTGCCATCAAACTTCCTCATATCAATCTTTGGAATAGGGTGGTTCTTCCATCCAATATTAGAGTTTATGAAATAATGATTAAAATTTATTTTGTTCTCATCATGATTTTCCTCTACTATATTTTCTCCATTAGGAAACATTTCTTGTATCAACTTTTCCAAACCGTCTTAGTCTACTTTTAGATCATTCTTCATGTTTTCCATGTTGTCTTTCATTTTTTCATCGATCTTAACTTCCATGTTATCTATCTTAGCTTCCATGCCCACTTCGATGCCATCCATTTTAGCTTCCAAACCATTCATCTTAGCTTCCACACCTTTCTTCAAACCATCCATATTAGTTTCCATGCCTTTCTTCAAAACTTCCATTTAATTTTTTGTTTCTCTTTGCAATAGCGAAATTTGGTGCACTTGCTCTTGTAATTTTGATATCTCATGTCGTGTTTCTTCGTCTTCATGAGTCATAGTAGAGCCTTCTGAAGGCTTAATGGGTGTTGAATTCTTTTTAGGTGGCATTTTAGAATCAAACATTGATATCTATTCTTCAATATGCCCTTGGAATAAATTCAAACTAAATTTTTTCAAATGAGACTTATGTAATTCGAAAAAAATACACACCTTCTTCTTGTTTTTGAGGAGCTCGATATTGAAACTGAATTATCTTTGTGATTTCAGATCTTCAATATCTAAAATTCAGCCCTAAAGTATCCCTCTAAATCTTCTTTTGAATGCCACAGGCTTGACCTGATTTGGATCCTTTAAGGCAAAGTTATTCCCAATCTCCCACGATGACCTAATTATGGACTGGGTCAGTAGAGCGAACTTGTACGAATTTCCACGTGTCACTGTTTCCTCCTTTGGCTCTAAAATTGATATACCCAAAACAGTAGTTCGTGTATTTGTAGCCACTTTTTACAGAATCCAAATCCGACTCTCAGAGAGAGAGTTATGATGTTTTCCCCACATTCGCCTCTTAGAGATGAAATTCGGGAGCCTAAAACAATCCTAACTTCCATAGATCATATCTCCAAAAACGTTGCAAACC
Organism: Pinus albicaulis; assembly: GCA_034641835.2. Classification (NCBI taxonomy): domain Eukaryota; kingdom Viridiplantae; phylum Streptophyta; class Pinopsida; order Pinales; family Pinaceae; genus Pinus; species Pinus albicaulis. The sequence goes on from CM076578.1 coordinate 682,750,604, forward strand.
AAGATCTGAAATTTGTATAGAACTTTCCTTAGGATTTCAGCTTCACACTGTAAAAATTTTAGCTTATGAAACTTTGTATACGAAAAGTTATTGCGAAAATTCCACGATGACCTGTTTTAGTTGAAATTCTAGAGTATGAAAAAAGCCTAACCTCCCCAGATCATATCTCCAAAAATATTGTGGACCAAGATTTGAAATGTTTACAGGAGGTTCCTCAGGATTTCGGTTCCAAATTTCAATTTCTGAACCTTCGTAGAAAAACATTATTGCGAAAATTCCGCGATAACCTATTTGGAGTAGCGAAACCCTAGAATCCAAAGATCTAATACCAAATGTTATGAAACCAGCTCCAAAAATAGAAGAAAAGAGAGATCAACGCCCTATAAATCAGCCACTTCGAGGGGGCAACCTCTAATACATTACATAAATGAACAATTCTTTGATGATACCATGGGCCCACAGTATAATCTTAGCTGACCTAACAATAACAATGTAAGGGCACAATAATAACAATATTGGGGTTACAGGGGTACAACAATAACAATAAGGAGGCTACACTAATAACAATAAGGGACTAACCTAGTAATATAGGGACCTAACATTCAAGAAACCTTAAAGTAATCCCACAATATTTGTTAAATAATAACTTTTCTTTTTTTTATTATTTACATCACATCAAGTCTTATAGAGGAATCATTAAAAAGCTTGGAGCGATTTTGTAGAGGAGATACATTATCATCGAGAATACATTCGAGGAGAAATTTTTGCATTTCAAATGCTAGTTTTCCTTCTATTTTGACAATTTAAAGAGGAATTTGGTAAAATAAGTTGTTTTATTGTTTATATGCTGAGAACAATATTTTTTACTATTTTTCTTTTTTTGCAAAGAATTTTTTTTAATATCATACTTTAGGGGGGAAACCACATAAAAGTATCACATTTTTTAGATTTTATAAGGAAAAATACCAAAAAAAATCATATTTGTAGGATTTTTACAAGAAAAAATAAGAAAATCATATTTTTTAGGGCTTTGAAATGAAAAAATCAGTGTCCAAATTATTTTTTGAAAGAAGTTCATTTTTTAATTTTTTTATTTTTGTCCCAGTGGAAATTTCGATTCATTAATTTGAAAATTTTGAAATCATTGAAATAAGGAATACCCAGGTTCAAATCCCCCTTAGGTGACTCGGCTTATGAAAAGAAGGAAAATGCATAAACACCCAGAGGTTTACTAGTAGTTACAAGTGAGGTAGGTTGTTGAGTTCCTCACGGATATAACAAAAAAATGTATTCCTTGAAGAAAAAAATACGTTTACTAAAACAAAATAGAGAATTTAATTTAAAATTTTAAAATAAAAAATTACAGGAAAAAAAAATAGAAATTCAAAAATAAAGAAATAAAAATAAAAGAAATTATTTTTTACGACATCACTAGTGTCCTTTCGGTCCCCGCCTAGGCAGAGCGTTGATTCCCAGAATCATCCCTCCACACAGTTGGCAGCTGGAAGTGCACAGGAAACACAATTTTTTTTTTTTTTTTTTTATTCTTTTCTTTTCTATCTTTTCATTTGAAAATTAAATTTTAATTATTTTTTAAATTATTTTTTTTATTTCTATATATGTTTTTGTTTTTCCATTTGAAGATTTTTTATTTTTTTTTATTTTTTTAATTAAATTATAATTAATATATTTATTTATTTATTTATTTTGTTTGATTAATTTAGATATATGTTTTTTTTAATTTTTTTTAAGTGTGTTATTTAATATTTTATTATTTACGTTTTATAATTTAAATTTAAATTTAAATTTAACTTATAAGAAATAAGAAATAAAAATGTTAGATCTAAGACTTCTGTGATCCATAATGTAGATAAATGTCTTTTGGATTAATCACATCATTAGGATTTGGTAGACGTTTCGAACCATCTAATGTGGTTCATCATCAAGATAAGGTGAAGAAGGAAATCGATCTCATTGAATAAATAGTAAGGATGTGTCATTTACCGATGATAACTGTTAAAACCATCCGTTATGAAATACGAACAAATACTGGAATCAGTAATGCATCCCTATATATTTTGAGGAACGTGAGATCAGATTTCTTCTTAGAAACTTGTAGTCAAACTCGCTCAAATTGACGAGCCTTATCAACCATTTCCCTTATGTGTAGGGAAATAATGTTAGATCTAAGACTTTTGTGATCATAATGCAGATAAGTGTATTGTGGATTAATCACATCATTAGCATTTGGTCGACATTCAGAGTCATCTAATGTGGTTCATTATCAGGACAAGGTGAAGAAGGAAATCGATCTCATTCAACAAATAATAAGGATGCGTCATTGACTGATGATATCTGTTATAACTAGCCATTAAAAATTAGTCATTTAAAAATATTATAATTCTTGTATTGAGTAAATAAATATATGTATATATTACATGTTAAAAACTATTTATTTAGTAATATTTCTTTCTTTTTTTCCGAAGTCTAGCTCCTACATGCTGCGTGCTCTCTAGGTTGCGATGTTGCTGCAGCTGCGCCTGGCCTATCTTGGCCTTCTTTCTCTGCTCCCTCTACTCTCCAGATGGCCCCTCCGGACTCCTCCCTGGAGGCTGATGCCACCCAGCTCGCCTTCTCTGATCTGGTCAAATCTCTGTCGCCTCAGAGGCCTCGCCCTGCAATCTCCAAATTTGTTAAGAAACTTGAGGGCCTTCAAGAATTCATTCTTCCTCCTTATCTTCCTTGAATGGCTGCTCTTCTCTTAGCTGAAAAGGGTCTGATTGATCAGTAAACTGGACTTTGGCCCTCTCTGAGAACGGTTCAGCATTGGGTTGAACGAAACTGGGCCGACAAAACAAATGGTAAAATCTCCATTCGCTTCTATGGGAAAGGGTATTTCACCTTTCATTTCGAATCTAGGGAGGACAAGGATTTAGTCTTCAGAAATGGGCCTTACTTCATGGATTCGAGAGGTTTATATCATAAAAAATGGAACCTAGACTTCGATCCAGATCTTGATCTACCCAGTGTGGTTTCGGTTTGGGTCCGTCTTCCTCATCTCCCTCTTCACTACTGGGGGGACGAATCGGTTCACGCCATCGAGAATGTCGTCGAAAAATTCATCGACTACAGCGAACCAAAGGACAACATGTAAGCTTGTGCTAGGATCTGTGTTGAGGTCGATCTTGGTAAAGGGCTCCTAGAGGCCATTAAGCTCAAGGTGGATGATTGGACTCACATTCAGCAACTTGAATATGATCAGATCCCCTTCAAATGCAAGGTATGTCACGAATGGTCACTTTGCAAATCGTTTTTCTAAATTTATTGATGCTGAAAATCCTAAACAAGAAGCCCAATGGGAGCCAGTCAAAAAGAAGAAATCTACCCCTAACCCTAAAGATGGGCCATCCTCTTCTCCTTCACATTCCAACCCCTTAGCCTCCACCTCCACTCCCTCTTCCCAGGATCCCCCTATTCAGCCTTCTGCTTCCTCTGCTCAGCCCCCCCCCCTGCCTCCTCCAATCCCCAACTTGGAATCCACCAACCCCTTTTCCTCCTTATCCCCTCCTGAGGACGATCCTCCTCTTACCATTCCCCTCTCCCAGACCGATGGCCCTAGTTCCTCCCCTTCTGCCCCTGACCCCCCCTCCATCTGTGCTACTAGAAACTCTTCAAAAGATCATGGTGCAAACCTTGAACCCCAAAAAAATAAAGGGCCTGGCAGGAGATCCATCAAGTAACAAAGAGATTAAAATGCATAAAAAGACATAGCAATGGGCACCCAAAAGCCTATCGAAACCTACATCTTGGGGGAAAACAGCAAAGAGATGGGATCCAAGGAACAAGGAGGGAGAGCAACCCTTCGGAACATTGGCACTCAATGATGAAAATACCTTCTTGGAACAGTAGGCGATTACGGCACCCCTCTAAAAAATTTTCTCTTAAAGATCTGACAAACCAGAAGAAATTAGGCATCCTTCTCCTGCAAAAGACCAAACAAGGAAAGTCAGAAATGAAAGACATTATTGATAAGTTTAAGCAGTATGATGGCCAGCTCATTGAATCTAGAGGGGCTTCTGGGGGTATTTTCACCCTTTGGAACAACATCGAATGGATACTCAACAACAACATTATTAATCAGAATTGGATCAAAGTCAACTTAGAATACAAAAAAGACAACAAAAAAAATTTCATCTACAATGTCTACGGACCTACTCACTACAGAGATAAAGAAAAGTGTTGAAATACTATCAAGGCCGACATAGATGAAGAGGAGAACGGGAATATAATAATAGGAGGATATTTTAACCTCATCCTCCACTCAGATGAAAAAAGAGGAGGAAATTTCACCCAATATCCTTCTAGAGCTCAACTAGAAGACATCATGCAGGAGCATGAGTTGGTTGATATTGTTCCCAAAAATCACAAATTTACTTGGAGCAACCACAAAATTGGGAAAGATAATATTATGGAGTGGTTAGACAGAATTCTTGTGGAAATCACCCTCCTTGCCTCCTTCTCCATAGTCTCTGCCCTCGTCCTCCCCTTCTCTGCCTCCGACCACTATCCTGTCACACTTAACCTCCAAGAGCATCACCCTTTAGGGCCCATACCCTTTAAATACAGTCCCCTAGGGAACAATATTCCTGAAGCCAATAATATTTTTCAAGTTGTCTGGAGCCAGCATATAGAAGGGTCTCCAGTTTTCATATGGGAAAGCAAGTTGAAAAACACCAAAATTTCCCTCAAGGAATGGACAAAATCCCACTACAAAGAACCAGAGAGGACACAAACTGTTATAAAGCAAAGACTGGAAGGATTTCATGAACAAATTGAAACAAATGGGCCCACCCCAGAGCATCTTGTACTGGAAAACGATCTTTATTATCAAATCCATTGTGTCAGCAGAGAAGAGGAGTAGAAATGGCGCATCAAATCAAGACAGTTATGGCTTCAAGATGGAGATAAAAAAACTTCTTATTTCCACAAACAGGCTACTGTCAGGAGAATTCGAAACAACATAAGTACCATCACAGATGCTGAGGGCACTCTTCATATAGACCAAGAAGCAATCAAAATGGCCGCTTCTGCTCACTTTCAAACTCTTCTCACTGAGACCAAAAGTGAAGAGGACTACTCTGATCTTCTCCAGTACCTTCCCACTACTGTCAATGAGGACATCAATAACTTTCTCACCAGAGGAGTAGAAGAAAATGAGATCCTCAGAGCAATATGGATCCTGCATCCAGATAAATCTCTAGGACCAGATGGCTTTTCCATTAGTATTTACAGGACCTACTGGGAGATAATAAAAAAATATTTGATCAAGCTGATACATTGGACCCAACAAAAATGCAAAGTTGGAGGCTATACTAATGCTACTCATCTCGCCCTCATTCCTAAAGAAAACCGACCCTCATCCTTCTCCAGATTTCGACCCATTTCCCTTTGTAATGCCTCTTATAAAATTTTTACCGAAATCTTAGCCCTTCGCTTGAAACCCCATCTTTATTCTCTCATTTATGAAAACCAGGGAGGAATTATGTCTAATAGATAAATCTCTGATTCCATCCTTCTTGTCCAAGAAGCTGTTCACTCCAGCCTATCTCACAATGAAAAAGGCTTTATCCTAAAACTTGACTTAGCCAATGCCTTTGACCGTGTCTGACACTCCTTCCTCTTTACAGTTTTAAAAAAAATGGGATTTTATTCCTCCTTCCTTGATCTTATTAAGGGATACATATCCGGCCCTTGGATCTCCCCTCTCATAAATGGAAGGCTAACTCCCTCATTCTAGTCTTCGCGTGGTCTAAGACAAGGCTTCCCCTTGTCCCCCTATCTCTTCATATTAATGGATAAAACCTTCAGTAAGGCCCTAGATCACAAGAATCGGGTTGGACTCATCACTGGCATCAGGTTTGGCAATGGAGTCAAAAATCTAAATCACTCCCAATTTGCTGATGACACCCTATTAATGGGAGGAGCCTCCAACATCATAGCTCATCATTTTAAGTCTCTCTTGGAAAAATTTATGAGCTATTCTGGAGGCCCGATCAATCATCTCAAATGTTTCATTTATGGTTGGAATTCTTCAGCTCAGTCTTTGCATAACATTGCCAGCATTTTTTAGGTCCCTTATAAGTTGGATTGGGGACACTTCTCTTACCTAGGAATTCCTATAAGCACAGGTCCCTTGAAGGCTCTAGTATGGGACATCATCATTGAAAAAATGAAAAGGAAAGTTTAGCTTTGGGGAGCCTCTTGCTGAATCTGGCTGGCCACCTTATTATTCTCAAATCGGGCCTCTCCTCCCTGCCCCTTTATCAATTCTCCCTCCTTCATGCCCTGGCCTCATTCCATCACAAAATGGAGACCATTATTCGTCAATTACTTTTGCAAGGTGGGAAATCTGAAAAAAGGAAATTCAATCTCATAAGTTGGAAGCAAGTCATTCAAGATCAAGAACGCGGAGGCTTGGGTATCCGCTCACCAAAGCTTATGAATCTGGCTTTTGGAGGAAAGATAATCTGGAGACTTATCAGTGGCAAGACAGCCTCGTGGAAACAATTCATTGAAATCAAATACCTGCACACTTCTAGACAACAACTGCTTGATCAAGTTATCCCCAACAAGCCTTGCACAAGAATCTGGGGGCTTTGTAAAAAAGTTATTTCCTCCCTAGCTCACAACATATCTAAAGTGCTTAAGGGAGGCAACAACATAAGAATAGGAGTGGATAGAATTATAGGACCCCATCAATAGCATTCAGGGAACTCATAATATTTTGGCCTATCTAAGCAACATGGGCTGCACAACTGAAATCAAATATCCACCTGGGATTCTCAATCCCTTATCTGGACCGAGTGGCAATTCCCCAAGGTTCCTAATCATTTAGAAGCAATCCTTGCAACTCTTCAAACTCATCTCCATGGCATTGCACCTTTAAAGGAGGACTGTGAAGATGGCTTCCGCTGGGATCCAACTGGATCGGTCTACTCTATTAAAGCTGGTTATCAAGTTCTCTGCAACAAGGACTACCCTGCGCCCACATGGTCTCCATGGAAATTATTCTGGAGATCAGAGGCCCTCCCCAAGATCAAATTCTTCATTTGGACCTTACTCAAAGGGAAAATCTTAACCTCTGAGAATCTAAAAAGGAGAGGCATAATTGGGCCCTCCCGTTGTCCTAATTGTCAAGCTACTCAAGAAACCATCCATCATCTTTTCATTGAATGCCCCTTTGCCATCAGTTGTTGGAAGGATCTCATCCCAAACTCTAATCTTCCATGGAGAATACACAGCACCATCATCGAAGCCTTGGGCCTATGGAAGAAAATTTACCCCTAGAAATGTACAAATAACATCTTAGCTAAAAGAGTATGGGATACTCTCCCCCTCACAACTCTCTGGAATATTTGGCTGGCCCGAAACTGAAAAGTTTTCAAAGATAGAAGAAGTGATTTTAGGAAGCTTTGCAGTAAAGCTAGAAGCCTTACTCTGGAAGCTATTTCTATTAAGAAGCATGCCTATCAAATTGATTGCAATGATCTATGTGTGGAAGAGCGCAACTCCATAAGGTACTTGTTGGATAAAAATAACACCATCAAATGCAGTAACACCCTCAACAAACAATTGAATAGCACCAACATCAGTTGGAAAATTTGACTGAGCGAGGAGGATTTCAACACATGTTTAAGGAATTTTAAAAAGCCCTCTCTGTTCTTTTATGGAGCGTCCAAATCCAATCTGGGCGTGGCAGGAGCAGGTGGAACTACCTGCAACGAGGATGGTATTATCATCTCTTCTTTTGAATGGGGTTTGGGTGCTCTCTCCAATAATAGAGCTGAAGCCCTCGCTCTTTTTCAAGGCGTCCTCCAATTGCAAAAGCTTGGCATAAACAATGCCATGATTTTTGGAGATTCATCTATCATCATTAGCCTTATGATCCATAATCGATCGGTAGCAAATGTGGCCCTTCAGCAAACCATTGCCAGATGCCAACTTCTTATTGAAGACATGAAGGGGGTCAATTTCTTTCATATTCTCTGCACTCTCAAAAAAGAGGTGGACCTCTGTGCCAACAGGGCCTATCTAAGATCTGTAGGAGTCCTCTCCTGCAACGACATGGAGCATCAAATTCACATGCCATGATAATGTGCAATCAGCTTTGGATTATCAACCTTTGGTCCATCACCCAACGGCCTCGGAAAGTCTCAGTCAACAGACTTCAAAATTGGAGGCATATTCACGAGCCTCTATATTAGGAGTATTATACTCCCCCCATCTTTGTATCGATTTCATGTCTCTTCACTCATGATCCTTATCCCTCTCTGTATTTTTTCCACTTTCGAGACAGTTGCACCCTCCTCTCCCGTGCTCGACTCCACCCTCTACTTCCCCGTGATCATCCGTGGTCTACCTTTCTCCTCAGTATATTTATTTGCCTTCGCTTCCCCTCAGGTTACCTCTCTCCTTTCGTTGCTCTATTGAACAATCCTCTATTATTATACTACTTCTTTTTCTCCTTCGGGAGTGAGACCAGTGACCCCTGTGCCTTCCTACCCACAGATCCTGTCTCTCCTCTCCCGTTCTCTTTTGAATTTCCTTGGATGCTTGAATCCTTATCCTTTTCTGTTTCCTATCACTTGCCTCTGCCTCAGAGCTCTAGAAATAGGTTATCTCTATTAAGTATGTCCATAAGTAAAGATTGTATTCATTGTGCCGACCTCCAAGTGGAACTGGAGTAGATCTGAGCCCACCAGAAGATCATGGATGATAAGCTGCACTTCCATGCCAAGCTGGCAGAAGAGAGACACGAAGTTGATCTAAGCTTCTTCCATCAAAGGGTCACCTCCCTTCAGGAACAGTTCAAAGATATCTCCAATAAGTGCGCCCATGCTCAAGAATCCATCGAAATTTTGAAGTACATGTTGAAAAAAATACAGCACCAAGCTCCAATTCCAAAAATGCAAGAAATGAAGATGCATATGTTCATCCAGAAGACTCCACTATCCACCAGATCTGCCATATTAACATAGATTAATTATGACTTGCAAGTTTATCCTCCTTTTATCCCAGTTCATCCGTATTTATGCACTCTCTGCAATTCAGGTTTTTTTGAATGTAAGAAGTAAAAGAGTGACGGTAGGCTTTTGTGTCACTCCTTCCTCTCCTTATTCTATCACACCTCTTGTAACCATTGGAGCTCCATCTCCCTTTTTTTGAATATCAATAGCAACCGACTTTGTTAAAAAATAATAATAATAATTAATTAGGTTTTAAAATTGAAAATATTATTAAAAAATTAGTCATATATATATATATATATATATATATTTGAAGTAATATATATATATATATATATATATATATATATTATTTAAAATATTTTTTGTGTGTAGATAAGGGGTTTTACAAATTTTTATATGAGCTTTAAAAATATGTGTTGGTTAATCAATAGAAATAAAGAATAATATTAAATATGTGGGTTAAATTAAAATTTTCACCAAAAAGAAAAAAACATATATATATATATATATATATATATATATATATATATATATATATATTTATGATGTAAAGTGTCCCTCTTTGAAAAGAACTCCCCCAACTGCCACTTATATTATTATGCACCATTGATTTTGATGTTAGACGATTGAAATAGTTTCTACCTTCGGATTAAATATTGTTATTAATCACTTACAAAAATAATCAAATAAGGAAAATTGTTTTAGAAATAATCCAATTACAAAATCCGCTGCAACTTTTTCAATGTGGATGCTACCTGCTAGATTATGGCCTCACTTGGATTGGTTCGGATTCCTCGGTTTTTCAACAATTTAATCCTTGACACCCATGGCTCAGATTTTGTAGTGCTCTTTGCATCAGTCTTTGAGGCATCTTTATCTTTCTGACGTTGTGTTTCGTTGGTTTGCAGGTGAGTGATCTCGAGAAGAGAAAAAGAGTCACTCAATATTTTTTTATGTGAATGTGAAATTGGCCTGTGCATGATATCACTAAATGTGGTCATTCTTACCTCACTGATACAACCCCCGCCTCCATGAAGGTATGGTAGCATTCCTCCATTTTCTTTCTTTCTAACTTTGCATAATTAATCTCACATAACTCATTGCTAGACCATGGATTTGTTTAGGAGAGTGTTACAATTTTATTATTTTTATCTTGGGGGAATTGCAGAGTTTTAATGCAGATGGATAAATCGCATTTTCATTTCAATTGAGAAAGAAATCCAATCTAGGCCTTTTCTTCGTACACATCAATTGTTTCAAATTTATTCGGTGGGTTGTTAGGATTTGCATGAACTATTACTAAATGTTCAAATGAAATCATATATGTCTTGGAGTAGGTGTAAGTTTTCTTTTTCATTTTTTTTTTCTATTTGCCCAGAATTTAATATTTAAATATTTTTTTTCTGTTTTGATACCTAGCTTAACTTAGGGCTTTGCGGTTGCCTTTGCAATTTTGGATAGACATTGAGTTCATTACATCATTGATTTTATCTCTTTCAATATTTATCTTTATTAGGCTATCATGTGAGGAGAAACAAATGATAAACAATAAACTTAATCTTTTCTCTGATGAAAATGGAATTGGCCACCAGTGTGTGATGTCATTGATTGGATTTTTCAATTCAGTACAGCCAAGATGCCTAGTCTCCATGCAGGTAGGACACATTCCATTTCTTCATTGAAATTGGAATTGGGCACTTGTGTGTGATGTCATCGGTTGGGTTGTTCAATAAGGTACAGCCAAGCCACCTAGCATCCATGCAAGTAGGGACACATTACGTTATTTATTTTTTTGATAAAATTAGCATGACTATGTCGAACTCTTGTGTTATTTGCAATGCAAATTTTGAACGAGACTCTAGTGAAGTACAACTAACATATGGCTTCTCAAGTAAAATAGTGTAAATAGCATAGGGTTTCTCGAGTAAAATCAGAGTACGGTGGAGGCTCAGTTCCACAAGTAGGGTCACTTGATCATCGCATGTATAAGTAGTATTAATGTGAGCCGTATATATTAGCGTTGGTTTCGTAAGTTAGTTTTGTCTTTGTATTCTTCTACTATAGGTTAAATTTGGTTTCTTTTACATCTCAACGTCATACAGTATATGTTATATGTTTCGAGATGTTTTTCCGAAATATGTTTTTTTTTGGGTTAAATATGTTTTTACTTAGCAATTTGCTAGAGTTATTAGTTTTGTAAGTGAATTCTATATAATTTAAATGTTTTGGGGATTTTTGAAGGCGTTGAATTTATTGATTCATTTACAAACATATTTTAAACCAAAAAAAAGAAAAATCGTTTAGTTAAATTCTAAAGAAAAATACTCCATAACATATAATAGTTAAACAACAACTTACTTCTCTACTTTGTTTTTATTTTTTGATTTATAATGAATTATGGTTATTTATGATTTCTTTTTATTTTTACTTTATAATGAATTATGATTATTTATACTTTGTTTTTATTTTTTAATTTATAATTAATTATGGTTATTTATTTAATATTTTTTTAATTTAATTTATTTGGTAAAAATATTGATATGTGAGATAAATTTTGACTATTTTTAAATTTAACATGTTAAGTCAAAAAAATTAATTAAGTTGTAAAGCGTCTCTCTTTTAAAACAACTCCCCCTACTGCCACTTGTATCATTGTATAGCACTGATTTTGATGTTAGACTATTTAAATAGTTTCTACCTTCGGATTAAATATTGTTATTAATCAGTTACAGAAAATAATCGAATAAGGAAAACCATTTTAGAAATAATCCAATTACAAAATCGGCTGCAACGTTTTGAACACCTCTGATAAAAATAATTCTCTAATTAGATAGAGTGGTTAGATTATGAAAATAAATTTTGAAATATTTAAAAAATTGCTCTCAAAATAAAATTAATAGTATATATATATATATATATATATAGAGAGAGAGAGAGAGAGAGAGAGAGAGAGAGAGAGAGAGAGAGAGTTGTGGATATTTCCTTATTATATAGTTAGAAGTGTTTTAACTGTGGATTTTGTCTTGATTTATTTTAATTATAGCATATATTATTTTTCTATTTAGAACTCCCCCAACTGTGACTTGTACCATTGTGCACTATTGATTTTTATGTTAGACAATTGAAATAGTGTCTACCTTCGGATTGAATACTGTCTACCTTTCAGATTGAATATTGTTATTAATCAGTTACAAAAATAATGAAAAACTTTTTAGAAATAATCCAATTACAAACCCATTGCAACTTTTTCAACACATATAAAAAGATAAAATTCTATTATCCATATTTCCATAAAGAATATTTTAACGAGTTAATGGTGATCATCTTATCTGATTTTCATTTTAGAAAACTCCCCTACTGTCACTTGTACCATTGTGCACCATTGATTTTGATGTTAGACGATTGAAATAGTGTCTACATTCGGATAGAATATTGTCTACCTTCGGATTAAATACTATTATTAATCAGTTACAGAAATAATTGAAAAAAGAAAATTGTTTTAGAAATAATCCAATTACAAAACCCACGGCAACTTTTTCAACACTAATAAAAAAGATGGAATTATACTATCCATATTTTCATTAAGCATATTTTAATGAGTTAAAGTCTCATCATCTTATGTGATTTTGATTTTATATAAAAAAATGAGATTAACATATGTAATTGTAACCAAATTATATATTATATAATAAAATTACTGTGGAGAATGATAAAATGTAGTTGTAACCAAATCATATATTATATAATAAAATTAGTGTGGAGAATGATAAAGTATGTTATCAATAATTCCATAATCATATTGCATTTAAAAATGATATTAACATATGTAGTTGTAACTAAATTATATATTTATGTTGTAAAACATCTCTCTTTGAAAACAACTATTATGTAACAAAATAATTTTAAAATGGTATTAACGTATGTAGTTTGTAGATATTATGTAAATAAAATAGCCTGGATAATGATGAAATTCTATTATTGATGGTTTCATTAAGCATATTTTTGTTAAATGAATTGATAAATAATTATTCAATAAACTTATCTTTGTTAAATTAATTGATATATAATCATTGTAGATATTATGTAAATAAAATAGCGTGGACAATGATGAAATTCTATTATTGATGGTTTCATTAAGCATATTTTTGTTAAATGAATTGAAATATAATCATTCCATCTCAGTGATTTTATATGGATGTATTGCATGTAAAAACGATATTAATGTAGGTGGTTATAACGAAATTGTGCGGGCAAAGATGGAATTATATTATTTATAGTCCCGTTAAGCATATTTTAACGAGTTAATGGATGATCATCTTATCTAATTTTGATTTTACTGCATTTAAAAATGATATTAACTCTATACGCTATCTATACTAACTAGGTTATAAAAAAATGAATTTCTTTATCCAAACAATTCTCCAAACCTATAATTCATATTTATAAATTAAATATTCAATTAAGTCACATAACATATCAGATATTTTTTCCTCTATACTACTCCAAACAATTCTCCAAACCAATAATTCATATTTATAAGTTAAGTATTCAATTAAATCACATAACATATCACATATTTTTTCCTCCATACTACTCTTTCTTATGTTACTGCTTTACAGTGTTTCCTTTGCAACATATGGTGCAATTGCTAGTAATATTTTTTATCACAAAATAAAAAGAAGCATTCAAAGAATTAAGAAAACAAATTCAGTAGAGTATGCAGAAAGATTAATCATTGACAAAATCAAGAAAATATAATGAGTAGTGTATAAGGAGTACTCTTGGGGATGTTTCCTTTGCAACATATGGTGCAATTGCTAGTAATATTTTTTATCACAAAATAAAAAGAAGCGCTCAGAGAATCAAGAAAAAAAATCCAGAAAAAATCCAGTAGAGTATGCAGAAAGATTAAGCATTGACAAAATCAAGAAAATATAACGAGTAGAGTATAAGGAGTACTCCTGGGGATGTTTCCTTTACAACATATAGTGCAATTGCTAGTAATATTTTTTATCACAAAAAAAAAAAAATGTTCACATAATCAAAAAAAACAAATTGAGTAGAATATGCAGAAAAATTAAAATCAAGAAAATGTAATGAGTAGAGTATAAGAAGTAATAGTGGGAATAACTTGAGTTAGTGTATGATTTTTTTTCAAGAATTAACTTATATAACATGTATTAATGAAATAATATTATTTGTTTGTAAATTCCATCTAACTTCACATTGGAACAACAAACTCTCTAAGTTTTAGAAGTTAACATCAACATATTCCTCATCAAACTTTAATTTGATCCTTACACTTATCTCAACAAAAATATGTAAAGAATTATATAAAATTATTTCCAAAATATGAAGCTAATTAAACATAGGCCAACTTAATTATTATAATTGTTATTAAATGTAAAGTGTTACATGGAATATCTTAATTATTATAATTGTTATTAAATGCAAAGTGTTACATGGAATTTTAATACTTAATAAATAGCATTTCAAATATATAAATTAAGTAAACCATTAAAAACATTAAAACATTCTAATTCTCTATTTAGGCTTAGCGTTCTAGTAAACCAGCTTTATTTGCCTACGAGTTCTGTGCGATGCGCCCATGACGAAATTGCGAGCTGGAAGGATATGATCGCTACACAAATACACTGGTCACTAATACAGACAAAATCACAATTTAGTGTCCTACTTATAAATAAAAATTAAATAAAAGACATATTATCTTTCGCTGTTTAATTATATAAATATTTAAATGACAAATGAGTATTATTAACTTTGGTCTTTATCAGCTGTAAAGAAGTGTTTTATTTTTTCTGGTAATGCTCTCCGAGTCATACCCCAATTCCGGTAAATTCGGTCGAATATTTCGGATTAATTTTCTTTATCTCTGTGCCCCCACCCACAACCGTCGATTTCTGCGAAATGAAAAAATTCCAAACCACTCATTTAATCACCAATTTCCCACAGTTTTCCTATGGTTTTCCTAATTTCTGTGGGCGTACCCCCACTCTCTCCTAATTTTTTCATATTTAGGAATATTTTCTATGTGTTGAAGAGGGGAGTTATATTCTTCATTTGTTGTTCTGGAATTTTCAAATATTCCAACAACTCCACAGAATATTTTCAATGTTGGGATGTGATAAGATTAAAGAGGTTGATAGAGATAAAAATTGTTAGATAATTAAATGAAAGGGAAATATTTGATTCTATTTGGAAAATAGGGACAATGAAAAATTGAGAAGAGAAATCTCCAATAAATTATTAGAAACTTAGTTTCTTTGATTATAGGGTATGTGTTATTTGTATTGATTTGATTAAGATGGGGTTAAGAAATAATAATTTTTTGAAATCTAAGCTTATGTGATTCATCATATAAATTTGTAAAATTCTTTCTATAATAATCACATGCAATAAACATAACATTGGGGGTATTATGAAATTTCAATGTATTTTCTAATTTTGAGAGTTAGAGTGGGAGAATGAGAGATAAAGATAAAATTTGTGAAAATTTTATAAGGAAAGATAATTTTTTGTCTCCTTCGAGAAAATAGGAAACAAAAAATTAGGTTGAGACATTTTTGGATATTTAATTAGAAACTTAATAGCATTAACTATTCGACATCATTTTTGGGCTTCAACTATGTTAAGTAAGTCATTTGACCATTTCCATTAGAGGTAGTCATAAATGACCAATTTCTCATGATTTTTGAATAGTCTATGTAGCACAATTCTCATAGGGGTGAAGAAGTGGGATTGAAACTAGTGAAATGAATTACATAGTGTCAATCATCACTTGTGGAGCTTGCACCCATCATGATTTTTGAATAGTCCATGTAGCACTCATTGCATTGGGTGATGCTCACAAGGGTAAAGAAGTGAGATTGAAACTAGCGAAATGAATCACATGGTGTCAATCATCACTTTCGGGGCTTGCACCCAGTAACCAGAACTTCCCTGGAAGTCACCCATCCCAGAACTCCTCTTCCCAGGAGGCCACCCATACCAGAACTCGCCTCCTCTTCCCTGGAGGTCGCCCATCCCAGAATTCGTCTCCTTTTCTCTGGAGGTCACCCATCCCAAAACTCTTCTCGCTCAAGCATGCTTAACTATGGAATTTTTTCCACAATCAAACCCACTTAACATTAACTATATTAATTAATACAATTATATAACCCTATTTCACCAAGTTTTCCATTAGAAATATGAAAAGTAAATGTCATATTTAAAAATTTACAATATTTTACCAAAAAATTATATAAAATTTTAAATGTCCTAATAAATTAATCTTTAATTACTAAGAAATCATAAATAAATATACAATTTCTTTATAAATTTAAAAAACATTTAAATTATTATTTTATATATATATATATATATATATATATATATATATATATATATATATATATATATATATATATCAAGTTACAACTATTTATTTTATTAATATTTAAATTTAATTTAATTTTAATTAGGCTTTAAAATTAAAAATATTGTTAAAAAATTATAATTGTATATTTTTTATATATAAGTAAAATAAATAAATATCATTTCGAATATATAAATTAAATAAATTTATATTATAGTTGAAAAATTTTTTGTGTGATTTAAAAAACAATAAGTATTTATGATATAATTGATATTAAGGTTAAAATGTTTTGTGAAGTAAAATTAATTCAAGTAAATATTAATAAGTATTTCACATATATAATTACAAATAAATATCATAATTGTGTAGTAAATTATATCCAAGTAAAAAACAATAAGTAAAAATCCATAAATATTTCAAATCTATAAAAAAAAATAACTAATATATGTGTGTATTACATGATAGTTGTGTGAGGTAAAATTTAATATCCACGTAAAAACATAGAATTTATAAATAAAAGGGAAACTGAATAAATATTTAAGATAGATAGAAACATACCTACATATATATATAATATTTGTTTAGAAATAAAAACAAATGTTTAATAATAATTGCACCTAAAGACATTATGGAGAATAACAAAAATGATATAATACTTTATTTAATATTTTCACTTGATAAAAATAAAATTAAATTAAAATTAACCAAATTAGATTTATGTAACTCTGTAACTCTGAATCTACCAATTACAGAGATCGAATCTTTTTTATTTTAAAAGATAATTTGACTCCTTTAAATGCTTAGTAAATCTAATAAATATAAAATAATTAAATACTAAATTAAATCTAATTAACCATTAAAAATGTAATACAAATAAAATGATAAATGTCTCAAACATTTTTCACTCGCACGGCAATTTTGATACGTTTTTCAACTCCAAAGCCATTTGCTCTACTACTTCAAAGGATCAACTTTTCACGCTTACACGGTGTCAGTTCATGGTTTCTGGCCCTAATAAATAGATAAATTAAAAATTGTTTACTTGCATTAAAACACTCTAATTCTCCATTCATGCAGGCTTAGTCCTCTAGTAAACAAGCTTTATTTGCCTCCGAGTTTTGTGCGATGTGCCCATGACGAAATTGCGAATCTGGAAGGAGATGATTGCTACACACAAGAATCAAATAAAAAACATATTGTTTTTCACTGTTTGATTATATAAATATTTAAATGACAAATGAGTATTATTAGCTACTTTGGTCTTTACCAGCATTCAAGAAGCCTTTTAATTTTCCTGTTTCTCATTGGAAAGCACGACCGGTAATGCTCTCTGAGTCATACCCCACCATTAAATTTGTGACAGCCTCATTTAGAGCTCATCGGTTTGGATTTAGTTAAAAGACAAGTTATTTATTTTTAATATATGTTTATTTTATTTGGTAAAAGAAACTCAGCAAGAAAACACTATTTTTGTTACTGAGCTGGTAAAAGGAAATGAATCTCTTTAACTGTTGGTAAAAAGTATCTAAGAATAGAAGTTGGTTACTTGGGAACAGTTAGAGGACAGTTACCTAACCTCCAGGGATAAAAGGAAATCCCAGGGGAGGGTTAGGGGTTCTGTGTTTTTTCTCTGAAGGAAGAAGGTGAAGATTTCTCTAGAGCTGGAAAAATGGACAGTGGAGAACATCTTATGTAACCTTGACTTCAGGTGATCTGTGTGTGGCTGGATTGGCCGTCCAGAGGCTATAACAGGATTTCTACTGTTTCCGGAGTGCAGACTGAATTCTAGAGCTAGGGGGCAAGCGGAGGACGTCATTGCCTCCCTTGAAGGTTGGGTGGACCACAGTTGGAGGGTATTCTTGTCCTACCAGATAAGTATTTACAATTGTTCAAGTTGCAGTACGGAAGTCACTGTTTACATGGTTATTTTATTAATGGTGAAGTACTGTTATCTGGCCACGCTATTTAATGTGAAGTAGATATTACATAACAGTCACGCTTGTATATTTACATGCATTATTAATTATGATGAAAATGTTTACAGTTATCGTCTATTACACTATTTAGTGGTAATATAGTTGAGTGCAGTAACAGAGAATATTGGATAACCATTCGTAAAAATGACCCAGTCTCGTAGTGTGAAATTGTAGAGATCTCTGGAATTATGAAAACTGTAGCAGATATTCCTATAAATATTTGTACTTAAAGTTACATTTAAAGAAGAACGAGCTCGCTTAAACATTAGTAAACCTATGAGCTGTATATACAAGAGCAAAAGATAACCATGGCTATTTATCTTGTTTGCGACAGAAAAGATAACGATAAGAATATGTTATATAAACTGCAAAACAACATATACTCATGTCTTAACAGGTGCATGTTATAACTCTGAGCTTGTAGAGCAGAGTCGGGGCAAGAAACCCCACTCGCTCTCATTCTTTCACCTCGAAACTATACACGGCCTAGTTCATGGCGGCCGGTGCCACCTAGGGTTAGGAGATTTAAATAATAGAATAGAAAATTTAACTTGTGAACAGTTACAATAAGACATGGAAGTACAAACGCAAGATATTTACAAATATATTTGAGGAGATATTACTGATAATGCAAACAGGAGAAAAGAATATTATTTCTGGATGCATGCATAGCTTATACCCCATTATGGAAAAATAACCGACCTATTCCAAATCTGGCCGAGAGCAGTAAAACGCGATAGGAGAGACTCGCATTTAGAAGCATAGTCGCATTAATGAAACAAAGAAATTACAATAGACATCTGTAGTTATGGAGCTGTGCCATAGTTCACCGACGTGAACAGAACATACATTACCCAAAGGAAAAACTTTGAACTGAAAACCCAAAAGAACATTCTAAACAAGATTTATGGTATTACGAGTTGCAGTTAGATAAATATAAAACAGGACAAACACCAGTCCGGCCTTGAAGGCGGAGAATCAAATGTTAATACATTGTATATAATGCCAAAAATATAAACCCTCTGGAATTATGTAGACATCCTTGTCTGAAGCAAACGAAAGGAAACCTAGGCTAATTAAGGGCTGTAAACAATTAGTGCTATAACTGAGCATTACGCCATGATTCGGAGCAAGCATGAGCGCCAAGTACCTGTATAAGGGAGAGCGACATTATTATATGTGGAACTAGACGGAATAACCCGCACAGAGAGAGAGAAAGACAGTCCGGTCTTTATACCTGTAGATACACCACAGACAAACTGTCAGGAAAAACTCTAAATGATTAGCGCCGGAAAACAAAACAACGAGCGGAAGCATTTCTTAAAGAGCCGAAGAGCGGGCAAATAGAATTCGTACCTGAAAAGAGGAATAAACCCTGCATAGCCTGAGCAGAGATGGAAACACTAGTTTACATAGAGTTAAAACGGATTCTCGAATTAACTGTGTAAAGTATGGAAGAGGAGGTAGGCCGAAGCTAAACATACCCGTGGAGTTGGGGCGGCTTCAATCTGAAGAGCCAAGATTGTCTTCTGCGAATCCTTTCTCCACCGGCAGCTGATCATGCATAGGCGGCCCTGCTCGAGGAATATCATGCACGGGGGCGAGATAGTAAGACTTAGAGAATGTCCAGAAAACCTGTAGGTTTATTTATAAAAACACCACTGCTTGTTAACTGAAGTATTCACCGTATTGTTACCTTCGATTGAGCTGTATTGCCATGTCGACGGAAGGATTTAAGGAGAGCGGCGCGCCATGGAGGAGAAGAACACCAGAGACTCTAAGCCTGTGAGACAGGCGGTGGAAATAAACTCCGAAACACTGATCCTCCCTCGCAATCTATGCGGAGAACGAGGCGGGATTAGCAGGTTACTGCCAAAAGGCTAGCGTGTGATAGTTGTACCAGCCGGGCAGAGACGGAGCCAAATGGCGGAGCAGATATCTCGGAGGTGACAGGGTAAGTTATGATCGGATCGCAGTAAAATAAATGTAAGTCTCGACAGGTGTGACACACGATTTCACCAATAAACCAAGCATTGAATCGATCACCAATGAACCAAGTAATTAAAACGATACGCATGGGAATAGACAAATCCAAACGTTTATGACAAAGCCAATAGAGCCGAATGTACACCGTGTATACATTTTCGTACCATGTCAATGAATTTCACCGTAAACATGATTAAATTTGTGATCAGGGTTTATGTATATGTTTTGTTTTATTAAGGTTAATATAATTCCACGAATGGTATAGTCATAGTTATGTGTTGTGGAAATGTTTAGATAGTATGCAGATATGTATACAATTGGTTAGTGGTAAAAAAATAATAATAATATTGTTACTTCTCATAGGTTAATTGTATAGGTAATTGTGACAAGTGGTATCAAAGCCAGTTACTACACTGGCGACCTAAGGGTCTACTAACAAGGCTGTGTGTGTATTAGTGCACTGAGAAGAGACAAAAGACTTAAGGGAAGGCATGGCATCTCAGGCACAACCAAACGAGACTCAAGGTCCAACAGTTATGAATCCGGAAATGTGGGTTCAATTAACTGTGGAATAGCACCTAAAGACCAGCAAGATGCTGGAAGAACAGTAGCAGCAAACCGCCTCTCTGTTAAACATGGTACAGCAGTTACAAGAGGAGATGGTAAGGGTCCGAAAGGAAAACGAAAGGTTACTGCTAGACCAGGAAAGGATCTTGAAGAGCATATCTGATAAACAGAATCAGGAAACGCGGCAGCCTAGTGCAGAAAGGGAGTCATCAACTGAATTAGAAGACCAGCAAACTAGAAACAACACCAATGGAAAGACAGAAAAGAGTTCTTCTCACAAGGGCAAGAATCATAATTATAACGAGGCAGAATCGGGAGATCCATTTGAACAATAGGATCATAAGAGGCAGAGAAATGAACTGCAGGGGGAGTTTCGTAAGATCAAGCCACCAATGTTTGATGGCGAGGCTAAGGAGGCAGCTGAAGCATGGTTAATTAACATCAATAAATATTTCCAAGTATACGAGTACAGCAGCAATCTGAAGGCTAGGCTGGCTATATACCAGCTGCGAGAGAAGGCCACCCTGTGGTGGGAGGAAGTAAAGAACGTTCGCAGCATTGATGAGAAAGACATTACATGGGAATTGTTTCAGCAGTACTTCAAAGACAAATATCTGACAGAGAGATTTTACGATGACAAGGCCAAAGAATTCCACGACCTTAGGCTGGGCCAAATGACCATGGATGAGTATGTTACAAAATTTACATCCCTGCTACGTTATGTACCTTACCTCAGAGAAGAAAAGGCCAAGGTGCAGATATTTCTGAGTAGTCTGCCTGCCCCTATGAGGGAAAGAATAGAGTTTGTTAACCCCCAAACGATGGATGAAGCTGTCCGGAAAGCACGTATGTGTTACCAGCAGTATAAGATCAAGGGAGATGGTGGAAAGGGATGGCAGCCCAAGAAGAATAAAAAAAATTCATCTATTTTTAAAAACAGCAAAAACAGCCACTTTAAAGGGACAATACGGAACGCTGGCAGCAAGCAGTTTAACAGAAACCATCAAAGAATCAAGTGGCCAGCTGAAGAAAGACCCACTGAGGCATCAAGCAAACCAAAACCAGGACAGAATTCAAAACCCCCCTTACAGTGTTGGGGCTGTGGGGAAGCTCATTATTACAAGAACTGTCCCTAGCGAAAAAGGAATGAAAGTGTGGCAAATTTGCAGGAGGCATCGAAAGTAGGTGATGTGGGGCGAAATATACCACGTATAAACGCAGCCTTGGAGGATCGACAGGCTGACTTCCAGCCCACAATGATTGAACTGGAAGGTACTATGTTATCTAAACCCGTTTCGATTTTAATAGATCCTGGAGCTAGTTTAAGTTATGTAAGTCCTAAACTAGTGGAACTGTGCGATCTAAAAGAACAGAAATTTAAAAACCCTCGGTTAGTTCAGTTAGCCACCGGGGCTAAACGCAAAGTGACTGCTAAAATTGCAAACTGCATTTTGGAAGTTGCAAAACAGCAGTTGCAGGTAGATTTAAATATTTTACCGCTGGGATCGTATGATGTATTACTAGGAATGGACTGGTTGGAGAAACACTGGACTTTAGTAGATTGTAAGGAGAAGGCAATCTATTATAGAGCTGAGGATGGTATGCGTAAGGAAATCAGAGGAATTCAAAAGCCTATGCAATTGCGTCCCATAACAGCATCTCATTTGAGCAAGTGTATCCGAAATGGATGTCAGTTGTACGCAATCCAAGTAGGGTATACTGAATCTAACAAAAAATCAGCAGACATAAAAGATATCCCTGTGATACAGGAATTTCTAGATGTGTTTCCAGAAAACATTCCAGGATTGCCACCAAAAAGAGACATTGATTTCACTATCGAACTACTACCGGGAGCCTCACCTGTGTCAAGAGCACCTTACAGAATGAGTGTACCAGAATTAACAGAATTAAAGATGCAGTTACAAGAATTGTTAGATAAAGGATATGTTCGCCCAAGCGTGTCACCTTGGGGAGCACCTGTCCTCTTTGTTAAAAAGAAGGATGGAACTTTACGCATGTGTATGGACTACCGGCAACTCAACAAGCTGACAGTTAAGAATAGATATCCTTTACCCAGAATCGATGATTTATTCGATCAGGTGAGAGGTGCCAAAGTGTTCTCTAAAATAGATTTGCGATCTGGATATCACCAAATCCGAATTAGAGATGAGGATGTTTGCAAAACAGTATTCCGCACCAGGTATGGACATTATGAGTTTGTAGTATTACCTTTCGGGTTGACAAATGCGCCAGCAACCTTTATGAGGTTGATGAATGGCATTTTTCATCAGTATTTAGATCATTTTGTTTTGGTCTTTATAGACGAAATTCTAATCTACTCCAAGAGCGAGGAGGAGCATAAGAAGCATCTAAGGATAGTATTAGAAATTTTAAGGAAACATCAGTTGTATGCTAAATTCAGCAAGTGTGATTTCTTCAAAACAGAAATCCAGTATTTGGGTCATGTGGTGACAGCTGAAGGAATAGCGGTGGACCCCGAAAAGATTAAAACCATCATGGAATGGCAAGTACCACAGAATGTGGCAGATATCAGATCATTCATGGGCCTGGAAGGATACTACAGGCGGTTCATCGAGGGGTTTTCTAAGATTGCCTATCCTATTACATCCTTGCAAAAGAAGGGTAGATCTTTCAAATGGACGAATGAATGTCAGAACAGCTTTGAGAAGCTGAAACAAATTTTAACCACAGCACCAGTGCTAAAAGTTGTTGATCCCAGTAAAGATTATATGGTGTGTACTGATGCCAGTAAGGAGGGAGTGGGTGCAGTGTTAACGCAAGAGGGCAGGGTAATAGCCTATGAGTCCAGGAAATTAAGAGAGCATGAACAAAAGTACTCTGTCTATGATCTGGAACTCACCGCGGTAGTGCATGCTCTCTGAGTGTGGAGGCATTACCTACTGGGCAAAAGATTCATTCTCAAAACAGACCACAACAGTTTAACTAACTACTTCAAGCAAGCGGATTTAAACTCCAGGCAAGCAAGGTGGAACGCCTTTTTGAGCGAATTTGACATGGATATACAACATGTCAAAGGGAAAGAAAACCGAGTTGCAGACGCCTTGAGTAGGAAGTTACATGGGATCTATGAAATCTATTACAGCCAACCTATGAGCCAGCTATCAGAAAAAATAAAGGATGAGGCTCAAAAGGACCCAGAATACCAGTTTTTATGGCGACAGATGGAAGAAGATCTGAAGCAAGGAAAGCCAACAAAGTATGGAAGTAATGAGGAACAAATGTTGATGTTTCGCGGAAGGGTCTATATTCCTAATCGTGCAAGTCTCAAAGGGTTAATCATGGATGAGCACCATCGCAGCAACTACGCTGGACACCCTGGTTACCAAAAGATGCTTACGGCAATTAGAAAGATATTTTATTGGCCCGGTATGCGCAGAGAAATTGCAGAATATCTGAGTAAGTGTTTAGAGTGCCAGCAGGTTAAAGTGGAGCATCGTCATCCCGCGGGACTACTGCAGCCTATACCTATTCCTGAATGGAAGTGGGAAGTGATCTCTTTAGATTTCATCACAGGTTTACCTCGAACAAGGAAGCAACATGATTCCATCATGGTAGTGGTGGAAAGATTAAGTAAATCTGCCCACTTCATACCTGTACATTCCACTTACAAAACCGTACAGATTGCGGACATATTTATGAGGGAAATATTTAAGTTGCATGGTATACCTAAGACTGTGATTTCAGATCGGGATGTTAAGTTTACCTCCGCATTTTGGAAAACCCTGTTCTCGGGTTGGGTACTCAAATACACTTTAGTACTGCCTATCATCCTCAAACTGATGGGCAGACAGAGCGCGTAAATCAAGTTTTGGAGGATATGTTGCGCACGTATGTAATGCGGCAGCCAACTAAATGGGAAGACTACCTGCATCTAGTGGAGTTTGCATATAATAACGGATACCAGGAGTCTCTAAGAATGAGCCCCTTCGAAGCATTATATGGGCGACAATGTCGCACACCAATTAACTGGAGTAGTCCGGAGACGAAATTAATGTTAGGACCAGAAATGCTGGCTGAGTTGGAGGCTGAGGTAAAAAGAATAAGACAAAATTTGAAGGCCGCGCAGGACCGACAAAAGGTATTTGCAGATAAGAAAAGGTCTTATCGCGAATTCAGAGTGGGTGACCACGTGTATGTCAGGATTAAGCTACACACAAGAATTAAATAAAAAACATATTGTTTTTCACTGTTTGATTATATAAATATTTAAATGACAAATGAGTATTATTAGCTACTTTGGTCTTTACCAGCATTCAAGAAGCCTTTTAATTTTCCTGTTTCTCATTGGAAAGCACGACCGGTAATGCTCTCTGAGTCATACCCCACCATTAAATTTGTGACAGCCTCATTTAGAGCTCATTAGTTTGGATTTAGTTAAAAGACAAGTTATTTATTTTTAATATATGTTTATTTTATTTGGTAAAAGAAATTCAGCAAGAAAACACTATTTTTGTTACTGAGCTGGTAAAAGGAAATGAATCTCTTTAACTGTTGGTAAAAAGTATCTAAGAATAGAAGTTGGTTACTTGGGAACAGTTAGAGGACAGTTACCTAACCTCCAGGGATAAAAGGAAATCCCAGGGGAGGGTTAGGGGTTCTGTGTTTTTTCTCTGAAGGAAGAAGGTGAAGATTTCTCTAGAGCTGGGAAAATGGACAATGGAGAACATCTTCTGTAACCTTGACTTCAGGTGATCTGTGTGTGGCTGGATTGGCCGTCCAGAGGCTACGTCATTGCCTCCCTTGAAGGTTGGGTGGACCACAGTTGGAGGGTATTCTTGTCCTACCAGATAAGTATTTACAATTGTTCAAGTTGCAGTACGGAAGTCACTGTTTACCTGGTTATTTTATTAATGGTGAAGTACTGTTATCTGGCCACCCTATTTAATGTGAAGTAGATATTACAGAACAGTCACGCTTGTATATTTACATGCATTATTAATTATGATGAAAATGTTTACAGTTATCGTCTATTACACTATTTAGTGGTAATATAGTTGAGTGCAGTAACAGAGAATATTGGATAACCATTCGTAAAAATGACCCAGTCTCGTAGTGGGAAATTGTAGAGATCTCTGGAATTATGAAAATTGTAGCAGATATTCCTATAAATATTTGTACTTAAAGTTATATTTAAAGAAGAACGAGCTCGCTTAAACATTAGTAAACCTATGAGCTGTATATACAAGAGCAAAAGAGAACCATGGCTATTTATCTTGTTTGCGACAGAAAAGAAAACGATAAGAATATGTTATATAAACTGCAAAACAACATATACTCATGTCTTAACATGTGCATGTTATAACTCTGAGCTTGTAGAGTAGAGTCGGGGCAAGAAACCCCACTCTCTCTCATTCTTTCACCTCGAAACTATACACGGCCTAGTTCATGGCGGCCGGTGCCACCTAGGGTTAGGAGATTTAAATAATAGAATAGAAAATTTAACTTGTGAACAGTTATAATAAGACATGGAAGTACAAACGCAAGATATTTACAAATATATTTGAGGAGATATTACTGATAATACAAACAGGAGAAAAGAATATTATTTCTAGATGCATGCATAGCTTATACCCCATTATGGAAAAATAACCGACCTATTCCAAATCTGGCCGAGAGCAGTAAAACGCGATAGGAGAGACTCGCATTTAGAAGTATAGTCGCATTAATGAAACAAAGAAATTACAGTAGACATCTGTAGTTATGGAGCTGTGCCATAGTTCATCGACGTGAACAGAACATACATTACCCAAAGGAAAAACTTTGAACTGAAAACCCAAAAGAACATTCTAAACAAGATTTATGGTATTACGAGTTGCAGTTAGATAAATATAAAACAGGACAAACACCAGTCCAGCCTTGAAGGCGGAGAATCAAATGTTAATAGATTGTATATAATGCCAAAAATATAAACCCTCTGGAATTATGCAGACATCCTTGTCTGAAGCAAACGAAAGGAAACCTAGGCTAATTAAGGGTTGTAAACAATTAGTGCTATAACTGAGCATTACGCCATGATTCGGAGCAAGCATGAGCGCCAAGTACCTGTATAAGGGAGAGCGACATTATTATTTGTGGAACTAGACGGAATAACCCGCACAGAGAGAGAGAAAGACAGTCTGGTCTTTATACCTGTAGATACACCACAGACAAACTGTCAGGAAAAACTCTAAATGATTAGCGCCGGAAAACAAAACAATGAGCAGAAGCATTTCTTAAAGAGCCGAAGAGAAGGCAAATAGAATTCGTACCTGAAAAGAGGAATAAACCCCACATAGCCTGAGCAGAGATGGAAACACCAGTTTACATAGAGTTAAAACGGATTCTTGAATTAACTGTGTAAAGTATGGAAGAGGAGGTAGGCCGAAGCTAAACATACCCGTGGAGTTGGGGCGGCTTCAATCTGAAGAGCCAAGATTGTCTTCTGCGAATCCTTTCTCCACCAGCAGCTGATCATGCATAGGCGGCCCTGCTCAAGGAATATCATGCACGGGGGCGAGATAGTAAGACTTAGAGAATGTCCAGAAAACCTGTAGGTTTATTTATAAAAACACCACTGCTTGTTAACTGAAGTATTCACCATATTGTTACCTTCGATTCAGCTGTATTGCCATGCAGATGGAAGGGTTTAAGGAGAGCGGTGCACCATGGAGGAGAAGAACACCAAAGACTCTAAGCCTGTGAGACAGGAGGTGGAAATAAACTCCGAAACGCTGATCCTCCCTCGCAATCTATGCGGAGAACGAGGCGGGATTAGCTGGTTACCGCCAAAAGGCTAGCGTGTGACATTTGTACCAGCCGGGCAGAGACGGAGCCAGATGGCGGAGCAGATATCTCGGAGGTGACAGGGTAAGTTATGATCGGATCGCAGTAAAATAAATGTAAGTCTCGACAGGTGTGACACACGATTTCACCAATAAACCAAGCATTGAATCGATCACCAATGAACCAAGTAATTAAAACGATACGCATGGGAATAGACAAATCCAAACGTTTATGACAAAGCCAATAGAGCCGAATGTACACCGTGTATACATTTTCGTACCATGTCAATGAATTTCACCGTAAACATGATTAAATTTGTGATCAGGGTTTATGTATATGTTTCGTTTTATTAAGGTTAATATAATTCCATGAATGGTATAGTCATAGTTATGTGTTGTGGAAATGTTTAGATAGTATGCAGATATGTATACAATTGGTTAGTGGTAAAAAAAAAAAAAAATATTGTTACTTCTCATAGGTTAATTGTATAGGTAATTGTGACAAAATTCGTTCCCAATTGACGGCAATTTTTTTTCTCTGTGCCCCCACCCACACCTGCCGATTTCGGTGAAATGAAAAAATACCCTCCCGTAATGCTCTCCAAGTCATACCCCACTACTACATTCGCAATTTTCTTCATCTTTGTGCCCCCACCCACAACTGCCCATTTCGGTGTGACAATTTCATTAAAGATAACTAGTCAACACTAGTTATAAGACTTTCATTTTATTTATTTTGTTAAGAAAAGACTTAAATTATTTTATTTGGAAAGTTATTTGACTAATGGAAATTTGTTCACAATTATACAAATGTTTAGATATTATCTTGTTATAGAAAAAAAAGGAAATGCTTAAGACAGGGAACAAAATTTGAAAGTATTATTTATTCTTTCTCTGTTATTAATGCTTAAAACAGAACAATCTGAAAGTAATATTTATTCTTTCTCTCTTAGGAAGGATGCTAGAAATAGTATTGACAAGTAAGATCCTATAACAATAATTGTCATAGAACATAGTGAAAAAAGAAAAAAGAAAAAAAACGGAGTATAGAAAAGTTACACATATACTTTCATATTTACTGTTGTTTATGACAATTACATAGTATACTTTTATAAACATAAATAAATTATTTGTTCTATAAAGAGAAAATTGTATCTTCTATTTATGCCTAAAATAACAAGAATAGAATGTTAAAAGAGTCAGATGGACTGTTGATCTTAGTTCTGGGTAAAACCCAAATCCAAGATACATCGTCCACAACCATTAAAAATTAGCCTATACATGGACTTAAGGATATGGTGGTCTGAACATCAAGTTAATGATTCGAATACATAAATGCAGTAGAAAAAATCTACATAAGGAAATATATAGCAAGATCAATCATCTTTCTGATTAAATGTTCAACTCAAAACATTGTATGCATGGAAATGATAAATCATATAAATGCTTTAACAAACCCTTCTATGCCGAATAAAATAAATAACTGGAAAAAAAATCTCATGGCATTAGCAGGCCGAGGATTTCTATCCAATAGACATAACATTTTATAAACAGAGACCGGTAAATATTTTTTCCATTAAGATAACCACGGCTCAAGGTCACATATAAGAGGCTAGAGAGCCATGTTCAGTATAAACATTTCGTTAACGAGGTAACAACATGATATAAAGAAAATACTTTTTATGTCGTGTTGTAGGAAACCACAAAAATGGAGGTGTGAACACACAGTGAAATTACAAGTCAATTTTTACATTGCAAATTCCTTTATGAAGGATAAATAAATGAGTTACAAAAACCCTGTCCAGTTTAGAAATTTCTCTTCACAACAGTCATATGTAAATAAACAAACTGGTCCAGATTCCTGCTGAAAATGAAAAGATTCTATCAAGATTTAATCTCCAGCATTCCATGAGAAACAAGAATGAGCTCTAAGATGGTTAAGGCAAATGTATCAGTATAAAAAGCTGGAAAAAGATCCACTATCGTGATGGCCGAACCCAAGTAACCAAGGTTGCGGAACTTCGAACCATTCGCATGCTCCATAACCAAAAAGGTAAGAGCTATTTAGCGGAGGGAAAATCCGTTACCTTGCGTCAAGGGCGAAATAGCAAAACAGAAAGGAAGTTTGTTAATGCATTTTCTTCAAATGAGAATCCAAGTTTCATAACAATTCGTAGCTAGTACACAAAATAAATGAAAATAGAGGTTTAACCATTGTTCTTGGTAGCAAAAGAAAATAACAAAGGAATACCTGTTATGTAGAAGTTGAAACTAGTAAAACTCTGTGTAGTCAATGACGCAAGACAATCATAATATTTCAGCTTTTCCAACTCCAATAGGACGAGTTTGACATGCAAAAATGAAACTCGAAGCTCACAGCTTGGTGGATTGTGTAAGAGTAATGGAGGTGGAGCCATGTCTCTTTGAAAGGAGCCGAGAGGTATGTGGAGTGAAAAACTCAAATAAATTCATCATGGTCTATAAGTATACATAGCCATATGCCAGAAAGAAGCTAGGGTTTTGGCAAAGAATTAAAGACAAATCCCTCCCAAAATCTCAGCCGTAGATCGGATCGAAACACATGGTGGGGATCACATGGTAATCGCACCAGATTTCGAAGAAAGCTCCCAACTGTACTCCAAAGTTATTACCCAGTACTCGACTCTTAAATTTAGTCAGAGGTGCCAACGAAGTTAGCAGTGGTAGCTGGGAATGTTTTATTGCAGTAATAAAAGAAACATATATATTGTCACCATGTGGAATAAATTTACACATATTCATGCAACCTTATTATTGAACCCAACATAAATAATAATGCGAGTATAAAAAATAATTCAAGCCGAATGATAATTGAATGATTATTACTGTTCATGAAAGGTTGTAATGATATAAATGCGGAAATTCAACACAAAACTATGTTAATAATTGTAAATTCCATATTTGTATATGGTAGTTCTTAACTCTGATAGTAAGTAGGTAAATTTATTTTTTATGTGTTCATATTGGTGTATGTGACAAGTGGTATCAAAGTAATGGTTATACGTTGGGACCCTAAGGGTCGACTAACGGTTAACTTATGTGTGTACTAATGCACAGAGAGAACAAGAGTAAGAGAATTTAGATAGCATAATGAGGAGGGGAGCAACAACTTCATTACCCCAAGACACCAAGGAACCCCAAGTGTAAGTTGTGATAGACCCAGAAATGTGGTTTCAGTTAAGTGTGGAACAACATCAACAAACTGGCAGATTGTTGTAAGAGCAACAGCACCAAACCAGTTTCCTATTGAACACCATTCAACAATTGCAAGAGGAAATGGTGCATGTTCGAAAGGACAATGAACCATTATTACAATACCAAGAAAAGATATTTAAAAGCTTGTTAGATAAACAAAAACAGGAGGTAGAACATCCAAGTACTGACAGAGGTCTGCCAGAAGAAGATAAGCAGAAAATAAGAAATAACACCATGAATAGAGTGGAAAGAAGCCCATCCCAGCGAAGCAAGAACACAAATTATAACGAAGCAGAATCCAGCAATGTGTCAAATCAGGAAGAAATTAAAAAACAAAAAATGGAACTCCAAGGGGAGTTTCGAAAAATAAAACCACCAACGTATGATGGTGAAGCTGAAGAAGTAGCTAAAGCATGGTTGATAAAAATGAATAATTACTTTCAGGTGTACGAATATAGTAGCAACCTGAAGGCTAGATTAGTTATATATTAGTTGACAGAGAAAGCCACCTTGTGGTGGGAAGAGGTGAAGAACATTCGCAGCATAGAGGAACAAGATGTCACCTGGGAATCACTCCAGCAATACTTTAAGGACAGGTATTTGATAGAATGATTTAATGATGAAAAAGCTAAAGAATTTCACAATTTAAGGCTAGGACAGATGTCTATGGATGAATATATCACCAAGTTCACTTCCTTGTTATGATATGTTCCCTATCTGTGAGAAGAAAAGGCTAAGGTACAGAGATTTCTGAGCAGCCTGCCAATGCATATGAAGGAGTGAATAGAATTTGAAAACACCCAAACCATGGATGAAGCCATTCGTAAAGCACGAATTTGTTATTAGCAATCGAAGGAAAAAGGGGACACTGGAAGAAATTGGCCACCAAAGAAAGGACAGAAAAGTAACACAAATTCAAAAACGCCAAAAATAGTAATTTCAAAATTCTGCACGTAATTATGTCAGCAAACAATTTCACGGAAATCACCAGGGAACTAGATGGCCAGCAGAGGAAAAGCCTACGGAGGCATCCAACAAGCCAGAGAAAGGGCAAGTGACTAGGCCACCGTTATAGTGTTGGGGGTGTGGTGAAGCACATTATTACAAAAACTGCCAGCAGCGATCAAGGAGTGATACAATTACAAATTTGCAAGAGGCTTCTATGGTAGGGGATGTGGCGCAAAACATCCCTCGTATCAACGCAGCATTGGAAGACCGGCAGGAAAATTATCGGCCAACGATGATTGAGCTAAAAGGTAAAATACTAGTTCAACCTGTTTCTATTTTGGTAGATCCAGGTGCAAGTTTGAGCTATGTTAGTCCCAAAATAGTGGAGCTGTGTAAATTGAAAGAACATAAATTTAAAATTTCGTGGCTGGTACAGCTATCCACTAGATCAAAACAAAAAGTAACTACCAAAATTCCAAGCTGTAAGTTGGAAATTTTAGAACAACAATTACAAGTAGATTTGAGCATTCTTCCATTAGGATCATATGGTGTTTTATTGGGCATGGATTGGCTAGAAAAGCATTGGACCTTATTGGACTGTAAGGAAAATATTATTTACTACAGACTGCATGATGGAACACGTAAAGAAATACAAGGAATCAATAAGCCATTACAATTACGTCCAATTACAGCATCTCAAATAAATAAATGTATAAGGAAGGGGTGCCAGTTATATGCTATTCAGGTGGGGTATGCTAATTCCAAGGAGAAATCGCCTATAATAGAAAATATACCTGTGGGGCAGGAATTTCTGGATGTTTTTCCAAAAAATATTCCTGGGTTACCAACAAGGAGAGAAATTGACTTTACTATACAGTTAATGCCTGGAGCTTCTCTCATGTCAAGGGCTCCTTACAGAATGAGTGTGCCAAAACTAACAGAGTTGAAGATGCCTTTACAGGAACTGTTGGATAAAGATTACATTTGGCCAAGTGTATCCCCTTGGCAAGCACCAATATTATTCGTGAAAAAGAAAGATGGGACCATGCGAATGTGCATGGATTATAGGCAGCTCAACAAATTAACAGTTAAGAACAAATACCCTTTACCAATAATTGATGATCTATTTGAGCAAGTGAAAGGGGCCATAGTGTTTTCCAAGATGGATCTGAGTATCACCAGATTCAAATCAAGGATGAAGACATTTTCAAGACAACATTCCATACCAGGTATGGATACTATGAATTTATGGTGTTATCCTTTGGGTTAAAAAATCCACCAACAACCTTTATGAGGTTAATGCATGGAGTCTTCTATCCATTCCTAGACAATTTTCTACTTGTTTTTATAGATGATATTTTGATCTATTCTAAAAACCAAGAAGAGCATCAGGAGAATTTGAGGATTGTGCTATAAATTCTAAGAAAACATCAGTTGTACGCTAAGTTCAGAAACTGTGATTTCTTCAAAACAGAAATCCAATATTTAGGCCATCTTATTTCAGCAGAGGGAATTGTTGTTGATCCAGAGAAGATCAAAACAATCATGGAATGGTGAGTACCTCAGAACGTGGCAAAAATAAGATCATTTATGGAATTAGCTGGGTACTATCGAAGGTTTATCAAAGGTTTTTCCAGAATTTCTTTTCCCATCACTTCCTTACAGAGGAAAGGAAAAGTTTCAAATGGACTGTCGAATGTCAGAACAATTTTGAAAAGCTGAAACAACGTTTGACTACTGCACCCGTGTTAAGGGTGGCTGACTCAACCAAAGAGTTTGAAGTATGTATCGACGCAAGTAAAGAGGGTGTTGGGGTAGTTCTAACTCAAGAAGGCAAAGTGGTGGCATATGAATCCAGAAAGTTGAAGGATCATGAACAAAGGTATTCATCATACGATTTGGAATCAACAGCAGTAGTGCATGCACTCCAGGTATGGAGGCACTACTTGCTAGGCAAGAATTTTGTGTTAAAGACAGATCATAGCAGCTTGACTAGTTACTTCAAGCAAGCAGATTTGAATGAAATACAGGCAAGATGGAATGCCTTTTTAAGTGAATTTGATATGGACATTCAACACGTAAAGGGAAATTAAAACCGGGTAACTGACGCTCTAAGCATAAAATTACATGGTATATATGAGTTGTATTATAATCAGCTAGAAAATAAATTCTTGGAACAAGTGAAGGGAGAGGCACAGAAATATCCAGAATACCAATTTTTATGGCTACAAATGGAGGAAAACAGAAACCAAGGAAGTACATCTGAGTATGAAATAAATGAAGAAGATATGTGAACTTTTAGAGGTAAAATTTTTGTGCCTAATTGCATGGCTCTGAAGGAGCTGATAATGGATGAGTACCATCGCAGCAATTATGCAGGCCATTGAGGATATCAAAAAATGTTGACTGCTATAAGAAAGGTATATTTTTGGCCTAGTATGCGTAAAAACATTGTTGAATATTTAAGTAAATGTTTGGAATGTCAACAGGTGAAGGTAGAACATCAACATCCCGCAGGATTGTTGCAGCCCATACCAATACCAGAATGGAAGTGGGAGTTCATATCCCTGGACTTTATTACAAGCTTACCATGAACAAAAAGGCTAAATGATTCCATCATGGTGGTGGTGGAAAAATTGAGCAAATCTTCACATTTTATACCTATACAGTCTACTTACAAGACTATATAGATAGTCGACATATTCATGAAGGAAATTTTAAGACTACATGGAATTCCAAAGATAGACATCTCAGACCTGGATGTTAAGTTTACTTCTGCCTTTTGGAAGACATTGTTTACAAGATTGGGGAATCAGATAAACTTTAGCACAAGTTATCATCCCCAGACCGATGGGTAAACGGAGTGAGTAAACCAAGTGCTGGAAGACATACTACACATGTATGTAATGCAGCAGCCAACTAAATGGGAACATTATTTGCATCTTGTTGAATTTTCCTACAACAACAGTTATCAGGAGTCCTTGAAGATGAGTCCTTTCGAGGTTTTGTATGGGAGTCCATGTTGCACACCCATAAATTGGAGCAGCCCCGAGACAAAATTAATGTTGGGACCCGAGAAGCTTCCTGAAATGGAATTAGAGATAAAGAAAATAAGACAAAATCTGAAGATTGCACAAGATCGATAAAATATCTATGCAGATAAAAATATATCTTATCGGAAATTTGAAGTGGGAGACCATGTATTCGTGAGGATAAAACCAAAAAGGAGTACCCTACGGTGGACCTCTTCTGCCAAGTTGGCACCCAGATTCTGTGGACCTTTCCAAGTTTTTGAAAATGTAGGACCTGTAGCCTATCAACTAGCTCTACCCAGTCACATTCGAGTACACAATGTGTTTCATATATCTCTATTGAAGCATTATGTGCATGATGCAAAGAATGTAATTCATTAGCAAAATATTCAGGTAGGATAGGAATACAAATCCTAACTTAAGATATATATTATGATGAGGAAATTGACATGAAACATTGTGGTTGCAAGTAGAACCGGATGACGAGTACCTGGTCGAGCTACAAAGCATACTTGAACGAAGGGAAATTGTACTCCGCAAGCAGGTTTTCGCCCAGGTTAAAGTGCAATGGAAGTACTTTGGCCCAGATGAAACTACTTGGGAGGATGAAAAATTTGTGCAAGAAGTTTAACCAGAGCTCTTTGCTGAGTTAGAGTAAAAACACCGAGGACGGTGTTACTTCCAGGGGGGAAGTTGTGACAACTTCATTAAAGGTAACTAGTGTTAACTAGTTACAAGACATTTATTTTGTCAAGAAAAGACTTAAATTATTTTGACTAAAAAGTTATTTGACTAATAATTAGTTATGAATAATAAATCAGTTGAGAGAATTTCTTATGAAAAGTAAAAAGCTGATGGTAAGTGTGCCAAGAACTCGAAATGGTTGGGGACAGTTGGAAACAGTTACCTACTCCTCTGGGGATAAAAGATTGATCCCAGTGAGGAGTAGGGGTTCTGTTCAGAGACAAAGGAAGAGTATGAAATTCTAGAGTTGGTAGAGAAGAGTGGGCAATACTCAGAATTTTGAGATTCAACAAGATGATGAGCTTAGTGAAAAGAGTCGCCTTCACTAAGTGGGCCCGTAGGCTATTTTTGGCGCAAAGTCTATTTTTAGAGTATGTCTATTTTTAGACATGTTGATCATATTCTATGAGTTGTAGGATTCTATTTGTGGATGGTTGGTCAAGTTGGAAAAAATAGATGGACTTCTATTTTTAGACATATTGGGCAGAATCTATTTTTAGATTGCTAGTCTAAAAATAGATATGTCAAATATTATTAGCTCTTAATAATATTTGGACTCTAAACATTATCTTATTCTCTTGGAGCACTTTAGTTAAGTGCATGTATGTGGTACAAACAAACCCAATAAGGAATTATGCTATTCCGAAGGGTTTACTGGAGCTAATGCATGCGGACTTCAGTTAGAACTCATGTGATAGAGTTTGGTGGAGTTATAGAAGTAGTTAGTGGAGTTGTATTCATCTTAACTCAGTTAGACTCAGTTGAGCTAGTTGTATCTAGTTTAACTAATTGATACACTAGTGAGAGTGGTGTGAATTAATTATTTAATTAATTCACTAAATAATAACTCATTAATCAACTGAAGAATACATTAGTTAACTACAGTGCATGGCAGTTTCACTGGAGACCAGTGGAGAGATAGGTGAAAGAGAAAGTGTGACTATCAGTTGTGACTATAGTGATGCATTGATTGTATCCAAAACTTAGTGGAGATGCCAATGAGGATTGTGCAGTCAATATTGGAGGAATTCAAGCTCATTCAGATCCATTCTTCAGCAGGGATTGTGCAGTAGAGGTAGGCTAGTAGGTGGCAAACATGAGTGCATGGATTCGTATATCTCTGCTGATTCTATCCATTCGAAATAGGTTGGATACTACATTGACCAGCTCGACGTGTTCAGCCATCTTCGAGGAAGTGAGGTAATTGTCATGTGCGTGTTGCAAGTTGACCACTCAAATCGTTGATGTTGACTGGATAATGGAAGTTAAATAAGAGAGAACCAAAATTCAAGGATGAAGTAATGTGATGATGTGTCATGTATCGAGCGGCTTTGGATGTGGCAGAAGAGAGGCGATGAAGGAAGAGGAAGTTGCGGATCGATCCAACTTTGTGTGCACTACAGCATAACTAGGATTATGCCCAACAACAGTCATAGAGAAAACCCTAATCTCCTGGAGTCGATAATCATGCTGGTGGGGGACAGACTGAGCCTCCACGGTTGCATCCAAAACCCTGTGCATGGCGAGAACTGTAAGAGGCTGAGAAGATAGAAATTCATTGTTTTGGGTGAAAAGTTTTTTGTTTGATTTTTTTTTTTAACTGTATACACTTGTGAAGGCAGTAGCTAGGAGCTCGAACTACAGGATTATAGACCTGTTGGGGACTTCAGTTTGGACCAGTGTTAAGGAGGCTTGGAACAGTGAACAAATAAGGGAAGAAGAATTAAAAAAAAAAAAAAACGGACCTGTTTTTTAGAAGACAGTGGAACCCTTTTAGGATTGTTTTGGTGGTGATTCCAAATGCATATTCGAGCTGATCTCATAGTGCTAATGATAAATTTCAAATTTCTGTTTGAAACTTATTTCAAGGTGTGAATGCTAGTCCTGAAGTTTTGGGCAGGATTGGAGCAGTAGCCCTTTGAGAACCTTTGTGTTGACTTATAGCAAATCTTGGAGCACTCTAAGCATTCTTGAGCAGGGACATATTAATACAATGACACAATTTTTTTTTTATTTGTGGTGAAGTATAGTGGGATATTTTGCAGTCCAATAGAATGATAAAATAATTGTGAAGAAATCTTTTGAGACCAACCTATAACACTTGTTGAAGATCCTTGAAACAATTATTTGAAAGGCTGGAATAGTCTCTTGTAGATACTTGCTGAAGAAGTTTAAGAATCACTCTTAATGTTGTCTCGAAGAGTCTTGAAAGTAGTATTGATACTTGATTAAATTCCTTATGAAGTAACTTTGGGAAAAAATTTTGGGTATCATAAAGAATATTGAAGACACCTTTGAAGGAAATTTTATGTAGACATCTTGTTGAGAATTTGGAGCCGATCTTGAGCTGACCATGGAGACCTTATTGAAGAACCTTGTGGAGATTTTTGTAGCCACTTTAATGATGTAAAGGGGACTCAATAAAAGTAGCCTGTTGAAGTCCCATGTACAGTCATTTGATGGAGGTGATGCAAATTCGAAGGCAAGATTCATTGCTAGTGAAAGGCCGAGACTATGAGTACACATCTAAATTGTTGTAAAAATTTGAACGTGTAAATCACACAATTCGTGTGTTCTGTGATCAGAATATTTCGGCGCATACCCTCTTACAGGAGTGTGATTGAGTGTTGATGAATGTATCTGCATGCTCGAGTGTGACTTGTTGTATTTTACAGTGCGATGTAAAACAATGGTGGTTTCTTGTAAACCATATGGTGAAGATATCCTTGTATTGGCAAGTCTAGTAAGCAAGCTATTCATCTTAAAGCAGAAAGGGGACTGTTAGAAGGCTGAAAGTCCTTGTGAAAAATACTTATGATATGACAAATCACTGTTAGAGGGCACTCTGATATAGGCCCATAACATTGGAGGAGCATTGTCATTGAAAGAAGGCAGATTGATCAGCTGATATGTGAAGTAGCAAAGGAACTTGTGAGCAGCTAAGGTAGAAGTATTGGAGCACCAGTACTCTTTGCAAGTATAGGAGGAAGAGAACCCTTCCTAGTACATCAAGGACAAGAGTCCAAGAGATGTAAGTGAAGTGCATATTCAGCAAGTAGTGATGAATGTGATAGTTCTAAATCTGTGATTCTATGTCACTGTCATTATGATAGTGACATAGACAGACACCCATGTTTATGAAATTCATAATAGTTGTAAGCTTGTGACAGTATTACAGCATAATGATAAACTTCAAGTGTGAACTAAGAAGTATTTGCAGCCGTTCAGTCATGTTGTTGGAGTCTTGAACCATGCTTAGCAAAGCCTGTAAAGTTATGAATAAATTATTTCCATTATTTGACAAGCATACGATACGTGTCAAGATGCATGGAAGCAATATTACTGTATATGGAAATAAGTGTTTAATGGCTTTGACTATAAAACTCCTTACCAAGATGGTGTCTCGGATGCCCTCATTTAAATTAGAAGTCTTCTCTCGAAAGAGAAGCTAACATTAAGAGGGAGAATATATTTGTATATGCTCCTGAGCAGATACCTTTGCTGAACGAAAGAAGATCCTCATGGCTCAGGGACATATGGCTTCAGAGCGGAAAATTCCAAAGGAAAATCAAGAAGCCGTATAAATACCAAGGGTATCTAGCAGCCATGAGTACAATATAAGCCTAGATCATGTGAAGAAGCTGTAAAGTATCTAAATCTGCAAGGATGCAAGGGTGATGGTTCCAAGACCACAGATCAAAGCTATTGTCACCTCAATATTAGATCAAGCATGGATCTGATGGGAAAATGTGTTTCCTAAAGGTATTGATTACTATTGCACCTATAATTTATAATTTCCCTTGCTGCTACACAAGAATGGATCCTTCATCAGATGGATGTAAAGACCACATTTCTACATGATGAAATAAAAGAAGAGGTGTGTGTAGAGAAATATTTGGGGTTTGTAGTCCAGGTTCGAGACACCAATGTCTGCAGGTTGAAGAAAGACCTCTATGAGCTGAAGCAAGCACCCAAAGCTTGGTACGAGAGGATAGATAGCTACCTAATGAAGCTGGGTTTCACTCATAGTATTGTTGATCTGAACCGTTCCTTCAAGGTTGATAGAGAGAAGCCTCTCATTCTAGTGATGTATGTGGATGATCTCTTCTTGACAGGTGTTGACCCTCTCATTCATCAATGCAAGAGGGAGCTCACTGCTGAGTTTGAGATTAAGGACCTAGGACTGATGCACTATTTCCTAGGCCTTGAGGTCTGGCAGAAACCTAGAGAGATTTTCCTTTCTTAAGGAAAATACATTGTGAAACTTCTGGAAATATTTGGTATGGTGGACTGCAAGTTCGTATCAACACTAATGGAAATCAACTTCAAGAAGTTGAGTGGCAGCGCTGCTGGGCCCGTATTGTGAAATCCTACTGAGTATCTTCAACTCGTAGGGGCCTTGATGTTCTTAGTGAACACCCATCCAGATATATGTTTTACAGTGAACACTTTGAGTGAAAAAATGGTTGAGCCTCATCAATTTCGCTGGGTTGGTGCCATGAATCTTCTGAGATATCTTCGGGGCACGATAAACCATGGGTTGAGATACACTATCGGGAGCGTGACACTCCTTGTATATACTGATGTCGATTGGGCTGGCAGTGTGGTGAATCGTAAGAGCACATTGGGATGTTGTTTCAATCTTGGTTTTGCTTCAATCTCATGGATAAGCATGAAGCAGAAGTCGATGGCTTTGAGCATTGCTGAGGCCGAATACATTGCAGCAAGTATGGCCTGTTGTGAATTAGTCTGGTTGCAAAAGCTCTTCAATGATTTGTTCGAGCATGTGCTAGATACCATGGTGATACACTGTGATAATCAGAGTGGGATTTTCTTGACCAAGAATCTTGTGTTACACGACCAATCCAAGCATATTGATATTAGGTGCCATTTCATTCGGGATATGGTACAACAAGGCGCCGTAAGGCTCGATCATATAGGAACTAATGAGCAGGTCGTGGATATTCTCACTAAGCCCCTCGGGAAGGTCAAGTTCTTAACCTTCTGTGAGAGTCTTGGTATCATGGAACGACCCTATGATGTGGGTCCTGTTGGATGATGAGCTCGAGGAGCTTTGGAGGGGCTTTGGGGACAGCTTCTTGGAGCTATGAGCAACACCAAGGCTAGGCTTGCCAAACCTTGTTGGTGTGCTTGGACCCCACCATTTTGATTATTGAGTTGGTTCACCTCTCATTATCTGTGCCCCGTATGCATCCTACCCATTGAGTTCAGGGCTCATGGGAAGTACCTCTCATTTGGCCAATGAGGTGGGAAAAGCTAGAGACTAGTAGCAAAGACTGATGGATGCATCATAGATTGTCGTACTCTCTATCTAGGATGGCACGATCCAACCAATTGATCTGGGATCAAGTCTTGTGAGGTCTCGGACCTCCGCCTGACTTTGGGTTAGATGAACCAGCTTCGGGTTGGTTGAAGACTCTTTGTGAGCCTGATAGAGGTTTTGACCTCCGGGCTGAATTTGTCAACCAGGAATGATGTATTTGTGATCGAACCACTTCTGTTTTGAAATAAAGAGGCCAAAAAAGAAAGTTACGGTGGGATGACGAACGATGTTTGGATTGCACTTTTGGATGGAGTTCTCCCTAGTTGATAGGGATTGTTAAAATTGGACAACTAGGTCCATACTCCGGGTTGTGCTGCTCAGATGATGATCCAAATATTTTTATTGGATTCCTCTTTCGGAGAGGTGTAATATTGATCTAAATATCATCTTGATCGGATGAGCAAAACATATACTTTGAATTTATTCCACTTATGTGCTAGGTTAGCCTAGAATAAAATATAGACTTAAATGTCTTAAAGGACGTGTCACACACCCCCAAATATTCCTATATATTGGAGAGACTTAGAGTTCATTTGACACATATTGTGTGGAGGAATTCTCTCTCTCTCTGTATGACGTTAGAGCAACATATATATGGACTGTTCTTTGTTTGGGTTGTTCTGGGGTTATGTATGACACGCTTGGCTAAATGAACTATTGGAGACGTTGCTGGTAGAAGCATCCTGTTGATCGCCGTAATTCCACCATTCATTATCTCAGTTCTGGATTGTCTTCCATCGATCTATTGGTATGTTCTATCTGCTTCAGTATTGTGCCCTAATCTGAAATGGCATAGAACATGTTCCTAAATTAACATGTACTTTGGGAAAATATGTGAAGACCACCTTTCCTGAGAAGGATAGTTGCGCCATGAAGATCCTTAAGAGAATTGACACAGATGTGTGTGGACCTTTCTCAGTTTCTTCGACAACAAAGCACAGGTATTATGTGATATTTGTTGATGAATTTTCTTGTAAGTGATGGATCTTCTTCATGCAGAAGAAGAGTGATACATACTCAAAGTTCTGTGAGTTCAAGGAACTGGTTGAGAAAGAGTCGGGGAAGAAGGTGAAAGCCCTAATGAGCGATAATGGTGGTGAATACATCTCTGGCAAATTCAAATACTTCTGCAGCAAAGAAGGAATTTGAAGAGAACTCATTGCGCCTCATAACCCACAGCAGAATGGGGTCACGGAGAGAAAGAAGAGAACGATCGTGGGTGTTGCATGAGCGATGTTGCATGATCAGGGCCTTCCCATACACTTGTGGGCTGAGGCATGAAATATTGCAGTTTATGTGCAAAACCATTGCCCTCATAGAGTACTTGGCATGAGTACACCCGAAGAGGCGTTTTCCGGTAAGAAGCCTGATATTTCTCATTTGAAGATTTTTGGATCACTTGTTTACATTCATGTGACAAAGGATGCCAGGAAGAAGCTGGAGCTAACTGCAGAGGTTGGGATATTTGTGGGGTACACGGGAACACCCCACAATTATCGTGTGTATTTTCCAGATAGTCGGATGACTCTTGTGTGACAGGATATCAAATTTCATGAGGAGAAAGCCATGAAGTTGTCGCTTGAGAGGGAGCTACACTTGCATGCAGATGAGGAGCTACTAGTTCCTAAAGATGAGCCTCAGGATGTGGATCAGCCACAAGAGGAGGTTTTTGGAGTGGAAGAAACCACTCATGCAATGCCAAACATCAGAGGGCAGAAGCGCACTACAGAAGTTGAGTGACTGAATCTTGATGCAGCGCAGAATGTAGGAGCACCTACATCACATCACAGATAGAGACAGTCACCTGACTGATTTACTGGATACATGGCTCTGATGAGCAAGTGTATCGTGATGGAGCCATCCTCTTTCGAAGAAGCTGTGGAGGATCCCGCATGGGTAGATTCCATGGTGGAAGAGTATGATTCGATTGTCAAAAACAGTGCATGGGAGATTGTCCCAAGGCCAGAAGGGAAATCAGTGGTAGGTTTGAGATGGATATACAAAGTGAAGCAAGCTACTAACCAGAGCATCAAGAAGTACAAGGAAATATTTTTTTCCAGGGGGTTCTCACATATCGAGGGGATTGACTATGAAAAAACCTTTGCACCTGTCACAACGTATTCTTCCATACCGACCATCGTTGCTCTCTCAGCGCAGATGGGTTGGCACATTCATCAGATGGATGTGAATACTGCGTTCCTCAACGAAGTCATTGAAGAGGAGGTGTACATTGAGCAGCCTGAAGGATTTGAAATCTTCAGTAGCGATTCACATGTGTTCAGGCTCAAAAGAGCGTTGTATGAGCTAAAACAAGCACCTCATGCTTGGTACACATGGATAGACAGTTATTTCACCGGACTTGGTTTCACCAAGAGTGAGGTTGATCCTAACCTATATCAGATTGTGGTGGAGGGTAATATTTTGATCATTCTGCTTTATGTAGATTATTTAATACTAACGGGTGATGAACTGTTGATACACTCATGCAAGGTTGATCTTGTAAAGGAGTTTGAGATGAAAGACTTGGGCCTCCTTCATTATTTCCTGGGATTGGAAATTTGGCAGCGGAAGGGTGGACTGTTTGTGTCTCAAGGAAAGTATGCCCAAGATATACTGGAGAAGTTTCACATGCAAGGGTGCAAGCCTATTGACACTCTTCCTGGTGGTTGGAGGAAAGAGGATGCTACATCGGTAGAGGTAGTGGATGCCACTATTTATTGATAGTCGGTTGGTTCG
Source organism: Pinus albicaulis (assembly GCA_034641835.2). Lineage (NCBI taxonomy): Eukaryota > Viridiplantae > Streptophyta > Pinopsida > Pinales > Pinaceae > Pinus > Pinus albicaulis. Next base: position 682,794,378 of record CM076578.1, read on the forward strand.
CTCATGTATTTAGTCAATACACGACCGGACATATGCTATGTTATGAACCAGCTTTCCCAAGTGATGGCTAAGCCTACCGAGCTCTTTTGGAAGGGAGGCAAGCATGTCCTGAGGTATCTTAGGGGCACATCTGAATATGGAATATGGTACAAACAGTCAGATGAGGTGAAGCTGCATGGCTTCATGGATGCAGATTGGGCAGGAAGCCCAACAGACAGAAAGAGCACCTCTAGAGGGATTTTCAATATCATATCTACAACAGTTTCTTGATACAGTAGGAAACAAATATTTCTAGCACTCAGTTCAGTGGAGGCTGAGTACATGGCAGCAATTTTGGCTGCATGTGAGGCTATATGGATGAGGAAGATCCTGGTTGGGTTGTTCGTTTCACACTTAGATCCTACTGTGATATATTGTGATAATCAGAGTTGCATTAAACTCTCAATTAATCTAGTATTTCATGATAGATCTAAAAATATTGACATCTGGTACAATCATATCAGAGATTGTGTGCAGCAGAAGATCATGTTGCTTTCTTACATTCCTACGAAGGATCAGGACGCAGATATTTTGACGAAGGCGCTCACCAGGAGAAAATTCAAATACCATAGAGACAGGATCGGGGTGGTAGATAATCCCTATCTTGTTGAGAGGGAGTGTTGAGATTCAACAAGATGATGAGCTTAGTGAAAGAGTCGCCTTCACTAAGTGGGCCCACAGGTTATTTTTGGCACAAAGTCTATTTTTAGACATGTCGATCATATTCTATGAGTTGCAGGAAGTTATTTTTGGATGGTTGGTCAAGTTGGAAAAAATAAATGGACTTCTATTTTTAGACATATTGGGCGAAATCTATTTTTAGATTTCCAATCTGAAAATAGATATGTCGAATATTATTAGCTCTTAATAATATTTGGACTCTAAACATTATCTTATTCTCTTGGAGCACTTCAGTTAAGTGCGCAGATGTGGCACAGCAGCTGACAGAAGGAATTATGCTATTCCTGAGGGTTTACTGGAGCTAATGCATGAGGAATTCAGTTGTAACTCATGTGACAGAGTTTGGTGGAGTTATAGAAGTAGTTGGTGGAGTTGTAATCAGTTTAACTCAGTTAGACTCAGTTGAGCTAGTTGTATCTAGTCTAACTGATTGATACACTAGTGAGAGTGGTGTGAATTAATTAGTTAATTAATTCACTAAATAATAACTATTAATCAACTAAATAATACGTGGAGTTAACTACGATGCATAAGCGGTTTCAATGGAGACGATGGAAGATAGGTAAAGAAACAAGTCGCGACTACTCCGATTTGTGACTATAGTGATGCATTGATATAGTTAACACACGATGGAATGCGATAAGGGAAGTTTGATCAATCTTGGAGGAATTCGAACTCATTCAGATCCATTCTTCAGCAGGTATTATGCAATAGAGGCAAGCTAGCAGGTGGTAACTATCGATGCATGGATTTGCAAGATCGGGCTTGATTAGTGTGTAGCAATTGTATTGTACTGAGAGCTTGACATGTTCAGCTTTGTATGAGGATTGTTACATGATCTCTATGACATATATTATATAAAGATAGTTGGGGTTTTCAACTTCAGGCTTTCCCGTTAAATCACTGTGTTAATGTGTGTGATTTTTTATTGTTTCATGTGTGCATTGCAATTGATTTAATTTCCGCATGTGATGATCAATGGTGGAATAGATTCTATATTTTGCATGAAGTTAAAATAGTGTGAGATCAAGAGAATCTTGGACATATAACACATAAGTTATATAATTTCTACACAAAAATCCTTGAGAAAGAAATTATTTTCTGGTACTGACTGGACTGGGTGTCCTGAGGTTGTTGGCTCCTTGTAATTTACAAGATTGGCAAGAGTAATCATTGTAGGGGACCACATCAGAACCACTTTGGAATCCTATGACCTAGCCTTCCTAGATTCAGAGAGGGATCTCTCTATTAAGTGTTTTCAAAGGATATATCTTTATGCTTTGTTAATGATATTAGGCTAGTTATGAAGCTCAGATAACTTGTTTTTTTTTTTGGTTGGGATGGGCATCATTAACTGAAGAAGTTAACTAAAGGGTGAAGGTAAGAGCATATTGAAGAATGTTTCAACTGAAAGGATAGGTCAAGAAACAGTATCAACCCATTGGGCTATGGAGTCGCAAAAGGATTTAATTGTACAACAATTCTTCAAGGGTTTCCATAGGGAAAGTCATCTATATCAAAGGATCTTTTAGATTGAATTGTGATATGAAACATTAAACTATTGTGAAAGAAGCAAAGCTAACAACCAATTAAGCCTCTATTAACTTCACTAAAGCAAGAAAAGCCTTTCAAAGTAACTATTTGAAGCAAGCCAAAGGATAGGGCAAACCATAGACTTCTTTGGAAAACTTTTATTAAAGCACACTTTTCAAACGACAATCTAGTAATCCCAAGACTACTTTCAGAAAGGAGAAAGCATGAAAGAGAACAAGGAGAATAGCCTAAGATCAGACAAAAACTTTGGATTCTAGCCTGATTTTGGCATATTCTCAGGGGATATTTCAAAGCAACTATTAAAGACTAGCCAGAGGATAGGGAAAACCATTGACTTCCCTCAATTAACTCTACTTAGAAAACTTTGAAAAGAACATTCAAAAACAATATCTCAAGTTGTACACAGAAACACATGGGCTCTCCAACATTTCTTCACTGGTTATACTCTATTGAATCATTCTTAAATAAAAAAGCTAGATAAATCTAGAGGGAAATTAAGAATCCTCTAAACATACCTTAGAAGAAAAAAACATAAAGATAAAGTGTTCAAACAAAAATAGGACACTTTTCAGTAAATCCTACTCTAAATTTTTTGTTCTTTATCAGAGAAAATGGACAGCATGTGAAACATAAGAAAAGAAAAAACAGTGAGGAAAAACATCACCATTAACATAGACTAGGATCCAATGAACCAGCTTGTACCATTGATGTTCAAACCAGTTACATACTTCAAGTCCAGTAGGTCTTTACAGCTCAAAACTTCTCTTCTCAGCCTAGTGTTCTTCAACTGCTCAACAACACTTCAACAACTTCAGTAACTATCTTACGCTTGAATAATAATCCAACCAACAACAATAATGAACTCCTCATACAGTATTTATAGGTAAATGAGGAGGTGGAGTGAAAGAGGGGGTATATAATCATTCATAAATGACAGAGTATATGTTTTGACCTTTGAGACCATGCAAGGCCCAAGGAAAAATGTATTTAAGTCTGACTCTGCATTACATTAACTCTTTGAAATACTTAGTTGCTTTTGTTGACTTTCAGGCTTATTTGGTAGGCTGGCAATAACTTCTGAGCTGTCTTTGTAAAAATATCTCTGACTGTGCATTCAGTTTGTATTCTTTTGAGGGAAATAAGCTTGTAGGTGGCATTTTTTGGTTTCTAGGGGATTAATTGCTTCACCAATCTGGCATTTGAAGCGGTCCCTTTTCTGATCTGCCTTATTTTGTCACTTTAAACACCGATTTAGGCCATTGATTGTGATTTAAGGCCTTTCTAATCATATTTTGTCTTCAAACTCTGTCTTTATCTCATTAAACTACAGATTAAGCCTTTGATCTTCAAATTTTATGCTTAACCTTTAAACTTTAATATTCATCTTTAATCTCTGATTTTCTTGACTGTTCTTCTTTTGACTTTATTGTTCTGCGGACAGGTGCTTTATTTGTGTCGGAGGGTTTGATTATTTAGTCAATGATCATAATACATTGACTAAAAACCTAGATATTTACCCTTTGTCCAATTTTTTCATTCAATGAGGCCTTAGAGGATCGTCACCCTGGGCCCTACAACTGTATTTTGCTATGGAATGGATTTCATAGTTTATCTGCCATTAAAATCTGCAAAAAACGACCAATAATCAAAATAAAACCTGTGTTTATATGGGTCTAACTGCCTCAGAGGGTTCGACGAGGGCGAAGAGTAATGCAGAAGGAGGAGAATGCGTAGAGGAGTTTCATGGCGAAAGGGCACAGAAACTAGGGTTTGAATTCAAATATGGGTGAAAAATTTATGATAAGTGGTTTTGAAGAAAACCGCGAGTGGTTTTCATGCAGGGTTGAGGTGGTTTGTGGTATTATGCAGATTGGACGCAATACGATCGAGAGGACAACGTGTGTCCCTCTCAAAATTGTCGGTTTCGCGTGGAAGTCGCACGATGGAGGAGTTTGGTTGAAATGACCGCAAAATGGAATGGTGACAGTCCAATTTGGGCAATCCAAATCGATGGTTGTGAGAAAGCATGACGAACAGACTTGCGTGGTTAGGTGGGACCGGCAATGACATCATCTGTCTTGTCATTTAATGGAATGTTTAATTGGGAGGGTGAGACAGCAAGGACGAGCAATGATTGTTGGATGAAGGAGATCAATGGCTCAGATTATATCAGTGGAGAGAATTTGGTAAAAGATGATCGGGAGGAAGGCTGGTGAGGCGATGGAGTGAGGACCGTTAGATCAAGGAGATTGACGGTCAGGATTATATCGGTGGAATTGAAATGGGAAAAGAATTTGGAAAGAGGAAACAAGAAGGAGCAAAATCCCAATGGCCGATGGGAAGGCGAGTGGTCACAGGCCTTAGTCTTGTGGTGAAGAAGGGGCTAAGGGCTTAAGCAAAAGGCGCTTAAGGCCTTATGTTAAAATGGGTGGAAAAGGCCAAAATGAAGGTTTTTAAGGCCTAAAAGGGGTTCTGATAAGTTAGAAAAAGGGGTTTAAAACGAAATGAAGGGGATTTATATGGTTCTATGGGGTTTTCCAAGGAAATGGAGGATAATGAAGTGAAAATGAGGGGAAAATGGGTGAAATGAAGGAAATATTTTGAAATGGAGAAATGATGAGAATTATGGCTTTGACGACAGTTTTCTTTTTGAATCAGAAAGTCTTTTTTGAAGGATTTTTAAGTGGAAAAATCAGTGAGAGGGGTCTTTTGGAAAAGAGACATAGCAAGGCTTCAAGAACCCATATATTTGCTCCAAATTTTTTTCTTGAAGGATAGAAGACTTATTTTAGCCATCATTAGTTATGAAAATTTTTTATTGATGGCTAATAGTGGCTCCACTTGGGGAGGGCAGCTCCTTGGAGGTGTCAACAACCTCAGAGATAAATCTCTAGAAAGTAGACCAGTGCCTTTGTATTTTTCTGCACTTTGACAACCTCTCTCTTCTTTGATCATGCTGCTTAAAAAGATGATCAGTATTTGTATCAACAAAATTATTTTCTCCCAAACATTCTTCCTACACAACCTACTTCCTAACATTTTTTCTTCATTTGGTGCACTTGGACTTGCAAACCATTTTGCATCAACATTTTATTATTTTCAAAAATAGGAAAAACTGATCTATTGCTACCCTTATAACTTCCATGAGTTCAAATTAAACAGTTGAACTCAACAATTCTCTACCTATGCTACTATCTGTCAATATTAAGTTGTTTGATAGATCTGCATTCTCTATATTCTAAAAGAAAATTTTTAAATAGAATCAAATCAGGATTGAACTATCTAATATGATATGGTGTCTATGGATGTATGTACAAGCTACACATAGACTTTATTTGCAGAAAATTAAAACAAAATTGTGAAGGCTTAAGATCTGAAAATTATGAATCATCCTTCTTTATTTTCCAGCTCTGATTTTGATCTGTTTAGAGCTATCTTTTCTTTTTCCTTGGTTCAGATTTTGAGCCATTTAGAACCATCTTATTTTTCTATCCTAATCTATTCTACTGATAAGCCAAGGTTGTACAGTTTGGAAAATCTTCTTTACTAACCTATCAGCATAAATTCAAATTTATTTAGTCATGATTAGGATGTATGACTGAATAACAGTTTCTGAAAGCAGTGGCACTTGAGCTTGCACACTTTCAGATTTTTATCTTTTTGGTATGGGGCTGTACTTTTTCTTCTTTCTATCTGCCCTCTTTTCTCTTTTTCTCTTGTTTTTTGTATTTTTCACATTTAAACTTTCTTTCAAGCAGTATTATTTACAATGAATTGAAAATAAATTTGAATAAAAACCTTAACAAAAATAATGTTTGAGCATCCTACCATTGACAGGACCTCCAAAAGGTTCAGCTCCATCCATCTCTTGAAGAAAAAATGCATTATTTCCTATAGTAGACTGAATGAGATAAGGGCCTTTCCATAAATTTTCGAAATTTCCATGTTTTCCCTTATCTTCTTTCCTAGAATCCCATTTCAAAACTTTGTCACCGATTTTAAAATCACTTTCCTTTGTTCTTTTATCAAATAGCTTCTTGATTTTTTCTTGCACTTGCTGTGCTCTTTTGTAGAATTCCTCTCTGGTTTGTTGTAATTGTACAGTCTGGTTTATTCTTCTTGTCATGTCATCTCCCTCAAACTGCATTTCTTAGATCAACTTCATGACTGACACTCCTAGACTGGTTGTAAATATTGCATCTGCTCCATAAACTAGCTGATAAGGGGACATTCTGATTGAATTTTTAACTGTCAACCTATCTGCCCAAAGTGCATGCACTAGCTTATTGTGCCATGATTTTTTATTCTCTTCCAGCAATTTCTTTATTATGTTTACCAAACTCTTATTTGAGGATTCTTCTAGCCCATTACTTTGAGGGTAATAAGTTGTAGAATGGCCCAATATAATCTAATATTTATGATAGAAATCAACCTTATTTTTGGATCCAGATGGAGCAGGATTGTTGGTGATAATCTTCCTAAGACAACCAAATCTAGACAGGATATGATTTTCAAGAAATGAAATGACGACTGAGTCTGTGGCATTCCTAGAAGGGATGACTTCTATCCATTTGGTAAAATAATCTGTTGCTGTGAGGATGCATTTGTGTTAGGTAGATGAGGTAGGATGGATTTCCCCAATGAAGTCTAGACCCCACTGTTGAAAAGGAGCTTCAACAGTGATTTGTTGCAGAGGTAAGGGAAGCAAATTTCTTTTTCCCTCAAAAATTTGACGTTTGTGAGAGGCAATGACCATTTTGTGGATATCTTGAAAGAGGGTGGGCCAGTAATAGCCAGATCTAAGGATTTTTTTCACTTCTGTCTTCCAATAAAGGTGGCCTCCACATTCTCCTTCATGGAACTCATGCTTGATCTTATCTGCATCATTCTCAAGAAAACATTTAAGAAATAACCCACTAGCATTTTTCCAATATAAACATTTATCCAAAATGCAGTAATTTACAGCTTTTAACTTTAAAAACCTTGCCTTTGTTTTAGAAAAACCAATAGGGACATTTATATTAAACAACACATACAAAATATCCACATACCAAGATGAATTAAGAAAATTATCTTCAATAAGTGGAGTTTCCAACTCCTCCTGTTCACCTAATGTATTAAACATGTTTATATCAAGAGCTTGAAAGTTGGATTCAGCCATAAGTTTTGCTAGTCCTTGACCTTTAATGAGCTTAGTGGGCTTGATTTCTAAATCATATTCCAATATTACAGCAATCCACTTTCCTCTTTTGCCATAAGGATCTTGTGTTAAGATGTCTTTTACCACTGAATGAAGCACAAATGTTATGATGTGTGACTGTAAAATGTAAACTCTGAAGTCTTTTAAAGCTTTGACCAAGGCAAAGGCTTTTTTTCCATTATGTTGTACTTCAAAGGTGCATCTCTTAATGCCTTGCTGAAAAATGCAATAAGTTGCTTTTGTCCCTTTGTGTTTTTCTATAGGAGGACAACAGCCACTATGTGTTTTGATGCAAATGAAAATAAGAAAAAATCTTTTGTAAAATCGCAACTAATGAGAACTGGTGTTTTAATAAGTGCTTGTTTTACCAGTTCAAATTATTTCTTTGATTCTAAGGTCCATTTAAATCCTTCTTCTCTTTTAACCATATTTGTCATGTTTCTAAGGAGTTCAGCTAGGTTGGGTATGAACCTTCTCAAGAAATTAATCTTTCCAATGAAAGATTGGAGTTCCTTGATGTTTCTAGGATGATTGATTTGCAATATACCTTCAATCCTCTTTGGGTCTATCTTTATTCCCTCTTCAGATATGATATGTCCAAGAAGTTTACCTTCTTGAAGACCAAACAATGTTTTCTTGAGATTTAAGGATAAACCATATTTTCTGCACTTCTCAAAGACTGTCCTTAGGTGTATTAGGTGTTCTTCATCTATTTTGGAATAGACTATGATGTCATATAAGTAAATCACAATGAAGTAACCTATTTCTTCTGAGAATGCAATATCCATGGCTCTCTGGAATGTGGCACCAGCATTCATTAAACCAAAAGGCATTTTCACATACATGAAAGTTCCCCAAGGAGTAGTAAAGGCTATTTTAAGTTGATCATCAGGGTGTACCAATAATTGATTGTATCCTGAGAAGCCATCTAGCAAAAAAATTCTTCTGGAACCTACTATCCTTTATAAAATATGATCCATTTTGGGCAAGGGGTAGTTGTTCTTTAAGGAGGCTTTATTTAAGTTTTTGAAATCAATACAAAGCCTTATTTCTCCCATTTTATTCCTAACTGATACAAGATTAGATACCCACTCTGAGTATCTCACAGGGACTATAATTCCAGTGTCATACATTTTTCTAATTTCTTTCTCTACCAAAGGTAATTGAATAGGGTTGATTCTGTGTAATTTTTGTCTATAAGGCTTCTGGTTTTCTCTAAGGGGTATCTTATGCTGAATTATTTATGTGTCATATGATTTTAAATCTTCATAACTCCATGCAAACACATCAGAAAATTCTCTAAACAGTTCAAGGTATTTCAGTTTGATGTGAGCTGGCAGTGTCTTGGATAATTTGATCATTTTAGGCTTTTCTTCACTGCCTATATTGCACTCTTCTACTTCAGCTTCAGTAGGTTTTATTTTTGGCCTTTTCTCAATATCATTAAAGTCAAACAATTCTTCTAAGGGTACCAATCCCTTTGGAAAGCTTTCAGTTTTGGATTGCAACACCTCTAGATCTTCTTTTCCTATATCTGTGTAGTTCTCTGTTTTATGTTTGGATACTTTGGTTAACAGATTTATATCAGCAATCTCAGGAAAATTTTCTTCTTTAAAAAGTGATGTTTCCTCAGTAGGACAGTCTTGTTCATACTTTGAATCTGAACTTGGCATTTCAAATTCATTTATGGACTGTAGGAAGCCTTCTATTTGTTTATCGCCTTCAAAAACTTGACAGTATTTTTCATTTTCTAGGACTGCTGGTCTATATTTGACTTGAACTAAGTATTGTTTGCTTTCATAAGGTTTCAGACATGTACTAGCAGCGAAGGCTAATCCATTGGCAAGAATATTTTGGTTTCTAGGGACAAAATTAAGTTGGAATTCAGCAAATGACTTTAATAGGTCCATGGCATCATCTCTATAGGTTGTTAATATGGTATGTTTGGCAGTTTATTCCCCATTTACTTGCCTAATTATCAATTCTGAATCTCCATGAACTGTTATCCTCTTTGCTCCTAGTTTTTTAAGCAATTGTAGTCCTAAGAGGAGTGCTTCATATTTTGCTATGTTGTTGGTGCAGTGAAAGTTTAATCTGTATTAATGACCTTAAGCATGATTGTTTTTAGTATTGTGCACCCATATGCCTGCTCCCGCACCAGTTTTAGTAAAAGACCCATCAAAAATCATGCTCCAAAGAGGACTGTTTTCTGATTCATCATCACTTTCCTTCCTGTCCTCTCTGTTTTGCTTATTTTGATCATCACTGTGTTCTTTTTTAGGATCCGCACTATGTTTATTTGTGTCTCGTTCCTCAAGATTTTAAATGTATTGAGGAATTTCTCTTTGATTGTTAGGATTGGCACAATTTTGATTACTTTTTTGTAGCTCAAGACCTTTAACTTGTTTGTTGTGATTTTTTGAAATAGAAAACTGTTTAGATGATTTTTCTTTCCCTTCCTTTTTTTCTATAGCTACCATTATGTTGGTGGATGTTTCATTTTCTAACCCTTGTTCATTAGGAATCTCATCATTTTAAAGAATGAATGAGTCAATGTCAATATGTATAGAATAAAGGGGGAGTTTTATGGTCTTTCTTGGCTACTCACCATGTATTTCATGTGTGTTTCCCTATAAAGTCTTCTAGGTTGACTGAAGATGGAGATGGTGGCATAGGTAACATCCATTTTCATTGTGCCTTGCAATTTAGCACCCCAAGATCTTGAAAGAAGCATGCCATATTTAGGGGGTATATAAGCCATGAAAATTTCCATTACTAAACTTTTGGCTGGGATTTGTGCTAAATTGACACAGAGATATTTGATTAGGCCTAGGCATTTGACTATGCTGGAATCAAAGGAGTATAAATCCTTATAAGGTTTGGTTACCTCAAGGCCTAATATTTCCATTATCACTTTGGGCATTAGGTTATGTGATGCTCCTGAATCAAGCATGGCATTGTGTAAAATGTTATCATGGATGTTTAAGCTGACATAGAATGGAGGAACTGCTCCTTCTTGAAATTTTCCTTCAATTTTTGGTCCAAACTGAGGCTTAGGTTTGTCATCATTTAAGTTAACAGAGTCATTGTGATCTCCTATGTTCAAAGCTTTTAAAAATTGGGACCTATATACATCTTGAGTGACTAACTCAATGAGAGGGATGGAGAATTTTATTTTGGCAATTTCACTCTCTATGCTGAAAGGAGTTTGAGTTTTGGAAATGTTTAATTCAGCCTTTTTAGTCATTGTTTTCTCAGCAAAATTAGCTTACTGGATTTTATTATTTAAATTAGTTAAAATGGTTTTTTAGGAGCATTAGCTGAGGTGCTGGTGCTGCTAGGGTCACCACTATGTTTGTCATGAATTTGGGTGTTTTTTCCCTTGTTTTTATCAGAACATTCAAGCACTATTGTATTGTTTTCAACTGTCTTTTTGTAAGTATTTGCAAGGTTGTTTTTTAGCAGAATTTTCAGAGGCTCTTTTCTTGGGAGTGTCTTGGTTCTTTTTACTTATCAAGTCATATTGTTTGTGTACTTCCATTATGGCATTTTCAAAGCCTAGTTTATAATCTTCTGATTCTAGGCCTTCTTCCTCATCAGGTATATATGTGACTTATTCTTCTTCATTGAGGAAAACAATATCCTCATTGTTTAATCCCAACATGTTCATGTGATTTTCCTCTATTTCTTCTATTGTTTCCCCCTCTTCATCCACATAATTCTATTGGAAAGGAGGTCTGACTTGTTAATCAGGGCTGTAGGTTTTAACCCTGAACAGAAATATCTACACACGATTCTTATAACAGAAAATAAACAATAGCAAGATCATAAAACATAAAATAGATAAACACAGAGATTTTCCCCTGGATCCCAAATCGGGACGACCAGCTTGATTTTTCATTATATTCCTTTTAGTGTTACAACACATGTATATACATGTCGAAGCATACATAAACCCCAATCCATTAACCCTGGATTAGAACATAACCGTAGTTCCCTTTACCAGATCTACAAAATACCAGGGGGCCGAAAACCATCGAACCCCAAAACCATGTGCAAAACCATGCACAAAACCATGGGCGGATCACTTTGTGAGTGAGTCGCCTGGGGTGGGCGGGGCGCCGGACCCCAACGGTGAGGCCCAGCAGCCCCTCGTGACCCCCCGGCGCTACGCCGACGCAACATGCAGCGCGTGGGCCAATCGTGGAAAGAATATAACACATACCCAACATTCTCCCACTTGTTGTTTTCTTTCCTGGGGCCACGGAAGAGCTTAGTCATTGGCCCAATTGTTCAACTTCCATTGTTTCTCTACACCAAGAGAACTTTTGAGTGCTCTGGAACTTCGTCAATGCATACGCAACATTCTTCAAAGTGTCCACCTTTACCAGCAACACCCTTTTATCCTCAACCATATCTCTCACAAAGTGATATTGAACATTAATGTGCTTTGTCTTTGAATGATAAACAGAGTTCTTAGCCAAGAAAATTGCACTTCTCCTATCACAATCTATCCTTATAGCTTGCTGTAACAACCCCATACTTGAACACAATCTTTGCAACCAAACTGCTTCCTTGCTTGCATGAGTGGCTGCTATGTATTCTGCCTCTGTAGTTGAAAGAGCCACTACAGACTGTCTTTTACTCATCCAACTGACTGCGCCTCCAAATAGGCTAAACACATACCCACTTGTAGTTCTTCTTTGGTCCAGATCTCCAGCCCAGTCTGCATCAACAAAACCACGAATGTCCAACATTCTTTCCAATCTTTGGTCTTCCCCACAGTAGCACAAGCCATAATCACTAGTACCACGTAAATAGTCCGCTCCCTTCCGCTAGCCTTGTCTTCCCTCCTTCCACAGGTTTGACATAAACACACTCAATAATCACTTTGCATGTACGATGTACGGTCTAGTACGGACCATTGCATACATCGAACGCTACCCACTGCACTTGCATATGGAACACGGGACATATCCTCCTCTTCTTCTTGTGTCTTGGGACACTGTTCAGCAGAAAGCTTTGCACCTACGGGAATAGGAACACTCACCGGTTTACTATCCTGCATATTGAACCTCTGCAATATAGTCTCGACATACTTCCTCTGGTTTAACCAGAGCTTCCTCTTTGCCCGATCTCTCTTAATTTCCATGCCCAAAATATAGTTTGCAGCACCAAGATCCTTCATGTCGAATTTGGAGAACGGTTGGGTCTTCAAATCTTGGATAATTTCTTTGTCATTTCCAATCAACAACATATCATCCACATACAAGACCAAATAAATAACACGGTCACCAATTAATTTAAAATAAACACAATGATCCTCCTTGCTTTTGGTGAAGCCAAGTCCCCGTATATAGGTATCAAATTTCTGATACCACATCCTTGGTGACTTTTTTAACCCATACAGAGACTTCTTCAACCTGCATACCAGTTCTTTCTTACCCTTCACCATAAAGCCTTCAGGTTGCTTCATGTAGATCTCTTCTTCTAGATCCCCGTGAAGAAATGTTGTCTTCACATCCATCTGTTATATCTCAAAATCAAATGCAGCAGCAACAGATAAAAGTAATCTAATAGAAGTAACTTTGGCAACAGGAGAAAAAATATCACCAAAATCAATTCCCGGCACCTGGGAATAACCTTTCGCTACCAACCGAGCTTTGTATTTCTCCACCTTGCCTTCTACATTCATCTTCTTCTTAAACACCCATTTGCTCCCAATGAGCTTCCTTCCAGCCGGCAACTCCACCAGATCCCATGCATCGTTTTTGTGCAAGGATGCCATTTCATCAACCATGGCCTCCTTCCAGAGTTTTCCATCCTCTGAATCTACTGCCTCCCTGACAGTTCTGGGTTCATCATCAATTATAGTTAAGGCAAAACCTGAACAGAAAGCAGATGGACTATACCTTTCTGGTTGCCTTCTTTCCCGAACTGATCTTCTCAAAGCTGGAGTTTGTGGCTCTTCATCTTCTGAGTCTTCTTCTGTTGTAGAGTCTAATTCATCCTCCTTTAGCTCAAAATCTATCTTTTCAGGTTCCTTTGATAGGACTTCATGTTTAACAACATCTTTCACTTCTCTAAACACCACATCTCGGCTGTACACAACCTTCCTTGTTTCTGGGTTCCAAAGCTTGTAACCCTTTAAATCATCCTTATACCCAATAAAGATGCACTTTTCAGATTTATTATCCAACTTGGTCCTTTTCTCCTTTGGAACATGTACATATGCATCACATCCAAATACCCTTAGATGTGAAAGAGAGGGTTTCTTACCAGTCCATACCTCATGTGGGGTCTTATCCTCCAACGATGATGAAGGTGATCTGTTAACTAAGTAACATGCAGTCTCCACTGCCTCTGCCCAGAATTCTTGTCCTAACCCGGTACCACTGAGCATGCTTCTTGCCTTTTCCATCAGTGTTCTTTTCATTCTTTCTGCAACTCCATTTTGCTGAGGTGTGTATGGAGTAGTCTTCTGCCGTGCTATACCACACTTCTTACAGAACTCTTCAAATTCCTTCTTGCAGAACTCCCCACCATTATCTGTCATCAATGCCTTTATCTTCTTCTCTGTCTGGTTTTCCACCAGAGCCTTAAATTCTTTAAATTTGTCGAAGACTTCAGATTTCTTCCTCAAGAAATATATCCATGTATTCCTTGAGAAGTCATCTATGAATGAAACATAGTACACAGACTTTCCCAGTGATGGAACTAACACAGGTCCAAACACATCACTATGCACAATTTCTAATATCTTGTTCGCCCTCTTAGCACCAGAAGGAAAACTCACCCGATTCTGCTTCCCATATACACAATGTTCACAGAAATCAAAATCCAAAGAGCAATTAGACATACCTTCTACCATACCATTTCTATGCAGTATCCGAAGGCCCTTCTCTCCAATATGTCCAAGCCTTTGATGCCATAGCATGGTCTTTTCTCCAGAGACAGCTAGGCTTTCCGCCCCACTTTCAGGAACCACAGAACTATTACACCCATCAATAACAGTGCTACCTTCTAGCTTGTATAGAGTTCCAGTCCGAACTCCCCGCATTAGTACCAGTGCTCCCCGAACCATCTTGCAGGAATCTTTCTCGAACACTGTTTTCACACCTGCATCATCCATCTTGCTTACAGAAATCAAATTTCTAGCCAATGCATGAATATGCAGAACACCAGGAAGTGTTCTAATCCTTCCACCTTGCAGCTTCAGCTTGACCTTTCCACGTCCGATGATTCTGGCCCTCCTATCATCCCCTAGGAAGACATCACCACCATCATATTTCTCATACTCGCGGAACCACTCCCTATGGGGAGTGAAGTGAAAGGATGCACCTGAGTCAATCAACCATGACTCATGATCTACATGTGTATTTGAAGAAGAAGCCAAATACACATCCCCACCTTCATCCGAGGTGGTTTTTGCCTCTGCAGAAGGACCTTCATCGGATCCCTTTCCTTTCTCAGAATCTTTAGATCTGCATTCCTTTTTGTAGTGCCCTTCCTTTCCGCATTTCCAGCACACCTTTACAAACTTTCCAGGAGATTTAGATCTCCCTCTAGATTTAGATCTCCCACTCGAAACCTTATTCTTGTTTCTGTTCTGGGACCTTCCTCGTATAGATAAGGCATCTTCATTCTGACCCTCCATATTTCTCCATCTCATTTCCTCCGACAAAAAGGCTGAGACAATGTCATCAAAATTCAAGGTAGTTGTATTGCTACTTATTGCAATAACCAGACTGTCCCATGAGTCTGGGAAAGAGCACAACAAACTGATGCACTTATCTTCATCTGAGATTTTAATATCAACAAACGACAGCTGACTTACCACATTATTGAAGGCGTTCAGATGCTCTGTCACTGAGTCTCCATCCTTCATCCTCAGGTTATACAGCTTTTTCCGCAGGAACAACTTATTCACCAGAGACTTAGATTGGTACAAAGTCCCAAGTTTTTCCCACAAATTATTTGTCGTAGCTTCCCCAGATACATTCAACAATACTGAATCTGACACACACAACCGTATTGTGCTCTTGGCCTTCCGATCCAGTTTCTTCCAGTCTTCATCTGACATTTCCGTTGGTTTAGTACCTGGATCTACCGCGATCCACTGATCTTTATCCACCAGCAGATCCTCCATCTTGAGCTTCCACAACTCAAAACTCTGACCATTAAATTTATCGATCTCTATCTTTCCGCTGCTCGCCATCTTCTTTCACCGCAAGAATCGATCCCGCGGATCTCCCACTGAACAGGGTCTACCACAGGCCCGAGCAAAAAACCCTCAACAACAAAGGCGTCCCCTTGAAGCCGACACAGCTCTGATACCAAATGTAGGTTTTAACCCTGAACAGAAATTATCTACACATGAATCTTATAACAGAAAATAAAAAATAGCGAGAGCATAAAACATAAAACAGATAAACACAGAGATTTTCCCCTGGATCCCAAATCGGGACGACCAGCTTGATTTTTCATTATATTCCTTTTAGTGTTACAACACATATATATACATGCCGAAGCATACAGAAACCCCAATCCATTAACCCTGGATTAGAACATAACCGTAGTTCCCTTGACCGGATCTACAAAATACCAGGGGCCGAAAACCATCGAACCCCAAAACCATGTGCAAAACCATGCACAAAACCATGAGCGGATCCGCCTATGAGTGGGTCCGCACAAAAAACAAATTTTGGCCGGGGCGCTGCCCCGGACCCCAACGGTGGGGACTGCTTCGCCCCTCGTGACCCCCCAGCTACGCCCGACGCAACATACAGCGCGTGGGGCCAATCGTGGAAAGAATATAACACATACCCAACAAGGGCCTCTTTGTCTAATTTGAGGGGGATTCCTTCTAAAGTTTTGATTTTGATTTTGTTTTTTATTTTTATTTTGAGGAGCTGTTTGATTTTCTTTAGAATATTCTCTCTCATTAATGTTTATTCTTTCCATCATCATATCCATGGTTCTAACCAAATTATCAATTTTGGAGTCTGATATGGAAGGTCCAGCTTCATCTTTGTAGGTAACCTTTTTCTCTGCTTTCAATCTGGCCCTTCTGGCATTAAGGTTAGCTTCTACGTTTACTACCCCTTTCTGCATATCTTTTAATGTGAGGGGTTCTCTCTCCCTTAATTGATAACACATGTCTGGATCAAATCCTTTAGGAAAATTTATCAAAGATAAGCCTTGTGGGGGTTTCATTTGTGGAGGGAGTGCATTATAAACACTATTGAATCTAGTGCAATAATCTTGGACACTCTCTCCAGCATTCCTTTTAAGATCATTGTATTCTAATAGGATTTGAAGGGGGTTTCTCTTGACTTCCCATTTGTTTAGGAATAATTGATGAAAAGAGGGGAGGTCATTGATACTGTTAGGGGTTAAGCCTTTGAACCATTTTCTTGCATCTCCCCCTAAACTTTGAGCAAACATCCTAAGTTTCACAGTTTCATCATCTATTTCTTGTCTGTCAAAGTAATCATTCATTCTATCCACATGCTGTTGAGCTGTAGTAGAACTACTAGTGCCATATAATGGAATCTTGGACTGATAGTCTTGTGGTAGAACAACTAAAGGTAAATGAAGGACTAAGGGAGCATACCATGTTGCCATGATATGCAATTGTGGGAGGAATGGGGGGTTTACAAATGGAGTAAGGTGATGAGGTGGTGTGGTTTGAACAGTGGATGTATGAGTGGGTGTAACAGAAGTGCTTGGACCAGCTAGGGGCTGTTGAGCAGATTTAGGATGAGAGAAACCAAAGTTATGAATGAAATGAAGATCAGGTGGAGTAGATGAGGAGGTTTCTCTCCTGCTATTATATTGTGAATTTTCAGGCTCAAAGTCTATTTGATCTATACCACTAAGTGACATGGTTCTAGATGGATTTCTTATGGAAGGTAAGTCAACTTGGGTATCTTGCAGAGCTGTAATATTTTCAGGGACAGACTTTGCTCTGTGAATGGGTCTGATAATAGTCAGGTTTTTGGATGTAGGATATTTCCTAAGAAGGCTTTTAGGATTGTCAACTATTTCAGAAGGATTTGGGTTAGGATAAGCTCTAGTATGAATTCTTTTGAAAGACAGGATTTAGACCCAATAATGAGAAAATTTTAGCCAAGTATGACAGTCTTTGAAGGCAAACTAATATGTGAAAGAAAACTTAATCCAAAAAGTTCTCTTAACTAGGTTTTAATGATGTTTTTATGATGAAATAAGTTTCCCAATGGATTTTATCGAAAACCAAAGGGAATCAGTAGGCTTACTGAAAACCAGTGGAGTCACCAGGTGGAAGATTTTTACTTGTTTTCTAGGATTGGTGGTTGTCCACCATCAACAATCAGGAACCAATCTTAGCAGACATTTGATTCATTTTATGAATGGTATTTTCTGAGTTGTGAAGTCATCTATTACTTAGTGTATTTACCCAGTATGGTCGCCACTATGTTGGCTCCCCGTAATTTACAAGAGTGGCAAGAATAAATGCTGCAGGGGGCCACATAGAACCACTTTAGAATCCTAGGACCTAGCCTTACAGGATTCAAAGAGGGATCTCTCTATTAAGTGTTTTCAAAGGATATATCTTTATGATTTTTTTATGATATTAGGCTAGTTATGAAACTCAGAGAACTTGCTTGTTTGTTTGGTTGGGATGGACATCATTAACTAAAGAAGTTAACTGAAGGGTGAAGGTGAGAGCAGATTGAAGAATGTTTTAGCTGAAAGGATAGGTCAAGAAATAGTATCAACCCATTGGGCTACGGAGTCGCAAAAGGATTTAGTTATACAATAATTCTTCAAGGGTTTCCATAGGGCAAGTCATCTATATCAAAGGATATTTTAGATTGAATTGTGATATGAAACATTAAACTGTTGTGAAAGAAGCAAAGCTAACAACCAATTAAGCATCTATTAACTTCACTAAAGCAAGAAAAGCCTTTCAAAGTAACTATTTGAAGCAAGCCAAAGGACAGGGCAAACTGTTACACCATTTTTTTGGTCATCTAACCTATTATTATTAGATGAACCCAAGTACACCATGTAAGACCAATTTTACCCTAAGTAAAATTTCCTTCACCATATAAAATAACTTATTTGGTCATATTTAACCCAAAACAAGGAAATTAATTAAATAAATCCTTATTTATTTAATTATTTCCTAAGAACAAGTTATTTAAATAATATTCTTAGTTAAATTTGACTAAATCATACATAAATAATTAAATAAACCATTATTTATTTAATTATATTCCCATCATTCCCCTAAAATGATAAATAAATCATTTATTTATTTATTATTTATAAATAAAGGAATTGACCCAAGTCAAGAATCCTTTTCCCTCCAACAATTATAATAAAATAATCCTAAAAGGTGCTTCTAGAATTTGATTAATAATATTTTATTCATGCACCGAGTTCTAGACCGCCCCAATATTTTGTTATAAATAGGGGGGTTTTCCCCATTCATTAACCACCTCCATTGCATTAGATCACTCTGGATCTACTCTTGGTCACCATTTTCCATTTTTTCTTTGTGAACACCCATTGAGTTCTATGTTTATTTTTCCACACCACTAAGAGAGAGAAATGTTAGATCTGAAACACTGAGGACTTCCAAGAACCCATCCCACTGAGGAGAACCGGAAAACACCTTTATTTTTTTCCTCTCAGGTGCCCTATTCTTTAATATAATACAAAATTCTTTCAAATACATTCTTTTTGTCTTTTCCATTGGATTTATGGAGCTATATTCTATTTTATCTGCTTAATGTCTTTTGTGCTTAGATCTGAATTTATGCAGCAAACTTAAAGATATTTTGCAGCCATAATCGATGTTAGGGATATTTGTTATGTGTAGCTAAAGTGATCTTTTATGACGAAAGATTCATACTAACAATTGGTGACTCCACATGGGTTTTCTTTTGCGACCGCTATCGTTTTATATATTCCTGCATATCCAGCTGTTTCAGACCCTAGGGTTTCTCGTCCATTTTTTGTTTTTCCTATTTTTATGGTGTCTTTCACCCCTAAAACCCTCAAACAGTCAAATTTTTAACTTCTGTGTGTTTCTGGCCTTATTGCGTAGAAAACAGACATCAGCCGCAGCTGAGACGACACATTTTTCTAAAATCTTCCGCCACGAGAGCTAGATCTGCAGGTCACACTTATCGGCCCAAAAAGTGTGACCTAAGCCTCAGGACACACTTTTCTGCCCCAAACCTGCAACCTGGACCGAAAACAGTTCAGAACCTACGACCTGTACTTTTTCTGCAAATCTTTCAGCACTTTTTCTGGGTTTGTTTGAAGCTTCTGTCAGGGTTTTCCAGCCTCTGTCTCTACCCGTTTGGACCTGTTTATGATCTGCTTCACTCAACTAAGAGGGAATATTTCCCCTTAGGGCTCTAGTACCCTCCAATTTTTGTGGGCGAGTCTTTGCTGTTCCAGAAGTCTGAATTTTCATAGTTTCGGCCTTGTTTTTCTCAGATCTAATCCCTCCTTTTCAGATCCCTTTCGATCAGTTCTTCTCCCTCTAAAAACACCTCATATCATTTGGTTTGGGTTCATTTCTAAGGCCACTTCCTTGTCTCTTCCATTTTTAGCTGATCTCCTCCTTTTTAGCAGCAACCTTGCCTCTGCCTATTTGTTGTTCTCTGCACCACTTTTCAGCAAATTTACCCTTTAGATCCCAGTCCCTCCAGACCTTCGATCTGTTGGCCTCTTTCTCAGCATTCCTTGCCTAGTTTTTCGCTCTTATCGACTAGTTCTGAGAGACCCGCCTTCTTGGGTTAGCTTGCTGCATTTTTAGTTGTTAATTTTCTATTTTTTTAGTTTTATTTACTGCAGATTTCTTTTCCATTACGCAGCACACTTTTTCTTTTACTCTCAAAACGTCTGGGTTTAAACAATTAAAATTAATGCACGCCACACATTGACCCTAAGCGAAGAAGCGCCTGGTTAACACCACCTGGAAAAGACTTTAAAATCAATTATCACTGCACCTCTCTACCCTTGACCTCACTTGATTTTGTCCCCCCCTGCCCTTGTCGGTTTCTCTTCTTCCTGTCATCATTGTGCCCCCAAGGTGCCTTTATCGAAGACTTCTTGGCCTTCACCCTCAGTTTCTGCTTGGTTGACTTCCTCCTTCCCATCATCATCGAGTAATTCCTCCCCCGAGTCCGCACTCTGACTTTTCCTCTAATTTTTCAGGTTATCCCCCTACTCCTGGTTCTCCCCTTGTCACTTTTACCATGTCTTCTTCAGGGCCTACTACCAACAGCAACCCCAGTACTACTGTTAGGTCTGTTTCCAGTGGAACCACCTCGGGACCTACCTCGACTATCCCATTGCTCCCTTATATGGCTGGCCTTAGTCTCCCTGACTTCAATCAGCTAATCAATGATCCTATCCGCCATGATGTTAGTTGGCCTGCTATGCCAACCAAGCTCCCTTTCGACATTCCCAAGTTCGAAGGCCTTGCTAGTGAGGATCCCTCCAACCATATCCGATCCTTCCATATGTGGTGTTCCTCCAATTCCATTACTGACGACTCTATTCATCTTAAATTGTTCCAATGCACAGTTATCGACGAAGCCTCTAAATGGTATGTTGAGCAAGCCACCTCCTCCCATACAACTTTTGTGACCATTTCCCAAGCCTTTTTATCCTATTTCTAGCTCCCTCTCCGATATGACACTGGTACCGAGCTTTTAAACTCCTTCTGTCAATCCTCTTCAACCCGCCTTTCCGCTCATGTCCAGGAATGGTGGCGAAGAAGAAGCTTATGTCGAGCTCCTCCCTTTGAAGATCGAGTTTATATGGACTGGTTCCTTCACTCTCTCTTACCTCCCATTGGCAAATATGTCGCCTCCCATTTCCCTTAAACCGAAGAAGCCACCCTCCAAGTAGCCTTGAAATATGACCTTATTTATGCCCAATCTGGTTATCTTTATACTGTCCTTCCTGACCTCCCCAAGCCCGGTGGCACTAACACCCAGGGGATATCTCACTCTACCGACGGTATCATTGGAGCTCTTTCCCACACCTCTTCCCAACCTACTATGGGCTATGGTTTCCCTCCAGGAGGGGCCAGCACCTCTAACACCTTTCCCCCTCTAGGTAGCATGTATCCAGGATACGACATACCTCCTCCTTTTGCCCCTACTCCTACTTACCTCACTGCTGCCCATCCTAAACCTTATCCTTACCCACAGCCTGGTGCCCCAACTCCTCCAGCATTCGGACCTATCACCCCCTTGCCTTCTCCACCCCCGCAACTGCACCTACTACCCCCCCAGGGCAAGTATTTGCACAGTAGGGGGCACCTAATTTTCTTCCTTCTCAACAGAAGAAAAAAGGAAACCAATCTGCTTCTGGTAATCGTGGACCCAATCCTTCCAATATCGACTCTACCACTGCCAACCAACCACAGGGCTCTTAGCCCAAGCCAGACAGGCCGCTTCGCACCAATAAGCCCTGTTCGTGTTGCAGTGTTTATGGTCACTACACTTACGATTGTCCTTTATTACCTTAAATGCAACAATTATGGGATTCTCAGGCCATCGTACGGGGATAGAACTCCTCCCCTACTGCCCTTCCCACCCCAGTTACTTCTCAACCTACTATGTTTACCGATCCTTTCCCGCAACAAGGATTCGTGGCCACTCAACCACCTCATACCCCGGTAACCACTCAACCTTCCCCTTCTGGTTCCTATGATTACCAAATTATCATGATGGCCTCTGACCCACCTCTCACTGTCGACCTCAACCTTCAAAGTCGGTCCTGTCAGTATTCCACACCTCCTGTTCCGTCTTTCTCCGAGTCTCCATTGTTAGGTCCTACAGAGCCCCTATCGACACCCAATGGTCCCTTGCAACTCCCTCCACCCCAAGCCGAGGTCCATCCCAAGACTCCTAAGGGACCATTATGTCGAAATGCTTCCTCTGGTTAGGTTTCCCATTCATACAGCATAGTAGATGATCTGGCCCAATCTCCTGCTGCCATTTCAACGTTGGAACTCCTCTAGTCGTGTCCTTCTCAAAAGAGGGCTCTACTATCTGCTGTGGGCACTGTAGATCCTTTTGATGACCAATAGATTGTTTTAGACACCCGTCAGTCAGACCATCCCCCTCTCCCTCCTTCGGTTTCTTTCCAAATCCCAGTCAAAATCCGAAACACCAATGTTGCTCGGTGTATTATTGATGAGGGGGCATCTACTTGCGTAATGTCTGCTTCGGTTTGGAAAAAACTCGGATCCCCTGAACTGGCCCCTTCCACCATGACCCTTCGTGCATGGGATGGCCATGCCTCCCAGCCCATTGGCCTATTCCGTAACTGTCTTATCACCCTTGCCGGCAAGATTGTTTGTGTCCACGTCAAAGTTATCGACACCCCTCTTGACTACAACATCCTTTTGGGGCATAGTTACACCTATGCGATGTCTGTCGTCCCATCCGCAGTCCACCACAAGATGTTCTTCCCTCATAATGGCAAGATCCTTACCATTGACCAGTTGACTTACCATGAACCAAAATCTCAGACCCCCCATGAGTCCACCATCTCTACTGTCACCAACAAAAAATCTGTTGATTCTTTGACCAGTGTCTCCCCCGGCGTCTACAAAGACTCCTCCTTGCTTGGCACCTTTTTTGACTCCTCTCATGTCTCTAATCCTAACTTGGCAAACATTTGCATGATGCAATCATCATGGGCTAACCTTATAGAGCCCACTTTGGCTAGTCAGCAACCTCAACCTCAACCAGCTCCTAGCCCTTTGCCCCCGTTAGCCACCCTTATTCCTTTTGAATCTTCTTCTATGACCAATCCTCATGGTTCGACTTCACCTGAAATCAACCCCCTTGGCACCATTCCTCCTGGCCATTTCCATGCTGGACAAATCCCTTTCCTCGCTCCCCTTCCCGACGCTTATTCGGTCCCTACCTTGGCCACCCTATCCCTCCCCAACTTGACCTTGGGTATACCCGTTTGGTATCTTGACCCTCCCTCCACCACTCCACCAGGTCAACCTAAACCATATATTACTTTGACCCTGGTTCAGCTAATCCCCATCACTTCTCTTGCTACGCTGGTACCTCAGTCACCTCAACAAGCACCGCCTCTTGTTGCAACTGCTTCGAGTAAAAATAGCAAAGCTCACAGGGGGGCATCAAAAGACAAACCTACCCCGCCCAACTCTACCCCTCCTCGGCCTCCCAAGCATCCCATCCAGTGTGCTCTATGTGATGTTGTTGGTCACGCCACTCATACCTGTCCTGAATTACCACCTCTCAAGACCATGGTTAATGAAACGTTTCCAGAATCAGACATCCCAGAAGTCCATGTCACCATACCAGCTCCTACCCTTAAACTTAAGAACGTGTGCACCAATCACCCTTGTTCTTTGTGCAATTTCCATGGCCACTATACCCACCTTTGCCCCCGCCTTGACAAGTATTATGCTTCTTTAGCCACATGTCGCCAATTCGAAGCCACCCTCACCCGTAATCCTTCTTCCCTCACACCAAACCACCTGTCCACCACGATTACCATTTCTCCTCCTAATACTGACATGACCGAAACTTCAGCTACCATTTCCTACCTTTCCTCATCCCCGCGATTCTCGGATACCAACCCCGTAGTACCTTCCCCCGATGCTTCGCCTGATCATTCAACTGCTCACTCTGTGACCTCACATGACACCGTACCTGTGAGCCCTTCCCCTCATAATCAAGAGTCTCATCCCTCTAACTCCTCAAGTCAACCTCTTCCATCCTCTCTTCCCATCTTCCAGTCCGATGAAGACATCATGGAAGCCATGACCCACCCTGATTTTCCATGGGACGATATGCACCATCGCGCATATTTCCTCCCCCATCCATCCCATGACCAATATGCCCTCGAATCCAAAGACTTCATTCCTGATAAAGTTGATTGGTTCAAAAACCCCATTCCTGCACCTGATGCTTTCGAAGAAGGAAATATGGCTAATATCTCTCCCACCATCAAAATCAACATTTCTGTCAAGCCAGGTATTGAAGAACATATCACCATGGGCGTCCAATGCACTCCGGAAGAAATTGAAGCCTACACGAAACTCTTCAAAGAATTCCATGATGTTTTCGCCTGGTCATACTCAGAAATGCCCGGACTAGATCTTGCCATTGTCAAACATCACATCGACACATGGCCTAATGTCATTCCAGTTCGTCAAAAGTTGAGACCCATCCATCCTTCCAGACGTGAAGCCATCAAAGGTGAAATCAACAAGCTCCGGCAGGCTGGTTTCATTTACCCCATTTAATATACCACTTGGGTGTCTAACCCAGTTCCCATCCTCAAAAAACAAGGCACCATTCGTGTTTGCACTGACTTTCGCAATCTGAACAAAGCTTGTCCCAAAGACAAATTCCCCACACCATTTATTTACCAAATCATCGATGAGTGTGCGGGGCACGAGATTCTCTCCTTTATGGATGGCTTCTCCGGATACAACCAAATTGTTATCCATCGTGCTGATCAACTTAAAACCACATTCATTAGTCCGTGGGGCACTTTCGCATATCGAGTCATGCCATTTGGCCTTAAAAACGTTGGCGCCACCTTTCAACGAGCCATGTCTTATTGCTTCCATGACTTAACCCATATTATCCTTGCCTATTTAGATGACCTTATTGCACGTTCTAAACATCGGGTGCAACACCTTCATGACCTGCGTACCATTTTCCTCTGATGCCGCAAGTATAACATTCGCCTTAACCCTTTGAAATGTGTCTTCTGTGTTCCCGCCGGTCATCTCCTCATCTTCATCGTGTCTAAAGATGGGATAACTCTCGACCCTTTGAAGGTTCAAGCCATTCCTGAATTTCCTCTGCCTCGTACCTTACGCCAGCTACAAATTCTCCAAGGCAAAGCTAATTTTCTTCGCCGATTCGTTCTTGACTACGCCACTACCGCACACGGATTCCTTAGACTTCTTCGATCTCACACCCCTTTTGTCTGGGATACATACTCTCAAGAGTCTTTTGATGCCCTCAAGCATGCTCTCACATCCACTCCCTTGATCCGTCCGCCTGACTTTGACCCAGATTTCATTCTATACATCTCCACGTCCACCTATTCGGTTGCTGGTGTCCTTATTCGAGAGGATGATAATGGTGCCGAACATGTGATCTATTATGTCAGTAAGAACCTTACCGGTCCACCTGTGTCCTACTCGCATGAAGAAAAATTAGCACTAGATGTCGTGTTCTTGGTCCAAAAATTTTGTCATTATATCCTCATGTGTTCCACCAAGGTTGTGAATGATTCCAACCCCATGGCTTTCCTATTGAGTCACCGCATCCTCAATGGGAAGTACGCCCATTGGGTTCTTATTCTTGAAGAATTCGACCTTGAATTTGTCACCCCAAAAAGTAAGAAAGGTTTAGTCCTAGCTGAACTCATTTCTGATTTGCCTACCCAGACGCAAGATACTCCAATTAATGACGCTCTTCCCGATGAACATTTTTTTTCCATCACCACCGACGATCCTTGGTATGGTGACATTCTTACTTACTTGCGAACCCAAAAATTCGCCCTTCACCTTGATCATGATGCTCGACTATGCATCTGACACCAAGCCTCTCACTACCTTCTAATTGGCGATGACCTTTATCGTCGCGGCATATACACTGTCCTTCATCGTTGCCTCACCCACGTTGAAGCCGAGCAATTCCTAAATGCCTGTCATAGTGGCATTTGTGGTGGCCACCTCTCCGGCCTCACCACTGCCCCAAAAATCATATGAGCTAGGTATTTTTGGCCTTTTCTCTTCAGTGATTGCATTGAAGTAGTCAAACATTGTTCCAATTGCCAACATTTTGCCCCCAAGGCACGGGCTCCTCCCGTTCCTCTCCATCCTGTCGTCACAGCTGGTCCTTTTTGTAAATGGAAAATTGACTTCATGGAATGTTGACCTCCATCTTCTGGTAACCACAAATATATTATCGTGGCTATTGATTATTTTACTAAATGGGGCGAAGCTATGCCCACATTCAACAATACGGCAGCTATTGCAGCCCTCTTTTTCTTTAACCATGTCTTTGCCCAATTCGGCGTTCCCAAACAATTAGTCTCAGACCATGGCCAACAATTTGAAGATCAGATTTGGCATGAGCTCTCCTCCCTATTGGGTTTTGAACACCAATATTCATCTTCCTATTACCCCCAAGGTAATGGTCAAGTTGAAGCGGTCAACAAAATTCTTAAGACCATGCTTCAACGAACGGTGAATAAGCACAAAACCAATTGGCATATCATACTCTTCCTAGCTTTATGGGCCTATCGTACTTCTATTAAAACTGCCACCAGTTTCACTCCTTTCCACCTTGTCTTTGGCGAGTAGGTCGTATTACCAATCGAATGTGAAATCCCTTCCCTTCACTTGTTCGTCGAACTTCTCCCTGATACCCAACCTCTCGAACAACGACTTATCATGCTTGAGCGCACCTTTGAAGACTGTCGCGTTGCATTGCAAACTCTCGAAGCAGCCAAAAAGTGCACCAAAGCTCAGTATGACCGAAAAGTACATCCTCGCACCTTTCATGAAGGTGACCTTCTTCTAGTATACGACCAGGCCCATGATACCCTTGGTCATGGGAAGTTCGACTCATTATGGCTAGGTCCTTACATCATCAGTAAAGATCTGGGGAAGGGAGCATATCTTTTAGAGGACTTTGAAGGCCACCCCCTTCCTAATCCTCGCAATGAACTCTATCTTAAGAGATATTAACCTTAGCATTTCCCACTCGAAATGCATGTTTTATCTCCTTGTAGATACCCAACGTATGTTTGTTTTTATCATTCACTACTTCACCAGGACACATGTTGTCCACGAAGTCTTTCTTTCCCTCTTCTCCAAATTGGATTTCCTCAATTACAACACTTTTCCTTGGGGCGCACTGCTTGGCCCCCATATTTATTCTTGGTTGTGTCGATTTCCGTCATGAGATACCATTTTGTACTCATGTTTTTCAGGTCCCCTTTGGACCTTTCATCATTCCATCATCATCATCAGTGTCTACTTGTACGTCGCTCTACTATTTTCCCTCGTGCCTTAGTTGGGGATCGCTTATTTCCTCACCTATGGCAGACCTACTTCTGTCGACATCAGCTCATTTATTCCAGAAGCCCGGTCTAGGGGGCGGTGTACCATTGGTTTGAGCTCTTCCTAGCATGATCGTAATCTATACACTCTATGGTCTAGTGATGCAGTAGCAGCTATTGGTGATTCCCGGGCATGTGTGAGATGTCTCAACCCTCATGAGGGGGTGGCCCTGTAGGTAGCCCCCCACATGCCCGGATGACTTCATTTCTGCCCCTGATTCAGCTCCTCCCATTTGATGATATCAGCCTCCACTACTTGCGGCGCCTCTTAGATTTGCACATATCAGTCAGATGTTGCGAGCCCTTCCCCATGTGTAGGGGGCATTTGGGTGTATTTGTATCTCATGTACTACCATATTATTGTATAAGTCCTGACGATTATTCTAGGCATCGCATGTATGTGGGATTCATCATGTTATTTATCTGGCTCATGTTTAGGCCAGCACATGCTTCATTATTGCATTCTGTGGTTTTCCGGGTGCCTTATTCTTTGTACTTATTGCATTCCATGGTTTTCCGGGCGCCTTATTCTTTGTACTTTGTCTCGGTGGGCATAGGTATGCCTCCCCCGCCGCCTTTAGCACAGGTACCACTTCATAGAGACTTGTTGCACTTGTAAGTCTCGTCTCCTCAGGGTCTAGTCCTTTAACACATCAGACAACATTACACTTCTCTCTCTCACTTCCCTTTTGATATCTAGTGATTGAGTTTTTACAACGTACTTTGGTCATACGATTTGCTCCTAACACTCGTACGTTGGGGGGAAATATGTTACACCATTTTTTTGGTCATCTAACCTATTATTATTAGATGAACCCAAGTACACCATGTAAGACCAATTTTACCCTAAGTAAAATTTCCTTCCCCATATAAAATAACTTATTTGGTCATATTTAACCCAAAACAAGAAAATTAATTAAATAAATCCTTATTTATTTAATTATTTCCTAAGAACAAGTTATTTAAATCATTATTTAAATAATATTCTTAGTTAAATTTGACTAAATCATACATAAATAATTAAATAAACCATTATTTGTTTAATTATATTCCCATCATTCCCCTAAAATGATAAATAAATCATTTATTTATTTATTATTTATAAATAAAGGAATTGACCCAAGTCAAGAATCCTTTTCCCTCCAACAAATATAATAAAATATTCCTAAAAGGTGCTTCTAGAATTCGATTAATAATATTTTATTCATGCATCGAGTTCTAGACCGCCCCAATATTTTGTTATAAATAGGGGGGTTTTCCCCATTTATTAACCACCTCCATTGCATTAGATCACTTTGGATCTACTCTTGGTCACCATTTTCCATCTTTTCTTTGTGAACTCCCATTGAGTTCTATGTTTATTTTTCTACACCACTAAGAGAGAGAAATGTTAGATCTGAAACACTGAGGACTTCCAAGAACCCATCCCAATGAGGAGAACCGGAAAACACCTTTCTTGTTTTCCTCTCAGGTGCCCCATTCTTTAATATAATACAAAATTCTTTCAAATACATTCTTCTTGTCTTTTCCATTGGATTTAAGGAGCTATATTCTATTTTATCTGCTTAATGTCTTTTGTGCTTAGATATGAATTTATGCAGCAAACTTAAAGTTATTTTGCAGCCATAATCGATGTTAGGGCTATTTGTTATGCGTAGCTAAAGTGATATTTTATGATGAAAGATTCATACTAACACAAACCATAGACTGCTTTGGACAAAATTTTATTAAAGCACACTTTTCATACGACAACCCAATAAACCTAAGACTACTTCCAAAAAGGAGAAAACATGAAAGAGAACAAGGATAATAGCCTAAGATCAGACAAAAACTTTGGATTCTAGCCTACTTTTGGCATATTATCAAGGGATATTTCAAAGAAACTATTAAAGACTAGCCATAGGATAGGGAAAACCATAGACTTCCCTGGATTAACTCTACTTAGCAAACTTTCAAAAGAACATTCAAAACAATATCTCAAGTTGTACATAGAAAGACATGGGCTCACCAACATTTCTTCATTGGTTATACTCTATTGAATCATTCTTAAATCAACAAGCTAGATAAATATAGATGGCAATTAAGAATCATATAAACATACCTTAGTACAATAAAACATAAAGATAAAGCTTTCAGACAAAAATAGGGTACTTTTCAGTAAATCCTACTCTAAATTTTCTATTCTTTATAAGAGAAAATGTACAGCATGTGAAACATAAGAAAAGAAAAAATAGTAAGGAAAAACATCACCATTAACGTAGTCCGGGATCCCATGAATTAGCTTGTATTATTGATGTTCAAATCAGTTACATACTTCAAGTCCAACACGTCTTTGCAGCTCAACACTTCTCTTCTCGGCCTAGTGTTCTTCAACTACTCAACAACACTTCAACAACTTCAGCAACTATCTTACACTTCAATAATAATCCAACCAACAACAATAATGAACTCCTCATACAATATTTATAGGTAAATGAGGAGGTGGAGTGAAAGAGGGGGTCTCTGATGGTTCATAAATGACAGAGTAAATGTTTTTGACCTTTGATACCATGCAAGGCCCAAGGAAAAATGTATTTAAGTCTAACTTTGCATTACATTAACTCTTTGAACTACTTAGTTGCTTTTGTTGACTTTCAAGCTTATTTGGTAGGCTAGCAATAACTTCTGAGCTGTCTTTGTAAAAATATCTCTAACTGTGCATTCAATTTGTATGCTTTTGAGGCAATTAAGCTTGTAAGTGGAATTTTTTGGTTTCTGGGGGATTAATTGCTTCATAGATCTGGCATTTGAAGCAGTCCCTTTGTTGATCTATCTTATTTTGTCACTTTAAACATTGATTTAGGCCATTGATTGTGCTTTAAGGCCTTTTTAATCATCTTTTGTCTTCAAACTACGTCTTTATCTCATTAAACTGCAGATTAAGCCTTTGATCTTCAAATTTTATTCTTAACCTTTAAACTTTAATCTTCATCTTTAATCTCTGATTTTCTTCATTGTTCTCCTTTTGACTTTATTGTTCTGCAGACAAGTTCTTTATTTGTGCCAGAGGGTTTGATTATTCAGTCAATGATCATAATACATTGACTAAAAACCTAGAGATTTACCCTTTGTCCCCTTTTTTCATTAAATTAGGCCTTAGAGGATCATCACCATGGGCCCTGTAACTGTATTTTGTTGTGGGATGACTTTCATAGTTTATCCACCATTAAAACTTGCAACAAACAACTAGTAATCAAAATAAAACTTACGTTTATATGGGTCTAACTGCTTCAGAGGGTTCGGCAAGGGAAAAGAGTAATGTGGAAGGAGGAGAATGCGTAGAGGAGTTTCATGGCAGAAGGGCATAGAAACCAGGGTTTGAGTTCAAATATGGGTGCAAAATTTAATGATACGTGGTTTTACAGAAAACCGCGAGTGGTTTTCGTGTAGGGTCGAGGTGGTTTATGGTATTATGCGAATTGGACATGATACTGTCAAGAGGATGACGCGTGTCCCCCTCAAAACCATTGGTTTCGTGTGGAAGTTGCATGATGGAGGAGTTTGGGTGAAACAAACGTGAAATGGAATGTTGACCGTCCGATCTGGGCAATCCAGATTGATGTTTGTGAGTGAGCGCGACGGACACAATTGCATAGTCGGGTGGGACCAGCAATGACGTTAGTTGTCTTGTCATTTAATGGAATGTTTAATCGGTAAGTGAAATATCAAGGATGAGTGATAATTGTTCGATGAAGGAGATCTAAAACTCAGATTATATCGGCGGAGAGGATTTGGTAAAAGATGATCGGGAGGAAGGCTGGTGAGGCAATTGAGCGAGGACCGTTAGATCAAGGAGATCAACGATCAGGATTATATCGACGAAATTTAAATGAAAAAATAATTTGGAAAGCGGAAACGAGAAGGATCGAAATCCCAAGGGCCGATGGGAAGGCGAGTGGTCACAGGCCTCAATATTGTGGTGAAGAAGGGGCTAAGGGCTTAAGGAAAAGGCACTTAAGGCCTTATGTTAAAATGGGAGGAAAAGGAAAAAATGATGGTTTTTAAGGCCTAAAAGCGGTTCCGATAAGTTAGAAAAAGGGGTTTAAAACCAAATAAAGGGGATTTATATGGTTTTAGGGGGTATTCCAAGGAAATGGAGGATAATGAAGGGAAAATGAGGGAAAATTGGGTGAAATGAAGGAAATATTTTGAAATGGAGAATTGGTGGGAATTATGGCTTTGAAGGCAGTTTTATTTTTGAATTAGCAGGGCTTCTTTGAAGGATTTTTAAGTGAAAGCATCAGTGAGATGGGTCTTTTGGACAAGATACATAGCAAGGCTTCAAGAACTCACATATTTACTCCAAATTTGTTTCTTGAAGGCTGGAAGACTTTTTTTAGCCATCATTGGTTATGACAAAATTTTATTGATGGCTAACAGAGGTCACAACAAAAAAGTAATCCACTGTTAACCCGTACCATCCAGGATTAGGCTCGGGGGCAAGAAGAGGATGTAATTGCCTCTCTTGATGGTTGGGAGGACCACAACTTGAATCTGCTAAACAGATAAGTATTACTATGAATTCTGAGTAATTTTGCACTAAAATGGAAATTTTTTCACAGTTATATAGACGTTAAGATATTGTCCTGTTATTTAAAAAAAAAAGGAAATGCTTAAGACAGGGAACAAAATCTAAAATTATTATTTATTGTTTCTCTGTTATTAATGCTTAAGATAGAACAATCTGAAATTAATATTTAGTCTTTCTCTGTTATGAAGGATGCTATAAATAATAAAACTAAATATAAATAACAGTTGCTACTGAAAAGTAGGATCCTGTAACAATAACTGTCATAGAACATAATGAACAAAGAATAAAACAAGAAAACGGAGTATAGAAAAGTTACACATATACTTTCATATTTACTATTGTTTATGACAATTACAGTTATACTTTTATAAACATAAATAAGTTATTTTTTCTATAAAGAGAGAATTCTATCTTCTATTTATGCCTAAAATAACCAGAATAGAATGTTAAAAGTGTCAAATGGACTGTTGATCTTAGTTCTCGGTAAAACCCAAACCCAAGGTACATCGTCCACAACCATTAAAATTTAGCCTATACACAGACTTAAGGATATGGTGGTCTGGACACCAAGTTAATGATTCGGATACATAAATGTAGTAGAAAGAATCTACATAACGAAATATATAGCAAGATCAATCATTTTTCTCGTTTAATATTCAACTCAAAACATTGTATGCATGGAAATGAGAAATCATATAAATGCTTTAACAAACCCTTCTATGTCGAATAAAATAAATAAGTGGAAAAAAATCTCATGGCATTAGCAGGCTGAGGGTTTCTACCCAATAGACATAACCATTTATAAACAGATACCGGTAAATATTGTTTCCATTAAGTTAACCACGGCTGAAGGTTGCATATAAGAGGATAGAGAGCCATGTTCGGTATAAACATTTGCTTTAGCGATGTAAGAGCATGACATAAAGAAAATATTTTTTATATTATATTATAGGAAACCACAAAAATGGAGGTGCGAACAGACAGTCCAATTACAAGTCAATTTTTACATTGCAAATTCCTTTGTGAAGGAGAAATAAATGAGTTACAAAAAATCTGTCTGGTTTAAAAATTTCTCTTCACAAAAATCATATGTAAATAAACAAACCGGTCCAGATTCCTACCAAAAATGAAAAGATTCTATCAATATTTAATCTCTAGAATTCCATGAGAAACAGGAATCAGCTCTAAGACGGTTAAGGAAAATGTATCAATATAAAAACCTGGAAAAAGATTTGATATCGTGATGGCCGAACCCAAATAACAGAGTTTGCGAAACTTCAAACCATTCGCATGCTCCATAACCAAAAAGGTAAGAGATGTTTAGCGGAGGGAAAATCCGTTACCTTGCGTCAGGGGCGAAATAGCAAAACAAAAGGGAAGTTTGTTAATGCATTTTCTTCAGATGAGAATCCAAGTTTCATAATAGTTTGTATAGTACAAAAAAAAAATGAAAACAGAGATTTAACCATTATTCCCAATAAAAAAAGAAAATAACAAAGGAATACCTGTTATGTAGAAGTCAAAACCAGTAAAACTCTGTGTAGTCGACGACACAAGACAATCATAATCTTTCAGCTTTTCCAACTCGAATAGGAGGACTTTGACATGCAAAAATGAAACTCGAAGCTCACACCTTGGTGGACTATGTAAGAGTAATGAAGGCAGAGCCATGTCTCTCTCAAAGAAGCTGAGAGGTATGCGAAGCAGAAAACTCAAATAAAATGAAATTTGTTACAGTCTGTAAGTATACACAGCCATATGCCAGAAAGAAGCTAGGGTTTTGGCAGAGAATTCAAGACAACTCCCACCCAAAATCTCAATGGTAGATTAGGTCAAAACTCATGGTGGATATCATAGGGTAATCGCACTAGATTTCGAAGAAATTTCCTAGTTGTACTCTGGAGTTATTACCGAGTACTCAACTCTTAAATTTAGTTAGAGGTGCCAGCGAAATTACCGGTGGTAGCTGGGAATGTTTTATTGCAGTAATAAAAGAAATATATATATTGTCGCCATGTGGCATAAATTTACACATATTCATGCAACCTTAGTATTGAACCCAAAATAGATAATAATGCAAGTACCAAAAATAATTCAAGCAGAATGATAATTGAAATATTATTACCGTTTATGAAAGGTTGTAATGATATAAATGCGGAAATTTAACACAGAACTATGTTAATAATTGTAAATTCCATATTTGTATATGGTAGTTCTTAACTCCGATAGTAAGTACGTAAATTTTTTTTTATGTGTTCATATTGGTGTATGTGTTTCACTCATCCTTGTGGGCATTTCCCACTCTCTCAGTCTCTTTCCTCTTTATGAGTCAATCGCCAAATTCTACAGTGGAATTCACGTGAAAAGAGATATAAATATGTATTCTCCCCATCAATACCAAACACCTCAACATGGGTTTTGTGATTTGAGAGACAGGAGACGAAGAAATGGCTCTTAATATCTTAATAATGTCATTAATGCTTCTCTGCTTTTCTGCCTCTCTCCCTGCAGCGGCATCGTCTATGAGGAATCTGCATTCCATTTCTATGGTGGAGGAACATGAATTCATGTCAATGGATGCCCACGAGCAAAGGGATGCTACTTCTCTCTGGTCATTCAAAGAGTGCATCACATCTAATCCATTCTGAAAGCTCTCCAACTGGATGCCCCACAAATCCCACAATATCTGCTCCAACTGGTTTGACATTCGCTGCACACCAAACACAACAATAATCGTCGCCATTAACCTTATGCAGATTTCAATGAAGATCTATATGTATTCGAACGAGAATTGGAAGGTATTCTTTCATCATCTCTTAGAAGCCTTTCATTATTGAATACCTTCGATCTATCTAGTAACTCTTTCATAGGAACAATTCCAGTTGAGTTTGGGCAGCTGAAATCATTGCGAGCACTTGAGCTCAGTGACATTGATATAAAGGGTTCTATTCCAGGCGAATTGCGCTTACTGCAGAAACTGCGTTCCTTGGATCTTTATGACAATCAGTTGACAGGAATAATTCCAGCTGAGTTTGGGCAACTGAAAGCATTGTAAGCACTTGACCTCAGCTCGAATGTGATGAATGGTTCTATTCCAGCGAATTAAGATGACTATAGAAACTGTGTTCCTTGGATCTTTCTGTCAATCAGTTGACAGGAATAATTCCAACTAAGTTTGGGTAGCTAAAATCATTGCAAGCACTTGACCTCAGCTCAAATGCGCTGAACGGTTCTATTCCAGCAGAATTGGGCCAACTGCAGAAACTGCGTTCCTTGGATCTTTCTGATAATCAGTTGACAGGAAGAATTCCGACTGAGTTTGGGTAGCTAAAAGCATTACGAGCACTTGACCTCAGCTCGAATGAGCTGAATGGTTCTATTCCAACCAAATTGGGCCAACTGCAGAAACTGTGTTCCTTGGATCTTTCTGTCAATCAGTTGATAGGAAGAATTCCAGCTGAATTTGGCCAGCTGAAAGCATTGCAGAAACTGTGTTCCTTGTATATTTTTGACAATTAGTTGACAGGAAGAATTCTAGCTGAGTTTGGGCAACTTAAAGCACTAAGAGAATTGGACCTTAGTTGGAATGTGCTCGGGGGTTCTATTCCACTAGAGTTGAGCTCGCTGCAGCAACTACAATACTTGCTTCTCCAACACAATGACTTGTCGGGAAATATACCACATTGGTTCGGTAATCTCACACACCTTACCCATCTATCCATTTCAAGCCTTCATATTTCCGGTTCTATTCCTTTTGAAATATTCCATCTACCCCTCTCTTATTTATATATATTCGGTCTTAACGTCACAGGGAGCAGGCAATTTGACGATGTTGACCAAATTAATTCTTTCCAAGCTTGGAGTCACGAACATACCTCAAAGCATTACCAATTTGACCAAATTAACCTCTTTATATCTATCTTCCAATATGCTCACGGATAACATTTACAGCATTGCCAATTTGACCCAAATAACCTCTATAGATTTGTCTTCAAATAAATTAATTGGTCAAATTACAAAAGCCATTACTAATTTAAGAAAACTTGAACAACTTCTACTCTCAAACAATAGTTTGACATGGGTAATTCCAAGTACAATAGGAAATTTAAGAAAACTCGATTCCCTTGTACTCTCAAAAAATAGTTTGGCAGGGGTAATTCCAAGTACAATAGAAAATTTAAGAAAACTTGAAAGCCTTTCACTCTCAAACAATAATCTGATAGGAGTAATTCCAGGAACAATAGGAAAATTAAGAAAATTTACAATCCTTTCACTCTCAAACAATAATTTTACGGGGTTAATTCTAGGTAAAATAGGAAAACTTCAATCATTGGAATATTTATCTTTGGATTCAAACAAATTAACTAGTCGAATTCCATATAGTTTAGGTCAATTAAAAGTCTTGAGTATACTTTACATCAATAATAATAGTTTTTCTGGGAGTATTCCTAACAATATTAATGGTTTAGTTTCACTTCAGGAATTAGATTTATCAAAAAACAAATTAGAGGGATTGATCCCCATTGAAGGCATCTACAATTGGACTTATTTAACTATTTTCTTTGCTTTTTCCAACAACTTTTCTGGGACTTTGCCCTCATCATTGGCCAATTGCACCAA
Source organism: Pinus albicaulis (assembly GCA_034641835.2). Taxonomy (NCBI): domain Eukaryota; kingdom Viridiplantae; phylum Streptophyta; class Pinopsida; order Pinales; family Pinaceae; genus Pinus; species Pinus albicaulis. Next base: position 682,831,199 of record CM076578.1, read on the forward strand.
ACTTTGGTACTAAATTTAAGACACAATAGGTTTACAGGTGAGCTTCCTCCATACCTCTCCAATTTTAGTGACTTGCAAGTTTTAAATGTTGCTTATAATAACCTTCATGGTAGTATTCCTCAGTGGATTACAAGTCTCAAAAAGTTGTTTTTGTTGGATTTTTCCAACAATAAATTAATTGGAGAAATACAATCTGATCTTGATAGACTTCAGGGACTTCCAATAAAAAAATCTTCACAAGGGTCCAAATATTACTATGAAATGGCAGTCGACATAAAAGGGTTTGAATATATTATGCCATATGTGTGGAAAAATGACAGGATACTTGATTTTTCTATGAATAATCTTTCTAGAAAAATACCTGAAAGAATAGCAAGTATGAATAACTTGTGATTGTTGAATTTATCTTGGAACCAATTGGAAGGTAAAATACCTGCAAGTCTTGGTGACATACCTACTCTAGAAGAGTTGAACCTGGCAAAAAATAAGTTACATGGAGAAATTCCTGCAGAACTTTCTAAATTGTCAATGTTCTAAATATTTCATCTAATATCCCGTGTGGGCCAATCCCAACAAGGACAAAATTTTACACTTTTAATGTGGCTTCATTTTAGGATAATAAGTGCTTATGTGGGCTTGTTCTACCACCATGCAAGAAAAATGTGAAGTCAAATAAAACAATTCTTAGTGGTAATGGTAGTAATGTTAAAAGAAGATGGTTGAGCTATGTAAATGAAGAAATTTCTTTCACAACATTAGGGATTGGAATTGGGATTGGCTTTGTGGGAGTTGTTTCTATGTTCATTTTTTGGGATAGAGCAAGGTGTTGGGTAATGGGGTTGTCTCCCAAAAACACACAAGGACCAGTTTATGGATTGTATCGATTCCCTACATATATTTGTAACACTTCTCTATATACATTAATGTTTTAGTGTATATAATATTATTTTCTGGTATAATATTTGAATGTCACTTGCCCACATATATCATTCTTTTATTCAATATAATAATATAGTGTTTTAATAACATAGTCTTTGAATGTATGTAAACAAATTTTCAAGATATGTGAAATATAATTCAAAGAATTTATTTGAATTTCTATTAATTAATTAATTATATATATATATATATATATATATATGCAAAACATGAATTTAATATGTGGATGAAAATTTGATGCTCATTTAAAAGATTTTTTATCAAATGATTTTATGCTCCATTTCACTTAAAGAATTACACCTTGTTTTCAAATTTTATTTTCCATAAACTTCCAAATTTTTGTAATGTAATAAAGAATATTTTATTTAATAGTATACATTCTTCTACTCTAAATTAGCCCAAAGGAACATATAAATTTTTCTATTTTATTATGAGAAGATATTAATTAGGCCTTGCTTGAAAGTTGTGTATGTTGGTAAATGTAAAAACAGTAATATAAATTTGTTAATAATTAGTTAGTTGCCAAAGATATTCGAGAGGTTTCTAATTTTTTTAAAAATTTCCCATTATATCCAAACCTATTTCATAATTTCTAGTCACTATTATATCAGATCAAGATTCTCTTGATAATATCATTTTATCTTGTTAATATTGGAGGATAGTGCATTGCAAAACGTATTCAGGAACTCTACTGTGTTCTTATAAGAATTATGGTCTTACTTAATGGTGAGAAATGAGATGTTTTTCAAATATAATAATTAATTTGTTGAGTACAATATTGTATTATTAGTGGATATCCTCTTGTTATGGGTAGATCATGTTTCATCTCTATAAGATAGTCAGAAACATATGATGCAATAACATAATGTCTTGGGTACTTATACCCATGCTTAGAGTTTCATAGACCAATATAACCCAGGATATTCAAATTTAAAAATGTTGATTAACAAACATGTCCACAACCCTATAACAAAAGAGGTAAAAATATACACTCATAATATGTGATGTGCACATATATTATCTTTATGAGTAAAGATTAAATTTAACTTTATCGTTTTATCTTTAAACATTGCTTTTTAGATTACTATATATATTATTCAGTTCATTATTATTAAATATCTAGTTAACTAAATACCTAAGCAATGCAAATTTTATGAATAATTAAAGATAATTAAACAATGCAGATTTTATGAATAATTATATCCTTGAGACTAATTTTTGATTTAGACGAAAGTAAACAAAAACCATGAACCAATAATCCCTACCATGAAGTTGCTTTCAAAACCAAATTTCAAAACCACAATAATAATGTTGAATTCATCCTATTCAATTATTAAAAGGAACACACCTTCAGCTAAACTAGCAGAGCCCTCAATACTGATCCATAATGATTCTACTCAAGTTCCAATGCCAAGACATGGTTATCCATAACGATTCTACTCAAATTCCATTGACAAGGCGTTTTTATAAAATAGTAAGGGTAATTTCTATATGCAATATCCTTTAAAATTTAATATTGTATAAAAACACTAAATTAATGCATATTATATTATTTGAGAATCTTCATTAAATTATATTAAATAGTTATAATAATATCAAATAATGTATTAAAGAGAAAAAAGTATGCCACAATCCTCTTGGTTCGTATGTGTCTTTGAAGACAAAAAAATGAATTTTTCTGAGGAAAAAATCTCATTTAAATGTGTTCATAATGCACAATATTAAATGATAATACGTCATTTCAAAAATGGATCTAATTGCTGCTATTTTTTTGTTGTTAAAATCATTTATATATCTAGAAAAAGAGAAACATTTCTTCTATAAATTAAATAACTAACTTATATATGTGAAATCAAGAAGTGGAGATTTAATTATATTAACTTAATAGTGTAGTGGATGGATTTCACAAGCTTGAATTCAAATCCTATATATGACTCTTAGAACTCTCATCATCTTGATAAAGATTATTGCCATTGGTATTTCCTATTTTTTTTAGTCCCTTGCCTAGTTCTATATATATGAATTTATTTAGTCCATTTGATGTCTAATACTTAGACAAGGTAACTTTTGTTACTTTGTTGGCCTATTCTTTGGTCTTGTTTACCTCATGGTAGGTTTCTTGTCAAGGAATTATCTCCTTCCCATAGATCAGTCCCTATGTTTATTCTTTATCTATAGTACTTATGTTAGCTAGAGATGACTTCTTGAGATTCCCAATGCCCACATTGCCATTTTTGGTTTACATAAGTGTTGACAAGGTTAAAATTGATGTTTCCCTCTCCTTGTTTCTCTCTAGCACATGATGCATAGGTCATACAAGTATACATGCCCATATCTAGTGGCTAGGTGGTTCATAGGGCCCTCTACAGGTAGCTTATACACCTACTAACGATCAATGGATTTTGAAGTTTAACCGATAGATAATGAGTTGGAAATTCAAAATTTTCCTAAAGGGATACTTTTCATGTCTTTTAAATCCTTATGGATTTTATTTTCTTATAAATAGCCCCTTTCAAACTTTGTTTAGCTTCACAAAAACAATATTTTGGCCTCTCAAATATTATCAAAACATTATCACATTTTTTCAAATATTGGATCTCAAATTCAATAACTAAGCACTTGAACCACCTACATTTAGAGTCTCCATTATCAACCTCATAGAAATTACTTACCCCTATAATTTCTCCCTTGTTGTTGTTGAATTCTTCCCATTATTTAGTAAAATTATTCCCATTCTTGATCCTAGTTGAGTTTGGATCTTCTTACTTTTTCTTGTTCATATTTATTAGATCCTCTCAACTCAATTTCATGAAGTGTTATCAGTTCCTACTTCTATGGAGAGCACCTCCAAATTAAGGGCTACTTCTATCTTCTAATTTGTATTATTATTGGTAGGTTTATTGCGTCATTCTATATGCATTTCATTGTTTTGGACACTTATATTCTAAAATAAAAATGGGGAGATTGTTCATGGCTTGAAGTATAGCACTATAGCAAACTTGAATTTCCTTCAAAAATTCGTCTTATGATTAGTAAACACAAGATCCACTTCTTTCTCTATGAGCTAAATGTATCTAGGAGGGGTTTTAGTTATTTTCTATAACTTGAAACATACATATGGTATGAACCAACTCTATCTTGAAATTGTGTTCCTTCCATTATCCAAGTGAAGATGCATGTTCCTACCTCTCTTTCCAAGTGTTAATGTGGGGTGACCAATATTTCAAACATGTGACCAACTCAAGCCCCATGTGGAGACTTATTTGTAAGACCTAACATAATATTAAGGAGAGTTATGATCCTCTTAATTGTTCCCCATCATCTACTTCTAATTTTGATCTCTCAAGCTACTAACAATGAACCCATTGCTGCACCTATGCACCTCCTTCATAGACAAGAGAAGGCTCATGTAGGTCCTCACCATCGCTAAGGATTTTCCTCAAATTTGAGGGGTTTTCCTCAACACGTTATCATGCAACTCCTAAAACATGTGACAAAACCACTATCATAGTAAAAAAAAATCTCTATTACATATTCCATTTGTGCTAAATTATTTTATCAAGTCCTAAAAATGAGGCTAGAACCTAACATATCTAATTATGGAAAGTGATTTGATTTAGCAACCCTTAAGGAGTTTGATTAGGATTAATTTTTATTAGTTGTAAAATTATTATAACAAACGATAAATATAATTGTTACTCTATTTGTATTAACTAAATGATAAAGGTTTACAACGATATCGAGAAAACGATTGAAAGGTTTAAAAATTTAACCATATGCGATTTAAATTTTATCTAGTTAATAAACAATAAAATGCTACTATTTCATTTTTTATGTCCTGACATTAATTCTCATACCTTTTATCTTGCAGCATCATCCACATCGTATAAAAATAGTGAACTGACCTACATTACTTATTTAAAAAATGAGGGACCCATGTAGTTTTGAGAAGTAAGGGTTTGCCCCTTCTTTTCATACACTACAAGGAAAATACATTCTTGCAAAGGCCCCTATAAAAATAATACCAAAATATGTTTGTAGCTAAGGTCACTAGCGGAGGTGGGGGGGGGGATTTTTAAGTATATGTTTCTTTGATGGTTCATATAAATTATTGAAATGCGTCAGTGCTTTATTATCCATACATGCACCAATGTTGCATATACGATGGTGCACCATACAATTTTTTTTTTTGAAAAATAAAAAACCACGGTGTGCTAAATACGCAAATGCATTGATGCTTGAATATTTTCTACCAATAGACTCCTTCATTAAGTAAAATATACCAGTGTTATTCGGCCATGACATCCCAGTGTGGTAAATGTATAACAACACCCTGAGGGATATTATAAATCGTACCGATAGATGATTTATAATTTATGTTAGTGTCAGTCTATTTAGCCTGTCACTACTGATCAAATGGACTCTTACCATCTCTTGTTAGGTTCTCAAAGTCAATTTTTTGTCATTTCATTAGGTCTTCAAGTAAAAATTTGGTCACTAGCTAGTGTGTCTAGGGATATTTCCACTCCTTTAAAAAAATTTACATGATGGTCCTTGTCATCACTCAATTGAGTGTACCATCAAAAAAAATATCATCATCATCACTTCATTCAAAAATCATCATGATTTCATTCATTTTAGTGTCTCCATTAGGTCATTAGGGTTCTAGTCATCCAAAATATGTCATTCCATGCATAAAATCTGGCAATGAGGAGTGGTAATAGGTACATTTGTTCAATAAATTTTGGTTTCGAATGTAATTCATGTTTCAAATATGTAATAATTTCAAATTTTTCCTGAAGCTACATACAAATTTTCAAAGCTACAAGTTTTCAAAGTAAAGTGAAAAGACATGTAGTGGGCCATCCCATTACTATGAAGAAAAATGACCATCAGAAGCTATAAAAGGCCAATTAAAGCTCATTTTCTCATTCACCTCATTGAATAATAGCTCTCATTCATCACCAAGTGCTTCATAAAAAAATTCAAGTAAAAAAAACTCCAAAATTTGGTGCCAAAGCAGCCACGCTGTGCTTTCTGGGCTACACACTGCACTTTTTTCCAAACGTTGCATTTTCTCTCCTAGAGGCATCAAATAAAATTTTTAAGGTTTTTGAAGGCTATAAAGGTGTTTATCATCAGTGTAAAATTAATTTACACCTCATGTAACCCCTCCTTGCATCTTAACCCCTCCTTGCATCTCAATTTCATTGATTTAGAGTGAAAACCCTCCATTGGCCCCTACGCTGCATTTTGGCGGTTGGCCCATATTTTCACAATTTGAAAAGTAAATACACTCTTCCCTAGACTTTTTACCCTCCCTCACACCCAAAACCACCTCCCATAGACTTCAAACCCCCTCATTCCCATTTCCGAAGTTCCAAACCCTAAACCCTAGCCTAATTTTTCAATTTTGGGCATTTTTTCTAGCTAGGACTGTGTAAAAATTCCCTAGCTCAATTACCATACCCATTTGATTCCATTTCACTTCCTAAACTTCCCTAAAACCCCTATCTATATCCCTAAAATTTCCTACTCCTATATCCCTTTGATAGCCCCTACATCCTATCCCTTTTCTCCCTTCCCCTTTTTGGTCCCATTAGGGTTTTTCCCCTTGCAAACAATCAAATGGAGGTGAAGAAGTATTACAATAAGGGAGGCCAAGTGATAAGATATGAGCCCTTAAATACTCTGAAATTATGTATTCACCATTATCCAAGAACTATTTTCAAGGAGTAAGGTGTCTTCCTTTTTGTGAACAAGTTGAAAGAGTCAAATACCTCAACTCAAAAAGGACAAGGTAATAATTTCAGGGGTTAATTTCACTATATCAACTGATGTAGTAGTTGATGCCACATGAATACTCAATCATGGTGAAAAATGGTTCAAGAACCAAGACCTAGACATTCAAAATTATCAACCCTATCTCATAAGACATTATCAACAACACATGAAAAATAATTTTCGTGTTGGGCACCTCCTTGAGAAGTATACACCACTAACGAAGATCATCATGAAGTACTTCACCTGTGAGGGAAGAGTTTCTATAATATATGGGTATCATGTCAGACTTCTCATGCATTTCATAGTGGTAAAGCCACTCAATTTTCCTTATTACCTCTACAGAAGTTTGGCAAAGATGAAAAGAAAAAGTTCAACATAAGTAGAGTAGTCTTGAAAGAAACCTCTTTCACCATGTTCTTATCAAAATCACTATTTTACACCAGCTTGAACAAAAGAGCATAATTTTGGAAAACTTCATGGAAACAAATGTCTTTTTGTCTTCTAGTAGCCAACCTACTAGCCTAGTACACCATCAACACCATCTAGACATGTGGAGGTTGGATAACCTAGCACAGTTTTAGTGAGGAGGGAGATTGAGGTCACTCAAACACACCAAAGAGGCAGAAAGCTTGTGTTTTCTTTTTAGATTGGGGAAGGGGCCCAGCCCACATTAGTAGAGAAGGGATTACATTTATAACATGAGACATCCTTACATGATGAGGAGCTCATCCATCATGAAAATGACATAGTAGACTTGGAGACCAGTGAAGAGCATGAAAATGTAGAGAGGATCATCAAGGACAGAGAATTTGTGCTCCTTGAACATTTCTAGTAATCATTTGACAAGAAGAATTTCGTCTGAATTTGACCAGTTGAAAGCACTGGAAGCATTTGAGGTTTCTAACAATTAGTTGACAGGAAGAATTATTTTAGCGTAAGGAGTCACTCCTTAACTACATAAGGAGTAAGACTTACACATCATAGCTCATTTCAAATTTTAAAGGGGTTGTTTGAGTGGTGGGATGACATCTCAAATATTTTGAAATTATTTTTTATATACTTTAATACTTTCATACATTTGGAAAGTTGTGGCGAGTATAAATTGTGTGGTTAAATTGGTAGTATAGGGAGCAGAGTGTAGAAATGGAAAACATGGATAGCTGGTACCTATTTTAGAAAATATTCATATCCTAAATCAGTCACACAACTAGGATGATGGCTCTTTACACAAACTCTGTTTATTCAAATTAAACAACATTCAGAAAATAGATTGCATGTATAAATTATTCCAAAAATCCTTTATGAAATATTCATTGACATGTTCTATAACACACATATAATTTGCAGAAAACTGAAAGGAGATAATTTACTATTAAATCCCTTAAGAGTTTCTCACTCACACCTTACTAGTTGCTACAATTCATATTTAGAAGAAATTAACAAAGAAAAAAGACACACCACACATTAGACGTTTGATGAGTCACAAAATCTTCCAGCGTGAAGTAAAAAATTATTTTTATTCTTTTTCAATCTTCAGGTAGACCAACATCCAACCTAGAAATGGTAATTACAAATGGTATATATAGCAAGAGAGGCACCAACTCCATCTCTTCTAAAAATAATGAAACATTACTCCTAACATTACATAGGTGTCAAAAGACATTACAACCATATCCCATTGAAATAAAACAGAAAGGAAAGATGGAGAAGAAAGAAGAGAAGAAATTTGTGCTGAAATGTTCAATGTGTTGTCATGTTGCCCCCTTTTCTACTGATTTATCTCCTTCTACCTTGGGTCTTTAAATAGCCATGTAGCTCCATTTAATAATACCTCCAACAACCTCATAACCACCTCCCACCATCACTTGTTATATACATTTGGTTATGGGTTCTTATCCATCCTTAACTGGCTTGGAAAAATTTGCTGACAGGTGTAAAAATTCAATTATAACAGGCGCTACCGGAAATTCCAGTAAAAACTTGTAAATGCGCAAAAACTGGAATGCTACCTGAATTTCCGGTAGCACTTTGTCTATTTTTCAAAAATACATAGAAAATGTTGAAAACCCTATGCAAGCTTATATGCCTTGACATCTAATTTGTTGTTCAAAATTGTGACTGATAATAAAAAACATACTTGTATCGAAAACCTTTTTACCTTCCTTCTATGTCGGTTGCAACTTTAGCAAGCCTATCTAAGTTATTTTTGCTATCAGAAGCTCATCTGGATCTGGATTCTCTCGTGGTTTCTTCCTTGACAGTGGCTTTCTCCTCCTTAGAACCCTTTTGTGTTTTTATTCTCTTTGAGGGCTTTGAGTGTTGCTCTGAAGGGGTTTTGTTTCTTTTTTCTTCATGGATTGATCTGTCTTTGACCCTTCAAGTTTACCTTTAATATCAATGACCTATGTCATTAGGCTTGGATTATGTAGAGCCTTGTATTTTAGCCTAAACTATTTGTTGTCTATTGTATGTCTCTTCCTGGTACCAACAATAGGTTTGTCTTCTTCATTCTTCTTCTTACTACTGATGTCATATCCAACATCCTTGAGGAGGTCTTCATCTGATTGTGTAGATTGATACTCTTTCTCCATATTCTGCTAAATATGTGCTTCAATAATTCCAGGTAGCACCTACGATTTTGATTTATCTACAGTTTCAAACCTTCCTCTTCGAGCTTTGGTGTAGACATTAGGAAAAGGAGGAACATGGGGCTCGATTTTCATAGATTTGGGTTTATTTGCTGAGGAGCTCTCTCCTTTTTCCAAATTCTCTTGGCCTTAACTAAAAAAAAACTTTTCTTTCTTTCCCTTGGCCTTCTAATATATATTTTCTTATTTTGACTTTCTCCTTGTTCTCCTTTTTGCAGGCTAAGGGTGTGGTTGTGAAACTGGAGGTGTAGGTGCAGGTTGGCCTACCCTGTAAAACAGAAAATGATCCCAAGTTTGATTTCTCTTCCCTAACTCTTCTTCAACTAGAACCTTGATTGAAGCTTGATGATACAAGCTATACTCTAAAAGAGCAGTGTGATTTTGAACCCTTGCTGACATCTTTATCAGGATTTTCAACAATAAATATGGTAGATTTAATGTCTTCATACCTGCAACATGAAAAAGAAACCTCATGTGATAAAGGAACACAACTATATACCTCCTTTCACAAGTGAGGTACACCTTGATAAGCTTAATAGCTTCTACCCAGTCGTTCTTAAGATAACTGCTTGGAATGCCCTTGGCCTAATTTGAATCTCTGTGTGCATCCTTGAGGAAAATATTGAGATCTCCTCTCATGATAACCAGCCCTTTAAACCACCTTTCTCTTTCCTGTGGAAGGTTAAAGGCTTCAGCAATGGAGTCTTCAGAAACCTGCAAGGTAAGGCCATAAATTGTGGCTTCTTGTCCATTAAAAGAGTTATAAAACTCTTGAGCTACTCCTGAGTTAGAGCTCCTTAACCTCGTGCACAGAGAATACCACCCTAACTGGATAAACAAGATTCTTACCCTCGAATTTTCATCCAGTAGGTTTGCACCATGTGGCTCAATTCTATTTATTTTTCCACCTGTTTTAGTCATCTTTATAAAATTAATGATTCTCTCTCTTGAAACTGATAGGTGGCAGGGTTGGAGGAGTTTCACTTTACAATTTTTGCTTGTATTCTCCTTTGAAATCCTGTCTGAAATCCAAAGTCCTCCTCAAACTATGACTATAAGCAATTTGATCTCCAATAGCTAAAATCTCAAATGACAGTGCTTCTGCTTTTTTGGTAGTTTTAAAACAAAAACTATGGTTCATCGCCTTATGCAAATCGACCTTCATTTTGGCAAAAATCCCTCACCGTAATGTGCACCATGTGATAACCATCATTGCCTTCAGTTGGCTGCGTATTTTCGTATGAAGGGCTCTAGATGGCTTGAGACAAGCAGATTTGTGAGTGGCAGTCACCTCTGCTATCTTGTTGATCATTGGCCAAAATTTTCGACAACACTGCTATACGACCAAACAAACAGTTATTGCGTTAAGCTTGATGACCATGATCTCCTTCGTTCAGAAAAACATGTATTTTTACATATATTTAACTGACTTGGGGTTGACAGCAAGACAATATTAACAATTAAGTGCATTACTGCGGGTTCATACATATGAATTAACATATATCATGACTTGACTTCAACTATTCTGAGCGCATATGACACCTATTATGAGATATGAAATATTTAAAAAAAAATTGAAGCGTAATTACACTAAAACACGTGGTTTGTCAAAAGAGGATGCACTTTTTCGCTTAATTTTTTTTGAAAATAGGCATCGAAATAAAAAGAAAAAAGCAGAAACAGGGATGGAATTTCTGGTTGCGACCAATTTTTTTTTTTGCAATTTTTCAAAGTTTAATTCGAAAAACAAAAAATATGAAATGGACACATGACTTAGAAAATAATTTTGCTAACAAATTCCACGTGAGTTTGGAAAACTTAATGCACTAATAAAATTGGACCTCAACGAGAATATGCTCGGGGGTTCTATTCGAGTGGATTTGAGCTCACTACAACAACTACAATACTTTCTTCTCCACCACAACAACTTGTTAGGAAATATACCACATTGGCTCAGTAATCCCACACACCTTACCCATCTATTCATTTTAGGCCTTGACATTTCAGGTTCTATTTGTTCTGAACTATTCCATCTACCACTTTCTTCTTTATATCTTAAGGGTCTTAACCTCACAGGCAACATACCTACAACCATTGGCAATTTGACCATGTTGACCAAATTACGTCTTTCCGAGCTTGGAGTCACGAGCATACCTCGAAGCATTGCAAATTTGACCCAATTAACCTCTTTATATTCGTCTTCAAATATGCTCACGGATAACATTAACACTTTCATTGCCAATTTGACCCAATTAACCTCTTTATATTTTTCTTCAAATATGCTCATAGATAACATTTTTGTAACCATGACCAATTTGAATCAACTAAATTTTTTAAATCTCCAAGATAATAAGTCATCTGGTGACATTCATATGACTCTAACAAGTAATTAGAATCAATTATCTGTTTTAGCTCTTGTGTGTAACATTTTGATAGGCACATTTCCAAGTTTCATAGGAAAACTTTATTCACTCACTCTCTTATTTTTGCATTCAAATAAATTAATTGGTAAAATTCCTGTTGCCATTAATAATCTATGAAAACTTGAATGCCTTGAACTCTCAAACAGTAGTTTGACAGGGGTAATTTTAAGTAGAATAGGAAATTTAGAAAAACTTGAATACCTTGAACTCTCAAACAATAGTTTGACAGAGGTAATTCGAAGTACAATAAGAAAACTTCAATCATTAGAATATTTATTTTTGTATTCAAACAAATTAACTAATCAAATTCCAAGAAAAAAAAAATTTGTTGAGTTTTTTGTATTGACTTGATTTTAGTTGGAACTGAGAAACAAAAAATTTGTTGAAAGAGAATATGAGACTAAAAACCATTTGAAATTTTTCAATAATTTATTTAAAACATATCCTCATTTGTTGGATTCATTCACTTTTATGATTGTACTTAAAACAAGAGATATAAATATGTTTGAAGTGATTTAAAACAAGAGATATAAATATATTTGAAGTGATTGTATTAAGATATAAAGATAATAACTCTTATGAAGTCGTATGGGTTAGAAAATTGAAGCGCAATAATATTATAAAGAAATCATATCATCAAAGTTTATTGTTCTTTAACATTATGAATTGGAGAATAAAATATTTTATGTAGTTGGAAAAGTTCAAGGGGATTATGGAGGAATAGAATAGAAATGCTTGTTCAAATAATTTTGAGGTTATAAAATTGAAGGGAAATAGTATTATAAAGAAATCATATCATCAAAGTTGATTGTTCTTTAACATTATGAATTGGAGAATGAAATATTTGATGGAGTTGGAAAAGTTCAAAGGGATTATGGAGGAATAGAATAGAGATGCATATTCACATGATTTTAAATAGTTTCTATGATTAATAAAGTGATAGAAAATTAATAAAGAAAAAGTTTAACATATTATATAGCTGATGTGATAATTTTATTGGTTTCATTTTATTTCACTTCTTTTATTGAGATAAAAGAGATATTTTGTAAATAAAATAAGGAGAATATTATAATTGATGGAAATTTAAACATGAAATTTTTTAACATATTTCTGATTTGATGAGATATATGTATTGATTTGATTTTAATGGAGTCAAGAAAAGGGGAATTTTGTCAATAAAGAGACATCAACTTATTCTGAGGTTTTTATGTTTTTTTAAACTCTATGAATTATGGCTTGAAGTGAGGGAGTGGAAGAAAAAGAAAATTGGGGATAGAGTTGGAAAATTGTGAGATAATTATAAAGAAAAGATATTGCTTGATATCACTTTGGAAATAAAGATAAATATATAGGAAGCAATTTTAAAAAATTGATTTCATTGATTGATATTTATTCATTTCCACAAAATATTTCAATAGAAAAAAATAGAAAAAAAAATAGACAACTTTAATATCTATACATAAAATTATTATAAATTTAATAATATATTAAAAATTAAAAATTTAAAAAATAAATACATAATACTAGCATTAGTTTGTTTTTTTAGTTAATTAAATATAAATATATATATATATATATATATATATATATATATATTTAAATAATAAAAATCATAAAAAAAATCTTCTAAATTAAAAGTTTTATATTTCATTAATATTTAAATATTCTTTGTTTAATTGATAAATAAACATCTATTTTTTAAGAGAATACAAAATTTCTATGTTATTAGTATATAGATTTTTTTTTCTCATGGGAATCAAAGATATGGTGATAGGGTGTATTGTTAAGTTATTATGTGATGTGATAGTTATTATTTTTTGTGACAAAAATCCAAAAATATCTTTTTTCATTTAATAGTGATATGGTCGAAGCTAAATACGATCCCAAATAATTTTAAATTCAGAATTCATTTCTTAGTCATAATTCTAGCTAAAATTAGGCCTTTGTAATCATTTAGCAAAGATATATAAAATTTTAACCCCCGATCGGGGTGAAAATCAGGAAAATAGGACAACCGGTGGCAATCGCTTGGCACACCGCCCTACGGACAACTAACAGTTTTAATGACGCACCGCCAAATTGTATTAGTAATGTGGGTGGTGGCATGTGTTAGCATAATCATGACCATAATGTGCTCTGCTGGCTTGTCAGCGCCTCGGAAGGATGGCAAGGTTAAGGTAATGTATACGCCCCCCTCGCCCAAAAAGCCTATGCATAGCTTACAGAACCTACTGCGAGCAAAAGCTTGGGAGCAGAGGAGGGCGACCGCAATTGAGACTAGGTATGTATTCGGATCTGTCCTCATTCCCATGAATACTCTCTTGCATAATCGAAACTGGATAGAGATTAGTTGTCTTGCTAGGATTTTAAGCTGGTATCTTTGGTCTGCCGCACCACTGAAAACCCCGGTCCGCCCCTGTTTTAGGGATCCTTGTCTATTTCTTAAAGCCTGTAGAAGTAAGACCATTACCATGGCCAATCATACGTTGCGGGAGGTTTTAGTTCTCTGGTATTCTATTGATAACAGGCCCCTTCCACAACCCTGGCCTTTGGCTATTTGGTTGAATTGCAGAGTCAGTATTGGTTGTGTGATACCTCTGTTCCTCCTTAGTAAGGCGGATACGCAAACTGGTGCGTTGGGTTTAGTTTATTGTGGTCTGGAGTCTGTAGTTGCATGCTCGAAGCAGAACGACATAAAAGCCTTGCAAAACCCCTGTAGTTGCATGCTCAGGTTATTGGCGGCCGGCATGGTATTTGCTCTTGCGGCCAACATAAGCTATGCTCATTTGCAAACTGGTACTCCCGCGCCTCATCATAATGCTCGGTTGCAAACCTTTTGCCTTGGCTCTGAGGTCTGCAATTTTCATGTTTCGGATTGGATTTTCGAAATGCATGGCAATGAGAACAGAGATTTTATCAGTGCTCTGGGTTTTATTACTGTTATTACTTTTCTGTCTGCCCTATTGAACAGGACCAAAGCTACTATGGGGAAACACTGTCTCCGTTCTGAGATAGCTAAGGGAAAACAAAAGATCCAGAATGAACAGGTGCCAGTGAAAAGAGGAAGGAAAACCAACAAAGAACATTTGGAGAATCTGGTGCTGAACTATATAGTTGGCAATGCATCTCCCACCCGAAATCAAATTCGTGGTTGGGAAAGAGAACTGCAGACAAACCCTGAAGACAGTGAAGCAGCTGCTGATATACTTGATTTCATTCAGGATCCTGGCAATACTCGGGGACGCTTCACCTTATTTAACCAAACCATCCACACGTATTGGGTAATGAAATGTCTTCTGGAAAAAGCAATGCAGAGTGCACAACCTCCAGAGTATAAAGTTCAGCCAAAGACAGAGCTGTTCCTCAAAGACCTGCTGGAGAATATTGACACCAATCTGCAGCATATTAAATTTACCCAACATCAAGCAATTCAGAAATTGGATGACAGGATGGGAAGATTAGAGAAACTGCTCCAGCACATGCAACAGGCAGAGATGCCTGGATCTCGTGCCAATGATCCAGCCCCGGTGTCCTCGTCAGATGGCTAGTTACTCTTAGTTTTCAGTTTTATGGTTTTTTGGAAAGTTTATGAACTTAGTTTAAATGATAAGCTTGAACATGTTGAAACAGTAGGACAATTAGCTCATGCGAAGTATAGAAGAATGAGACAATTTCATTTTTGGCAAGCTTTTAACGGTATTAGATGGCCAACAAACCTGGTTTCCTGCGGGCAGGTTGAGGCCAAGAATGTTTATTATACTGTAACCTGTCTTTACATATAATTAGAAAATGGAAAGTACCACCAAATTTACAAAAAAAAAAGATATATAAATTTAAAAATATATATATAATTTTTTTTAATTATTTAAATAAATCTTTTTAAAAAATAAATATTGATGTTATATAAATAATCTATATATTCATAACAATTACAAAGTAAAATTATTTAAAATGTCAATATTAATTTGAGTTTGAGTGAGGTATGGGGAAAATAAACAAGTGGGAATTTGCTTTAATAGAGAAAATGGAACATATTTCAAAACATATAGTCTTTTTGGGATATTGACTTGCTTTTACTAGAGCTAAGAAATGAAATTTTTGTTGATAATTTTTTTTTGGGGGGGGGAGGGGGGGGGAATATTAAGGAACCAAAAAATCTATATAGAAAAGTTTCAATAATTTATTAGAAACATGTCCTCACTTCTATGACAATATTTCAAAGGGTGTCTCGTTTAAAAATAAATAAATAAATAAAAGGCATGTATTAAAATATTGTAATATTTGTGCATAAAATCAATGTAAAATTTTGTATCTACGAAGTAGCATATTTTATTATTTAAAAAATTATATCTTATTAATATTTTATTTTTCTAATTATTATTGATGAGATTATTAATAACATTTTTTTAAGATAAATATAATTTATTAGACCTTAAAAGGGGAATAAATTATTATTTTTGTAAGTCAAAATTTTATTCATTTGGAAAAATATATATAAACCCAAAAGAGTAAGAAATTATTAAAATATATTTAATATTTTATTTTTATTCTAAAAAAATATTTATGCTCGAAAAAATTTAAGAGAAAGGTTGTGAGATCGCCATAGTTTTGTTGACTTAAAAGATGAAGAAGGTTGGTAGTGTGAAAAACATTTTAAAAAATGGATCTAATGTAAGTATATTATGGACAATGTAAGAAAAAACATTTTTCATCTTCAACCATCTTATTGTTGCAAAGGTGAGAAACTCTTTCATTCCATGGTGTTTTGGGAATTGACCAATGCCTAGTTTCACTATGAAGCTCATGAGAATTTGTTTTATTTTTATCGATATTCATTTTCTTCTTAAAATTGATCTAGAAAAAGAGATACATTTGATTTTCAAGATTGGGGTTGGTTTGATGCTTATAAAGTTTTGGTTTCCTTTTCCCTATAACTCTTTATGACCCCACAAATTCTTCCAATAACTCTTTTTTCATTCTCGGCAAAAAGCTACATAGCTAACATTGTAGCCACATGTCAACCAATAGTTTCTCGTGAATTTCCTTATCTTTATATCCCACCGAATTAATAATTCCCACATTTTTATCATTTTTTTCTCTATTATCCTTGAAGACTCAATCGTTGAAATCTATTTCCCACATCTTTCCATATCTCTAGTTGCCACATCTTTCCATATCCCTTGTACCCCACCCAGTCACTCAATTTCGTTGGTGGACAACACATTAGAACCCACCACGTAGAGTTATAAATGTGTATGCTCCCCATAACAAAATACATGGTTGAGTGGGAGATGGAAAATATGGCTATTCTCTTTATATCATTGCTTCTCTACATTGTTGTCTCTCTTCCTGCATCCATGTGTATATTAAATATTTCAAAGATTTTATTGTCTCAACATAATTTGAAAAGTGATTAGTGGGTACATGTAGAATGTGATCATGAACTAGTGCATAGCTGAGTAGAGTAACCAAGGAAAAGTAACACATGGTCATGGGTAAGTAAAGTTGTGGTAAAGAAACACTAGTAGCATGCTAGCAAAGGAATACCTATGTTTTTATCTGTTGATGTGTTCACATGTAGGGTGCAACGTACCACCAATAATTATGATTCCAAATAAGTACCTTAATGAACCACGATAATTCTTTCCAAGGCACGAGAAAATTTGGATCAAGATGATTGGCTGGAATAAACTGGTAACAACCTCGGGTTAAAATTTCATGTAATAACAGTTCATAATGGTAAAATAAGGCCATGGGCAAGGGACACTTATTCCAAGACTAAATGTTGGGAAAATTATCCTAGTGGGCATCACTTGTTGTGTTTTATTGCTAAGGGAAATTGGCAAAGGAAATGGCTAAGGCTTTGGAAAGGAAAAAAGGTAATTTTGGCACATTATTAATGAAAATAATAGAAATTAGGAGGAAAGGAAGGTGAAAGATCACAAGTTTCATGTGAGGAGGAAAATGAAGGAAAATAATGGAAAATTGAATAAATTAGAGGCATCATCAATAAAATACCCCAAAGCATGAGTTGGTAGCCTTTTGTCAATTTAGTGCTAAAATTTGTCTGAGATAGGAGAAAACACCAAGAGGAAAGGAAAGGAAAATAAACATAAAAGGAAAGGAAAAGCAAAGAAGGAAAAGGAGAGAAAAGGAAGGAAAGGATCGAGTAGCTTTAGCAGGAATAATTGCAGGTAGCAAATTACATGTATTATTTCTTGGTTAGTTTTCACATGCATGGTATGTGCATGTTGGTATATGGTTCTTTTGTTGTCATTGGCATGGATTTTTCTAGGATTTGATAGTGTATTTTAGCCTAGCCTTTCCATTTCCAAATAGCCATGGTGTGATGAGATTTCTCTCGGTTTTGAGCTTTGGATTGCCAGATGGTTTCAGAATCAGGGGCGAGGTGGTCTCAAGAAAATTCCCAAAGGCCTAGGAATCCCTTGACCAGTAATGGAGAGATACACAGTAAATCACGAGGGTAGATACGCAAAAATTCTTCAAGGATGGTGAATAAATTCCGAGGCATCCAATCTTGGTTCAGTTTTTTTATCTCAGTTTAGGTGTAATCACAGTATGGAGAGGGTTGAGGTGGTTTAACTTTTGGATTCCCTTGGTTGTCTTTGGATTGGTTTATCCCATGAGATCCCAAATTCAAGCTTGGAATATGACATGAGGGTGATTGGATGAAGAGAGATTTGGCCTAGCCAATCTATGGTCAGGTACAATGTGGAAGTCAAGAACCTAGTCAGTATTTTCTTATGGTTAATAAAAGCTCATTTTATCTATCTTTTGGTAATGAAATGTACTGTTTATAATTTTGCTTTAATGGTTTTTCTCTTATTGTTATTTATCTGGTTAGATGCTGGTTATAAGCATGGTTTTATGACAAATCTTAGTCATGGCTCTTTTCATGTTTTAACTCATAATTGAATAAATGATGAATGAAAGACCTAATTAGAGTTATGAAAGCTAATGAGAGAAATTAATGAACCTTCTTGTTAAACATCAAATGAGTTTTCAATCCCTTCTGTTCAGACTTGCATTCATGACTTGTAGGTTACATATCTACCAAGTGTTTAACATAATTTCAGTCCTGGTTGGGGATGGTCAGGTGAAGTCCTGGTTCCATATTTTGGTTTATGAGCATATTATTCATGTCCTTTATGGGTTCTGAAAGTTTCATATCTTTTTGGGCTAGGGCTAAGCCCTAGTCCTGGAAAATATACTTAATGCTTGTAATTGTTGGCACAAAATTGATAGAAAAAGGCCATAGTTGCATTGATCCATACCTATGGAAGTGACTGGGAATCCATAGTTGCATTGATCCATACCTATGGAAGTGACTGGGAATCCATAGTTGCATGGAGGCATTGGCAAGGGAGCGATTAGGGATGTAGGTTAGGGAAAATTTGAGTTTTCATAGGGTTTGGACACCTGGAGGGGTTGGGCTACTCCTAGAGGCCCCTTCGCACCTGAGGGAAGTGAGTATGGTCTCAAGTTGTCGACTCTATTTACTTAAGGTAACATAGGAAGTTGAGTCTTATCATAGTAGCCCCTCATCTAATGTTTACCCCGGGTAAGCGGGTGAAATTGGGTATATATGAGAGGAGGTGTGTTACAAAAAATTTTCTTACAAAATCAATCTATCCAATATAACCATAGTAACACCATATAAGGAGAATTGTGAGTATGGAGGATGCAAGGGGATAAAGTATTCTCCAGATATCTTCATTAATATGTAGTAGAGCTAAAAATAAAATGTAAATATCAAGAAGGAAGTTAAGAGAAAACTTCTAAGTGAGGTATATCAGATAAAACACTGTGGTAAGATTTGGTGATATGAAATTATATTCTTCTCTTTTATTAATTTTATGTAGGATTTTTCTCTTGAATAGTTATAAGTTATCTAATTTAATATTACCTTGTCCGTTTAAGACCCGAGGATGTTGTAAATAAATTAAAAAGAAATAAACCCTGATCAAGACTTTCATAGGTAATTAACATGGACATGACTAGATTCACTTGATTGGGACAAGGATAGTATCTGTTGTGAATATGATAAGAGGTTTATTACATTGGATAACATGAAATCATGATAATCATTGGTGGCAAGCCATCAAGGAGACTACAAATAACATACATTATAAATTATATTTATATATATAAAAGGAAGGGAATAATTACAAGTATGATTACTCTGAATGACTAGTAATTCTCATGTTTTATAAACATTTCACAGGCTCATGTAGATCAATTATTGAAATCATCGACTGACTGAATGAATTAAGACATATGTTGAAAACTAATGTATAAGGAAGAAATATATCATACTAGTGTGGGCAGGGTGTTGTCCATACAAATGCAAAGAGAGAAGTTACATAACTATATATGGAAGCAGAGGGGTGTAAATCTTTCATCAACCACCTACAACATAAGATGGCTCAAGACCAGATTGAATGAATGGTGCAAAGTGAAATTCTGGTTTGGTGTCAAAAATAATTACAAAAAGAAAAATAATAATAATTAGAAAAATAACCTAAAAAGGGATAACTAAGAGAAATGGTCAAACATATAGTTGCCTCGAATTTGACAGGGAAGGAATATAATCTTAAATCTTACCTAAAGTGTGACTAATATATATATATCACATTTTAAAAAATAGTACTAGATCTAATAATACATTCATGATTCTCGGAACCAAGAAAGAAAAATTACCTTACAGTACACATCACATAGACATCAAATAAATATATGATTCAAGCACTAAGTAAGGATCAATACAACACATTTTTTTCTTTAAGGAAATGTCATGATATCCTAACTCAAAGTAAGAAAGAATGTTTTGAAGACTATAAAAACAACGCAAGAGAACTTTTACAAGCATTAAAATGACTGCAACATTACATTCCATTCAAATCAATATTAAGACAATATTACAATAAATTCTCGACACACATACTCTAGATTCTCAAACGAAGAAAATATAAATTATACAAAAATTTAGTTGTTGACAAATAAGCAGATATGTGTCGAAAATGTTTTAACTTGGCGTAACTGAATTGTGGAAAACTTGCTTAAAAAAATTACAGATTTCTAATGATTGTATTTTTCAATATTGTTACCAATAAGAGGTTTCTACAATGATGATTGCTAACCCTTATTGAATGCTGGTCACTGACCATTTTTGGGGCGTGATGCATGTTGATGACTTATATTGGGTATTGATAATGTTTGTAATGCATATTGGAACAATGTATATACATTCTTAAATGAATATTGATGGGAAACTAATAATCCTAATGATTGTGACTGTAGGTCAAACTAGTTGAATCTTTGTATAGTGATACAGAAGAAATCATTTAACCATGTTACCTTAGATGAGAGAGTCTACCTAGGAAATGGGAATTCAGATCTTATGCACAACACATATTTCAGCTTGTTCTAAGATGAGGAAAAAAACAAGGATGATGTTTCGCTCAAGGGGGGGGGACGATGTAACATCCCTAAGGGAAAATGTAACACCCTCTTCCCACATCTACCAAAGTAACCGGCAAATTGGGGTAAACATGTGAAAACGGGCTACTATAATGAGATTAAACCTCATAGGTGACCTTAAGTAAGTGGAAACAATGAAAACACAACATATAGATCTTGTACATCAACAATAACACCCCCAGGAGGTAACTCAACCATTCAAGCCTCTTACCCCCAAGTCACATTGACCTTTTGAACAATATGAGCCATAGACATAGGCACAGGTTTGCAATCCAACATCTAGGAGGCTATAGACGCATGAATGATACTACATGTCAGCGTCCAAGGCCCCAATTCCTAAGTTTTGTGCCAACGCCCCTGGAATTTGAGCCACCTTTTCAAGCCCATAACCCAGTGGTCTGCCCATAACTTCTTGAAAAGTTCAAATATGAGAAATAAAAATAGGACAATGATACAAAACCAATAACATCAATAAGAACTCATTCGGACCCCTCCTCGCATGATAGTAATTTTTTCAAAACTGTCACAAACATTGAAACCAAAAGTGTAAACACGAGATATGAGCATAGGGGTCTCATACTTATCTGATAATCGCTAGGAAGAATTTCTCCCTTACATTATTAGATGCAATACAATCTCTTTGACGATATATAAAATGTGCATTCATTTACAAGTAAAAACATGGACAGAGCCATACATCACTACTGCCAAAATACATGATCATAACTAGCATAATAACAACAAAAATATCATGGATACAACAACACTAGAATACACATATAAACTAGTTCATTTGTACATCAAATACAAAAGGAATGAGATTCTCATTAATGAATGCAAAAAATAACTGGAGATGGGACTTCCATGTTCCACCTGACCAAAGATTGGCTGAGCCAAATCTCTCTTCATCCAATCACCCCCGTGCCATAATCAAAGCATGTTGTGGGACTAAAAGAAAAGGAACCAATCCAGGGCATATCGAGGCTAAAACACCTCACCCTCATCAACATAAACCAGACATTATCGTGATCTACACCCAATCACTACACCAACACAAGTATGGATATCACTAGATTCTCTCTGTCTAAATCGTGAGGAATTTTCCTGTCTCCTAGTCTCTTAGGATTTAACACAATACATAGCTTGAATTAGTGGTCACTAGGCCCTAAACCAAGACATACATTCCAGGATTTACCATATATCCCAAACCCCAAATTCCTAGGCCTGATGGAGAGAAAACCACCTCTAGACTTTACCATATATCCCACCATTCCCCGGTTGACGATTCTTAGGCCCATCGAGGAAACACACCATCTAGATTTACCTAAACCCACCTTCTGGTTCAGGGTTTACTAGGCCATGTGTTATATCAATTCATAGGTACACCCCACTCAACTTCTAATCCATCTAGAAATATAGCTAAACAAAAACATGAGAACTCAACAACACCATGCCCATCCAGAAATGGAAAGGATAGGATGAAAACATTGTCACACCTGGAAAAAACCCATGCCAACGCATAAAAGAGCGACATGAAATACCATGCATGCCTGATCTAGCACGAAAAATACACCTGCAAATTGATACATTCCAAGAATCCTTATGTAGTTGCTAGATTCCTGCTCCTCCTTGATTGCTTCCTCATTCTTCTTGATTTATTTACTTTCTTGTTCCAATGCCAAAATGCTCCAAGAAACTTTAAGTGTTCAAGAGAGAGAGAGAGAGAGAGAGAGAGATAATAATGAGAGAGATCCAAAACTGAACTGACAAAAGGATTGAGCAAAAATATTGAACCAATAAAAGCTTGCCAACTGATCCTTAGAAGCCCTTTTATCAATGAGGCCTCTATTTTCTTCATTTTCCATTAGTTTCTTTCATTTTCCTCCTCACATGCAACCTGTGACCTTTCATTTCCCTTTTCTCCTAATTTCCATTATTTTCATAAATAAATGTGCCAAATAATGTCTCTTTCCTTTCTAAAGCCTTTGTCTTTGCCTTTTCCGATTTCCTTAGCCTTATTAACTGAAATGAACACCCATTAGGATGTTTTTTCCCAATATTCAACTTGGAATAAGTGTCCCATCAACCGTGCTTATTATTTTTATCTTTATTGCATGGAATTTTCACCAGGGTTGTTACATAAAATTAAATATTTGAGTTAATTTCACTAATATGGCTTGGTAAGTTATGGATTGAATGGAAAGCCCAATTATAACATGTTTTAAATTTGCCTTAAATAATTTAGTTATGTAAACCAAAGAAATTATGGGGAAAATTCACTAAGTGAATGTTCATTTACTAGACAGTTAGAGGATAATTGCTCTCATCCCTAAAGATAAATAATCTAAGTTGGGAAAAGAAACCAAGAGGGTATGGAGGGAAATACCTGAGACATATGAGAGGAGAGAAGCAAAATGTTGGATTCCTCGAACATGACATTGTTGTGGAATCCTTGAATCACACTTGGAGTCTATGATTTCCTGAGATGGATTTATTTGGTTTCAAAGGATTTCGAAAAGACTTGGTAAGGTCTCTGTCAACCACTGTTCTGGTAATGCAACTAGAACGGGGGGAGAGCTACTAGGACTACCATTATCGAAGGTTGGGAGGAGTGACTTTTTTCCCCGAGAATTTACTGGCAGCCTAAGCTTAAATAGATAAGTATACTTGTTTAATTGGATTCCAGAACTTAGTAATTTATATCATTATATTTATAGAGAGGATAGCTA
The DNA here is from genome assembly GCA_034641835.2 of Pinus albicaulis. Taxonomy (NCBI): domain Eukaryota; kingdom Viridiplantae; phylum Streptophyta; class Pinopsida; order Pinales; family Pinaceae; genus Pinus; species Pinus albicaulis. Next base: position 682,855,223 of record CM076578.1, read on the forward strand.
TGATAGAATATGAATGGATATAATGTCAATACCTACGTATGTATAACGTGTTATAGTAAAATATTATAATTTGTGTGAGAAAATTGTGTTGTGATGAGCAAATTAAAGAAATAAATATTGTTTGTAAAAGAAAAGAAAATTATTTCATGAATATATATATATATATACGCATTGTTTTTGCAACTGTAGAAATAAACTAATAACAAAGGGGATTGGACTTCCTTATGTTCGTGGCGTCACTAATCAATTTCGAGAGAGAAAATCATATTGACAAGTGACATGTAGATATGCCTGTTGAAATAGTAGATGGTTTTATACTGCTATTCTTTAAGGATGAGATATCTACGTAAAAAAGATATACGTTGGTCTCATAATAGCTACAGTAGGCAACTATATATATATATGTAGTGATATTCTACAGTAGGCAACTATATATATATATGTTGTGATATTCTGTGAAAGAAATAAGCATTACTTGGTTTTATAAAAGGAAGAACTATGGGTTAGGACTTAAGCCCATAAGCTTCGTCCCAACCATATATTATATTTCAAATCCTTCTGAATAAACATTTGCATGTAAATTGAAAACATAAATGACCAAAACTTATAAGAAAGAAACTGTGTAGGGTGACTGGATGAAATTCTTGTTTAAATGATAAGCATCGTAAGAAGGTCTGGGCCACAACTTAGCCTGACCCAATTCTCTAGAAGACAAATTTGAATGGTAGTTGAACTTTCTACAAACATATTCTCTTTCATAATTATTTTAAAAGGAGTACATTGCAAGAGTTCCAGGAGGTAATAGTTATGAAAACCTTTCTGGAAATTTTGAAATTTATTGATATCAATAATAATGTTAGACATAGCAAAAATAGTAGAACCAGGAAACCCACACGAACTGCAATTGAGAAGGGAATTATAATTTTACCACACGAAGGGAATGCCATAAAACTTTCACATATGTAATTACGTAAATTAATATCATACTTGGAAATTTCATCCAAGTAAAAAAAAAATGTGTAAAAATCAATAAATATTTCAAATGTATAAATGAACAACTAATATATATATACACACTTTACATGTTTTTTCGTGGGGTAAATTTTAATAAAGGGAAATGAATAGGTATTTGAGATAGATAGATACATATCTTTGTATATATAAAATATTGTTTTAAAGGTAAAAAAAAAAATGTTTAATAATAATTGTGTCTAGAGGCATTCTCAAGCATGATAGAAATGGTATAATACTCTATTTAACATTTTGACTTGATAAAAAAAAAATTTAATTAATTAATTAAAAATAACAGCTTAGATTTATCTAACTCTGGATCGACCAAGTATTGAGAGATAATTTTTTTTACTTTAAAATATATTTACATCTCAAGAAATTTGATTCCTGTTTATGCTTAGTAAATCTAATAGATATAAAATAGTTAAATACTCAATTAAATATAATTAGAAATTAACAATTAGAAATGTAGTACAAATAAAATTTCAACGGTTGTCACTCGCATGGTAATTTTCATACGTTTTTCAACTCTAAATCCATTTGCTCTAATATTTCCAAGGATTAGGCTTTCATGCTTACATAATATCAGTTCATGGTTTCTGGTCCAAATGGGTAAATATATAAAGAGCATTTGATATAACATCTAAATAGATAAATTATAAATTGCTTACTTGTATTAAAATCCTCCAAATCTCCATTTAGGCTTATTCGGTAAGCAACACAGGGAATGCTCTTCGAGTCATACCCCACAACTAAATTCGTTCACAATTTATGGAAATTTTCCTTATCTTTGTGCCCCCACCGGCAACCGTTGATTTTAGCAAAATGAAAAAATACCACATGACTCATTTAATCAACAATTTCCCACGGTTTTCCTAATTTCTATGGGCGTGCCCCACTCTTTCGATTTCTTTCATCTTTATTTGACTGCACTAATCCATGACATGGGCATGCGTGCGACTCAAAACCTCGAGTCGCTCCCAAAATTCCTTCAAGGGAGAGGTTGCAGTTTTTTTCAGCGAGTTCTGTGCTAGATTGTGATATTTAAGCCATTTTTTCAGGGATAGTCTCTAACCATTGGCTTGAACTTGATGAGACTTTTCAAGACAATGAATGAAACTAAGAAAACGACTCTAACACAAAACTTTATCAAGTACTTGAACTAAGCAAGCCCAACCATGACATTCATTTCAGCAAACATGTCACAAATATACATGCTACAGGTCATAATAACATATGTAAGCATTGGGGTCTCATACTTATGTGAGAATCATCAAGAAATATTGATGCCTTCTCACATTAGCTGCATTATCATCTATTATGTTATCATTTCATTACTATTTCACATATTAATCAAAACATGATGACAACCATGCATCAATAACGTCATAAACCATGATCATAACCAACATAAAGCCAACAAAATGACAATGATAAAAGAACCATCAAGATCACATAATAACAAGTAAATTTACCCATCACTTAAAACAGGAAAGAAGCTCTTACTAACATATGAAAAATGCAACCAAGTGTGAGAATTCCATCTACCACTTGACCATAGATTGGGCTAAACCAAATATTTCTTTTAGTCAATCACCCCCATGCCATATTCCAAGAATGAATGTGGGACCTCATAAAACACATCAATCAAAACCAAACTAGGGCTTCCATAGGCAAAACCACCTCAACCCTAAAGTATTGATTCCACCTCACGTTCGGGCATCACTAACCATCATCATATTGGTCTCTAACAAAGTTTTCTAGGGCTCCATAGGTTTTGTTCCAAACAGGGCTTCCAGCACTAGTAACCCAACCCACAACTATCGTCGAGCTTCTATAGCACTTATCCAACAATGGATTCCAGGACTAGTAACTCAACCCACCAAGGGCTTCCAGAGAGTTTTTCCAACCAAAGCTTCCAAGGATAGTAACTCAACCCAATCAATTATAGGGCTTCCAGAGCATTTATCCAACCAAGGCTTCCAAGAACTAATAACTCAAACCACAAACAAAGGCACATGAAAACCAACCTGAAAAGAAAATGAAAATGCAAAACGCCATGTCTATCCATAAAATGGCAAGGCTAGGAAAACCCAATGTCAATCCAGTAAATCATCCATGCCAATGACATATCATAATGAAGAAACCACATGCATGTACCATGCACGCCAATAATAGAAAGGAAAACGTACATGTAACTTGATACCTACAAAGAAATTCAACTCTATCTATTGATCATGATGTCCTCCTGCACTTTCTTGCTCTTCCTTTTCCTTCTTGCTCCAAATATAAAGTATGCCACACTCCTCCAAGAGTTATCCAATAGAACTCTAAGTTTACAAGAGTATGAGAGAGAGAGAGAGAGAATAGAGAGAGCTCCACCATAGAACTGACAAAATACTACCAATTGATCCTCATAAGCCTTTTTATCAATGAGGCCTCTATTTTCTTCATTTTCAATTATTTTCCTTTATGTTCCTCCTCACCTGAAACTTGTGACCTTTCACCCCCCTTTTCTCCTAATTTCCATTATTTTCATAAATAAATTTCAATAAATAATTTTTGCCCTTCCAAATCCTTTGTCATTTTCTTTTTCAATTTATTTTAGCCATAATAAACCAAATGAACACCCACTAGGATGTTTTTCCCACCATTCATATTGTAATACATGTCCCATGACCATGGTATTATATTTTATTTACATGGATTTTTGACCAGGGTTGTTACAACATGTGAGGCAATTGAAATAAGAAAGATACTTGTGGGACTATTTCATCAGGAGATTGAACCAACTATGATATATTGTGATAATCAAAGTTGCATTAAGCTCTTTGAGAATATGGCATTTCATGATCGATCCAAACATATAGATATCTGGTATCATTATTTACGGGACTATGTGCAGAGGAGGATAATGTTGCTACAATACATTCTGAAAAAGGAACATGATGTTCACATCTTAACAAAGGCTTTGTCAAGAGGGCAGTTCAAATTCCATAGGTGTAGGATAGGGGTGGTTGAAAATCCCTTTCTTGCTAAGAGGAAATGTTGATAACTGTAACAAGAAAGGCTCAATTTGACTTAGCTTTAGTCAATTGAGAAAATTTAAAATTTCCACATCATCAGACAACTTGGAGGCATTTAATTGAGGTGACATGGCTTTTTTCACTTAATTAGCTCAATAAAGTCAAGTTATTGGGATTGGAGTTCAATTTTTGTGTGTTTATTGCTAATTTGTAGCAATCCAACTTAGTTATTTATAGTTGTGATTAGTTACACTAATCTTAATAGTTAATAGAATTAGTTGGAGTTCATTTTTGTAGTGGGAGAATAGTCTAACTCAGAGATAATATAGTTAACTAATCAATCAACCAAAAATATCTCATTGATGTAAGAAATTCAAATTGATAAACTATGGTGGATATTCCAATGTAGCGTTAAAAAAGTTGTAGACTATTCTTGAGTGTACAGGTGTTGCATTCAATCAGTGATCAATCCTTAGGAATTACATAATCATTTTGGAGGGAATTCCTAAATAATAAGGGCAAATTTCCTTAGGATTTGTGCAAGGAAATAGGAGCTCAAGTGGAGGAAGAAATTGACTAAGTATGAGTCAGAGCTTCTCATTCAGCAGAGATAATAGTTATTATTTTGCAAGTTGAGCTCAAAGTGAGCTAACAATTGTAATAGATTATCTATTCATCTAATTAATGCAAGCAAGCTTAACAGGTTTTCACAAGTTGGTTCCCCCTAGATAAATTTGTGTACTTGTGTATGTGATTGATGCATGTTTGTGAACATTGTTCTAAATTGTGAAGTATTTTCCATATAAAAGTAGAGTAGAATTGTGTCTCTTGATTTATTTGAAATTTCTTGAGCAGTTGCAATTCTATCACCATATTTCTACAAACTAATGCATGTTATAATCCTATTAATTAATGATCATGAGGTATTCCATTAATAGATGTAAGAGGTCCCATCAATAATAAAAATGGACCCCAAGGTACCTAGTAAAATACATTGAGTATGAATATATGAAATGATGTTGAAAACACGTAGATTCGATTAATTAATGGTTAATGTTGAAAGATTACTATCAATTGTAAGGAAACTTGGCATTAAGGAGTACAAGATTCATGGTACTACAAGTTTCTAGACAACTTTTGTAAATAATGAATTGACTTTAATAGGAAGGATATCCATTCAAGGAGGGAATTAATGTATACTTCATGAATGAGCACATAAAAAACTATGAGATAACGTGAATGGATGAAGTCACCAAGTAAAGCTAAAAAATTTATGATAAACATAAAAGGTTAATAAGATTCTAGATGGTTGATAATGGCTTGAAATTCCCTTGAACATACTTAGCATGACAAAAAAAGTGAAATGGAAAAATTTACTCATGTGAAACAAATGATATCATGTGATAGTGCATAACAACTAGAAGAGAGACCAATTTAGGGAGTATATGAGTCATGCATATGGTATAAATATTAGGAAAGATATAACAAAGCTATAATATAATGATGAAAATAGTTTCAATGTTAAAGGGTGACACAACTTATGCTTAAACTTCTTCATAGAGACTCCATCCCCCCTTTTTTTAGTATCTCCTTTAGAGATTGTTGAGAATGAAAGGAAAAAACAATTAATATCGGTATTGTATTTCTCTTTTAGTTTTAATAAGATATAAAAATCGTTAAAATTGTACTTGATAGGCTGTATTTTCCATGACATTTTAATGAACCTAAAAAATATTCGACATTGTACATGATAGCCTTCTCATATTTTAATGAGTGAGAGAAATGGAGAAGTGCAAGCTCATCATATTTAAATTTTTTAATGAGAATAAGAAGATCACAAAGAAATATTTTCCTAAATAAATGAGTTAAGAATCTATTCCCAATATAGTTGAATTTCCTTGTGTAGGATTGAGCAATAATTTGTTATGATAAATCCACTCATCGCAATGGTCTCTCTCTGAAGGGTAGACTCATAAAAAAAGAAAATCATGATACAAATTGCAATAGTTCAAATGTGACTATAATGGAAGTATGAAAAGAAATGGAAAATAGTGGCACAGTAGTAGGAATCGAGACATTAGCAACAATATGTATTGATGATGAGGATCTTGTAGAAATTAATGTGTATATTCAATATCGCTCATGAAATTTACTAAATCATGAGACTTGAAGCTACTCTACTAATATGCGGAAGTAAATTCACCCTCTAGAACAATAATTATATACATGAAAAAGGAAAAATCACACATGCACAAAGATTTATCTAGGGGAAAGAAACTACTCAAAACCACTTACTATAGATATTGCACTAATTAGAGAAAATAAAAGAAATACACATTCTTGCTCAAACCTAAGCACACCCTGCAAGTGTATAGTCTATCCCTCTGCCTAACTAATTAACTCTGGCCAACACTTATCCAAGTTCAAAGCCCTCCAAGCTCATATTTCCTTGCACTATTCCCTTGGGAAATTACCCCTGTTTTTTAGGAATTTCACAACATGGAATTGCACAATTACCTTAGGTCATTCCTCGACTGCATGCACCATCTATACATATTTAAATATGCTACAAATAATAATACATTGCCTTGGAATATCCATCTCAACTGGGTAACTCAAATTCTCTACATGAAACAATTTTTTTTGGTTGATTGATCAGTTAAATGGTTGATCACTAACTGTGGTTGAAGTTCTACTTCCACAACTTGACCTTTACTAGTTCTTCTCACATTTAGGAGTAGTTAAATTGACAATAACTCAAATGAACTGAAATAGATTGCTACAAATTAGAAATCAAACATACTAAACTGAACTCAAGCTTCCCCAACTCAAATTAACTAAGTTAACTAAGTGACAAGTTCCATGTCACCTCAGTTAACTACCTCCAAGTGTTGTACTGAAATAGAAAATAAAATCTTCTCTAGTTTTACTTAAGCAAAGTCAAACTTAGATTTTATTGCTACATTTTCAACACTCTGTCTCAGCAAGAAAGAGCTTATTGACCACTCCTATCCTGCACCTGTGGAACTCGAAATTCCCTCTTGAAAATTACTTTTTCAAAACATCTGCATATTTTTCCTCTATCGAAATGTACTATAGTAACATAATCCGCCTCTTCACACAATCCCATAGAGGTTGAAAACAACTATCAATATTGTTGGATCGATCATGAAAAACATGATTTTCAGATAGTTTGATACAACTATGATTATCACAAAAAATCAAAGTAGGATCCATAATCTAACCAAACAAGCCAATAACTATCTTTGTCATCTAGATAACCTTACATGATGCTTGACTTTCACTTATGTATTCTTCTTCTATTGAGCTAAGTGCCACTTGTCTCTACTTCTTGTTGTACCAAGAAACTACTGCAGACCCATCATTGAAAATTACACCTATTGTACTCTTCCAGTCTAATGGAATTCCCACCTAATCTGAATTGGTAAGTCCACACAACATGAATCCCTTTCTCTGTTTATACAGAATTCCAAACAGGTTAGTACCTCTGTGGTATTGTAAAACATGATTTGATTCCCTCTAAAAATAGTTTGGTTGACCTAACCATATCTTGACTAAGTTGGTTGACTGCATAACACATGTCTGGTCATGTGTTGACAAGATATGTGAGTGAACCCACCAATTGCTAATAAGTAGTCACATCCACTTCCTTACCTAAAGTGGCATCCTCTTTCCTCTAGTTGGTCACTAGAGGAGTATCCCTGGGTTTTCACCTATCCATGTGGAACCTACGAAGTATCTTTTTGGCATACTTTCCCTGAGAGACAAACAATTTCCCATCACCTTGTTGTAATTCCAATCCACCGAAGTAGTGCATGAGACCCATGTCCTTCATATCGAACTCTTTTGCAAGGTCCTCCTTGCAATATCTGATCAAATTCTCATCACTATTTAGGATCAAGTCATCAACATATAAAACAATAATCAACAATTTACCTTCTACCAAAATATGATAGAGGTTTGCATCCACTTAACTTTTGGTGAAGCATAAACTGGTGAGATAGTTATCGATCCTCGTGTACCAAGCACGAGGCGCTTTCTTGAGACCACAAAATGCTCGCTTGAGTTTGCACACATGAGACTCTCAATCAAAAGTCTTCAAGGCTTTTGGTTGATATATATACACCTCCTCCTCAATAAGTCCATTTAGGAATGTAGTTTTCACATATCTTCCACCCCATCTGTGCAGCGAAATAAAGGATTGATCTGATGGATGAGTACCTTGATATATGAACAAAGATCTCCTCATAGTCAATCCCATACACTTGAGAGTACCCCTTGGCCAAAAATCTGGCCTTGTACTTTTCTATGCTTTCATTTGTTGTTCGCTTCACCTCGAAGATCCATCTCGAACCCACAATTATTTTATCTGTTGGTCTTATTAAATTTGACATCCCATCATAGAAATATCATTATTAGGGATGGAAAATACACACAGTAGTTGTGGGGAGTTTTTGTGTAACCCACAAATACCCCCAACTATGTTGTCAGCTCTAACTTCTTCCTTGATTCTTTGGAGACATGACAATAGACAGAGGCTCCAAAGATCCTGAAGTGCAACACATCCAACTTCCTCCCCAACAAATATTCCTCTAGTGTGATCATGCCAAGAATCCGATGATGACTCTTGTTCTACAAATAGACCATATTGTTGCATGATTTAGCCTACAAGGGAGAAGGTAGGCTTTGGTCATGTAACATTTCCTGCCCTGCTCGCATAATGCTTCAGTTATTCCTTTTAGCCACCCCATTTTATTGTGGGTTGTGGGGTGTTGTCAACTCTTTTCAAATTCCTTCTTTTGCACAAAATTTTTTGAACTCATTTGACACATACTCACCTCCATTATCACTTTTGATAGCCTTCACCTTCTTGCTAATTTATTTCTCCACCAGTGCCTTAAACTCTATGAGCTTGGAGAAAGTCTCATCCTTCTTCTGCATGAAGAAGATTCATCACTTTTGTGATTATTCATCAATTAATATGAAGAAATACTTGTGTCTAGCAGTGGATGCTGTCGAGAAAGGTCCACAAACATCAGAGTGGATCCTTTCAAGGATTGCATGTGCTATGTTGTCCCGATCATGGAAAGTGGATTTTGTGTACTTCCCTAAGGTACACCCTTTGCATGTGTCTTTCTACTCTAGTGCTCTTTTAGGGAGGCCTTTGGTAATATGCAGCGTGATCTTCAAAGCACCATGATGCAAATGGCCAAGTATTATACGCCAAATTTTACCTACATCATGGCTCTGCACCTTCTTTTCTTTTGTGCTCATTGCAGCACAATATTGCACATCTAACTTGTATAGGTTATTTACACAAACCATAATATGCTTCTCCTTTCCCATTTATATGTTTCTCAAGAATTCCTTTCCTTTGTTGAATATCACATCATAGCCATGATATTCCAAAACTACAATGGAGACAACATTATTCTTTAGTCCCAGAAAAAATACCACATCCTTGAGCCTAAGAGGGGAGCCTGACTCCCTATGAAAGGTGACTGTACCAATCCTTCTCATGTTTTACTTTCCATCATATCCCATCTTAATGTTCATTTGGAGATCCTTCTCCTCCAAATAATTGGAAAAATATCTATTCCTCATCATATGGAACAAGGCACCGCTATTCAGATACCACATGCTTCCCATCATCGTGCTGGCCATGCATGCAATGAGACTAAAATCAAGCTCGAACTATGAAGCCAAAGCTTCACCCACTGCTCCTCCTGCCATCTTCTTGCTTTCTTTCTTGTGTGGACACTTCGTGGCATAGTATCTAAATTCATGATAGTGAAAGAACTTGATTTTGTACAAGTCTTTCTACTTTCCCCCTTGACTATATTCTACTTTGGATTGGGATTTCTTCCATTTCAATTTAATTATCTTCCATCCAATGCACATTTCTCCTCATCCTTACCCTTGGATGAAGTCCTATCTCTAGTATTCTGCCTTATTTCCTCCTGTACCAAATTTGACCATAGGTGTTCCCAATTTGGTAGTTTCTCCCTCCCATTCATTGAATCTTGATATATTTTCCAACTCTTGGGAAGGCCTAGAAGGGATAGGCTCACCAAATCATCCTCTACTATAGTAATGCCAACTTGACCAAGTTAATAATGAAATCGTGTGAACCTACTTAGGTATTATTGAATTGTATTGTTTCTCTGCATCTTGATATTTCGAAGCTTGTCCTTGAGTGCTAGCTTCCTATTGTCACTATTATCTTGGAAAAAATCTGTCAATGCTTGTCACGTTGCATACAGAGTCTCTTTCCCCTGGATATTTGGGACAATATGGTCTCATAATTTTTGGAATTATGAAAAATGTGTTGTTCTTGATGGAAACCTACTTGATAAAGATGTGAACATGATAGTAGAAGGATGATTATTGAGGTCATTACAGATGTGACAAACAAATTATACAAAGGAATATTAGTTCGGAGATAGAGAAATGATAAATATTATGTTTGGGAATGTATACACATGTCCTGTGAACAAAGGACACATAAATACGCGGGTATGGTGAAGAAACATAGCATAAAATTTCTGCACCATGGTTTTCTCAATACCATGGGTCTTTACCATTGTATTGTCCCATAGTAATGAGCACATCAATGGATATTTGATCCCGTCAAAGAATACCATCAACAATACTAGGGTATTTTCCTAAGGTATTGGTTAAGGCCTAAGCTATATAAGGAGATGGAGATCAAAGTGATGGGGTGAAATTTTTGTGTTTTCTATGAATGATTTGATCTGAAACATATGTGCACCAAGGAGAAAGGAAAATACACAGATATATATGAAGTATGGTAGCATATGTACTTATTTATTTCCTTGTTGAAAATATATAAATTTGATAGATCTGTGGTATCAATGATATTTTGACATGAGTATTAGATATTAAGGGTTGCAAAGTATATTTTATGGTTACAATGAAATAATGACTCAATGATTTCAGATCTGTATGTTGTTTTTCCACTGATATATCGCGTATATAAATGAATATTCTTCTAACTCATCGCGTATAAATTTTGTAGTATGGGAAAATGTGTACGTAGGTGTCAAGTATGAAAGGTACCTACATATGTGGAAATTATTTATAAGGTTCGTGTACATATTTTAGGGTTTTGCAGTATGATCTGATTACAATGGTTGATATATTCTATTATTTTTTCTATTTTTTTTCGGTGAAGTCTCTATTATAATAATCATTGTTTTACAATATTGTTTGGGATTAATTGGTTATGAAGTAAAGTATTGACTTGTGATGATGTTGCTATGTGATAATATGTATTTTGTTCGGTGATTTATGTTGGATTCAATATCCATTTGGGTGATTCATTCAGTGGTATAGTGATTCAGATTCAGCTATCAATATTCTGATATTTGTACGTGTGTATTCAATAGGGGGAACATGTACATATGTAGGTATGAGTAAGAACAGTCATGTATGCAATCTGATTCATTTTTGAGTAGGGTTTGTAGTGGAAAACATTAGTTTCTGTGTTGGGTAACAATGTTTCAATATTTGTGAGTGACTCTGCATTGGTGTGATGTGTACTGATCTAATTTTGTCTAGTTTCATTGGTTACATTAGAATATTTGATGATTTAGTAGTAGAGGATTTGATTTCAGGGTTGTTGGGAATGGATCTAGTTTGAAACATTCTTAAAAATGGTCCACAAAGAACTTAGGGTATCAATCTTCAGTAAAGGGGTTGTAGCTCCCTTCTATTAGAAGATGGAAAATGAGAGAAGGTTGTAGCCTTCTACAAGTAGGTACCTGTGTACTGGTATAAGTCTACACTTGTATAATATTGTAAGAAGTTATTATTTATAATAAAATAAGAATATATAGATGAAAATAATGGTGGTTTTCTCCCACATTGGGTTTCCAACTAAAAATATTTGTGTTCATGTGTTTTGATGTGCTTTCTATGTGTTGATGATTTATATGCTCCTTAATGCTCATCATTTCTACTTAATACATGTTTAATGAAGAAATGATGCATTGGTTAAAGAACATTAGATGATGAATTATATGTAAAGTTACTTCACTATATATATGCACGTTTCTTTCATTATAGTTGTGTATATACACGAGTTCACTGAATAAAATTCATGTATAGAAAATTGAATAAGAAAAGAAAATTGAAAAAACTATTTAAAATAATATCTCACTCCTGGCCTCTTAGTATTTTTTCCTAACAATTGGTATCAGAGTAGGTCCTTCAAAAGAAGCTTGATCACTTGAAGGAAGATTCATCAAGATGAGAAATCAAGAGGGAGTAGCATCTATCAGACCACCATTATTTAATGGATCCAACTTGGCTTTCAGGAAAGTTAGAACAATATGTTATCTGCAGTGAATTGGAGCTGATGGTTGGGGAATCATTGAAGGATTCTATCAATATCCATCCTCCATTCCCATGTGTGAAGAATATATATATATATATATATATATATATATATATATATATTAAAAAAATAAAAATAAATAAAAATAAAAATAAAAATAAATAAATAAAATAAGAGACCAATGCAAAGGTTGTCAATGCTCTGTTGGGAAGCTTCGAATAGTCAATATTTGTAGAGGTCATGTAGTTGAATACCACAAAGGATATTTGGGACAAGATCATCCAAAGTTATGAAGGTGACACTGAGGTAAATAGTGCCAAACTTCAAGCATTTAGAATTCAATATGAAACTATAAGAATGCATAGTGATGAAATTATTACAATTTTCTTTCTTAGGATAGATGAGATCGTTAATTCAATGATAAATATGGGTGATGAAGTAAAATAATCAATGCTTGTGGAGAAAATCCTAATATCTCTCACCCTAAAATTCATTTCAAATGTCTCTTCCATTAAAGAAATGTAGGATTTTGAAGAATATTACTATTAAACAATTTCATGGGATATTAATAGCCAATGAAATGAGAAATTTGATTCCATCAGACATTAGGGATGAAACATTCAAAACTAATTATGAAGGAAAATAAAAGGAGGAGCTCAAGGAATTAGGCTATGTATCAGATGAAGAAGAGGTGAACTTTGTAAATAAAATCCAAGTGGTAACTAGTAGATTTATAGGCAAGCTTCCCTTCAAATGTTTTGCTTGTGGAAGAGTTGGTCATTATGTTGCTAAATTCCCTTATAAAGTAAACCATGAGAAAGGGAATAATTCTAAAAAAATAAATGTCAGAGTAAGGCTCGAAAACAAGAAACATTTCTACACACATGAAGGTAGTGATGGTCTTTTCAAATATATTCTCACTGAAGAGATAACTCAACTTAAAATTCATCTAGAAGAAGGTAAATTAGACAAATAAGCTCTAAAGAAACAAATTCTAGAAAAAAAGAGGCATAATGGAAAGTTATAACTAGAAATAGTAAGTCTATAAAAGGAATTTGAGAGAAAAAAAGGTCTAAACCTTAGATTTTCTAAAGGATATGAGACCCTAGAAGAAATCATCAGAGGAAAGCACTCTCCTCTAATAAAAATAGGCCTTGGATACAATGGAGAATCATCAAAGACTGTAAAATCCTCTGAAATGGGTATAGGAAGCTATCTTAAGGTAGGAAAGGGAAGAATTCAACAAAATTACATCTCTCATTAAAGGAATAAGGGATCAAACGTATATCAGGTAAATCATCCTTACAACAATAAAAGGGGAACGTACAAAAAAGGGTATTATAATCCCAGGGACTTCTACTTCAATGGTCAATGCTTCACCTATCAAAATTTTGGTCATAAGGCTGCTCAGTGTGTCATTTATAAAATTGTCATGACTAGAGAAGAAAGAAAACAAAATAATTATATTAGATTAAATAAATACTCTTACCGTATAATTTCTCATCTCTTCAAAATGAAACTAAATGTTCATTTTTCAATAATGTTGGGCATAGATAAACTGAATGCATAACAAAAATGAAACCCACTCTTCGAAAAAAATGCAACAACATCCAAGGTATGGAAAAATAAAACCATACAATTTGAAAGTTGTGGCTTAGCTTTGTATGCATGGGATCAAGAAAATTTGTGGTACATTGACAGTGGATGCTTTAATAATATGAAAAATGATAAATATAAGTTTATTTCCTTTAATGAAATAAAGAAAGAACAGTATCTAACCTTTGGAAATAATTCACTTGCTCCTATCAAAGGAAAATGAACATTTTTTCTGAAGGATAAGTTTAAAGATGAAATTTTTTTGTTTGTTGATGGATTAAAACATAACATGTTGAGTGTTAGTCAAATGTGTGACCAAGGGTATGAGGTTATTTTCAGATCAAAGAATTTTTTTGTATAAAATCTCGATACAGGTAAGATCATATTAAAGGGAAAAATAAATCCAAGTGATTTCTATGTCTTGGAAGGTTGTCTAGAATAGTGTTACCTGAGAAAATTAGAAGAAAGCTAGATTTGGAAAAAAATATTCGTACATCTAGAAGCTTAATTCAATTACATAAGTCAAGCAGAATGGGAACAGTTCACGACTTGCCTAAAATCTCTCTACTAGAAAGTACCATATGAAAGTCATGTCAATTTGGTAAGAAAACTAGGGTGCAGTTTAATGCCAAAGAAGGTACTTCAAGTAAGCCACTTGAACTTATTCATACTAATTTCTCTAATACTATGAGAAATAATTTATTTATACTAATGTCATACTCCAAATCTCTAATAGAGAATGAGTTAGATTTGAAAACAAAATGTCTTAGATCTGATAAAGGAGGAGAATTTATAGCAGATGAGTTTTTTTACTTTTGTGAAAAACATGGCATCAAGAGGAAATTTTATATAGCCAATAATCCTCAACAAAATGGAGTGGTAGAAAGAATGAACAAAACAATTCAAAAAATGTCATGTTCCATGCTTGATGAGTCCGAAGCACCTCATACCTTCTGGGGAGAAGCGACACATACAACTGTGAATATCCTCAACAAAGATCATATTCCAATAAATAGTGAGAAAAATCCTCAAGAAATATGGTTTGGTAAGCTTGCAACCGTCAAACACTATAGAATTTTTGGAATGAAATGTTACATAAAGAATAATGATGATACTCATGATACAAAATTGTATATGGTATATGATGATTGATGATGACTATCATGACCTTGCTACCTCACTATTTAGGTCCTTGGTATTGGTTATAAATATTTATTTCTTGATGTAAAGGTCATGTAAGGACTCATGATGTAATCAGTGTAATACTTAGTAATGTTTTACCTATTAGGGTCAAGTCAATATGTATGTAATCCCATTATTTTGGGCAATTGATGTAATTTTTAATTCATAATATGTAACCCCACTGTGTTGGGTGCTTAATGTAATCATGGGTCCTTGGTGATAGGAAAGGTCATATATTGTTTAGTCATAGAGTCATGTATTTCATAAGAACTTGTATATGCTCAAGGGGAGCATGATAATTCTACAATATTTGTCTTCAGCAGATTCAACATTGGTCAGCCTTTTCCCTTAATGCCAAAGGGGGAGAGAAGCTTGGTGTTTGGAACATTGTATTTTAGATATGTTTTCAGGTATCTACAATTGGTCGCAACCAAACACCAAAGTGGTTTCCATCAAGTCCAAAGGGGGATATTATTGGAATTATGCCAAATGTCATTATATCTCATATGTGTTTTCAGGTATCTACAGGTGGTGGTAAGCAAACACCAAAGTGGTTTCCATCAAGTCCAAAGGGGAAGATTTTTTGCATTATGAAAAAAGTGTTTTCCTTGATTTTGACCTAATTTAGAAACATCTCAACATGATAGTAGCATGATGAGTATTCAGGCTAGAACATATTTGACAAAGAGATTGGAAAAAGGAATACCAGTTCAGAGATACAGAAATGATAAAGATGATTTTTGTGAAATTATACGCAGGTATGGTGAAGAAAAGTAGCGTATAGTTTATGCACCATGGTTTTCTCAATATCAGGAGTCTTTACCATGGTATTGGCACACAGAAATGAGCACAAAAAAGAATATTTGATCTCATCAAATAATACCATCGGCATTAATAAGGTATTGGCTAAGGCCTAATATATATAAGGATATAGAGATAAAAGTGCTAGGGGTGAAAGTTTTGTGTTTTCTATGAATGGTTTGATCTAAAAATGGTGTGCACCAAGGAGCAAGGGAAAGACAAACCTGAAATATTTGAAGTATGGTATCATATGTATTTATTTGATTTCCTTGTTGAAAATATATAATTGTGACATATTTGTGGTATCAAAGATATTATGACATGAGTATGAGACAGTAAGGGTTGCAAAGTATATTTTTTGGTTCCAGCAAAGGCACGACTCGATGATTTCAGATATGTACGTTGATTTTCCAGCGAGATATCATGAATATATGCAGATCTTATTCTAATTAGTCACATATAAATTCTACAATATGGACATATATATACACCGGTGTCAAGTGTGAAAGGTGTGTAAATACATGGAAATGTTTTATAGTTGTTGTGTATATCGACTAGGGTTCTATAGTATGGTATGATGAGAATGGTTGATCTATTATGTTATGTTTGTTGTTGTCTAATGATGAAGTCTCTCTTATAATAATATATGTTTAACCATATTGTTTGGGATAAATTTATTATTAAGTAATGTATTGACTTGTGATGATGTTTCTATGTGATACTTTGTATTTGGTTCAATGATTTATGTTTCCTTCAATATCTTATTGGGTAATTCATTTAGTGTTACAATGATTTAGATTTATGTATCAATATTTTGAGATCTGTACTTAGGTATTCTTCAGGGGAACACATACATACACAGGTATGACTCATGAGTAAGAACAGTCACGTATACAATATGATGCATGTTTGAACAAGGTTTGTAGTGGTAGTGGTTGGTTTTTATATTGGGTAAAAAAAAAATTGATATTGATGAGTGACTATGCATTGGTGTGATGTGTACTAATCTGATTTGGTCTACCTGCATTGGTTACATTAAAATATTTGATGATTCAGTTTTTGAGTAGTTTATTTCAAGGTTTTTGGGAATGGATCTAGTTTGAAACATTCTGAAAAGTGATCCACAAAAAAGTGTTGACAACAGTTTTGAGTAAAGGGGGTTATAGCTCCCTTCTAGTAGAAGCTGAAAAATGAGAGAATGTTCATTAGGTGAATTTTGAGATCTGAAATGAGTCTTCTAAGGAAATTATAAAATAATAGTAGAAATAATAAAATAATATTAGATTACATCATCAAATGTTGGAGAGAAAAAATAAAAAAAAACTATTTTTTTAAGTTATCTCCTTATGGGTTTACTCAAATTTTGAGTGGCAACACTCATTGGATGAAAAAATTGATTCATCATCCAAGGAGTACCCATGTTGCATACTTTCTATAGACCCCGCTACATGAAAAAATAGAAATACGTGAAAAAAATGATTGAAATCACGTTTCTTCATGTATTTCTCATTTTTTTGTGTAGTAGGGTCCATAGAAAGTATGAAACATGGGTACTCCTTTGATGAGGATTCAAAATTTTCATCAACGAGTACTCCCACTCTAAATTTGAGTAAAACCTTAGAGAGATAAGTTGAAAATAAAAGTTGAAAAAGTAGTTTTATTATTTTTTAATCGTTTTAATTTTTTACCCCAAAAATAGTGAATCAATCCCCATGGTTGGCATCATCATCTTGAATCCTATTGGTTCTTATCAAGTTTATTTTGGTTGTAAATTTTTATTAGGAGGCCCAATTTATATCTCAAAATTTCTCTATTGGTAACCTTCTACAAGTATGTGTCTTCGTACTGGTATAAGTAAGCACCAATACAAGATTGTAAGAACATTTTCTTTATAATAAAACAAGAAGACATAGATGACAACAACAATGGTTTTCTCCCACATTGGGTTTCCACCTAAAAATCTTGTTGTTCATGTGTGTTGATGTGTTTTATATGTGTTGATGATCTATCTTCTCCTTACTTCTCATAGTTTTTGCTTAATACTTGCTTAATGAAGAAATGATGCACTAGTTAAATAACAACAGATGATGAATTATATGTAAATTTAGCTCATTGGATATATGCAGGTTTCTTTCCTTATAGTTGTTTATATATGTGGGTTCACTAAATAAAAATCTTGTTTAGAATTTGGAATAAGAAAATAAAATTGAAGTGTTTAAAATACTGATTCCCCCCCTCCCTCCTCTCAATATTTTTCCTAAAAATACTCCATCATATACGATCCTACTCGACTTCGCAACACACTTCTTCCATTCGTCCAGATCCTTTGTATCACACGCTGCTAGTTTTAGAATATTATCAATGAATTCCTTCAACCCATTATCCTCTAGTACTGCCTCCATGAAGTCCTTACATACAACATAATTTTATCTTCCCTGAAGAGCATACTCGAGTCTTAGTCCATTGAAATCCATCTTCTCAATCCTGAAGAAAACATTAACACTGATCTTCAAATTTGAACTTCCTACAATGACTAATTTGAAATATCTGCTCTATAGTGATTCCATCTCTGATAACATGTAGAAATTTAATGTGTAGATTCAATATTTCTCATGAAATTTAATAAATGACAATACTTGAATCTACTCTATTGATCCACAAAAGTAAATGCACCATCTAGAACAAGAATCATAGACATGAAAAAGGAAACATCACACATGCACGTAGATTATCTAGGGGAAATAAACTTCTCAAACCCCCTTACTATCTATATTGCATTAACCATATAATAGAGAAGAAATAAATATGATTTCTCAAGCCTTATCACACCCTAAAACTGTATATTCCATCCCTGTGTCTCACTGACTGCCTCTGGCCAACACTTAGACAATTTTCAAGCCCTCCAAGCTCCTATTTACTTGCATAGTTCCCTTGCGAAATTGCCCCCCTTTTTAGGAATTTCACACCATATAAATGTGCAATTACCTTAGGTCATTCCTCTGACTTAATGCACCACCTGTACAAATTAGAATATGCTAGAACTAATAGTACATTTCCTTGGAATCTCCATATCAATTAGGTAACTCAACTTCTTTGCATGCCAAAATTATTTTGGGTTGATTGATTAGTTAACTGGTTGATCAATGAGTGTGGTTGAAGTTACACTTCCACAACTTGACCTCCACCAATTCTCCTGACAATTAGAACTAGTTAAATCAACGATAACTCAATTTAAGTGAAATAGATTGCTAAAATTTAGCAGTCAAACATACTGAAATAAACTCAAGCTTCCCCAACTCAAATTAACTAAGTTAATTGAGTGAAAATTTCCATGTCACCTCACTTAACTACCTCGAATTCTTCTGCTTAAATAGAAATTCGATTTTTCTATCATTTGGCCAAGGCAAAGTCAAACTAAGATTTTCTTGCTACATTTTCAACAGAGCTTCATTCAGATATAACCAAAATCTAGAAAAAGAGAGAGTAAAGAGGCTCAATTTCATCTCATGGTGGGTCTATCATAACATGGACACCAAAATGGAAAGAAAGTGATATTATAAAGCACCCATGAAGGGTAGGATCTACCACAAAAGTTATGATAAGAAAATAAAGAAAGGATAATGTCACAACTTAGCATGATCAAACCTAAGGAACAGTGATGAAAACACAAATCGTCAATAATAAACAAGAAAAGGAGGTAAAAACCTATAATTATATGTAGAGGTCATAAACAAAAACCTAATATCTAGTGGATGTTGCTTCACATCAAAGGTTTTAGAAGATATCTTTGTTCTACAAATCAACTAGTTCTACAAAATACATTAGCGGCCATTGAGATACATAAATATAGGGCATTAAAATATCAAAAATAATATTAGTGAGTATGAACATTTGACCTTAATGGATAAACACTTTTTTTACCTTCATACACATGATAAAAAAGGATTAATGAAGGTAAAAATGGGTCATATTTACATGCACTTGTGGAGAACTTAACCAAAGTTGGAGAAACCCCTATTTTCATGCAAATTTCTAACACAAGTGCTAGGAGATCCAAGTCATGATTTCTCACTTTCTCACTTCTAGGTTAAATATATTCTCTTCCTCTTTCATTTCATCTATTTAATGTGTATTTTCTCTAAGAAATGAGACTTGAATGACCCTCATAGTGAATGCAATCCTTCATTTCTCCTTCCTTAGCTCTATAGAGTGATATAGACACTATCATCGCTCTATATATTCAATATTAAAGTGATAATCACTCTGGAAATCCTATAACAAAATGATGAAGTTTTTGTTTTATAATTACGTTGAAATAGCTTAAATTTCTATAGTTTTTCTATGTGTAGTGTTTATTTTGTTGTTTATCTTCATGTTTTGCAGGTTGGAAATGAAAAAGATTAAATGGAGAGAGAGAAAACATGAGGAGGGTTGCATGCTAGCCCTCCACTATTAATCAACCCTTAATTCACTATGTGCGTGTTCCCTCCTTAATTTTTTTCTTATAGAGAGCATGAAGGAACAAATAACCCTACTTTATTGGCTCATTATGATGTGGGATCTTGTGAACTGATGGTTTACCATGTAGGATTGAACATTGAATCCAGATATTGAGGATATATACCTACTCATTAGGTTGTTTAGATGAGGATCCCTAGTACTAATCTCAAGAGAATGTATCTAGGTGAATAAAATTTTTATGACTACATAACAAGACACTATCAGTCACAAGCTCTAAAATTAAGTAGAAAGATCCCCATCAAGTAAGTAACATATATAACACTTCATACCATTCTCTTCACGATAACTTGATTAACAAGTTTGATAGGTACCCACATGGATTTTAAGGCACAAGTGGACATAGCTAAGAGATGTATGGAGCCAACTGTATTTAATTGGATTTCAAACTTGCCAACATATCTTAAAGAGAAGTTAACTAAATGTAGGACCCTAAATATAAACAATCTAGATGTGGAAACATTATGGTTTCATTCTTCTTGGAGAGAGTTTTCTTGATGTGACCACATGTGTCCATGCCATATTTAGACCCATAAGAGCCATGTATGACTTGATGGACTAACCTTAGGGCAAGGTTGGGAGGAGGAGCACTCATGCACTAGTTCAACAAAGAGTTTTTTCACTAGTTCGAGGCAATACATGGTCATTGACGGCTACATCTATGTAAGTTTATGCTTTCACAATGATACAGATTTAACACTTCCACCAAATACCCCGCGGGAGGATATGGGTAAGTAAATGGTTTTGGTGTTTTTCAAGTTTTACATTTTTTTTTATATTTTTATTATATATGGATTTTTGGTGATATAATTTCACTAACATTATACAAGTTTGATTGAAATATATGTGGCTTCTTCTCAACCCCATGTGTAGTTTTCCATTTCATTATCGGGGATCATATGCAAGAGAGGCTTCAGAGGAGGACCCATAGGATGAGGGGCATGATGAGCTACATCATTTTACTCACGAAATTGAGGGATTGACCATGGGGGTATTTTTCATGGGTATATATGACATAGATTGACCATGAGGGTACCATCTATGGGTACTAATGACAATATAAGGCACTTGTAGAGGCACACTGTGAGATTCTTGGGTTGAATTAGAGTCCTTCTACATTGCATTTCCTATGTTGTAATGTATTAAACATAGTATAGGGGAGAATAACCTATTTCATGTTTCATATTTATAGGATTTCCTTCAAATGGTTTCAATCATATATGCTAGATGTATAGGATTAGAAGCGTAGCCCCAAGAGTCCAAATTTTGTTCATCGCCTAGAATAAAAAAATTTCACAATATATCATATGTCTATCTTCTATTTAAATATGTCAACATCGATTATTCTTCCAAATATATACAAACATCTACTATGGTAATCTATGCTTCCAAATATATGCAAACATCTACTATGCTTTCTTCCACTCTATGTTTCCTCTCACATCTTCATCATTACTCCTTTAATGAAGATTTTATTAAATATTTAGATATATACAAAAATAAATTACTACTTCTCATAAATCGTCACAATTTAAAAATAAAAATAAAGATAAAAGAAACTAAATATTGTTCTGTATAACTTATTATGACTTTAAATATTAAAATCATGTCTTTGATATTAGGTTCAATAAAATTTGACATTTTATAATAATGCATATAAAATCACAATCTCTTTTATATCTCTTAATAAATATAATTATCATCGCCATTATTAAATAAACATTTTAAAATTTATATATTCACTTTTAATTATTAATAATTAATATATTATTAGTTTCACTATTTAACATACATTTTGAAAAAATATAAAAACTAATATACAAAATTTAGCGAGACTCCTTTTCTTTATTTCCATTACGAAGTATCTAATGAGCCAATTATCATATATGGCTACACATCTACACACACACATACATATCTACACACACACACATATATATATATATATATATATATATACATATATGATATAATTCATCGATATAAAATAATTGAATGACCATTAATATTCATATGTGAGCTGATATGGATGATATCTCATGTCACTTGTGGTTGAGACTCCAACCGTAGCAACAATATCTCATGTTAGGCATTCCTATTGTGGAGTAAGATGAATTCACGTTATTATCCCACGAGCAAAGGGATGTTGTTGCTCTCTTGTCATTTAAATGTCGCATCACATTTGATCCATTTGGAAAGCTCTCCAACTAGACACACCATAACTCCAACAATATATGCTCCAACCGGGTTTTGCATTGGTTGTAGACCAAACACAACAAGAATCGCTGCCATTGACCTTCAATCATTGGAAAATTTATCTTTGGATTAAAAAAAATTAACCGGTCGAATTCCATATAGCTTAGGTCGATTAAAAACCCCTCCATATACTTTACATTTATAATAATATTTTTTTTGGGAGTATTCTTCACAATATTAAATGGTTTAGTTTCACTTCAGGAATTAGATCTATCAGAAAACAAATTAGAGGGATTGATCCCCACTAAAGGCATATACAATTGGACTTATTTGACTGTTTTCTCTGCTTCTTCCAACAACTTTTCTGGGACTTTTCCCTCATCATTGGCCAATTGCACCAAACTTTTGGTACTAAATTTAAGACACAATAGGTTTACAGGTGAGCTTCCCCCATACCTCTCCAATTTCAGTGACTTGCAAGTTTTAAATGTTGCTTATAATAACCTTCATGGTAGTATTCCTCAGTGGATTACAAGTCTTAGAAAGTTGTTTTTGTTGGATTTATCCAACAATAAATTAAGTGGAGAAATACCATCTGATCTTGATAGACTTCAGGGATTTGCAATAAACAAATCTTCACAAGGGTCCAAATATTACTATGACATTGCAGTGGACATAAAAGGGTTTGAATATACTATGTCATATGTGTGGCAAAATGACAGGATATTTGATTTGTCTATGAATAATCTTTCTGGAAAAATCCCTGAAAGCATAGCAAGTATGAATAACTTGCGATTGTTGAATTTATCTTGGAACCAATTGGAAGGGAAAATACCTGTAGGTCTTGGTGACATACCTACTCTAGAAGAGTTGAACCTAGCAAAAAATAAGTTACAGGGAGAAATTCCTGCAGAACTTTCTAAATTGTCAATGTTGGCTTCTCTAAATCTTTCATCCAATATCCTGTGTGGACCAATCCCAACAGGGACACAATTTTACACTTTTACTCTCGCTTCATTTCAGGATAATAAGTGCTTATGTGGGCTTGTTCTACCACCATGCAAAAAAAAGGTGAAGTCAAATAAAACAATGGTTAGTGGTAATGGTAGTGATGTTAAAAGAAGATGGTTGAGCTATGTAAATGAAGAAATATCTTTCACAGCATTAAGGATTGGAATAGGGTTTGGGTTTGCGGGAGTTGTTTCTATGTTCATTTTTTGGGATAGAGCAAGGTGTTGGGTAATGGGGTTGTCTCCAAACAGCACACAAGGACCAGTTTATGGATTGTATCGATTCCTTACATAAATCTGTAACACTTCTCTATATACATTAATGTTTTAGTGTATATAATATTATTTTCTGGTATAATATTTGAATGTCACTTGCCCAAATATATCATTCTTTTATTCAATATAATAATATAGAGTTTTTATAATAGAATTCAAAAATTCTATTTGAATTTCTATTAGTTATTAATACACAAATATATATGTGAAACATGGACTCAACTATCTCCATGGAAATCTCTTGCTCATTTGAAATTTTTGAATCAATCGCTCACTTCACTTAAACGACTAAACTATGATTACAAATATTTATTTCCTAAGACCTCCAAATCTTGGAATGTAATAAAGGCTCTATTATATTTAATAGAATATGTTCTTCTAAATGAAATTAGCTCAAAGGAGAACAAAATTTTCTCCATTGTATTTTAAGAACATGTTGGTTATGCTTAACATGAGAATTGTATCTGTTGATAGCTACAAGAATTTCAATATAAATTTGTGAATAATTTGTTAATTTCTAAAGATCTTAAGTAGAGGCTTTCAAAAAATTAAAAATTACCCCAATTATATCTAAATCAATCTCATTTTTTCCAAGTGCTCTTGTACTAAATCAAGGTAATATTGATAATAGAATTTAGCTTGTTGTATGCTGGAGAACGATGTCTTGTGAAATGTGTCCAAAAACTCTAGTGTATTCTTATAAGGCTTATGGTATTATTTTATGGTAAGAAATAAAATTTTTGTAAAATGTAATTATTAATTTGTTGAGTATATTCTTAGATTACTATTGGACGTCTTCTTATTATTCATAGATAATATTCCCTTTCTAAAATATATCCAAGGAAATGTGTTGCAGTAACATAATGGATTGGGTAATGTAACCACCTTTACTGTCTTATGAACCATTATAGCCCAATCTCTTCAAATTTGACAATGAAAAGAGATATTTTTGTATTAACAAACATGTTGACACCTTGTAAATAAAAGAGTAAAATCCAATCATATATAATATGTGATGTTCATATGTTACATTTATGAATGAGGTATAACATCCAGTATTTTTTCACTCATTTAAAACATAATATAAATACAATATTTACCATTCTTCATCTTTAGATATTGCTTTAGAAATTATTAAAAAACTTATTCAATTGGTTCTTATTCAATATCCAATTAAATAAATACCTAAACAATACAGATAGATTTCGTAGAAAACTATATCCTTTAGTTGAATTTTAAATTGGAAAAATAAATAAAAACTATAAACAAATAATTACTACCCTGTCATAACATTCTTAACCACAAACATAATATTATAATTCATTACAGTAAAATCACACACCTTAAATTAAAGAGACTATGAAATATGGTTTCCAATAAAGCGCTCACTACCTATCCATAATGATTTTACTATAAATAATATGTGGCTATAAATAATAACGATGATTTCTATATCAAATGTCCCTTAAAATTTAATGTCGTGTATAGAAATACAGAGTCAATTCACACTATATTATTTGAAAATTTTCAATAATATTAAATGTTTGTAGAAATAACTAGCACTGGAGCATAGAAAAATATATAAAAATATATTTTTTCATAAGTTCTTTTGGAAAACATTGGAAAAGGAATATGTTTATAATGAATGTTTCTTATAATATATTTCATTTTCACTCACATAATTCTTATTAGATTTTTATCTATATATATGTCAGTCGAACTTTGTTTAAGAGTTTGGCCGAACTAACGCGTTAGCAATTACGCAGATCCAAGCTCTGAATATGTACCTGCAACTATGGGTTGATTAAACTCCATGAAAAATTTTGAATTAACTATCGGAACCAAGACAAGCATTTTCATAATTGAATCTACTTTTAGAAAATATAACTTTTATGGAATTTCATAAATATTTAATAATTTTAATTAATTTTGTAATAAAACGGATGCAAACAATTTTTGAAGGTCATTATGATTTAGTGAAATCAAAATTCTGTATCTTCCAAAATACATTGTAAAAAAAATTGAAAAAATTATGGTGCATTACATTCGTCTATCATCTCTAATGGGTAGCTTTTAGATTTTTAGTTTATAACTTATATGTTAAGAAATTTCTTGCGTCGTGAAACATATTCAAAATATGCATTTTTTTCATATTGGACCAGTTCAAAAAATTCTAGTAATTATGATATGCATCCATTGTCTTTGTAAATATGAAAAAACCGAAGTAGACTCTATCTAGATTGTTGTAACACATTTTGTTTCTCAAAAACACAAATTTTCAAAGAATACAACATTGTCTATTGACATGACTTCTTATGAATCTTTTGGTTGTTAAAAAACACACTCAAAGAAATTCTAAGTTGACATATCAAATGTGTATAAAACAATTCCAAAAAATAAGTAATAGAAAGCTAACAAAATTTCTAACAACTTTTATTTTTATCGCAAAATGGAATTCTAAACAAAAAATTTTTTTTAGCTTGCAGAATGTTGAAGAACCGAAATAATGAAAGTTTTTTCTCAAAAAGGGGCAAAAAACCCAACTTCACATTTTCACAACAAACAAATAACTAATGTATATGTGAAATGGAATCGAATTATATTATCGTAATTATGTATTTCATGGATTTCACAACCTCGAAAACAAAACTTGACATGAAGCCTCCCATAATTTCAAGAAATATTATTAGAATTGGTACTTTCTAATTGGTTATCCCCCTTTCTAATTCTAGACATATGAATGTGTTTTATCTCAATTGATGTCTAGTACTTGAACTAAGTTGCATTTATTACCTTCTTGGGTCATTCTTGGTCTTGTTTACTCCATGGTAGATTTCTTTATAAGAATTATCTCCTTCCCATAGATAAAACCTTGTGTTTGTTCTTTATTTGTTCTAGTTATGTTAGTTAAAGATGACTTCTTGAGATTCTTAATACGCATGAATATTGACTAGACCAAAATTTATCTTATCCTCTCCATGTTTCTCTCTAAGACATGATATGTAAGTCATATAAGTAGATAAATACACATATCTTGTGGCTAGGTGGATCATAGGTCCATTTTCAAAAGGGAAACTCCTGAATCTACTAAGGATAGAAAATTCTTGACTTTGATCCATAAATAAGGTGTTGGTAACTCCAAAATTTTCTAAAGCGATTTTTTAATGCCTTTTACACCTTGCACTTTATCTTCTTATAATCAACCTCTTTTAAATTGTGTTTAGGTTAAAAAAAAAATAGTCTCTCAAATCTTGCCAAAAATTTATCATATATGTGCAAATATTGGATCTCAACTTCAATAATTGAGAAGCTAAACCACCTACATTTATAGTCTTCATTATCAACCTCAAGCTCATAGTGATTACTTACCCTCATAATTGTCCCCTTATTTTTGGTTGAATTCCACCAATAATTTAATTAAATTCTTCTCATTCTTCATCCTAGCTGAGTTTGGATCTTCTTCTTTTCCCTTGTGCATTTTTACTAGATCGTCTCAACCCCACTTTCATGAAGGATTATTAATGGAACCCATTAGGGAGAGAAGCTCCCAGTTAAGGTCTAAATTTATCTTCCAATTGGTGTTATTATCGATAGGTTTAGTGTGTTATTCTATATATATTTCATTGTTTCAGAGACTTATATTTCTAAAAGAAAAAAAAAGAAGATATTGTTTAGGGAATGGACTTGAACATTCTAGCCCAATATTTCCTTCAATAGTGCCTCATATATTAGTAAACATAGGATTCAATTCTTTCCCTATGAGCCAAATGTATCAAGGAGTATGTTTAGTTTCTATCTCCAACTTGACATAAACATATGGTATGACCCAACATTATCTTGAAATTGTGTTCCTTCCCTTTATCCAAGTGGGCATGCACATTCCTTCTAGTCTTTCCAAGTGTTCATGTGACATGACCAACAATGTTTGAAATGTGACCAACTCATATCCCATGTGGAGACTTATTTGTAGGACCTAAGACAATATATTAGGAACACTCTGACCCTCCTAATAAACCCCCATCATCTCCCTCTAACTATGATCTCTGGAGCTACTAACAATAAACCCATCCCTCCACCAATGTACCTCCTTCCTAGATAAGAGAAGGAATCCTTATTAGCAACTAAAGGATCCACATTGGCAAGATAATTTTCCTTCTTACATTTTATTGCCACATATTTGATTTCTTTGACTAAATTTACTTCCTTCCTATCTTCTAGTTTTTTCTTGTCTTGAAGATTTTCCTCTTTGAATACTGTATAGTTATCACCTTGTGGTCCTTCTCACCATTTGAGCCTTTGGGGAATTTTTCACTCTTTTTTATTCTGAGAATGCTTCGGGCATTTTTTAATTACATGCCCCATTTCATAGCATGATCTACACCAAAATGAAATATTCTCAGATTCGAGACTTTAGATCCAAACATAGTTGGGAGCCATCAAATTAATATTCGCGGGAAAGCCCTTGTTGAAGTCCATCTCCACACAAATGCAAGCATAAGTAGTTTTGTAAAAATTTTCTATTTTAGGACAACTATGATAGAAGTTTCCCAAATCATTCCCAATGGAGTAAAGTGATGTGTGATTCTAGAAATGCAAGGGAAGGTTAAAAATCCTTACCCAAAATGGGGTTGTGGAGATTGATGTTATTACTGGTTCAAAAGTGGGAGTCCAAGGCTACATTAAGAGGCCAAAACTCCCCCAAAACCACAACCCAACTTCACACATGGCCTTCTTGTCCTGAATATTATCAAAAACCACAGTGAAAAAACCATGTTGCAATAGGGTAAATATTCATATCATCTATCAAAAGGGGCTTCCATGTCTCATAGATCGATCTATGCAAATTGGAAAGCCGCGAACAGTGCCCATTAAACCTGCAAACAAGACCATTCTCCAAAAAATATTTTTCACAAAAAAAATATTTCTTATCCATAGGAACATTGAGGTAAGAAATTTCTTCCACCATGAGAAGAGCGAAACCAAATTTCAACATATATAGTTGTACGGAAATTAAGAAGAGCTAGCTCGAGTGGCAACCATACCTAAAAAAGGAAAAAAATTATTCACCAAATCATAAGGATTCACCATTGAATGATATGTAGAAGATCCATGCAAATAGAGAAAATAGAGGATGACTAGGGAGAAACCCTAGTTGCCGCAAGGGTTTCAAGAGCTCATTCTACGAGAAAGTTTTTTCTCTTATCTAAAACTGCTCTACTTTAATTTGAGTTGCATAATATTATGGATGATAAAAAAATGATCTCTTTATAAAAAAAATTACTTTGACATGGAACTCTATAAATGGAATAAATGGGTAAATAAAAGGAGATCCCATTATTATCATTATACTCAGAGTTTTTTATAAGACATTTAGAATAAAAATATGGAAAAGTTTGCATACAAGACTCTTTAGTCAATTGACAAGAATTAATAACTTAGGCGATATTCAAGACCATAAATCAATTTCAAGTATTGGACACAAGGGTGCATAACCTAAGCGATGAAACTTGGAAGCTTACTTCAGTGAATTAAAATAAGACATTAAACATGATATTTTCATAAAACATCTTAAAATTTTTATGGAACCTATGCAATTTTCACATCATATTCAAGCTAAGAACATGGCTACTAACAAGTATTCCATTCGGACATATGCAAGAAATAGGAATTATTTTGGGGTTCATACGACAACCCTACCTCAACGAACTCAAATATCGTAGAAGGAAATGAAGAACACGAGAAAAAACACTATGTTATAGCTATAAAAAAAAAATGGATAAAATGATACATATGTCAAGAAATAAAATCATTCACCTTGAAAAATAATGTTGAAGAGGAAATGGAGAAATCTACACAAAGGGATGAGGAAGAATACGTGAAATTAAAAGAGCTGAAAATAGCTTACAACCAAGACAACAAAAAAAATTAATTAGCTACTATATTTTTGTAATTTCCTAACCCTCCAACCAGACGACATTACACAATCCATAACAAATTTCATCAATTCACCAGCGTTTCCACAGAAGCTTGTAATTTATCATTTATAATTTTCTGTAATTAAACCTTGGATCACCGCAATTATCCACAAGATATTTTATACTAATCTCACCCTAAGTTAGAAACTGTAATACATTATTATTATATATTAAACCCCAGCTTAATACTAGACTCCACTAGTAATTCCGAAAAAACTTCCACTATAATTATCACCTTGGTTTTCAACCTGAAACCCAAAATTTGTATTTATTAGGAGAACGCGTAATTAGTAAACAATTTACACACCATTGAACCCACTCTTATCAAACAAACTTAAGTTTTGGATTCATTATAGTAAAATTATGCATAATATAATAATTCCCACATAATCTTGTGCATGGAAGTTATGGATACCTATGAAAGTATCAATAAACCTATGGAATTAACTGAAATTATAATTTTATCAGCAGAAGAACATAAAAATATATAAATATATATGGAAATCAATAAATTCACACAAGTGCTCAAAATCCAAAACTAGGGTGTACAATGAAACTGCATGTAAATATCAAACTTGACATGTAAACAAATTACCAATTAATTACAAACATTTAAACACACAACCCCAAAAATTAGGGTTTCTTCATAACATTCATAATTTATAAAAGTAAAGCACATGGATACTTATCTGCATAAAATAAATTACTGATTAGATATATGCTCTCCACATTCCACCCTCCCATAAACTGCATGGTTCATCAATTTTGACCTTGGGTCATCCCTGAGCCGAAGTTGCAACTCCACGAGAAACAATAACCGAAAATAACCATATATCTATGTCGAAGGTGCTAACCCAATGACCATGTTGTTTGTTATAACCCTAGAGAAAGATTTTTTCCTGGTGGCATAATTTGGAAATAGAATTTGGCATAATCATCTACAGCTAGGCTCTCGAATATAATCACAAGGGTTTCTTTAGAAAATGAGGTGTATTGGTCAGAGTGTGGAAAATATAGGGCTTGCTAAATCATCAATGTTGAAACTTGAAAGATGTTTTCTCCTAGTGAATTCATTACAAACAATTTTTTAGGATAGAGTGAATAGGTTAACTAGGTAATGAATTCAAGTAAAGAGTGTGTTTGGGGAACAATTACAGACAATAACCCATATTTAATGAATCTAGAATATACTTGTGACTCTAATTGGCCAGCTAGGACATTTTGACGCAATTCCATAAGATCAATGTGCACAAAGTGTCATATATATATATATATATATATATATATATATATATATATATATATATATATATATCTTTGTGTCCATGAGTGGAATGTGAGTTGCAGAACCCACCATAGAGGCTTTCTTTGACATTTTCGAATAATTGAAAAACATTGTTTTGGGGATAAATACTTGAGGAATTTTAGTTGATATTGGATTTTGAATTGAGAAACTGGTAGGTGTAGGTTGACATTGGTACTCTCCAAAATAATTACAAGATAAAATTACTTGGCGAAAAATTGGGTTTTCTAAATAAACAAGGGGGGGGGGGGGAATCGAATTTAATGAGCTGAAAAATGTATGACATGATGACATAATAATGACATGGTATGATAACATGGAATGATGATGTATAGTTGTGGGATGAGTGTTGAGATTCAACAAGATGATGAGCTTAGTGAAAAGAGTCACCTTCACTAAGTGGGCTCGCAGGCTATTTTTGGCGCAAGTCTATTTTTAGACTATGTCTATTTTTAGACATGATGATCATATTTTAGAAGTTGCAGGATGCTATTTGTGGATGGTTGATCAAGTTGGAAAAATAGCTGAAATTCTATTTTTAGAATTTTGGGCGAAGTCTATTTATAGATCACTGATCTAAAAATAGATGCATGTCGATTATTATTAGCTCTTAATAATAATCAGACAGTAAACAACAACTTTTTCTCTTGGAGCACCTTGTTTCAGTGCACATATGTGGCACATCAGTGGACTGAGGGAATTACACAATTCCTAAGGGTTTATTGGAGCTAATGCCTGGAGGACTCAGTCAGAACTCAAGTGGCAGAGTTATGACACAGCTGGAAGAAGTAGTTATGGAGTTGTATTCAATTTAACTCAGTTAGACTCAGTTGAGCTAGTTGTATCTAGTCTAACTGATTGATACACTAGCGAGAGTGAAGTGAATCAATTAGTTAATTAATTCACAGATAATAACTCATTAATAAATTGAACAATATAGTAGTTAACTACAGTGCATGGCAATTTCAGTGGAGACCCAGTGGAGAGGTAGGTGAAAGGGCAAGATGGACTATCTGTTGTGACTATAGTGATGCATTGATTGCATCACACACACATTGGAGTTTCCAATGAGGATTGCACAGTCAAGGCAAGAGTAATTCGAATTCATTCAGAGCTATTCTTCAGCAGGGATTGCACAATGGAGGCAGGCTAGCAGGAGGGCAAAGATCAGTGCATGGATTTGCAAGATTGTTCCTGATTAGTGTATGAAGATTGTACTGTATTGAGAGATTGATAAGCTTTGTATGAGGATTGTCATATGATTCCATGATATATAATATATAGTTGGGGTTTTTAGCTTTAGGCTTTCTCGGTTAAAAAAAATTGTGTTATGTGCAATTATTTTTATTTATGCTTTACATGTGTGTGCAATTAATTTTTAGCAAAAGATTAACAAGTGGAATGATTTAGTATCTTGCATAAAGTTAAATAGTGTGAGATCAGGTGAATCTAGGACATATGAATGCTTAGTGCATATAATTCCTACATGGTATCAGAGCATTGTTGATTGAATATTTCAATTGGAAAGTGAGTTTGTGCTGGTGGACAATTCGAATTTTCTACATAATATTCTTGGTGCAGAAGTTGAGTATACATTGAAATGGCTTTCAATGGGTTGCAATTGGAGTATGCCCTTGATGGGAGCTCGTATTAAATAGCCTGGAAGGACAAGATGGAGGTAGTTCCGGAGGATAATGGACTGAAGGATTTCATCGATAGCGATGTTCCTAAGCTGAGATCTAGCAATGTTGCATTACTTGACGCATGGCAAAAGAAGACAGCAAAGACGAGAAGGATTCTGTTGGAAGGTGTGAAGGACCTTATTGTGTCCAACCTTCATAGGAAAGCCACTCCATTCTTAATGTTGAAGGCTTTGACAGGCTTGTTCCAAAGAAGAAGTGACCAGAGGAAGTTGGTGCTTAAAGACAAGCTCAGAAAAATAAAAATGGAGAAAGGCGACAGTATTCCAAAATACCTCACGAAGTTTGTCCACTACAAGGATGAACTGGGAAGCGTGGGGGCTACTGTTGATGATGAAAACTTGGTGAGCTTGGCTCTCCTTAGGCTTCTGAAGAGTTGGCATGGCTACAAATACTCTGTCAATGGACGGGAGAAACTACCACGATGGGAGCAACTTTGGTTGGATCTTGTGCAGGAGAAGATAAGGCGGGGTACCAGGGACGGATCTTCATCGAAGAATGAAGATGAACAGAATTTCACTTTGGCTACCAAAGCAAGGAAATGGAAGGGGAAGAAACATCCTTCAAAATCCAATGCTAAAGGCAAGAAGCAGGATTTGTCCAAAGTGAAGTGTTTTCACTGTCACAAACATGGACATTTTGCCACTAACTGTCCACAGAAGAAGAAGAACAAGAAGGCTATTGGATCTGCAGCTGGAGAGGCCTTAGCCTCACAATTTGAACTTGATTTCTCCTTGATCGCTTGCTTGGTTTCAAGCTTTATGGGATCGGTGTGGTATCTTTATATTGGTACGTCTTTCCATATGACGGGAGACAAAGAGTTGTTTAGTGACTTGGAGGAGAAGGACCTCCAGATGCATATGGAGATGGGCGACGATGGTCAATACAGTGCGACAGGAATTGGGACCATTACCTTTGAGAGGGAGTCTGGTAATCCATTCTCATTCAAGAATGTTATGCATGTTCTAGGTCTGAAGAAGAACTTGGTCTCAGTCGCAATTTTGGAAGACAGAGGTTATGATGTTGTTTTCAGTGAGGGAAAAGCCTTCCTTTGACATATATGAGCTGAAAAATGTATGACATGATGACATAATAATGACATGGTATGATAACATGGAATGATGATGTATAGTTGTGGGATGAGTGTTGAGATTCAACAAGATGATGAGCTTAGTGAAAAGAGTCACCTTCACTAAGTGGGCTCACAGGCTATTTTTGGCGCAAGTCTATTTTTAGACATGATGATCATATTTTAGAAGTTGCAGGATGCTATTTGTGGATGGTTGATCAAGTTGGAAAAATAGCTGAAATTCTGTTTTTAGAATTTTGGGCGAAGTCTATTTATAGATCGTTGATCTAAAAATAGATGCATGTTGATTATTATTAGCTCTTAATAATAATCAGACAGTAAACACCAACTTTTTCTCTTGGAGCACCTTGTTTCAGTGCACATATGTGGCACATTAGTGGACTAAGGGAATTACGCAATTCCTAAGGGTTTATTGGAGCTAATGCATGGAGGACTCAGTCAGAACTCAAGTGGCAGAGTTATGACATAGCTGGAAGAAGTAGTTATGGAGTTGTATTCAGTTTAACTCAGTTAGACTCAGTTGAGCTAGTTGTATCTAGTCTAACTGATTGATACACTAGTGAGAGTGGAGTGAATTAATTATTTAATTAATCTACGATAATAACTTCATTACAACCGAATTGGTATAGTAGTTAACTACAAAGGCATGGCAGTTTCAGTGGAGACCCAGTGGAGAGGTAGGTGAAAGGGCAAGATGGACTATCTGTTGTGACTATAGTGATGCATTGATTGCATCACACACACATTGGAGTTTCCAATGAGGATTGCACAGTCAAGGCAAGAGTAATTCAAATTCATTCAGAGCTATTCTTCAGCAGGGATTGCACAATGGAGGCAGGCTAGCAGGAGGGCAAAGATCGGTGCATGGATTTGCAAGATTGTTCCTGATTAGTGTATGACGATTGTACTGTATTGAGAGATTGATAAGCTTTGTATAAGGATTGTCATATGATTCCATGATACATAATATATAGTTGGGGTTTTTAGCTTTAGGCTTTCTCGGTTAAAAAAAATTGTGTTATGTGCAATTATTTTTATTTATGCTTTACATGTGTGTGCAATTAATTTTCAGCAAAAGATTAACAAGTGGAATGATTTAGTATCTTGCATAAAGTTAAATAGTGTGAGATCAGGTGAATCTAGGACATATGCATGCTTAGTGCATATAATTCCTACATGGTATCAGAGCATTGTTGATTGAATATTTCAATTGGAAAGTGAGTTTGTGCTGGTGGACAATTCGAATTTTCTACATAAGATTCTTGGTGCAGAAGTTGAGTATAGATTGAAATGGCTTTCAATGGGTTGCAATTGGAGTATGCCCTTGATGGGAGCTCATATTACATAGCCTGGAAGGACAAGATGGAGGTATTTCTGGAGGATAATGGACTGAAGGAGTTCATCGATAGCGATGTTCCTAAGCCGAGATCTAGCAATGTTGCATTACTTGACGCATGGCAAAAGAAGACAGCAAAGACGAGAAGGATGTTGTTGGAAGGTGTGAAGGACCATATTGTGTCCAACCTTCACAAGAAATCCACTCCATTCTTAATGTTTAAGGCTTTGACAGGCTTGTTCCAAAGAAGAAGTGACCAGAGGAAGTTGGTGCTTAAAGACAAGCTCAGAAAAATAAAAATGGAGAAAGGCGACAGTATTCCAAAATACCTCACGAAGTTTGTACACTACAAGGATGAACTGGGAAGTGTGGGGGCTACTGTTGATGATGAAGACTTGGTGAGCTTGGCTCTCCTTAGGCTTCTGAAGAGTTTTCATAGCTACGAAGACTCTGTCAATGGATGGGAGAAACTGCCACGATGGGAGCAACTTTGGTTGGATCTTGTGCAGGAGAAGATAAGGCGGGGTACCAGGGATGGATCTTCATCGAAGAATGAAAATGAAGAGAATTTCACTTTGGCTACCAAAGCAAGGAAATGGAAGGGGAAGAAACATCCTTCAAAATCCAATGCTAAAGGCAAGAAGCAGGATTTGTCCAAAGTGAAGTGTTTTCACTGTCACAAACATGGACATTTTGCCACTAACTGTCCACAGAAGAAGAAGAACAAGAAGGCTATTGGATCTGCAGCTGGAGAGGCCTTAGCCTCACAATTTGAACTTGATTTCTCCTTGATCACTTGCTTGGTTTCAAGCTGTATGGGATCGGTGTGGTATCTTTATATTGGTACATCTTTCCATATGACGGGAGACAAAGAGTTGTTTAGTGACTTGGAGGAGAAGTACCTCCAGATGCATATGGAGATGGGCGACGATGGTCAGTATAGTGCGACAGGAATTGGGACCATTACCTTTGAGAGGGAGTCTGGTAATCCATTCTCATTCAAGAATGTTATGCATGTTCTAGGTCTGAAGAAGAACTTGGTCTCAGTCGCAATTTTGGAAGACAGAGGTTATGATGTTGTTTTCAGTGAGGGAAAAGCCTTCCTTTGACATAAAAAAATGGGTCAAAACAAGAATATGGGGGTTCGAATTAAGAATCTCTACAAACTAGAGGTAGATGGCTATGCTGCAATGGTGGGCAAAGTAGAAGAAGTGGTGAGCCGGGATGAGGGAAAATTATGGCACAGGAGATTGGGCCATCTTCACCATGACGCTTTGAAGATTTTGCAGTAGATTTCTACTGGACTTCCCAAGGGTACTCTTGTGCAGTCATATCAGTGCAAGGGATGTACTATGGGTAAGTTTGTGATGACCACAGACATGTGTGGACCTTTCTCGGTTGCTTCAACATCAAAACACAGGTATTATGTGATATTTTTTGATGACTATTCTCGTAGATGCTGGATCTTCTTCATGCAGAAGAAGAGTGAAACATTCTCAAAGTTTTGTGAGTTCAAGGCATTGGTGGAGGTGGAGTCGGGGAAGGAAGTGAAAGCTCTATGGAGCGATAATGGTGGTGAATACATCTCAAGTGAATTCAAAGACTTCTGTAGCAAAGAAGGAATTCAAAGAGAACTCATAACGCCTCATAACCCACAGCAGAATGGGGTCACAGAGAGAAAGAACAGAACGATCATGGGTGTTGCACAAGCGATGTTGCATGACCAGGGCCTACCGATGCACTTGTGGGCAGAAGCATGCAACACTACGGTTTATGTGCAAAACCGTTGTCCTCATAGAGTACTTGGCATGAGTACACCTAAAGAATATATTACTGGTAAGAAGCTTGATATTTCTCATTTGAAGATTTTTGGCTCACCTGTTTACATTCATTTGATAAAGGACACCAGGAAGAAGATGGAACCGACTGCAAAATTTTGGATATTTGTGGGGTACACAAAAACACCCCATAATTATCATGTGTATTTTCGAGACATTCGGATGACTATTGTGCAATGGGATATAAATTCAATGAGGTGAAAGCCATGAAGTTGTCTCCTGAGAGGGAGCTACACTTGCATGTGGAGGAGGAACTTCTTGTTCCCAAAGATGAGTCTCTGGATGTGGATCATCCACAGGAGGAGATTCATGGAGTGGAGGAGTCCACTCATGCAGAAACAAACATCAGACAAGGTAGAAAGCGTACCACAGAAGCTAAGAGACTGAAGCTTGATGTGGCACAGAATGTAGGAGTCCCTACATTACAGCGCAGACAGAGATAGTCACCTGATCGATTTACTAGATACATGGCTCTTATGAGCAAGTGTATCGTGACAGACCCATCTTCTTTTGAAGAAGTAGTGCAAGAGCCCACATGGGTAGATGCCATGGTGGAGGAGTATGACTCCATTGTCATAAACACTGCTTGGGAGATTGTTCCAAGGCCGGTGGGAAAATCAATTATAGGAACAAGATGGATCTACAAGGTAAAGCAAGTTGCTGATGGGAGTGTCGAGAAGTATAAGGCAAGATTTGTTGCCCGGGGCTTTTCACAGATTGAGGGGATTGACTATGAAGAAACCTTTGCACACCTTGCACGGTATTCTTCCATACGGACCATCTTTTCTCTCTCAGCACAGATGGGTTGGCACATTCATCAGATGGATGTGAAGACTGCATTCCTTAATGGGATCATTGAGGAAGAGGTGTACATTGAGCAGCCTGAAGGATTTGATATCTTCAACAGGGAGTCGCATGTGTGCAGGCTCAAAATAGCGTTGTATGGGCTGAAACAAGCACCCCGTGCTTGGTACACTCGGATTGACAACTATTTCACTGGACATGGCTTTACCAAGAGTGAGGCAGATGCAAACCTGTACTAGATTGTGGTCGAGGGTAGATTTTAATCATTGTACTTTATGTTAATGATTTAATACTAATAGGTGATGAGCAGTTGATACACTCATGCAAGGCAGATCTTGCAAAGGAGTTTGAGATGAAGGATTTGGGCCTCCTTCATTATTTCCTTGGATTGGAAATATGGCAGCGGGAAGGTGAACTGTATGTGTCTCAAGGAAATTATGCCCAGGAGATACTAGAGAAGTTTCATATGCAAGGCTGCAAGCCTATCGACACTCCTCTTCCAGGACATTGGATGTTGGGAAAAATACTGAGAGGGGGGGGGTGAATCAGTATTTACTGCATAATAAAATCTTTTTTCTTTTTCATTCCTTAAAACCCATACGCTACTTTCCTTCAGTAAACTAGTGTATATACGCGGATCCCCTTTATTAAACTAGCGTATACACAGAGATCTAGATATGTCATTAAATCTTCACTTCTATTAATCCATCATTCATTCATCAGATGTTCAATAACAGTAAACATGTGCAGTAAGAACAGAATAAACCATCACACGAAGCATCACACATGAACACCAGGATTTTTAGGTGGAAACACAAATCGGGAGAAAACCACCGCTGCAGTTGCTCAGCCTTCAATATTTTATTATAGAGAAAACATCTTACAACATATGTGCTGGCGCAGACTTGACCAGCACGCAGGCACCCACCTGCGCTCGTTTACCAGCCTCTCCTGGAAGGGAGCTCCAACCCCCCGACTCGTTTACCAGCCTCACCTGGAAGGGAGCTACGACCCCCCGATCTCGTTTACCAGCCTCACCTGGAAGGGAGCTACGACCCCCTGACTGAAGGCTACAACCCTCAGCACCTCTATGGACCACTTTTCATCAATTTTGCACACTGGATCCAACAACTTCAATAGAACAAAACTTGCAGGCCACTTTTCATCATATTTTCATACTGGACCCTTTCCATACTTTTAAGCACAAACATTCATCACCAACAGATACATATCAACACAGATCAGATAGCAGAAACACAGCAGAACAGATCAGATATTTCATACCCCTTGCTTCAGCAAGCCCTAGTTTGAATACGCGCTTTCCCTTCACTGATGTCGCGTATATACGCGCTTCCGCCTACACAAACCAGCGTATACCTCAGTGTATATTTCATTGCGCATATGCGCTTTCTCTTCAGCGAAGCTGCGTATATACGCGCTTCCGACGCGGCGAAGTAGCGTATAGATCTTCAATCTTTACAGAGCAGCATACTTCATCATATCAGATATTCAGTTCAGATTTACCCCTTTTACTTCAGACAGATGTTCGCATTGATGTTCGCCTCATCACAGATCTAATCACTCCATAAACAGATCTAGCAAATACAAGTACATTTCAGATCTAGAAATCCCGCTTCATCATTTCTTCATAAGTGCATCATAGATTCAGATCTATCATCAAACCTTTACCCTTTCCATACAGATGTATTTCACAGAGAAGTATTCATTCAAGCTCAGACATCTTGCTCTCACACTCATCTTTTGCACAATGAATTTCTTCTCTTTATATAGGTTTATCCTTCTTCAATACCATGAGCCCCTTTTTCAATACCATGGGCCAAAGCAATACCATGAGCCCAAAACAACCTGGACGGGGTCAATTAGGCGGATCATTACCCAATACAATGGGTCAATACCATGGTGGTTACCCCTGGTTTTGCACTTTTTGAGCGCTTTTACCCATACGCGACTTGGCACGTTCTTTTCCGCGTGCATACGCGACTTCCCCTAGACATATCCGCGTATACCTAGAGACATACTCTTTTTCATCATAGAATTAGCACATGCTGAATTCCTTTCTTCATTGCCTTCTGTTCACACTGTAGATACATCAGATTTTCTTTATCAAGGACATATTCTATCAAGCACAACTTCATCAAGTAAGTTGTCATCATCTTCATCAAGTGGGTTGCCTTTCAAGGACAACACTTAGCATCATATTGTCAACAAACATCATATCACATCAGATTTACATCATTTACTAAGTCCATCAAGTCAAGCATAACTTCATTAGGTGAATTGCCATCAAGGAAAACACATGTCAACAGTCAGATGTCTTCATCTTCATTCAGTGGGTTGCCATCAAGGACAACATCCTGCATCATATTTCCAACAATCTCCCCCTTTGGACTTGATGGCAACCATGATGGTGTTTGGTTACCACAACAGATAGATACATTAAGAATACAATGACACCATGTCATTCTCCCTATTTTCCATGTCACTCTCTCCATTTTTGGCATCATTCAAACACCATGTTACTCTCCCCCTTTGACATCAAGGGCAAAGGGCACATCATTATCTTCATTCAAACACTATGTCACTCTCCCCCTTTGACATCAAGGGCAAAGGACAAAACCAGCAGATCAAAACCAACACACTCTCCCCCTTTGACATCAAGGGCAACGGGCGGATCAAAACCAACACACTCACCCCCTTTTCTCCTCATGTAGAAGAAGCGTTCTGCAGATCTGATGTATACTGAAGTGACCAAGCTCCCCCTGAGTTCATGCTGAATCTTCAAACATATTTTCAAAGAATTACATGACTCTATGAAGTTCCTATCACCAATGACTCATACTTACATCAAATATCCAACCAAGTGGATTTACATATGAGATTCAAGTACCCAACCAAGTGGGTTTACAAATTTGACTCAGCTACCCAACCAAGTGGGTTTACAAACATGACTCAGCTACCCAACCAAGTGGGTTTACAAAATTGACAGGTCCTTACATGACTGAATATTACAATTTTACAACATGGGTCTCAACCAGACCTTTTCATCAAAGTACAAATATGAATTTTCATAATTAATACCAAAAAGACCTCAAGAGAGATCATATATCAGAACCACCATAATGCCAGCAATGCATTATACTCAGCAAAACTAATGCTCCCCCTGAATCTGTGCAACCAAGCAATTTTTTTAAATGACTAAGGCTCCCCCTTAGTTTGTGCATCCTGAAAACTTCCACCAAAATAATCATCAAGGCATCTTCATCAAAACATTAGAAACAGAATTATGAGAACTGGAACACCACCAGAGATACCAAACAGTATCAGAGATACCAAACAGCATTGCAGCTGTGGTGAAGAGAGCTGAACCAACCAAAAATTGTCAGCAATTAGTCATACGCGGTTTTCGGTGCAGGAACTCGCGTATATACGCGACTGTGTTTCAGGAAACCCGCGTATCCCAAGACATCTTCTAAATTTCAACCAGATCTGATTCTTTGTAAGCCAAAGACGGTGTTCAGCTTCTTTCTGAGACATTTGAATGCTTCCCTGGACTACAGATAGATAGAATGGTGTAGTTGTGTCTTCAAGCGTCGTCCAATGGTTGTGGCATCAGTACAATAGTAACCAAGCCTTCAGATTCTTTGCAGCATCAATACAATCTTTCCAAGAGAGATTGTCATATCAGAACAACATCTTCACATAGGTGTCAAGCAATCATCCGTGTGGTCCAACATCACCATGATCTTCAAGATTTAACATGAAGTAAAAAGATCTCTCAACCATAGTAACACACTCTGAATCAAATGACATCCAACTCATCCATGTGTGAGTACAAAGGATACTTATCAGCAACCAGGGCTCAAAAACTCATCATAATAAACCAAGACATCAACATTTGAGCATGAGTATCACAAACACCCAAGAATAAGAAGTCATATTGCCAACAATGCAATCATTAGTATTCAACCTGCTGCTCCCCCTAAACCAGTGCTCCTTCTTAACTTATGCAATCTCAAACACCTTCAACGGCCAGTAATCAGCAAAAATCTCTGCATGATCTGTCCTTGTCTCTGAAATATAAGACTTTCATCTCACCAATGAATGATCTTCATCATAAAGCAACCAGGCTTCATCCATAATCTTCAACACAAGAACCCATGTATCATTTCATTATCATAAGTATAACCTGAATGATGCTAACAGTGTAATCATCAAAATTCAGACTGATGCTCCCCCTGGACCTCTGCTTCAGATCTTCAGCTATCAGATAAATTTTCTTATCATCAATGCATACGCGGCTGTGTCTGATGAAACTCGCGTGTATACGCGACTTTTGTTAATATAACTCGCGTATGGAAAGTGAAGCATATAAAATTTTCATCTTCCTTCATCTCCTCCTGAGCTTGTACCTCCTGTACCTATCCTTTCCACATTAGATGCGCTGTCAGAAGTAAACATAATCAGAATAATCAAATCAACCATGAGAGTCATCATGCATTGCTCCCCTGTGACGATACATTACTAGATCTCATAATGTATCCCACATCATTCCTGCAGTCAATTAGAGAAGTAAGCTTCAGAAGCGGATGACTGCAGTAGGGTCAAAATTCCCTACGTTTCTGACCGGTCCTCCTTCTTTTTCCAAATTTGCTTGAACTTTCTATTTGAGTGCTGGAAGCTATCCACTTTCCCAGATCTGTTCATCATGCATTCCTTTTCTACATGTCCATACTTATTACAAGCATAACATCTCATGTGGCCAGAAAAATAAGCATAAGAATCATAAAGAGTATTTCTAATCTTCCTCCTTTTGCAATCAGCTGCTTTATGTCCATACATGTTACATGAGAAACAATATCCCCTGAAGAAGCTAGAGTACCTTTCTGAGTAGAACCTGTTTGTTTGTGGCTGAAATGATCTTCTCCTGCAATTTGCTGCAACATGCCCATAGTTATGACATTTAAAACATTCAACGTTCTTGAATGAATTCCTTTGAGAATTCATGATTGTTGGTTGATCTTTTGACTCTTTCAACACTTCAGGTTTTACATTGACTTCCTCTGAATTTTTAGCACTTCCTTGTGAGCTAGATTCTCCTTTAATAGTTTCGTGGAAACCAAGACCAAGTTTGATAGCAGGAGACCTTTGATTACTCAGAATATTGTCCAAGATATTAGTACTATCTTGAAACCTCAAAAGTTTAACCTTTTCTTCTAATTTACCTTTGAGAATGTTTACCTCAACCTCCAAGGCTTGACATTGCTTTGTCATGCTTTCTTCTTTCCTTCTTCCATTTTCTACTTGATCCTTCAGATTTAGAATCTCTTCTTTCAACCAATTTTCGTTTTCTTCACATGTTTGGTGCAGCTCTTCATTCTTCTTCTTCGATGCTTTGAGATCTTCTTTCAGAGATATGTTTTCAGCTTCAAGTCCAGCATTCTTCTTATTTGATTTTTCGAGACCTATTTTGAGGGAAATGATTTCTGCTTCAAGTTCTTCA
Organism: Pinus albicaulis; assembly: GCA_034641835.2. Classification (NCBI taxonomy): domain Eukaryota; kingdom Viridiplantae; phylum Streptophyta; class Pinopsida; order Pinales; family Pinaceae; genus Pinus; species Pinus albicaulis. The sequence continues at coordinate 682,898,786 of CM076578.1, forward strand.
TTCTTCCTATTTGATTCTTCAAGATCTGCTAGTAAAGAGATGATTCCATCTCCAAGTCCTGCATTCTTCTTGTTTGATTCTTCAAGATCTGCTTGTAGACGTTCTATGATAGACCATATTTTTGCTCCAAGTTCTTCAGTTTCAGATTGTAGAGGTTCCTCATTCTTCTTACTTCCCATTGTTACGGATCTCCTTCAAGCGATCAAGCTTCTGCAGAAGGACCTGCTCTGATACCAATTGTTGGGAAAAATACTGAGAGGGGGGGGTGAATCAGTATTTACTGCATAATAAAATCTTTTTTCTTTCTCATTCCTTAAAACCCATACGCTACTTTCCTTCAGTAAACTAGCGTATATACGCGGATCCCCTTTATTAAACTAGCGTATACACAGAGATCTAGATATGTCATTAAATCTTCACTTCTATTAATCCATCATTCATTCATCAAATGTTCAATAACAGTAAACATGTGCAGTAAGAACAGAATAAACCATCACACAAAGCATCACACATGAACACCAGGATTTTTAGGTGGAAACCCAAATCGGGAGAAAACCACCGCCGCAGTTGCTCAGCCTTCAATATTTTATTATAGAGAAAACATCTTACAACATATGTGCTGGCGCAGACTTGACCAGCACGCAGGCACCCACCTGCGCTCGTTTACCAGCCTCTCCTGGAAGGGAGCTACGACCCCCTGACTCGTTTACCAGCCTCTCCTGGAAGGGAGCTACGACCCCCGATCTCGTTTACCAGCCTCACCTGGAAGGGAGCTACGACCCCCTGACTGAAGGCTACAACCCTCAGCACCACCTTGGACCACGTTTCATCAATTTTCACACTGGATCCAACAACTTCAATAGAACACAACTTGCAGGCCACTTTTCATCATATTTTCATACTGGACCCTTTCCATACTTTTAAGCACAAACATTCATCACCAACAGATACATATCAACATAGATCAGATAGCATAAACACAGCAGAACAGATCATATATTTCATACCCCTTGCTTCAGCAAGCCCTAGTTTGAATACGCGCTTTCCCTTCACTGATGTCGCGTATATACGCGCTTCCGTCTACACAAACCAGCGTATACCTCAGTGTATATTTCATTGCGCATACGCGCTTTCTCTTCAGCGAAGCTGCGTATATACGCGCTTCCGCCGCGGCGAAGTAGCGTATAGATCTTCAATCTTTACAGAGCAGCATACTTCTTCAGATCAGATATTCAGTTCAGATTTACCCCTTTTACTTCAGACAGATGTTCGCATTGATGTTCGCCTCATCACAGATCTAATCACTCCATAAACAGATCTAGCAAATACAAGTACATTTCAGATCTAGAAATCCCGCTTCATCATTTCTTCATAAGTGCATCATAGATTCAGATCTATCATCAAACCTTTACCCTTTCCATACAGATGTATTTCACAGAGAAGTATTCATTCAAGCTCAGACATCTTGCTCTCACACTCATATTTTGCACAATGAATTTCTTCTCTTTATATAGGTTTATCCTTCTTCAATACCATGAGCCCCTTTTTCAATACCATGGGCCAAAGCAATACCATGAGCCCAAAACAACCTGGACGGGGTCAATTAGGCGGATCATTACCCAATACAATGGGTCAATATCATGGTGGTTACCCTTGGTTTTGCACTTTTTGAGCGCTTTAGCCCATACGCGACTTGGCACGTTCTTTTCCGCGTGCATACGCGACTTCCCCTAGGCCAATCCGCGTATACCAAGAAACATACTCTTTTTCATCATAGAATTAGCACTTTCTGAATTCCTTTCTTCATTGCCTTCTGTTCACACTGTAGATACATCAGACTTTCTTTATCAAGGACATATTTTCTATCAAGCACAACTTCATCAAGTAAGTTGTCATCATCTTCATCAAGTGGGTTGCCTTTCAAGGACAACACTCAGCATCATATTGTCAACAGACATCAGATTTACATCATTTACCAAGTCTATCAAGTCAAGAATAACTTCATCAGGTGGATTGCCATCAAGGACAACACATGTCAACAGTCGCATGTCTTCATCTTCATTCAGTGGGTTGCCATCAAGGACAACATCGTGCATCATATTTCCAACATTGGAAGAAAGAGGATGCTACATCGACAGAGGTAGTGGATGCCAATGTTTATCGACATGTCATCACACCCTAAATTTTCAAAGCATCATTGTGTCAACTCTTGTTTTAGTCATGGTCTTAGATAGGTGTTAGGTCATTTCATGCTTTAAAGGGTAGCTGATAGGGTTAGAGTCTCAAAAGTCTCATTTCGATTTCCAAACAATGTTTAACAACCTTATTCCATGGTTTAAAGGTCTCATCATCCATTTAGAAGTCATTCTATTAGGTTTAGGGTCAAATTTTGCAATCATGCTAGGAATCCACATTTTCGTAGTGTAACTAGTTCAAAAAAGGTGATTTTCACTACGAAAACGTTTTTTTCGTATCGCGCTACGAAATGGCCGAAATAACCTTTTTCAGCAAAAAACCCAGTTTTTCTGCTTTAGGTAGTCAACTTCCAGAGGGGTTCTTGAGCAACTAAAAACTCATTTTTGAAACCTGAAAGAGGTTTGTCTTCCTAACATACTGAAATAAAAAAGCATATTTCAGTTTCTTCAAATTCATTATGAGGTGGGAGAAACTAATGCCTCAACTTGCACTATGAAAACAGTTGAAAGTCATTAAGAGAAAAACTTTGCTTTCTAGTTTTAGTAGTTCACTTCAAGATCAGTTTCTGGCCACAATAAAAGGTATTTTGGAATTCTGAAAGAGCTTTTTATTGCTGTCATATCCAGCTACAATAACCTATCTCACTTGTCTCACATGTGGTACTAGTTGGGATATCCAAGGTTTTCTTTGAAGCCATATTTTCAGAAATTAGGATTTTCCAGTTTTATATAGGTTGTTCAAAGACAGTTTCTGGGTAGTAGGAGAAGTATTTCAAAAAAAAAAGATAGTTTTTTTGTTCAAAACATCATGGTATCCAAAAACCTCCTTTATTTTTGCAAAATACATTATGGGTGAGAAAATAAAAGCTCTATCTCAACACCTATTTTTCAGATAAATCAAAACAGTAAGTTATATTTTCTTAATGCAGTTTTGTTGTGGAGAAGGACTTCACTTTTTGAAAAAACTTCAAGGATGACATATGCTGATTATTAAAGCCTATAGAATTCATGGAAAATGTGCAAGAAGTTTTAAAAACTAATATTTTTGAAAAATTTTGTGTAGATGACATACACAGCAGTTTCGTAGCGTGCTACGAAACTGTTGTAGGTGTCGTTTTGAGCATTTTGTTAAGGATTAGAGAGTTAAAACATCTAGTTTTTGAAGTGTTAATACTAATAGAGAATGGAAAGGGTTCACAAATGAAGTTCCAGGTGTTATAGAAGAATAAATTTGATATTAAGAGATGTTTACAAAGACATAGTTACTGCGCTACGAAAACAACTGATATTTTCGTAGCGCAGACACATCAGCTCTCTTTACACTCTTTCAAGGACTTAATTTTTCACAGGTGGAAGGGCATGGTTCTATGGAAGTGATAACACATGTCACTTGTCTAAAAAGGTCAATTTTTTCTAGAAAAAGGGTTTGAAGATCATTAATGAAGGTAAAGGCATAATTGCATAAAACAGGTTTCCTAGTTTTTAGGCCAGATAAGACATGAGTCATCAAAATTTCATAACAAGGTTGGAGGCATCACCAAATTCGACCTCATGAGGTTGAAGCTGAAAAAGGAAGTATTTAAGTCTTAGATAAGGTTTTTGAAACATTTTTTAAGAGTTTCACTCCTATTTGTATTAGGACTCCTAGAAGAGACAATTAGCTGTCAATGTAATTAACAGTCTGTTTTAGGAGTAGAATAGGTGTCAATCATAGAAATTCGAATTCTCTGGATGATGGATCATAGAATCCAATATCATAAAAGCTATATATGAAGCAATAGGTCAAATTAGCAAAGGGTGGAAGAATTTTTGGCCCGGCTGCTACTTTATGCTATGAAATATAATCAGTAATGCAGAGAGGTTTTCCTGAACAAATCTGAGTTCTCATGGGGTTAATGTTTTCTTGATTTATATGTTACTTTGAATCATTTGCAGTAGATCTTATTGATATTACTCAGAATTCATAATCTTATGCTTTGACTTCCTTTAGTAATGGGATGGCTTTTTTTTTCTGTATCTTGTGAGTAAACTACTTTTGAAACCCTAGCAGTAAATTTCATTGCTATTACTCAAAATTCACAATCATGTGCTCTGACTTCCTTTAGCAATGGAATTATTGTGTTTAGCAGTAGATCTCATTTGCTATTACTCAAAATTCACAACCATGTGCTCTGAATTCCTTTAGTAATGAGATGACTATGTTTTTCTGCATTTTGTGAGTAAATTACCTTTGAACCATTAGCAGTAGATTCCATTGCTATTACTCATAATTCATAACCCTATGCTCTGACTTCGTTTAATAATGGAATTACTATGTTGACCTATTTTCTTGAGTGAATTATCTTTGTTTAAAAACCCCATTTGCCTCAGCTTCCATGTCTAGAAACCTTGCCACTGAATCTACTGACTTGTTGACTCCATAGCCCAATGGTAGCAAGCCTTCATCTTTCAACCTACAAACACACAAAACCAAGATAGAGTTAGCCATCTATTTTATCATTAATCAATATCATAAACCCTTAAGAGAGCCCTCTCAGGCTGAGGAGGCTAAGCCTCAGCTAAAAGGTTGGTTTGAAATAGTTACACTGAGGTAGTCTGATCAACAGCCTATCAGAGTCCTGTTTTGGTTATAACATTTTGGTGCATCTGCCGGGAGTCTGAAGATATACATCTCCCGAAAATCATGAAGTTGAACTCTTGAAGGTAGTAGGAGCTCAAAATATGTTTGAGGCTGCAAAAAGACCTTGGCAACTCCATTGTTGAAGAATTCAAAATTCATAGATTCATGGTGATTCCACTGGAGTTATGATGAACTCAGATGCTGCCATTCTTATTTCAAGGTATGCATGCATAATTTTTTCAGGAATTCATGCTTTCCCAAATCATTTTCCCAAGGATACATATTTTCTAAGGAATGGTCCAAAATTCAATGGGGATGATTTTAGTTTGACTTTGAAGCATATATTAGATTTTTGTGATTTTATCGAGCCTCTTAGAGTCAAACATGAAGATGTTTGCATTATGTTGTTCTATGATTCATTTCAAGGGAAATGTAAATAGCAGATTGAAAGTTTTCCTGTCAGCTCTATTAAGTCATTTGCAGACTTTCGGCTTATGTTTTTGGAGGAATGGATAGACATAACAGAGTTGGTGGAAAACTCTCATTCAATTCAAGGTTTCTAACAATGGAATGATGATAATATTAATGAAGAAATAGATGGAAATTTTTCTTTGTCCTTGTCTTCTTATCTAAAATCATTTGAGTGCAATACAGAAGATAAGATTAAAGTTTTGGATGAAGTTGCTAAGAACATTGAAAAATAAATTGACGATTTACAAGGTCAAATTCAATCATATAGTCTTCATGACCATGATCATACTTTTCAAAAGCTTTCTATGGTAGAATACAAAGAGAAGGTGTTGCTTCCTTTCTCTTTTGAGATTGAGGAAGAATACATTGTTTTTGAAAATCAATTTGAGGAGTAGTTTGAGAGCACACAATTGAATATTTATGTATATGATCAAAGGATTGGTGCTGGTGAGTTGTCCAAACCTGCAGAATATCATAAGAAACATCAAAATCACCATGCCTTTTTTGATCCTATAGCTGGCTACATGGAAAGGTTCTATAGTCCAGATTTCCAACTATATTTCCATTATGAAGATCATATATATCTCATGCTGCCTCGGTTATTTCAGTATCATGTTTATTTTTGCTTTAAGCATATTCAAGAGATTCAAATATCAGATCAGATCAATGACTGGCTTCATTGGACGTTTCATGTTCCTTGAACCTACAAATGGAGATTCCAGCAGATAGGTTAGGTAGGAGTGTGTGAATAAGCTCAAAGTTGACTGAGCATCTTTTCAGTAGGTACAGATTTGTTTCTTATGTAGTGATCATCAAGATTGAGCATGAGGTGAGGGCCATTAAAGCTTGAGCAGAAGCTTGGAAAAATTCCAGAGTTTTATTCTAAAGGATGGATAGCAGCACTAGAGCTACCAGTTCTTAGTGTACCACAGGGGCACACTATCCCAAGTGGAGCCACTGTTATCACACCCTAAATTTTCAAAGCATCATTGTGTCAAATCTTGTTTTAGTCATGGTATTAGATAGGTGTTAGGTCATTTCATGCTTTAAAGGGTAGCTGATAGGGTTAGTGTCTCAAAAGTCTCATTTCGATTTCCAAACAATGTTTAACAACCTTATTCCATGGTTTAAAGGTCCCATCATCCATTTAGAAGTCATTCCATTAGGTTTAGGGTCAAATTTTTCAATCATGCTAGGAATCCACGTTTTCATAGCGCAGCTAGTTCAGAAAAGATGATTTGCACTACGAAAATGTTGTTTTCATAGCGCGCTACGAAATGGCTAAAACAACCTTTTTCAGCAAAACCCCTGTTTTTCTGCTTTAGGTAGTCACATTCCAGAGGGGATCCTGAGCAACTGAAAACTCATTTTTGAAAACTGAAAGAGGTTTTTCTTCCTAAAATACTGAAATACACAAACCTCTTTCAGTTTCTTCAAATTCATTATGAGGTGGGAGAAATTGATGACTCAACTTGTGCTACGAAAATAGCTGAAATTCATTGAGAGAAAAACTCTGCTTTCTGGTTTTAGTATTTCACTTCAAGATCAGTTTCTGGCCACAAGAAAAGGTATTTTGGAATTAAGAAGTAGGTTTTTCTTCCTAACATATCCATCTATAATAACCTATGTCACGTTTCTCACAAGTGGTGCCAGTTGGGAGATACACGGCTTTCTTTGAAGCCATATTTTCAGAAATCAGGATTTTCCAGTTTTATACAGGTTGTTCAAATACATTTTCTGGGAAGTAAGTGAAGTATTTCAAAAAACCAAGATAGGTTTTTATTCAAGAAATCATGATCTCCAAAATCCTACTTCATTTTTTCAAAATACATTATGGGTGAGAAAATAAAAGCTCTGTCTCAACACCTAATTTTTAGATAAATCAGAACAATAAGTTATAATTTCTTAATGCAGTCTTGTTGTGGAGAAGGACTTCACTTTTTGAAAACACTTCAAGGATGACATATGTTTATTATTAAAGCCTGTAGACATCATGGAAAAGGTGCAAGAAGTTTTAAAAACTAATATTTTTGAAAAAGTTTGTGTAGATGACATACACAGCAGTTTCGTAGCGCGCTACGAAACTGCTGTAGGTGCAGTTTTGAGCATTTTTTTAAGGTTTCAAGAGGTAAAACATCTAGTTTCTGAAGTGTTGATACTGCTAGAGAATGGAAAGGGTTCAAAAATGAAGTTAAAGGTGTTAAAGTAGAATAAATTGGATATTAAGAGATGTTTACAAAGATATAGTTACTGTGCTACGAAAACAACTGATATTTTCGTAGCACAGACACATCAGCTCTCTTTACACTCTTTCAAGGACTTAATTTTGCACAGGTGGAAGGGAATGGTTCTATGGAAGTGATAACACATGTCACTTGTCTAAAAAGGTCAATTTTTTCCAGCAAAAGGGTTTGAATATCATTAATGAAGGTAAAGGCATAATTGCAAAAAACAAGTTTCCTGGTTTTTAGGGCAGATAAGACATGAGTCAACAAGATTTCATAACAAGGCTGGAGGCATGACCAAATTCAACCTCATGAGGTTTCCGCCATCAAAGGAAGTATTTAAGTATTAGATAAGGTTGTTGAAATTTTTTTTAGGAGTTTCACTCCTATTTGTATTAGGACTCCTAGAAGAGACAGTTAGTTGTTAATGTAATTAAGAGTCTGTTTTAGGAGTAGAATAGGTGTCAATCACAGAAATTCGAACTCTCTGGATGATGGATCATAGAATCCAATATTTTGAAAGCTATATATGAAGCAAGAGGTCGAATTAGCAAAGGGAAAAATAATTTTTGGCCCAGCTGTTGCTTTATGCTATGAACTATAATCAGTAATGCAGAGAGGTTTTCCTGAAGAGATTTGAGTTCTCATGGGGTTAATGTTTTCTTGATTTATATGTTGCTTTGAATCATTTGCAGTAGACCTTATTGATATTACTCAGAATTCATAATCTTATGCTCTGACTTCCTTTAGTAATGGGATGGTTGTGTTTTTTCTTTATCTTGTGAGTAAACTACCTTTGAAACCCTAGTAGTAAATTTCATTGCTATTACTCAGAATTCACAATCATGTGCTTTGATTTCCTTTAGTAATGGAATTATTGTGTTTAGCAGTAGATCTCATTTGCTATTACTTAGAATTCACAACCATGTGCTTTGACTTCCTTTAGTAATGAGATGACTGTGTTTTTCTACATTTTGTGAGTAAATTACCTTTGAACCATTAGCAGTAGATTCCATTGCTATTACTCAGAATTCATAACCCTATGCTCTGACTTCCTTTAGTAATGGAATTACTGTGCTGACCTATGTTCTTGAGTGAATTATCTTTTTTTTTTAAACCCCATTTGCCTCAGCTTCCATGTCTAGAAACCTTACCATTGAATCTACTACCTTGTTGACTCCATAGCCCAATGGTAGCAATCCTTCATCTTTCAACCTACAAACACAGAAAACCAGGATAGATTTAGCCATCTATTTTATCATTAATCAATATCATAAACCCTTGAGGGAGCCCTCTTAGGCTGAGGAGGCTAAGCCTCAGCTAAAAGGTTGATTTGAAATAGTTACACTGAGGTATTCTAATCAGCAGCCTATCAGGGTCCTATTTTGGTGATAACACGACAGTTTGTGGGTTCGCTCATGTATTTAGTCAATACAAGACTGGACATATGCTATGCGGTGAACCAGATTTCACAAGCGATGGTTAGGCCTACCAAGGTATTTTGGAAGGTAGGCGAGCATGTCGTGAGATATCTTAGAGGCACATTTGAGTATGGTTTATTGTATAGACAGATGGCTGAGGTGAAGTTGCAAGGCTTCATGGATGCAGATTAGGCAGGAAGCCCAATAGACAGAAAGATCACATCAGGAGGGATTTTCAGTATCGGATCTACGACAGTTTCTTGGTACATCAGGAAACAAAGATCCATGGCACTCAGTTCAGCGAAAGCAGAATACATGGCAACAAGTCAAGCTGCATGTGAAGCTATCTGGATGAGGAATATTATGGTTGGTTTGTTTGGTTCACATTTAGATCCCACAGTGATACATTGTGATAATCAGAGTTGCTTTAAACTCTCGGTTAATCCTGCGTTTCATGATAGATCTAACCATATTGATATCCGGTATCATCATATCAGAGATTGTGTGCAGCGGAAGATCATGTTGCTTCAGTACATTCCTACAGAGGATCAGGATGCAGATATTCGCTCACCAGGAGAAAATTCGAATACCATAGAGGCAGGATCGGGGTGAAGGATAATCACTTTCTTGTTGAGAGGGAGTGTTGAGATTCAACAAGATGATGAGCTTAGTGAAAAGAGTCGCCTTCGCTAAGTGCACTCGCAGGCTATTTTTGGTGCAAGTCTATTTTTAGACTATGTCTATTTTTAGACATGATGATCATATTTCAGAAGTTGCAGGATGTTATTTGTGGATGGTTGATGAAGTTGGAAAAATAGCTAAAGTTCTATTTTTAGAATATTGGGCGAAGTCTATTTATAGATCGCTGATCTAAAAATTGATGCATGTCGCTTATTATTAGCTCTTAATAATAATCAGACTCTAAAACGAAACTTATTCTCTTGGAGCACTTTGTTTCAGTGCACAGATGTGTCACATCAGTGGACTGGGGGAATTATGCAATTCCCAAGGGTTTACTGGAGCTAATGCATGGAGGACTCAGTTAGACCTCAAGTGGTAGAGTTATGACACAGTTGGAAGAAGTAGTTATGGAGTTGTATTCAGTTTAACTCAATTAGACTTAGTTGAGCTAGTTGTCTCTAGTCTAATTGATTGATACACTAGTGAGAGTGGAGTGAATTAATTAGTTAATTAATTCACAAATAATAACTCATTAATTAACTGAACAATACATCAGTTAACTACAGTGCATGGCAGTTTCAGTGGAGACCCAATGGAGAGGTAGGTGAAAGGGAAAGATGGACTATCTATTGTGACTATAGTGATGCATTGATTGCATCACACACACATTGGAGTTGCTAATGAGGATTGTGAAGTCAAGGCAAGAGTAATTTGAATTCATTTAGAGCTATTCTTCAGTAGGGATTGCGTAGTGGAGGCAGGCTAGTAGGACGGCAAATATTGGTGCATGGATTTGCAAGATTGTTCCTAATTAGTGTATGACGATTGTACTATACTTATAGCTTGATAAGCTTTGTATGAGGATTGTCATATGATTCCATGATACATAATATATAGTTGGGATTTTCAGCTTCAGGGTTTCCCGGTTAAAAACAACTATGTTATGTGCAATTATTTTTATTTATGCTTTACATGTGTGTGCAATTAATTTTCTGCAAAAGATTGACAAGTGGAATGATTCAATATCTCGCATAACATTAAATAGTGTGAGATCAGGTGAATCTAGGACATATGCATGCTTAGTGCATATAATTTCTACAATGAGGTGGAGGACTGACATGGAAAATGATATCATACTTGCTTGCTGTAGTCATGGTGAATACCGCTTACCGCTCACGGGGGCACCTGTGGTGGTAAGCAGTTACATTATTGAGGGATGTAAGATTTGATCCTAACCATTGATCGGGCGATGGTGGTTTAACCACAAAAAATCCTATGGGGGCACCCCTCCCCATAAGTGACATGCCCTTCATGGTGTCGAGTTTCTCCCATGGAGGAGTCACGATGCCTTGAATGACATCGCGCTCCAAAAATGCACAACCTTTAATCTTATTTCTTTTTTATATCCCATCAATCGTTATAAACCTTACTTTTGATCCTGCAACATTCTCGGTCCCACATTATTTTCTTAAAATAAATCACCACAAAAATCATTTCAATGTTTTTCCATCTTTTTTTTTAAACTTTGTTTTATAATTTTTGTTTTGTTTTGTCGCATATATGATTTTTTTGTTTTATTTTTGAAATTTTGAACAGAATGAAAAAATGATCTATAAAATTTTCCATGACTTCAAAAACCCTATAGGCTAACTGCTAAGGTTTCAATCTGAAACCATGCCTCTTGAGAGCTCCAAGAACCCTCCAGGCCATCAAACCGACAAAACTCTGAGATGGTCCATAACCCTACCTCAGGGCTTACCAACTAGTTTATTAGGACTAAAGTCCAAAACCATCATCCTCCTTAGAGTGATGATAATTATCAAAATGATATTGAATAATAATGTTAGTGGAAAGTACACACACACACATAGATAGATATATATATACTTTTCCCATTGCATGGCTATTTCTTCCATGTGGTGCTACTAAAGCCAAATGGGCCCCATGTGCCTTGGTTAATGGAAATTTTCACCAACACTTTGTTTCTTGTCACCGTGGAGTTGCACCAACCTTCATACTCTTACCATGGAGTGGCTTCGTGGCCATTCTTTTTTATTATCATTAAAATATTTAGAAATTACATCATACTTACAATTTGGGCCCTTTGGCCACTTAACCAAAACTAACAAATATGCTCAGGAATTTTCACCCCATAATATATAACATATATATATTGGTATGCAGGCTACATATTATAAACATATAGGCACATAAGCCCACAATATACATCCAACTCACCATCCTGATAACAAGTACATATATCTACATTATAAATGGGTGGGGGTATTACATTCCTCCCCCCCTTATTTTATGCACTTTCCTCAATGCATCTTATTCTCACAAGCTGGATCTACTGTGGAAATTCCATGTATTCATGTATTGCTTCATCCTAGGGCATGTTCTACTTCCTAGTGCCATCTGTATATTGGCAGGATATGAAGATCCTTTCCCCATGTTGATGAGAATATCGTCTCCACATTCTCAACCTCATTACACATATAAGACATAAAACCCATACCATTAATGACATCTGTAGTCATTTCTCAAATACATAAATACATATACAGACATATATATGGAAATATTTTTCTCTTTTCAACAAGGGTAATCAACAATCAAATTTGTACAATCATAACTAAAAATTAATTATGAGGAATGGAATTTCATATAATGTGAAAAGCCAAAGTCAAATATAGCTTTCACATTCCCTAATCACAAGCATGGGCCCTACAAATAACTTTCTCCAAAGAAATATCTATCCTTTGCTGCTATTTGTTGCATTTCCAATTTCCCTCTCTCTTGTTGGTTCATGTCCTATATGATTTCTATTTCACCATTCTTATCTTGTAGCTCACTCTCTAAAACTTCTATCATCTGGATGTTTTCTATATTGTTCCCATGTCTCACTTCTCATAGTGTCTCAATATATGTTTTACAATATTATATGTCCAATTTTCCTTTCTCTCGCTACCTACCAGTATTTTGTTTTTGCTAGTGCACTTGAATGGAAAAATACATGTTTATTTCCTCATGCAATTTAATAATTTTGAATTTTTTCTAGTCATTATGCTTTTGTATTTCATTAGCTCCTAGAAATGCTTCTTCCTTGCTATAAAAATTTGTCTTTTCATCTTCTATATTTTCAAAATCATTTTGAGCTTTTATTTTCTCTACTTCTTGGTGTTTATGTTCAAGTTCCAACATTTATCTCTCAAAATCCCTAATAAACTTCCTATTTTCTTTACTACAGTGTTTAACCATAGCTCAAACTTTTGGTTGAACTTTATTGAAGTTTATTGCAAAGTTGTACCAAATCTATAATCAGTCATTGCAACTTTCCACATACCTGCTAGTTCGATAATTTCCATACATATTTTTTATAAATAGTATCTTGTTACTCTTATCATCACACCTGTAATGATTTATCATATATTGCATACAAATCTAGTTAGAAGTTTTATTGTAGATCTACTAAAACCTGTATACAAACTTGTAAAATGACATGTTATAAACATATTATAGCATGTTATGTCCTTTTCATCCACCTGCACAAAATTTGTGAAAACCTAATGTTAACATGTCATCAACCTGTGACAAACATGTGGCAATCAGTATGTAATTTCTTTTGATAAACCATACACAAACATGTCATAGAACCTGTTATATGCCCTTTTACTCTCTTTGGCTAGTTGCTCGATTGTAACCTGTAATGATTGTGTTGACTACCAATAACAAAATATGTGATGACCTATACTATTATGGAAGGAGTTATGATATCAACATGTGACCATACCACGTGTAATTCTCTATCCAAACTTGTAAATATACTTGTTATATACTTGCTACAAGCTTGTTATAAACCTGTAAGAAAACTAGAAACCACCCAATCCACTTGTAACACTTTGTTACAATTTTTAATATACCCATTGCCTACCTGTGACAACTTGTTATTCAAGCTGTAATATGCCCGATATAACCTATCACAACCCATTGAAACCTGGTAACCCACTAGTGACAAACCCAACTATGGTAACCGATCATATAACTATTATGAATCTTTTTTACTCTTGTGATTATAACCCTGTCAATTCTGTGAGATTCTATGATATCATATGGTACTTGCGACATCTAGATGGTATCTGTGATCACATCCAGTTATAATATGTCATATCCATATCCTTTTCATAGTTTTTAATTGATTATAATATTATCATTTATTCATGGTTGTACCATCTATATTTTTCAATAAAACATGTATATTTTCTTTCATAAAGTTCTGGTATTCAACCCCTTATAGCCTCGGTATTTTCTAACCTTGCATAATATTGTTATTTAGTATTCTATTCATGTACCAATTCAACAGCCAACATGTTGTTTTTTTTAAAATGTAACCTATGCCAGCACACCACTTTATTTATTTACTTGATCCTTATCTTTCACTTTAGAGCACCCAACAACATCCTCAATGCTACATTTATGAAATCAAATCCCGATTTTATGATAGCTAGTGACAAAACAAGCATGCCAATAAAGTGAATAGTCCACTCACAACATTGTATTCCTAAGAGTGATCCAAGTGGATATTGGTGGCCACCCGCATATTGCACTTGGGGCCTCACCATTGTTTCTTTTAGTTTTTAGTTTCCTCAGTTGTAGCACAATTTACTATTTTTAGCGGTTTTTTGGGTCCTGATCTTTTCGAGCCATTTTGAGGGCTTGAACGACATTTTTTTGGGAATGAAAGGTTTAGAGAATATGATTCAAAGACAATATTCATTTTTAGCATTTTTAGTCCTCGGATAGATCATTCTAACGATATATCATGTGCATCAAACAGAGATAGTATGCGAAAGTTATGACACCAGGAAATTGATGTCCCAATTTACTCCAACAGGGCCTATAGTCTAGTGTTTCATCTCCTAGGGTTAGGCTTTTGGATGTTTAGGGTTTTCCATTGTTTCTTAATAATAAATAGTCCTTTGAGCCTCATTGTAAAATAATTCAGTGGTTTGTAACAGCCATATATATTCTTAGAGATAAGATACCAGCTCCCTAGATTTTTTAATTTCATTCCATATGTAAGCATATTTCAGTCATTTGATATTAATGAAATGAAGTTATGTCTCTATTGCATCTTTTTCTTTATGGTTATATTTGTATTATGTTGCATTCCTCCATAAATCTGGATCAACGGTCTCAGAGCAGTCTACTCTTTCTATGTTTTTCTTTGCATGTCCCCAACGAGGTCAAGATATAAGGAGTTAGGGTTCGATCTGGTTGAACCCTTGCAAGATCAACCTTGAAAACCACGACGACCTCCCATGGCAGAAAGAAAAAAAAAGTGAGGGAGCATGATATTCTATCAAAATATTGCTTGAGGAGGCCCTCGAGAAACAAAGGAACCCGATGATCGATAACTTTGCCAAGATCCTTCAATAACTCCCCACCTACGACGCATATGCATCCAGTAACCACTCTGGAGGTGCCACTCCCTTCAAGGTACAAGAAAAATTTGAAATTCCTGTATTTAAAGGCTAGATGGATGCAGATGTTGTAGATAGATGGTTGAATTTTATGGAAGGTTATTTCTCGGTCCATGATTTCTCCGACTGAGAAAATATTACTTTTTCACTCCTCAAAGCTACCCCCCATGTCAAAGACTGGTGGGAAACCTACTGTGAGAAAAATGACTGGAGGGAACACTTTTTGTTCTTGGCTGCACCCACTTGCAATTCATTTTGAGACAACATCAAGGAACAATATTACCCCTTGGGGTTCTATTAGGAAAATTACATCCAATGGACTATGCTGCAACAACAAAGGGATCAATATGTGCACGAGCTGACAAATTTGTTCCATACCCTGTGCAAAAAGTTCAGTATTAAAGATTCAGAGAGACATTTGGTGCTCAAGTACCACAGTTGTTTGCATCAATACATTCAGGAAGAAATGGAGTTCCTTGACATTACCCCGCATGGCACGGAATATTGATATGCCTCCAAGATCGAGAAAAAAATTAAGAAGAAGAAGCAAGACTTTGGATCCACAAAGCTAAAGACAGGGAAAGTTGCCCCCGAACCGCAAAACAAGGGGAAAATCCATAGCAGGGTGACTCAGAGAAACACCATAGAGCCAAAGAAGGACATGGGGAGGTGGTGTGAATTTCATAACAACACCACTCACAACATAAGTGAGTGTCAGACTAAACAGTCATTGGTGGCTCAACTAAAGGCATCCGAATAAGATGCATGTTCTGATTATGTGTCAGAACCAGACAAGGGGAATGACAAAGGGAAGAAAATAATCGATGCATAACCCAACGCCACCATTGCCACCACTAAGATCTAGAAGGAGAAACTCAAAGATCCAGAGGAGGGGGAGCACCTATTCCATTCCCAAACCTAGGTGAAGGGTTCTCCACTACAATTCCTTGTTAATAACGGAAGCCAAAAGAAACCTCGTCAGATAGAGGTCGTGACATGCGGCCTACCATCGACCATAGCACACCCACAACTTTATGCCACCGGAAAGTGTCTTCGCCAAGGAAAGAAGATCGCGCATCGACCACGAGTGGTGTCGCCTTCTTTGCGCATCTGAGACATTCACTGAGATGAGTTACTAAAGTGTGGTGCTGCTCGTCTTCGACGTGTCTGATGTATTATTAGGCCAACCATAGTTGTGGAAGCGACATGTTGTGTATGAGTCTAAGCCTCGTGCTGTTATTATTACTGAAATAAGTTGTACATGATGCTGTGAGGTAGTACCGCCTCCCTCCATCTCTTTGATTACAACAAAGCTTAACACGAGAAGATCCCAAACCAGGAAATTCATTTTCGTTACGGTTCACCACCATAGTGGCAAGAAAGAGTATTGTGGCCGAGAGCCTCCAAAATAGTGGCTACCCGTGCATGACAACAACATATTGAAAAAAGTCATGGAGGAATACAAGAGAAATTTTCTCCTCACCCACATAGGTTCCTCTACAATGTCAGGTCAAGCACTCCATTGATCGGATGCCCTAGGCGTGCCAGCGTGTGATGTTTCCATACCTCATGCGACCGCATACGCGTAGCTACGCATGTACTGTCGAAGGATGATCAAGGCAACCAGTTTTATTGAATGCATCCAGCGATGTCCATGACATCTTGGAGAAAATCCAATGCCAAGTACAAGATAGTGACATGATAAACATCGGGTGCCACACAAATTCCCGGTGGGCGAAACAGAGTTTGGTTGCATTTACGGAAAGAACGCCTCAACCTAGGAGCTCATCGAAAAGATCGAAACCGACTCGTATGGGCCTTACCGCATGTCAAGGGCCGTGACAATGCATTTAAGCTCATCGTTCCTCATTCCTTTGGCCGACAACCAAGCAGTTCACGTGGATCGCCTCTCGGCCCTCACTTTCCACCATTCTTTGGACACATCCGACATTCCTCATCTCGTGGAGGAACTCAACGCGATGGATAAATTTCTTCCTATTTTGGGGAGGAATGATCAAGGGTGGATATTGGTGGCCACCTTCCTATTCAACCTGGGGCCCGCACCCATTGTTTTTTTCAAGCTTTTCGAGTTTCCCTTGTGTAGCACAATTTACTATTTTAGCATCGGGTCCCGTATCAGCTGAGCCATTTTCGAGACCCTAAACGACGTGGGACATTGAAAGGTCCGACACAGGGAGTTTGAAAACCCAAAGTCTTTTAATAGTAGTTTGTAGTCCTCAATTAGGTCTTTCTAATGATGTGCCATCGTGTGTCGACGAGGTAGTATGTCAAAGTTACGACCGAGAAAATTGATGTGTACTAGTTTACCCGAGAGGGCGCATAGCCGGGTGTTTCATTTCCTGAGGTTTAGGGTTTTTGGATGTTTATGGTTTTTCTATTGTTCTCAATCAATAAATAGGCATTTCGAGCCTCATTTGTAACATAGTTTCAGAGGCTCTGAAATGCTTTCGCATAATCTTCTCCGAGTTGATAAGCTCGCCATCACCCTGAGCTGTCATTTCGTCGTAAAGCATGTATGAGTCATATACTCATGATGACCAAGTAGAGAAATGAAGTTATATTCTACGTGTATATTTGTATTTATGTAGTATATTTGTATTATGTTGCATCCCGTATATTAATCCAGATCGGTGGTATCGCATACGGCCTACTCTTTCCTCGCTTTTTCTTTGCATGTCCCCAACAAGGTCGGGTATGAGGAGTTAGGGCTCGATCCGGGTCGAACTCGTCAAGTAGATACGACCTCGCAAAACCCAAAGTGACCTCCCATGGTAGCAGAAGAGAAGAAAGACGAGGGAGCCAGGAGATCCTATCAAAATATGGCTTGAGGAGGCCCTCGAGAAACAGAGGAATCTGATGATTGCCTAGCTCTGCCCAAATCCTTTCAATGACTGCCCGTATGGTGCGTCCGCGTCCGCGCCACTTCGGAGGCACCACTCACCTTTCGAGGTACGTGTAAAATTTGACATTCTTGTGTTTGAAGGCCGAGATAGATGCGGACACCACAGCCATATGTGGTTTGAGTGCTTGTAGTATTTCATCGCCATGGTTATCCAGCAGAAAAGATTGCTTTGGTGCACTCCTCAAAGCCACCCCCATGTCAAAAGACCGGAGTGGAGCATTCTATCGAAAGAAAAAGAGGGACGAAACACTCTTTGGTTCTCGCCACCGGCTAATTTTGGAATTTGTTTCAAGACGCATCAAGGAAATAAATATTACCACGTGAGACTGTGAGGACAGAGGTACATCCAATGGACCATGTCAGCAGCCAAAGATGAGGGATCAAGATGGGCATCGAGTTGGCGAAATTTTGTTTCCATACCCTACGCAAAAAATTGGGTACTAAAGATTCGAGAGAGACATTTGGTGCTTACTAACTACGCTTTGTTTTGCACACGATACATCTTCAGAGGAAAGTGGAGTTCCACGACATTGCCTCCGCTTGGCGCGGCATATCGATATGCGCAAGATCAAGCAATTTACGCAGAAGAAGCGAGGCTTTGGATCGGCGAATCCAAAGCCAGTGACATGCACAAAGCTGCAGTAACAAGGCAAAGATAAAAGCGTGACTCATGGACTACACCACAAAGGAAAATAAGGACACGGGAAGTGGTGTGAATTTCATAGCGACACTACAACACTGGCGCAGTGTGGACCAAAAGCCTCGTTCGTTGGTGGCCGAAGCTGAAAGGCATATGAGATCGGATGCATGTCTGAAGCAATGGAGTCGTAAACTTGATATGGGGAATGACAAGGAAGACAAATCACCGATGTAGAACCCAGCGCAGTCGTTTCCACCACCAAGATCCGGAAAGGAGGAACGAAAGATGCGGAGGAGAGCGCCTCTTCCATTCCCAAATGTGGGTGAAGGGTTCTCCACTACAATTCCTGGCCGATAGCGGAAGCCAAAAGAACCCCACGTCGACGTGAGGTTTGTGAAGCTAGCTCATCCTACTAACCACAACACACCCGCAACCATATAGCATTGTGTGGCTTTCACCGAGAAGATATCTCAAGGTCACGCCTGAGTAGTTCCTCCTTCCGTACAACATTAAGTCATTCATGGACGAGGTATTGTGTTATGTTTCTCTTGACATGTCCGATGTATTATTAGGCCAACCATACTTGTGGAGCGTCATGGTGTGTATGAGCTCCAGGCCTCGTGA
Organism: Pinus albicaulis; assembly: GCA_034641835.2. Lineage (NCBI taxonomy): Eukaryota > Viridiplantae > Streptophyta > Pinopsida > Pinales > Pinaceae > Pinus > Pinus albicaulis. Next base: position 682,918,069 of record CM076578.1, read on the forward strand.
TGTTGTTATTAATTTTGGGACATAAGTTGTAACAAGATACTGGGAGGTAGTACCGCATCCGCTGCTGATCTCTTTCGATTAATGCGTCAACGCAATGCTATAAGATTATTTCCCAAAATAGGAAATTTCATTTTCATTACAATTCGCCCACGCAAGAAGAATATTGTGGCCACAACCTTTACAAATAGAGCTCCCTTACATGACGACAGCGATTGAAAAAGTCGTGGAGGAATACAACGCCATTTTGCTCCTCACGCATAGGCTCCTAATACAATGTCATTTCGAAGCACTCCATTGACACGACGCGTTGTGCACGCCAGCGCTTCTGATGTTGCTTCATACCTCATGCGACACACGGAGACAAAATCCACACATGTACTATCGTATTTGATTAAAGCAAAACCGTTGTGAACGCATCCAAATAAAATCCATGACATCTTGGAGAAATCCAATGGAGAGTACGAGCAACAACATGATCAACATTCAGTGCCACACAAAATTCCGGGTGGGTGGCGAGAGTTTCAGGTTACATTTGGCAAGTAAAAGAATTCTAAGGTAGCTCGTCGGAAGCTCGTACTCACGATGCATCGGCCTTACGTCATTATCGAGGTTATGGGTGACAATGCATTTTGAGTTCGGCATTCCCCCATTCCTTTGGCCCATGGCAACAGTTTTCAATGTTTGATCGCCTTTCGTCCATATTTTCCACCATTCGGGACACATATGGCATTCCTCATCTCTTGGATAAACTCAACGTAATGGGGACCATTCCTTCCTAAGGGGGAGGAACGATCCAGTGGATTTTGGTGGCCACCGCACTCATTTCACTTTGGTGCCCCACCATTTTTTATTTTAGTGTTTTCGGTTTCCTTAATTGTAAAACGAGTTTACTATTTTAGAATTTTTTCGGGTCTCGAACTTCCGTGAGCCGTTGGAGGCTAAAACGAGCATTTTTTAGAGAATATGAGTTGCAAACCTGATAACTTGCTATTAGTAGGTGTAGTCCTCTGAGACTTGATAGATCTTTCTAACGATGTACCATGTCCATCAAAATCGAACATAGCATGCCAACGTTACGACCACAGGGAAATTGATGTACCAAATTTACGATAGGGCCCATAAGCTCTGGTGTTTCATCTCCTAGGGTTAGGTTTTTCGATGTTTAGGGTTTCTCCATTGTTTCTCAAATAATAAATCGGCCTTCGAGCCTCATTGTATCTACAATTCGAGAGGCTTTGTATCTACTACATCTCTTCTCGTGAGATAAGCTACCGAGTGTCTTCCTAGTTTATTTTCATTCTGCCTTTAACCATGTTTAGTCATTTGATATTAATGAAATAATGTTATATTTCCACCATGACATCTTTGCATTTTATGGTTATATTTGTACTATGTTGTGTTCCTCACAAGTTAAGACGTTATTTTTCATGATCGTGTGATCATGTCCTTATTGGAAATATGGGATCAAAAATTTTATTTGCTCAAAATTGGTCGTGGAACCTAAGCGATAGGAAAGGTCTCATCAAAACGACCAGAGTCAGCAATGACACAATACTCATATCCGATGTTGTATGAGGAAGATATTCAACTTTGAAGTTTCTCAATTTCAGCCAAAAAAATCCCAATTTGACTAAGTTTGAGTTTGGTAAAAATATTAAAAAGGGGAATTATTCCATGAAATATTCCTAGAATATTCTGAGAATATTCCACATAATATCTATTGAATATTCTACAAAGAAGGTTAATCATGCAGGGCACCACGGCTCGGCCTCGAGGCCGACACGTGGCCCCAAGAAGTCAAACGAAATCACGTTAAAAATTTGGCAATGATTGGAGTCGAACGTATCTAAAAAGGTTACCAGCCTGGGGCCCGACCAACCCGCCCACTCCATGGTTTTGAACATATAAGGGAACGCACATATATATAAAGTGTTACAAAGGTTTGTGAAGGTAAATGTACTCTCTTATCCATACAAACTACTCGAACGTGGACCTTACTCCCGTGAGGATAACTATACCGTTGGTGTTTATTACATTCTGATACGTTTCCACATGATCGACGGTCTCGAAAGTTTAACATTAAGGTTTTAAAACCATTATCCCCACCGTTTATGCCGGACCATGTGGCCACAATGGACTTCACGTTTAATTCTACACTAACCGTTTAGATAAACTTGACTGCACTCGACAGATTGGGGGAAGTTGCTATTTTAACTGAGTTAATTCCAAGCCTACATTTAGTGGAGATTTTCAAGGGAAAATCAAAATTTCTATTGGACATAACTTTTGCTAGAGAATCCTTTCCGAGCAAATTTTTCTTTTATTTTGGGTCTTCTCAATGTTTTGAAGCCATTGAGATAGGTTTCAGAGCCATTGAGCAAGCCACTGTTGGGTTTAGCTTCGAAGAATATTTTTGAGCCACTAAGGCTTTTCACTTTGGGGTTGATGTTGTGGTGAGCTATGGTCAATTATTTGAGGTGAACCAAGAGTATACTTTGGGGTAATTTGAGCATTCCAGAGCCAATGGTGTAGGTTTCGTAGGCAATTGAGATCATCTTCTGTGTACTTTTCAATGTAGAGATGTTTCGAGAGCCATCGTGGGCTCAGAAGTGTTGGAGTTGCTTAAGTCAGGTTAACCTTGAGGTGAAAAAAGCCTATCTTTACTATATTCTCCAGGCTCAACTCATTTTCACAACTTCTTTCCTCGTTTAGGCTTTCAGACACGTATTAACAAATTTGAGCATAGTAAGAGCAAGGACATGCCCATTTGGGGCCTTGACTCTAAAGATGCAGCCTAGGAGGGGTGAATTGCCTTATCATATGCTATGTTATATTATGTGATTTATTTGTTGTGTTTTTTCAAAGTTGAAGATGTTGGAATGCTATAAGATGAAATAAGCCTCCTTTACACAAAAGACTCATAAATTCATCAAAAGCATTGTTCCAATTGCAAAACACATAAAGAGTTTCCGTTAATACATAAGTTTATGGATAATGGATACCTTTGGTACCAAATAACAAGTAGTTTCATTAGTCAGATCATTAGTGATTACTTCTAATATTTCTTTAGGAAAAGTCTCAGAAGTACAAAGAAGACTAAGATCTCACTATTTCTTTAAAGGTGACATATCCTATAAATGCCCCTGCCTCCATCTCTGATAGAAATAAGAAGTTCTCACATTTTCAGATTAGGATTGGTATCGAGCATAGGTTGAGTTTCTGTGATTTTACTCAAAGATTGTTGTGTTCAAAGATATATCATTTGTTTTGCAAGTTTTGATGCTTACTAGGTTAAAATCAAGAGAGGTGAAGGAAACTTGGTTAGTGCACAAACTAATCCACGTTCTCAAGAAGGGTCGAGAACCACCTCCAAGAGCCTCTGGCAGTTTACAGGCATGTCTTCAAGAGAAGGTAAAGCCTGCGAAGAAATGGATCCCAAGGAAGAAGAAAGGGTTTTTCTAAAAGCTTTCTTGGATATGATCGAAATGGTAAGGATCTCTATCAAGAAAGAAATGATAGGATTACCGAGAAGGATCTAAAAATGAAAGAGAAGGAGGAGATTCTCGAGGAGGAAAGAAGGACAATGATAAGTCAAAGAAAGGGAATGGAGGAAATGGTGATCCACCATCTCCATCGCCATCCTCTTCCTCAACATCATCCTCTTCAACTTCAAGAGTCAAGTCACATAAGTAAAAAACAATAAGAAATTAGATAATTGATCGCATAACTAGAAGCCTATTTGAGGATTCAAATCTGCATGATGATGACACTAAAATACGCTTAGCCTCATTAAGGATGGATGAGCAGTTTTGGTTTGGTGGGAATCCAAGACTGTGGAGAAATCAGTATCATGGTAAGATTTCTTTATCATGGACCGAGTTTATTACCGCAATCAAGAAGCAATTTTATCCTCTCTGGCCACCTTCGTAGTTGTAATGAACTCGGCAAAACTTTAGACAAACTCTTAAGGGATAGAATGTGCAAGACTATACCTAGGAATTTAGGATAAGAGCACCCTTACTTAGGGTAGATTTACAAAGCCAAGATACTTTATTAAAGTACATAGGTGGTTTGTACGCTAGCTTCAACACACATTCTTATGTTTAATCCTACTAGTCTAGACTAGTTTGTGTACAAGCTACACATTTAGAGGCTAGAGGTAAAAACACTTTTAATGCCTTGAATGAGGATAGTGATTTTAAAAGCAAAGGAAGAAAAAGGGAAGGTAAATTCTAGAAAGAAAAATGGTAAATTATTTTGCAAGAACTGCTCAAAAACAAGCCATGATGAAGACCATCAAGTTGGAAGCTTCATCCCGGAAATGGAAACTGTGAGAAATATAAAAACAAAGACATGACCAAAGAAAAGATGAAAATTGTAGCAATCATAGAACATGACTTAGGGTCCGAATCGTGATGAGACAAAAATTATTTCCATGGTATTAAATAATATCAAAGGGAAAGAGGTCAGACAAGAATCAAATCCCAGCTCTAGCTCGTTAAATCACAAATAAACTCAAGATGAAAAGAGGAGGATAGAGCTATTTCATGTGAGGATAATCTCAAACCACGTAAAAATAGACACACTTTGATAGTGGGTCTCAAACTAATATCATTTCGCAAGACTGGGTCAAATAGATGAAACTTGAGACAATTCCTCATCCAAAGCCTTATCAACTTGGGTGGATATGCAAGGATGCAAACTTACAAGTCTCAAGGAAGAGCATCTTGCTTCTCGCCATAAATGTACCATTGTGTTGATTGGGTTGGAACACGATGTAGTACCGCTTGACATTGCAGTGTTGTGTTGGGTAGTCCATATTTATATGACAAAAGGAAATCTTCTATCGCCATGAGAATAAGTATCACTGTTCAAGGATGGGAAAGAGTATATTATGAGGAGCACATAAGAAGAAGCTAGAATCTTCTTTTAGCCATGTAGGTCAATTGAAAAGGCTAGTTAATGCAAGTCAAAATATATTTTTTTGATGTTGAAAAGACAAGATTTTTCACAATTACATTTTCATGATATTTCTAATGATATGTCTCAAATTCGATAAATGCTCATATATGAAAGAAGATGATATTATGTTGTACAAGGTACTTTGGTGTCGATCTAAGGTAGAGAACGAAGTGTCAGTTGTGCTAAAGGAAAGAGTCCATGAGATGGAAAGGCATGAAAAGCAAAGAGGGAACACAGCTCTCAACATGGGTCAATGCTGGTTTCATGCGAATGGCAGATTTTTATGGCATGAAATCCTGGTCGGATTCACATTAGTGTACGGCTCTTTTAGCAAAAATCGCCATGTGAACATCAGCTTGGCAAGGTGAATCTTGTTTTCACTTCTCTTTGAAGTTTGATCATTGGAGAAAAAAATTGTTTTCTCGTAAATTATAGTTATTATTCCTTGTAAATTTCAAGAATTTGCATCATGAATCGATGCTTTCTTTAGCAATGGTCAATCAACGAATTCAAGGGAAATTTTTTTTCATTTTATGAGAAGCTCAATTTGATGAAGTCAGGAAGATTTCAAGCAGTGTAAAGTTGGAAGAGTGGAGAATCAATCTCCTCGCTCTCTATTTTCTATAATCAAAGAGATTTGTGGGTCCAAAAGCTCTATCTCGGGAGGTGTGATCAGTGTGATCATTTCCTTATTGGAAAATGCTCAAAATTTTATTTGCCCAAAATTGGTTGGAACCTAAGCGACTGAAAGGTCTTGTGAAAATGATCCCCAGAAAGGGCCAAGAACAAAGACTCAAATACGATGTTGTATGAGGGGAAGATATTCAACTTGAAGTTTCTGACTTCAGAAAAATGCCCAATTTGACTAAGTTTGGCTTTAATAAAAAGAATACTTCAAAAAGGAATATTCCACAAAATATTCCAGGAATATTCTACGTAGGATCTACGAATACCCATGGAATACTGGCAATGCCAATCATAGGCAAATGCAGCCTTCCCTAGAGGTCGCCACGTGGCCCCAAGAAGTCAAATGAAATCACGTTAAAATTTGGCAAATGACTGAGTCAAACGCGGTCAAAATATCACCACCGCCGACTAACCCGCCCACTGTGGTTCTAAATATATATGGAATGCACATATATATAACGTGTTACAAAGGTTTTAAGGACTGCAGGCTATCCTCATCCATACAAATCCAAATACGTAACTCCGGACTTTACTCCTAGCGGATAACTCATACCATTACGTTTATTGTTACGATATGTTCACATGACCTACGAGTTCCGAAAAGTTTAAGACGTTGTTTTAAAATCAAGTAACTCGATCAAGGCGGAGGTTTTAAGGCAAGATGTGGCCACAACGGACTTCACGTCAATGCTACACTAACTGCCCGTATAAACTTGGAGTGCGCTTGATAGATTTGGGGGAAGTTGTTATTTTAATTGGAGTTAACTCCAGCTTCCACATTTAGTGGAGCTTTTCAAGGGCAAACTAGGCAAAAATTCCCGTTGGACATAACTTTTTTTAGAAAATCCTTTCGAGTGAATTATTTATTTTGGGTCTTCAAGATTTTGAAGCCATTGAGATAGGTTTCAGAGCTATTGGAGTAGTTCTTCACTTATTTAGGCCGTGAGAAGCTTTTTGAGCCATCAAAATTACTTGGCCGGAGGTTAGGCCGAAATGTGGGTCAATTTCATTTGAGGTGAACCAAGAGTCTAATTTGGGTAATTTGAGCATTCCGCATTAATGGTGTAGGTTGCAAGAGGTAAATGAGATCGTTATTCAAAGTATCTTTTCAAAAGAGGAGAATCTTGGAGAGCCATCGGGCTTAGGAGTGTTGAGCCGTTTTAGTCGTGGTTAAATCTTGAGTGTGAAAAAAGCCTATATTTATCAGATTCTGTTTTGAACTCATTTTCACAGATTATTTTTCCCGTTTAGGATTTTTGATCATCAGATAATTTTTTAGCATAATAAGAGTAAGGAAATGCCTATCTGGGGCCTTGGACTACGATGTAGCCCAAAGAGGGGCGTAGTACTCTAATAAGGCGCGTGTTATATTATGTGATTTATTTGTCATGGATTTATCGTATCTGAAGATGTTAAACAATAAAATGAAATAAGTCTCCTTACAATAAAATACTCATAAATTCATTAAAAGCATTTTGTTCCAATGGCAAAACACATTAAATAGTTCAAGACACATAAGTTTATGGATAATGGATAATTAAAATCAAAGAATGTGTAGTTTCATTAGATCATTAGTGATCACTTCTATTATTTCTTTAGGCAGAAGTCTTTAAATGTCCTACAAGCTTCGACTTCATCCTTTCTTTAAAGGCGACATATCCTCGTGAATGGCCCTATAATAGACTGTGATAGAAATAAGAAGTTTCAAATTTTCAAATCAAGCCACCATGACATACTGAATCAGATACATAGGTCCGCCACTACCTCATATTATGCTCCCTTAGAAGTCAAAAACCCTAATGTTCCCTAAACTCAAGTCTTGCGAATTGAAGAAAAGCTCATTAAAAACTTTAAAAGTCTACCTACTGCATCCTTTTCTAGCCCTTTGTCGCAGTACTGCGGATACTTGTTCTATAAAGCCTGCGGCACATACCGCAGGTTCGTCCTATAAAACTCGGCAGACCTCAGTAAAAGGGTAAAATAAAGGAAAAAGTAAAGCTGCAGAAGCCCGAGGTGGTCGGGCATTACTCCCAAGCGGGAAGCTTCTATAAGCGCGTTCAGGTTCGAGCTTTATTCCTCTACTCAAGGAGCTCTATCCCTTCACTCATGGAGTTTATCCCTTGGTATATGGAGACTCAAATCCCTTCATAAGAGGGAATCGATTCCCCTCCTCATGGAAGCCTGAAACTACACTCCATTTCCTATAAATTGAGCTCATGTTTTCGAGTCCCAAGGGTAGAGACACATATGTAGTAATTGCTTGAAGAAGGTCTTTAAGAGAGCATACTACTCTATACTTAGCCATTTTTGGTATGAGAATGATCACACACTCATGTCCATGACTTCATGCTAGTTCAGAGAGAGAAGAAGGCTTGTCGATACGAGAGAGGATAATTGCATTCGTGGGACCACGGAAGAACTCCGTATAACATCGAGGCAGAAAGGTTGTAAGGTTACTTCTTATTATAGATGATAAATACAAATGGATTCTATTTTCTCATTGAATTGTTCATGTATCTATTTGAGTAATTCAATTATTAGATTCCTTGATCAATGAGATAGATTAGTGTTTTCTCAATTATTATATCTCTGCGAGTGCTTTTAATCCTTTTATCCGTCGTTTGTTTGTAGGTTTCCACATGCTTTGAAGTGACCTCTTTTTGGAGTGAAGTTTGGATAGAAGATTTCTGGCAAGCGTGGAGTTCAGGTAGCACGTCCTCGTACTTTTGTTATTAATAATTTCGAATCACAAATGATATGACTAGAATGGTTTTGCATTTTTGGTTGTTTGTCTAGATATCTTTGGGATACTAGGGAGATCGTTCTTGATACTCCGCAAGAAGGATTTATCCAGCATAAGACAAAATGGTGACTCCAGCGAATGGAACTTAGTTTTCCTTTTTCGTTTTTCTCGCCTTGAGTAAGAATCTTCTCGATTTTGATTAGCTGCTAAAGTCAGTTGGGTAGATGACCTACCTAAAATCAACGAGAAAAGTGCACGCGAAATTTTATATTTTTCATCGTTTTCTGCAGCCTCACTGTGGTCTCTAAAGACAATGTGGTAACCTCCGCGGTTTTTAGCTCAGAAATAGTGTGGTATCGCCTTGTTCTCCCATTAAAACCTTTTCGGAAATTGAGGAAAAATTTATGGAAAAATTAAAGAAATTCACTTTTCGGGAGCTCATACAATTTACCGACTCCTTCTGTGTTTACCCCAAACGTGTCTCGGCCTGCTAAGAAATTTTATGTGTGTGAGTTTCTTTCGAAGCAATCCTTTGTGTTTAAAGTGATTTTTTCACTCCAGATGGCGCTTTACGAGTAAGTGTTTGCCCTGCTTTCTTGTTGCTCTATATCATAAAACCTTCATATACATTAGCTTACTAGTATGATTGTTGTTTTCTTGCTGAGCCAGTCAGATCTGTTGCGACCTCAGCTCGCGTATGAAAATTGGGATTCCATTTTCATTTGCAAATTTAGAAGAGTCTTAAGCTTACTGAGGCCCGAATTTCACTTTAAACCATTTTGTTTGGATGTTTTGATTTTGCTGAGATAAGCAGATTTAAATTCTTCTTGGTTCGATCACAAAACTAAGTCAAACATTCTCAAAAACTTTCTAGATAGAATTCAACATTAGTGTTTTTCTTTTGATTTTGAATTTTATGTTTTTAGGGTTTTCGATAAGGTCTTGTTTTTGGAAATAGTTTGTTAAACGATTTGTAGTTTTTGATCCGATTGATAAAGGATTTTGCATTTCGAACAGTTAATTGATTATTTTATGAAATTGAGTTCTCCAAGAAATGCGTCTTTTCAAAGGTATAATGAAATAATTGGTGTTTTGGAAAATCATTAAATCTCTCAAATATTTCACGTAAAACAAGTTTCGTTGAGAAGAAAAGGATTGCACACTTTCATGTAGATGCATTTAAAGGGTATTTTTGGGTCGGGTCATGAACATGATAGAAGTTTCACTTCCTTGCTTATGTCCTAAATAACAACCAAGTTAAAAACAACGCTTTAACTAAAATCAACCTAGAGATTTTGCATTTTCTAGGGCTCTCTTTTCCACCAACACCAACTTAGGCTGGTGTCTTGGAAACGAGGTTGCAATTAACATTCCAAGGCAAGCCTCAAACAAAGCAAGTAGCAAATCTTGTGGTAGGGGAAAATCCATTTGTAGCATTTATGCTCTGGGAAGCTCTTCTTACATTCGAGCACGAGATCATGTCCAAACTAGTGAGGTAATCATACCCAGACTCTTTGGGGAAAGATAAGCATATGTGTGCACATATTAAAAAGTGGTAAACCTCGGATAGACCATTGTGCGAGGAGCCTGGGGTCACATGTCGGTAAACCTTAGATTTATCTCGAGGAGCCTTCAAGGGGATTGAGCTAGTTACTCTGCCCTTGCATGCATATCGATGATGACTTCTAGACTATTCTGGGGTATGTTGTTCCGTCAAGGCAGTGACCTCGTCGGCTACAAATTCTAGGATCCCAAGGTGATGGTGGAGGGAAGGTCCCACTCAGACCCGCAGCGCCAGCACGTCGACTAGACTCACTTGGACTCTGGGAGGGTTATTTCTCACTTCGAGATGGTTTAAGTGGAAAAAGCTTGCATTCAGCTCAAGCTTTCATTAAGCGAGGTTGTCGAGTGTAAGCTGCTCCAGCGCCATTTACGCATTGAAATTATGCGATGGTGGATTTCATCGACGAACTGAAAGTGTTTTTTGTGCGTGAAATCTAGCGTTTGTGTGTCGATTGCCTATCTAGATTTTGTAGGCGTGCGATCAATTTGGTTGTTTTTCTTAGAGACTTTAGGAAAATTTTGATGAAATTTTCTTTGATTTCGTGTGTTAAAATTTTTAATCGTGCGCTGAATTACACCTAGACAATCACGTGAGAGTGCGGGAAACACCGAGTACACACCAAGCCGGTCAGAAAGACTTAAATTTGAGAAAGGAAAAACATCGTGGATCGGATCAGCGGAGCATGAAGAAAACATCGATAATTATTCATCCTCAAATACGAAAGTAAGATCAACCTCAAACAATAGCGAGTGCTCCAAAAAGAGTCTCGATTTCTGAACTACTTGAACTTGTTTCTACAACTAGTGAATTATCGACTCTACGATCCCGAAACTTTTGACCGTAGAAGCCGAACCTGCTACGTCCCCGAGCCTGCTTTAGAAGTTCGTTATCCAGGCCCTCGTCATCTTGATTCACACAGAGTGAATTGTCGCATTACTAAACCTTCCTCCTGGTCTCATTAGTATTGAAGAAATTTACTTGACATAGAGGAAATAGTTGTTCTTCCTTCAAATCGCAGTGGAAATCTTTAGATCTTAGACCACGTGAATCGATGTACTATAGCCCTTTCAAAGCAGTATCCTGGTATTCTCGGTTTGACGGAACCATCTACACTATCGTGGTCTTAAACTATCTCACCACCACGAATTCCTTTTTACGGAAGGTTACGGACACTCCATTAAACACGTCCTCGGTGAGTCATCCATGTTTTTCGCATCACTGCGAGAATCATATTTGTATAGTTGGTCGTTCCGTTCTTGCGGAGATGCCGACTCACTTTCCTGGGTACTTTTCGAGGAGCGGCGACTCCTTCTCTCGACAAACTGTATATCATCACCTGGTCCAAAATGAATCACATACCGAAAATTTGAACGCGAGCAAGTTTATATGATTTACGGAAACATCTCTCCTAGCGACCCCTCAAGGTGACCAATTTCTTGCTGAAAACCTCAAAGCAATTTACCGCACAGAAAGCTACCTCAAGGATGTAGTACATCACAGCGTAGGGATAGTACATACCTCACAGGTGGAGTACATACCTCAAGGAAAATATCAATCGAAGGCGAAATGTCCAGCTGTCGTCCGCAACCTCTTTCAAGGACAGTACCCTGTGATGGGAAAGCCGTCTTTTCGGCGGACAACAGCAACACTCACTTTATGCGCCATAGTCTCTGCGAGAAAATAATCGGGGAGGAGGGGAATTATCTAGCTAATTATCAAACATATGTTCCAAATTATTATCCCAAACACAGTTATGTGTTCCTTCTTGTGCAAACACAACCTTCGATGGGACCTTCATATCCCGGAGTAGTTCTGCAGGTGGGTTTCCATCCAAGAGTTTCACAGAATTTGCAACCTAATGTACTAGCTACCCTATTATCAACTCGGTCGACAGCTAGCGGTTACGATCAAATCCAAACAAACCTCTCCAACCTGTCCAACCTACAATTTCAGTGTACCTACGTCCGTAGTACGATCAACAGACGTCCGGAGGGTACACCTAGAGCTCCACCTCGAGCGCCGCACCAACTTCGTGACAGCTACCACACCTATTCATGGAGTTTCTATAGCCCTTTATTCCTACAACCCCTCAAGTATCACAACATATCTCTACGTAGTTGCGCACCACAACCTAGACCCACCAGCTCGGACTACTCGTTCAAATGCCTCATGAGACAATCCTGGGTACAAGTACAATTATAACAAGCCAACCTCAGGCTTTGTTTATCGACTCGTATTAGAGGCAAATATAAATATGGACTCGTAGCAGCAAAATCAAGTATACCAAGATCAGCCGTACCTCTGGGTACACATATCGTACGCCAGACTCAAACAGTATGGTCCGGGCTAACTCCTGGTTATCCGGGAGGCATTGCGATTCCAAATGCACCGAGGCTGTCGATATCCCGGATATCCTCTCTCATTGGTACCGGTATGAGGTTCCGCGAGGTTGTACGATTTAATCGGCGGGACCCTAACCCGCGCTTTGCCATTCATAGAAACTTTGGATTTAATCCGGTTGTCGCGCCTAACGAATGATCCGATATATTATCTTCGTGTTGGCCACCGATGGCAAATAAGTTGCCCGGTTGATATCCCTAAATTTGAAGGGAAATCAGGGTGAGGGACCCCTCGAAACCGTGTCATGACTTACCACCTCTCGGTGCGCATCTAACTCTTTGATTGATGATTGCGATTCGACATTTACGATCTTTTCGAGAGAACAACGCGTTTAGGTTTAGCTACCAAAATGGTATATTGAACTACCACGTGGCTCATTCAAAAGTTTCAATGTGCTATGAAATGACTCTTCCTTAACCCACTTTCAACACGTTGCCGGTCGGATACGACAATGGCACATGCACTATTGACTTCACTAAAACAAAATCTACGTCTACATACATCTCGGATCACACGCCATGAATGGAGAGCGAAGAAGTTTAGTGAAATTTTTCGTCCGGATCAGATCTTAGCGGAGATGGTTTGTTAAATCATTACTTCCAAATATCACTGCAGAGATGTGCACTAAGGGAGGGAGTTGTTACGGAAAAGAGGCGGTCATTTCTCGAGCTCATTACTTAGACCTTGTATATACACGGTGTCGTACGTTATACGATTTCACGATTTACCACATCCTGGTCAAATAAACGCCAACTCCTTTCAGGATTCTCATGTCGTCGACGGTGTAATTGGTTTCTTTGAGTTAGTGTAAATAAGAGTAGAGAAAGAAGTCTTCAAAAACTACTTCTCCTATCATAACTTTACCAGATTCACGAGTAGATTCTGCCCTTGAAACTTCCGTCAACATTCACGTTGTAGATTCATCTACCACTAAATCTAAAAGCTGGTAACAAGAAGAAAGGGAAGAATACAAAACAAGACGGAACTCTCATCTCCCAAAGATAAAACCGAAAAGAATGAACCATCCGATGATAAACGAAAGCCCTCGTTATGCTTGTCTTATACGTGGATGAGGATCGACTTTACTAAAGAGTGCTCTCGCATAGGTATGAGGTTTCTAAATTCGTCAAAGGGTTCACCCACACTCCACTGTCTTGAAGGATCCTTTTTCCTACTCAGGAATAGCAAAAATGACTAGGATCTTCTTCTTGGATACATCGGCGGACATTTTCGATGATGTCTCGAGTAATGGTTGCGACATGATCGCGAATACTGCGAAAGTAAAAATCCCGGGATCGGGTAAAGACGTAGAAAATTCTAATCTCCGACACCGCACTACATCTCCTTCGAGCTTTTTGATCCACTTGATGTCGAGAAACAATAATCCTGATCTGAGTAAATTAAAGCTGCCTGCTAAAGGTGTACTTCTGAAATCAACTTTCAATCCACATGCGAGGAGCCCTTTCCGAAATCTACAACATTGTCGAAGACTCAGGCTGTCCCCTTCAACAATGTCGGCCTTAGAAGTACTACAATGATGTCGGCGACAAAAGGAAATTACTTTTATCGGCTATTGGAGCTATACATCTTTCGGGATTATAAACCTATGGTCTTCTCGATTTAGAAAATTTTACACTCGCGACTCCCCTCATCGGATGGCTTTTCGTGTCCGAGAATAGTAAAAACCGGACATTGCTTTCGTACGTGATTGATGAGGGGGCATCCACGTGCATAATGTTGTTAATGACCGTGGAAATCACTCTGGTTCTCCGATAGTCAACCAATCTCCAGGCAATTCTCAAAGCTTTTTGATGGAAGAGGATCTCGCATCCATAAGTAGAGTCTGTAGGATCTACCTATAAAGGTCGAAGGAAAACACTATTAATCTAGATGTGGAAGTAGTTGACGCTTTCCTCTGGGATTGCAACCCTTCTTCTGTCTGAAGTTGGTCTTATGCTATGACGAGATTGTTGGTGTCATCCATTTTTCAGTTAATCATGTTTCCTCATAAAGGAAAGGTTGTAAAAATCGATCGATTTTCATATTATTCGTCCGACCCAACTTCTACAGATAGTATTCAAGATGTTGGAAAATCGACTATCCCATATGAAGATGTTGGGGTAGGTTTAGTAAAATACTCTCCTTTGATGGGAAATTATTCTATGCCTCCACCTAACGTACCGCATACTATTGCTAATATCAATATGATTTCATCAAACACTATTCCATTCGATGACCCTTGGATAGTGCCTTCAGAGTCAGCAATGGATTCTTTCAATGGCGAGATGCCTTTGAGTCCTTTTGAGATATCATATCAAGCAATAAATTCATTTTCTAATACTCCTTCAACTGATTCTGATTTAATGAATGTGATCACTAAAGAATATTCTTGACTATCAAGCTCGTACCTTGACATCAATTTCCAATCCTTTTCAACAAGTGTTTCATACTGATGAAAGTATTCGAGAATTCTTTTCTATGGATGAATTACCGCAGGATGATCTACATCATAGATCTTCATTTTTACCTACGAACTTGATAGATTTGAAAATCATTTTTTTGTCGATTTTTTACAATTGATTATGTCAAGGAACCACGAAATACAATCACGATTACAAATTCGGTATCCCGAGATTAATTTGGGAAACATTTCTCATAACCTGTTCCTATTGACATGTCGGCTTAAAACTTGGAATTGTTGAAAACATTCATATAGGTGCTTCTTGTATGATTGATGAAATTAATACATATAAAAGTCCTATTTCAAGAATTCGTGACA
Organism: Pinus albicaulis; assembly: GCA_034641835.2. Lineage (NCBI taxonomy): Eukaryota > Viridiplantae > Streptophyta > Pinopsida > Pinales > Pinaceae > Pinus > Pinus albicaulis. The sequence goes on from CM076578.1 coordinate 682,933,204, forward strand.
TATTTGCCTGGTCTTACGAAGAAATGCCGGGGAATTGATCCAAAAATTGTCTTTCATGAAATAAAAACATACCCGGATGCAAAGCCTATTAGACAACGATTACGTCCGATACATCCGCGAAAAGCTACTAATATTAAAGTTGAAGTTGAAAAACTACTAAGAGCAGGATTTATTTATCCGATCCCTTTAACGGATTGGGTATCTAATATAGTTCTCATTAGCAAGAAACAAGGGACTATATGAGTATGTATCGATTATAGGGATATCAATAAAGCATGTCCAAAGGAAAATTATCCTTCCCCATATATCGACCAAATCATTGATGATTGTGTTGGAAATGAGATGTTTTTATTTATGGATGGATTTTCCGGATATAATCAAATAAACACTCCCTGTTGATCAACCAAAAGCAACATTTATATGTCCTTGGGGAGTATTTCCTTATTGCAAACTACCTTTTGGATTAAAAAATGTTGGGGAATATTTTCAAAGGGCAATATCTTACGCTTTTCATGACATCAAACATATTTTGAAGCCTTATCTAGATGATTTACCTACTCACTCATTACATAGGGAAGATCATTCTACTCATTTACGAGTAATTTTTATGAGATGTAGCCATTACGAATTTGTTTGAATGTTTATGATGTGTTTTTTGTGTGTTGTTGGGGTTCCATGTTTTGGCCGGAGTTGACGAGAGACCAAAATATGAGACAACATAGAACCACTTTGGGACCTTAGGATCTGGCAACTACAGGTCCGAAGAGGGATCTCTACGCAGTAGTCAAAGGGTTATGTCTTTGAAGCTCGGAAGTTATGATTTTAGGCTAGTTATATGCACGGGGTTTGTTTGTTGGTTGGTTTATGTTTTGTGTTCTTCGGGAATCGGGGAATGAAGGGTCCAATATAAAACAAGGGTGAGCAAAGAGGAAACTAGACAAAGATAGATAACTCGGGGGAACATCAAAGCCATTGGGCAATGGAGTCAAGAAAGGATTTGCTTGTGTTGATGTGCAAGCTTCGGTTGGGCTAGTCATCTAGAGCATTTGGATCTTAAAGATGGTTGATGGAATGGAACATTAAGGGCTGAAAGTAAGTGAAGGGGAAACAACCAATTCTATGCATAGATTAGGTCAGAGGGTCATTTCTAACTCAGGACTTTGTTTCAGCAAAACCGGAAGGCAAGACAAGGGATCTTATAAAGGCTTAATGAGATGAAAAGATCCTAGTGGCGAACGGGTCCTAGACCTCCCCGAGTGTTCTCAACTCATCAAACTAAATCCTAACAAGGACATCTAAGCTCTGATTTCATCGATTCATACATTAGAGAGCGAGGAAATAACATCCACTACCTTTGGTTGATCAATTAAAATTAGCATTCGGTACACATATAAGTAGAAAACATAAAAGTGGGAGAGCGACGGCATAAGGTACTATCAAAGAGAGGTAAGTCTTATGCCAAACTTCGAATGCGAGCACGAAGAAACATAATGAAATGAAAGCAAGTCAATCACAAATACGAGAGAAAAGGAAAACATCACCAGTGCTTTAGATCGGATCGAAGAAATATACTTGTCATATTAAAAACAACACCAATCGGGTACATCATAGCCCATAGCTTGAACATTGGTCCCGGAATACATCAAATCTCGGTCTGTCTTACTGCTTTATTACACGAAAAGAACTTGTCTCGAAGGAGAAATTCTTGTGAGCAACGATATCTCATCAGCAACAACAACAACGTTTCCTCCTATGCTTTATAACGAGAGGGATGAACCTAAGATTGAGCGGGGGTAGGTGAACATTGAATGTGTCTTTAAACACAAACGGAGAGATAGGGCGGGAGCCCATTCTTGTGAATCTGCAGGTATTTAATGTCTTGTCACCTATATATGTAAGGATGATCTTCTTTAGATTTTACCTTTGCTCTGTATATGACTTTGATGCACTGCGGTGGCCATACTTTGTTGTACATGTGGGGAATAAACAAATGAGTTGCCTGGCTATTTGAGAGGTACGGTTCATAAATGTACGACATTTTGAAGCGTAGTTAGGCGAGAAATTCTTTCGGGGACATTTTTACTGTCGAGCTATATGGGTGCCACGTAGCCGATGGAAAACCATTTTTGTTGATGAATAAACCCGGATGGTACACAACTGCGCATGCTCGGGATCCTTTGGATCGATCCTCGGGGTCTTCCAAACTACTTGCTTTGCCTTCTAAACCTGCGATTAAAGGCTCAAGATCATCATTAGCTCGCCTTAATATTCCTCTTACTGCGTAACAGCTCTTTTCTGCGGCTCCATTTTGCTTGACGGGTAGCTCGAGGTTTTAATGGCGTTTGAAGGTTTCCGGTGTTTGAAATACGCTTTTCCTTAATGCGAATCCTGCTGGGGCGTTTGCTTTCTTGAAGCTATCCCACGGCGGTACACGACTCTCGGATTTTAATTGTAATAAAGCACAACTTGCCATGTAGAATCATGGTCTTCTACCTTTAGAGACCACCAAAACAACAAACTTTGTGGCTCCATTGATGTGAATGATGGAGGTGGCGAGGACACGAGCGTGGATGCGGGGAATGTATCAGATGAAGAAGCTGACAAAATCCGCTGAAAAACGATGACGGTGCTCGAGTGGAGGTTTGGCGGGACACGGAGCAACTACATGAAAAACAAATGATAATGTTAAACGATACGAAAAGAACCAACTATACGTCATGGACGAGGAGGGAGTACGGAGGGTACTGGAGGGCGCGTGGTGGAACAGAGAGACGGGTGGAGATATTCAACGGCGGGTGGACGAATCGGGACGCGTCGATCGTGGCGGAGATCAACGGCGAGAAGATGACCAGCGGTGGACCAAGGTGCGACGAGCGAGGTTAAGCAGCATGCGGCTTTGATGAATGACGGCTTGTTGGATAGGTGAGTGGAGATACGACGGTGAGTGTGGTTGTTGCGAGACATGGAGCGGAGCGATAACGCGTCGGGGATGGGCGGTTTTACGCCATACAAAAGACACGGGTCGATAGTTGTATGGATTCGCTCTGTGTTCGACTTAGCACCGCCCCGAAGGCGGTGCGGAATACATAGGATGTTTTGCAATAGTGCGGGCGGTCAACGGCGAAGAGGATGTGGACCGTCGGATTGACATGAAAACGGACGGCGGTAGGCGCCATATGGAAATGAACGGAAACATTGGCGTTGGGGATCTAATTAACACGTCAATCGGATGAGATCTACGGGCGGTGGCGCCGAAATGGTTTGAAATAAAAAGCGCCTACGCCGGCGGGTGGTTCCGGCCCGCGAGGTCTCATGGAGGAAGAGGCGCGAGTACGCGGGCCGGGGGCTAAGGCACGATGTAGTGGAATTTATCATTTTGTTTCAATTTTAATGCATTTCCCGGACGGAAGGTAACGATAGGGGTGAAGTGGAAACTCGAAGGAACGAAAAGGGTGATGGTGGGGGTTTAGATAGGATTTGCGAGGAAATTTAAGGGGGATAATGAAGGGATTAAAGGAAACTTTAACAAGGGAAAACGAGATGTTGTGATGGGGAATGTTGCGGGATATAGGGGTAAAATAGGGAGTAATAGGTCCTTTTAAGCAATGGATCGGCGGAGAGAGGATTTGTGTTGGTTACGGCTCATAGAGACTTCAAGGAGGATGAGTTTTTAGAGGAGAGGCATTCCTTGAAGGCTCCATAACAATATTTTGACTTGCTTGTCAAAGAATTTCATGGGGGGGCTAACGATCTTCCACATGGGGATGGCTTCTTCTTGAAGGGAGTCGAAATCGAGAGATCTTTGGAGTAGGCCGGATACTGTAAGCTTAGCGCATCCCTTTTTACTTCGATCTTAAGTACAACACGGTAAGTAGAAACATCGGCGAAATATTTCCCAACCAAAACCTGCCTACCTGAGCTACGGTCAACAATTTCCTTTGGGTGCATTTGGTATGAGACCCTTTACATTTTATTTTTCAAAAGCAAAAACAAACCTAATACAATCTACCCTTATTGCTCCATGAGGCTAGATTAAACGGTTGGCCCCCTATACTTCTCTACCTAATATACTGTTAGGATTAAGCGCTCAACGAGGTTTCTTCTCCTATATTCTAAACGAGCGAGAAACAACCAAGTCGAGTTCGACTATCGACTTCTTTAGTTGAAAAACTTGTGAACAGCGCAAACAAAGCTTTGTGATACAGAAATGCGGCTTTGAAGTATCCTTCTCTATGTGTGACTGAGATTTTGAGCATGTAGAGTCACCCTTCCTTTGATTTCAACTGCGGTTTGGGCATATCGGAAGTGATTCTCCTTTTATTTCTTTGGTCCAAGTTTTGAACGTATTAGGACAATTTATTTGTTCTTTTGGTTAGGATTTTGACCATGGAGACATTCTTTTTGCATTTCGAGTTCATTTTTTGAGTATGCTTGAACCTCTACCCTTTCTATTTTTGGAGACATTTTCTACTATTTTCTTGAAAATAAAGCGCAATGGTATGTACAATAGAAATAGTGTTTGAGCATCCACGCCATTAGCGGGACCACAGCTTGACTCTGTACCATCAGAAGTTCTTGTAAGAAAAATGCATTAGGACCCACGGAGCATGCAGATGAAAAATGGACCTTGCCACAACTGTCAAATTTTCCATGTTTGCCTTTGTCCTCTCTTCTTGAATCCCATCTACGAACCTTGTCACCAATTCGAAATGCAGAAGCTTTGGTTCTTTGTCGACTGCCTCTTCATGTTTTGTTGAACTTCCAATGCTCACATTGTAGACACGATCTCTTGCTCTTGCTAAAGATGTATTGTTTCGTTTATTCTCCTTATCATACGCTCTTCCTCTGGTGGATCTCCTGAAGGGTTGATCAACAGACTCAGACTAGTAGGAAAAAGCTGTGATCCCATAAACTTGGTGGAAGAACGACATGCTAATAGATTTCTTCTTAGTGAGCACAATAGGCCCACAAAAGCATGCACCAAATTTTTGTGCCACGACTTTTGTTCTCTCGTGACTTCTTAATGATTGTAGCAGGGCTTTTATTTGATGATTCCAATGAGCCATTACCCCTGGGGATGACAGGTGATTGAATGTCGAGTGCTATTAGTACCTTGTGAGAAATCAACCATTCTTTGGATCAGGAAATCGGCGGCTTCATTGTTAGTGATTATTTTCCTTGGACAACCAAACCGAGATAGGATGAAGTCTTCACAAGGAACCTAATAATAGCGGAATCGGTGGCATTCTAGTGGGTATAGCTTCTATCCATTAGTGAAGTAATACGTAGCGCGATCAGGATCCGTTTGTGTTGCCCGGAAAAGAAGGGTAAATTTCCCCCGATTAAGTCTAGGCCCCATTACGGGAAGGGACCTTCAACGGTGAAGTGGGTTGTGGGGAAGGTGGAGAGTTTTCTTTGCCTTCAAAGATGCGGCATTGTGGCAAGTGGTTGTCATTTATGGACATCGTTGAATAGTGTGCGGTAATGTATTCAGCCACCGGCATTTTATTTTACGGTGGCTTTCCAACTCGGAGTGGCCTCCACACTCCCGACATGAAACTCCTATTTGACATTTTCAACTTGAGTTTCGAACCCGAGACACTTCGACTGATAGGCCATTTGGATTTTTCAGGTACTAGATTCTCATTCGAGAATGCGGTAGTTTCTAGCTTTGAGTTTTTATGAATACGCCTTGGTTTTGGACGGTTGGAGGAGCTTTGAGGTTAATAAAGAGCATTAAGGATGTCGATATGCCAGGATAGTTTGAAGAAAGCCTGCTCCTCAACGATCGGATAGGACAATCCCTCTTTGCTCATCCAAGGCATTTATCATATTAATGTCGAAGACCCATAGTTGATTCGGCCATTAATGGGCAGGCCTTGACCTTTTGATCGATTTAGTGGGCTTTGTTCAAGGTCGTATTCTAAGATAGTAGCGATCCATTTCCCCATATTTCCCATCGAAGTTCTGGGACAGAATATCTTTGACCACTATATTTGTACAGCAATGGTGTGAGAATGAAGAATGTACACCCTAAAGTCCTTTAAGGCTAATCGAGGCATAGGCCTACTTTCATGATGTTGTACTTTGAGGTGCATCTCTTAAAACTTTCTTGAAGAAGATATAGAGGTACATTTCATAACCTTCGAATTTTTCTGAAGCCATTTGCAACTGTTGTGTGTTGGAAGCAAATGAAAAGATCATAAAATCTTTTGAGAAGTCGGTGATAAGGATAGGGGCACCGAGTGAGTGCAAGTTTCTTGACTCAAAAATATTTCTTGGCTTCAACAATCCACTTAATTCTGCACCTTTCTTTAGCATTTCGGTCATTTTTCTAAGGTGCTCGGCAAGGTTGGGAATGAACCTCCTAAGGAAGTTGATCTTCCCATTGAAGGGCCCTTAACTCACGATGTTTCTTGGGTATTGCTGATTTGGGTATTCCCTCAACTCCACCGCGTAGGTGCATCAGATACTTTTCTCGAAGATATGATGTGACCAAAGTTTACCTTCTTGTAACCCAAGGTTTTCTTCGGGTTCAGGATAAGACCATACCTTCTACATTTTTTGAAAACTTTCACCGGATGTTTTCAAGTGTTCTTCTTCGAGTTTTAAGAAAAGAGCAGTCAAATTGTCAAAGAAAATAACTATGAAGTGTCCTATCTCCTGCGGCTTCCCCATGTCCATCGCTCTGGAAGGTGGCGCAGCCTGTCAATCCAAAAGCATTTCACATGAAAGGGTGCCCCCATGGAGTGGTAAATGTTGTTTTGAGTTGATCTTACAGGGTACGATATCTGGTTATATCACAGAAAACCATCAAGCGAGGAGATGATTTTAGAGCCCACCACCTTTTGCAAGATGTGTTCCATTCTAGGCAGGGGTAGTTGTCTTTCGGGGAGGCTGTTGAGGTTTCTAAAGTCTATGCATAACTTTGATCTCCCTAATTTTCTTCCTCATAGCCACTAGGTCGTACCCAATCAGAGAAACCTGCGGGAACTATTATACTGCATCGTACATCTTCTTAATCTCTTTCTGTTGCGGGAAATTGTTTTGGATTGATCCTGCGGGTTTAAATACAGAAAGGCTTCGATTTTCCTTCAATGGTATCTTGTCTTGAATGATGTTGGTGTCATATGCTAGAAAGTCTTCATAGCTCTCCATGCAAACACGTACATGAATTCCTTGAACGAATTCAGTGTATTTTCTTCATGTTAAAAGCGGTATAGACTTATATAGATTTGATCCTTTTGAGTTTGTCTTCGGTGCCCTATGTTGCATTCTTCCACATCAAAATCAACATGTTCTATTGTGGGATTTTTTTCTACGTCATCAAAGTAAAAAAGGTCTTCTAAGGGTGCCAGGCCTATGGGTATGTTCTTATCTTTGGCCTGCAGCACCTCTACCTCTTCGGTGTCTGCGTTTTCACAATTTTCGGTTGGATTTCCAGTTTGCTCAGAAAAAGAATTTATTTCTATGTTACAGGGTGTTTCTTGTTCATCTGGGGGATCCTCGCTTGGGCAGCTGTCATCAGAAATCGAGTCTAAATCAGAAAATTCAAACTCATTCCTGCCCACCAGGAAATCTTCGATCTGTTTGTCTCCTTCAAAGACCTGCCAATATTTTTCATTGTCTGGCACTGCAGGCCTGAATTTGGCTTGGATGATGATCTGTTGGTCAACTGGGCTCTTAGGATATGAGCTAGCTAGACAAGCTAATCCATTTGCAATTGCATTTTGACCCCTAGGAACGAACGCTAATTCATATTCAACAAACGTTTTCAGCAAATCCAGAGTGTCATTCCTGTATGCCCTAAGCCTGGGGTGTTTTGCTGAATACTCACCATTCACCTGTTTGATAACTAACTCAGAGTCTCCTCTCATAGCTATCCTATGGGCTCCTAATTTCTTCAATAAATTCAGACCCAGGATGAGAGCTTCATACTCTACAATGTTATTTGTACATCTGAAGCACAGATTGACAGCGTGGCTCTCTGCATGATCATTTTCTGTGTTACGCAGCCACACCCCTGCTCCAGCATTGTTTCTGGTACAGGACCCATCGAAATTCATCTCCCACAGGGGTTTGCCATTATGTTGCGCTAGAGGGTCTGTACTAGGTTGCGGGATATCTTGTTCTTCACGTGATGTGTTAGTTTGAAGGATGTGACTAACGGGCTGACTGCATTGCGTTCTTGGCTCATTCTGAGTTAGGCCCCCACCGCATATTATACAGGTTTCACTACTGTTTTCTTCTTCAATTTCTTCCAGGGTAGCCATTATGTTCAGGTCTGTGCTACCGGCCTCTACGTTTGTACCCATGTTTCTAGATTCTGACTCCCCCAAGGATTGGTCGTTATAAATGATAAAAGAATCTAGGTCAGTGTGCAAAGAGTACAATGGTGAATTCTCAGGCTTCTCGGGGCTACTGACTAATAATTTCATCTGAGACTCTCTATACAGTCTTCTAAGTTGGCCAAATATAGGGACAGTGGCATAAGAGCCGTCCATCTGCATTGTTCCTTGCAGTTTGGCTCCCCATGATCTGGATAGTAACATGCCATACTTAGGTGGCACATCTGCCACCACCACATCCATGACCATACATTTGGCAGGAATCTGGGTCAAACTCACACATAATTCTTTGATTAGGCCTAGGCATTTTACTCTGCTAGAATCGAATGAGTATAAGTCCTTGTAGGGTCTAGTGATTTCTAGGCCTAGCCTTTCCATCACTACCTTAGGCATTAGATTGTGGGATGCACCAGAGTCATGCATGGCATTATGAAGGATCTTGTCATGAATGTTGTGACTGACATAGAAAGGTGGAACTACCCCTTCCTGAAACTTTCCCTCAATTTTTGGACCAAAGAGTAGGGCTGGTTGATCATCATTCAGATTTACAGAATCATTTATTTCTCCTAGATTCAATGCTTTCAAAATTTGGCCTTTATATACATCTTGAGCGGCCAGTTCAGATAATGGTATAGAGATTTTGATTTTTGCAAGTTCACTCTCTAGATTGAAAGTGGACTAGACCTTTGTAATGCTCAATTCCGTTTTATTTGCTACTGCTTTAGTAGCTGAATCGGTTTGTGATTTCTCACTATGTACAGGGTTGGGAATCGTTTTATCAGGAGCACTGGCTGCAGTGCTAGTGCTGCTAGCTGGTAGGCTTGGTTTTTCAGTGTCTTGGTTGTCTTTTTCTTTGTGTTTACCAGAACTTTCAGCTGCTATTTTGTTATCTGCAGCAGATGCTTTAGAGGATTTATCAAGTCTTTTCTTGATGGTTACCTCAGGAGTTTTGGCTTTGGAAGTATCTTGGATTTTCTTGCTCCTAAGTTCATATTGTTCCCTGACCTGTAACATGGCATTTTCAAATCCTAATCTGTAATCCTCAGTTTCCAACCATTCCTCATCCCAATAAGAGGGTGAGGGTTGGTCTTCCCCTGAATCATAGTTAAGGACTGAGTCCTCCGTTTCAAACATGTTAATTGCATCCCCTCCAGACTCTTCTATAATTCCCCCATCCTCATCTAAAAAGTTTTGGAATGGGGGAATAACTTGTTGATCTGATTCTTTTTGCCTATTGGGAGCATTGTTGTTCCTTCTAAAGTTTTGGTTCTGATTTTGGTTCTGGTTTCTGTTCTGATTGCTAACTGTGACAACCATCTCCTTCATCATTTGTTGTAGCTCTTCCAAGTTTTTAGACAATTTTTCATAGTTTGGATCGGATGTGGAAGCTACATTATCATCCCTATAGGTTACCCTCCTCTCAGACCTCAGTCTTGCTCTTTTCTCAATCAAATTGGCTTCTATGTTTACAACCCCTTTCTGCATATCTTCCAATGTGGTGTATTCTTTATCCCTAAGCTCATAGGCCATGTCAGCATCAAACCCATCAGGGTATTTTGCTAAGGCCATACCTTGTGGAGGTTTCATATGTGGAGGGAGAGCATTGTAAATGCTGTTAAATCTTGTTGTGTAATCATGGACACTCTCTCCTACATTTCTTTTCAGGCTCATGTATTCGGCTAGGAGTTGGCGAGGGTTTGCCCTGGCCTCCCATTTTTTTATGAAGGTCTGATATAACGCAGGGAGATCTGGGATACTGCCAGGAGGTAAGCCCTTAAACCATTTCTTTACATCACCTCCTAGGATTTGGGCAAAGATTCTCATTTTGATCGACTCATTGTCAATCTCCATGTAATCAAAGGAATCCTCCATTTTATCTACATGTTGTTGAGCTGTTACGGACTCTTTTGCAGTAAAGTGTGGGATTTTTGACTGATAATCATTGGGTAAGGGTAGCATAGGCTGAGATAAAACTAAAGGTGCGTACCAAGCTACCATGATAATGTTCTGATGGGGTCAAGCAGCTGGTATTTGGATGACAGGAATATTCAGACCAGTAGAAGTCTGTTGAGCAGATCTAGGGTGGGAGAGCCCCAAGTTTTGAAGGGAGTGAAAATCAGGTGGTGTAGATGGAGGGGTTTCTCTATTCCTAGTGTTTTGACCACTGTTAGATGGTGTGCTATGAGGCTCAAGGTCTTGCTGGTTTAGGTGATTGACTGACTTGGTTCTTGATAAACTGTTAGGTAGGTCTAGGTCAGGGAGAAAAGGTGCTAGAGCTGTTAGGTTTCCTGGTGCAGAATTAGCTCTAAGAATGCGTCTGGAAATAGTTGGTCTGTTAGGTGTAAAAGCTCCTTTGAGGATACTCTCCGGATTGTCAACTATTTCAGGTGGGTTAGGGTTGGGATAAGCTCTCGTGTAAATGGTTCTAAAAGCCAGAATGTTATACTTCTACCTAAGCAGCTTAACCCTTCTTGTTACTTCTTTTGTGGTTAATGTTGTTTCAAAGGTTGGTCTCCCAGTGGAGTCTAATGTGAAACCAAGATAATCAGCAGGCCTATTGATCACCAATGGAGTCTTTGATCTTTTAGGAACTATGGAGTCGCTAGGTGGATGATTTAGGGTATGTCGAAAGGGTTACACTGTCCACCATAGTGCTCAGGCACTATCACCTCTCAAGAATAACCTCAGAACACAACAAACTCTCACCAGAGATTGACTGGGAGGGCATTTACCAGATATTTCACCTACTAAAGAGGATGAGATCTGGAGGCTACCTGGCCCTGTCCAGGCTCCGTCTAAGAGTATGGTGGTTATTCAGTAATGGAGGTCAATTCAAGAAAGGAGTGACTTACTGTCAACCTAACCGGAGTTCTAAGTTTCTGTGTCTGTAAGAATGTTTAAGGTGAAATGCACTCACTTCCCTAGTGGAGTCGCCATTATGTTGGGGTTCCCATGTTTTGGCCAGGTTGATAGAGACCAAAAGATGAGACAACATAGAACCACTTTGGGACCTTAGGATCTAGCCCACCTAGGTCCAGAGAGGGATCTCTCTATGGTAGTCAAAGGTTTATGTCTTTGAAGCTCGGATGTTATGATTTTAGGCTAGTTATATGCACAGGGTTTGTTTGTTGGTTTATGTTTGGTTGTTGGGAATCAGGAATGAAGGGTCCAATATGAAACAAGGGTGAGCAAAGAGGAAACTAGAAAAAGATAGATAATTCAGGGAACATCAGAGCCATTGGGCAATGGAGTCAAGAAAGGATTTACTTGTGTTCAATGTGCAAGCTTTCAATTGGGCTAGTCATCTAGAGCATTTGGATCGTAAAGATGGTTGATGGAATGGAACATTAAGGACTGAAAGTAAGTGAAGGGGAAACAACCAATTCTGTCTATAGATCAGGTCAGAGGTCATTTAACTCCAGACCTGCTTGGACAAAACCGGAGGCAAGACAAGGGATCTTAGAAAGGCTTAATAAGATGGAAATATCCTAGTGAGGCGGAGACAGGGTCCTAGACCTCCTAGTGTTCTCAACACATCCAATTGAATCCTAACAAAAACATCTGAACATAGACTTCATTAATTCATACATCAGAGAGCAGGCAATAACATCCACTACACTGGTTAAATCAATTGAAATCAATCTTCAGATACACATATAAGCAGAAAACATAGAGGGCTGGGAGAGCAGCAACATAAGGTACCTATCAAGGTTAAATCTTATGCCAAACTTCTGATGCGAGCCTGAAGAAACGTAATGAAATGAAAGCAAGTCAATCACAAATACAGAGAAAGGGAAACATCACCAGCTGCTTTAGATCAGGATCCAAAGAAATATGCTTTTCATATTAAAAACAACACCAATCAGGTACATCATAGCCCATAGCTTGAGCATTCAGTCTGAATACATCAGATCTCAGCCTATCTTACAATATTACACAGAGAACTTGTCTCAAGAGGAGAAATGCTTGCGTTTCACTGATATCTCATCAACAACCAACAACAACGTTTCCTCCTGTGATTTATAACAGAGGATGAACCTAAGATTGACTGAGGGAGTAGGTGAACATTGAATGTGTCATTAAACACAAAGCAGAGAGATAGGGCCGAGGCCCATTCTTGTGAATACTGAGTATTTAATGTCTGTCACCTCTATATGTAGGGATGATCTTCTTTAGATTTACCTTTGCACTTTGATGCACTCTCGTGGCCATACTTTGTTGTACTTGTGGGGAATAAAAAAATGGTGCACAACTGCTGAGAGGTCTGCTTCATAAATGTCTGACTGTTTTTGAACTGTAGTTAGGGTGGAAATTCTTTCAGGGACATTCTGCATAATAAGAGCTATATGGGTACCCTGTACATGATGGAGAAAAGCATTCTGCTGATGAATAAACCCAGATGGTACCTGCTACTGTGCTCAGGATCCTTTGGATCAATCCTCGGGGTCTTCAAACTGCTGCTTTGCCTTCTAAACCTCTGATTAAAGGCTCAAGATCGTCATTAGCTCGCCTTAATCTTCCTTTTGCTCTGTACTAAAACACTCTGCCGCTCCATTTTGCTTCTGACAGGGTAGCTCGGGTTTTAATGGCGTTAAAAGGTTTCCAGTGTTTGAAATCTGCCTTTTCCTTAATGCGAATCCTGCCAGCCGCTTTCTTTGACTATCCCACGGCAGTACCAGCTCTCGGATTTAATTTTGTCCGCACAGCTTGCCATGTAGAATCATGGTGGTCTTCTACCTTTAGAGACTCTGCAAAACAACAAACATGTGAGGGAAACCATGGATGTGAATGATGGAGGTGGCGAGGACGCAACGTGGATGCAGAGAATAGCAATACAGATGAAGAACTGGGGCAAAATCGTGAAAAACGGTGACAGATTGCTCTGGCGGAGGTTTGGCGGAACACAGAGTAACTACATGAAAAACAAATGACAACGTTAAACAATACGAAAAGAACCAACTATACGTCATGGACAGGGAGGGAGTACGGAGGGTGCACGTGGAGCTGACGTGGCGGGACCGGGAGACCATGGAATATTCAACGGTGGGTGGACGAATCAAGACCGTCGATCGTGGCGGAGATCAACGGGTGGAGATCTGACGGCTGAGTGTGATTCCGCTGCGAGACATGGACCAGACGATAACGCGTGGGGAATGGGCGGTTTTGCCGCCGTACAAAAGACACGCGTCGATAGTTGTATGGATTCGCTCCGCGTTCGGGAAAAACCGCCCCTCGCCCAAAGGCGGTGCGGAATACACCGGCTGTTTTTGCAATAGTGCGGGGCGGGGTCCACTGGCGGAGAGGATGTGGACCGTCAGATTGACATGAAAATAGACGACGATGGCGCCATATGGGAAATGAACGGAGAAACACTGGCGCTGGGGATCTAATTAACACCGTCCGATCAGATGAGATCTACGGCTGAGGCTGCGCCCGTAATGGTTTGAAATAAGCGCCTTCCTGCCAGTGGGTGGTTCCAGCGCAAGGTCTCATGGAGGAAAGAGGTGCGGGGCTGCGGCTGAGGGGGCTAAGGCTTGATATAGTGGAATTTATCATTTTGTTTCAATTTTAATGCATTTCCAGGCCCAGGGAAGGTAACGATAGGGGGGTGAAGTGGAAATTCGAAGGAACAAAGGGTGATGGTGGGGTTTAGATAGGATTTGGGGGGAATTTAAGGGGATAATGGAGGGATTAAAGGGAAAATTTAACAAAGGGAAAATAGATGTTGTGATGGTGAATTTTGCCAGGATATAGGGGTAAAAGAGGGAGTAATAGGTCCCTTTGAGCAATGGATCAGCAGAGAGGATTTGTGTTGGGCACAGCTCATAGAGACTTCAAGGAGGATGAGTTTTCAGGGGAGAGGCATTCCTTGAAGGCTCCATAATAATCTAGCCCCCCAGCTTGCTTGTCAAGAATTTCATAGGGGGGCTAACATGTGAAATCTAGATGATTAATGGGATTTTTTGTGTCCAAAGCTGAAATTCATGTTGATACTTCGAAGGTTGAGGCTATCATCGATTTACCTCCTCCTTCCACATTCTGCCAACTCCAAAGTTTGCAAGGGAAAGCAAAATTTCTGCATAGATTTATCCCAAACTATGTTGAGTTAACAAAAGGTTTTACCTGATTGTTGAAATAGAATGTTCCTTTTATTTGGGATGAGATTTCTAATCGATATTTTGATGCTCTAAAACATGTGTTAACCCATGCACCGTTATTGCATCCACCCAATTATAATCAGGACTAATTTTTATACCTAGCAGCCTCTGATTCCACCATTGCAATGGTTCTAGTTCAAGAGGATGAATTTCACAATGAACATGTGATTTACTATCTAAGTCGGAATCTGAATCTGACTGAAATTAAGTATTCACATGTGGAAAAATTGGCCTTGGAAGCAGTTCAAGCTGTCCAAATATTTCGTCATTACATATTGTTACGCAAGACCACTATGGTTTCTAATTGCAACCCAATGATGTATATTTTGACAAAACAATTACTTGGGGGAAAATACTCTAAATTAATTGTCATCCTACAAGAGTTTGATTTGGCATTCGAAAAATCTAAATCAAAGAAGTCGCTCATATTTGCAAAACTTATGTGTGACTTTCCCAATACTGAAACGGAAATTGTGGTAGAGCATCCCATTGCAAATGAATCTCTATTTCTTATCAGTACGTTAGATCCGTGGTATGGATATATCATCATTTATCTTCAAACCGAAACTTTTTGACCTGGAATTTCACGTTCACATCGACGCAAAATTCGGTATCAATCACACTATTTACTGTCGTGGTGCAAATTCTATCTTTTAATGCTCTATAACTCACGAAGAGGCTGAAAGGGTTTTAAATGATTTCACTCTGGAGCGTGTGGTGGTCATATGTCTGGGTATGCCATAACCCAAAAGATATTGTGTGCTGGCTATTTTTGGCCGTCATTAGTCAAAGATTGTATTCTTGCGGTCCGAAAATGCCATAATTGCCAAATTTTTTATCGTAAGATGTGTGTGCCTCCAGCTCCTCTTCACCCCATAATTTTTGTCATTCCTTTTGCGAAATGGGGCATTGATTTCATTACATGTAACCCTCACTCGGCTGGGGGGCATGGGTATATTATTCTCGTAGTAAATTACTTTACCAAATGGGCCGAGGTGATGCCTACATTCATGGCAGATAGAAAAACTACAGCTACATTCGTATTCAATCATGTGATTGCTTGTTTCGGTGTACCCCAAGCTAGTATCATTGATCATGGGAGTCATTTTCGAAATATAATGATGACCGAACTTTCCAATCAACTTGGCCTGCGTCATGATAACTCTACTCCATATTAACCGCAGGATAATGGTCAAGTTGAAGCCGTTAACAATGTTTTAATGACTATGATTAAACTGATTATCAAAATTCACAAATTGAATTGGCATACCATGCTTTTTCAGCACTATGGGCATACCAAATGTCAACAAAAACTGCTACAGGGTTCACTCCTTTTCAACTGGTTTATATTTTAGAAGTTGTGTTACCTATTGAAAGCAAAATACCGTCACTCCAATTAGCCATAGAGTTACTACCAGCTACCTCTGAAGAGGAAAAATGCTCTTTGTACTTAGCACAATTAGATGAGACTCGGCGTGTCGCTGCATTAGCTACCAAAGCTCATAAGAAACGTATTAAAGCTCAGTATGATCGAAGTGATACACCTCGTGTTTTTCAGAAGGTTACCTAGTCTTAGTATATGATCGAGCTAACTATAAGCTAGAAGCTGAGAAATTCGAACCAATGTGGCATGGTCCTTACATTGTCAAGCGAGTGCTTGCAAAAAGGACCTATGAATTGACTGATTATGATAGGGTCTCCTTAGATAAGCCCAGAAATGGTGTTTATTTGAAGAGATATTATACTTGATTCTTGTGTGAATATCTCACTTGTATATTAGTTATTCTTCTAGTTAATGTGCCTTAGATTAGATAAGTGTGCCTAGTTTAAGTTTGTTTTTACTACTATCACTGCTTATCTTGATTACTCTTGATATTGCATATGTCGACATCCCTTCAAATGTGCATTGGTTTTGCTGATGGTGCTTGTCGTAGTACACGGAATATTTCTTCCGCGTATTGGGTTATATATTCACCCACTGATGAGTTAGTTCTATGCATGGGGTAAGCCTTAGTCAAATAATGAACAATATTCTAGAGTACAGTGCAGTGATTGAGATATTATCTGATGCCATTTCATTTGGTATTTGACGTTTTATCATTAGGTTAGATTCAGAACTCATTGTATTACATTTAAACAGAGTATATGCAGTTAAAAATCCAGTGTTACTGAGATTATTTTTGAAGGTTCATCTCTTGGAAAGACAATTTTATTACATCGAATATCAACTCATTTCAAGAAATTTAAACACATTGGCTGATACATTAGCTAATCGTGTTTTAAATAGACATTTTCAACTTTAAATCAGTAAACCAAAACAACATTCGATACATGTTGAACAAGATAGTCAGAGAAAGTAGTAATATCATAGATAGCATTTTTTCTTTTCAAAAAATATTACATCGTCTGCAATCATAGGTTTAAAACACCTTATAATCTGAAAGATACTGATATAAAAAAACAAAATATGTCAATCCATGATGATTATCCACTATCTGTGGTGATTATCATGATAGTAGAATATCGTATGCGCCACCTCGCACAGGAATCTCCTAAACTGGCATGGAACACCAGTAACATGTCTCTAGAGCTGGAGAAGAATGTCATCTGTCGATGTCTCCAGGATATCTGTAGTAAACCTCTCTAGTTTTCATTCCATATCAGTAAGGATTTCTACTTCCTAATCTTGTGGCTTTACTATAGGCTCTGTTGGCCGCCTTTCAAAGTTATCAATATTGGATGATTAAAAAACAAATAAAAAATGAGATTTAAAACACATACAAATGATTCACATACCTGTTTCGTCCCATTATGCCCCTGGAGTTAAGGACATCCTAGGATCACCTCTGAAATCTATTCCCGCATATGGGAAATCTTCAAATGTGAAGATTTGGTTCTGCAGCCAGATAAAACACGCAACAGTAAACTGAACCACCACACTACCATTTCCACCATGACAGGCCATTAGTGCAACCCAATGTACCATGCAAGGTTCTCTAAGTTCACCAATATCAATAGGAATAAGCTGAGGGGCGAGGAATGGAATCCTCTCCAAAGAAAAAGAAATCAAGATGGTGCCATACCCAAAGTTTTTCAACTTTGCATTTTTTGCTCTGGTTAGTTGGCTTTTCATGTTGGCCAGTACCCCTTCGCACCAGTTGAAAATGGTGCCTCTGAAACATTCAACTGTGGTCTGCATCTGAAACTTGGTGGCCACATGTGGAGCCGCACTTCCACACAACCTGGTTATTGTGAATGCAACTACTTTAAGACCAAGTATCAAGATAGTCTTTATATTAATATGATTATCCTTTGGATCTGCTACCTCACTACAAAACTCTTGTTTATAACTAGAAATGGGTAGGCCACCCTGCCTTGCTCCAAACAAGGATATATGTTCTCCTCTTTTCGAAATTCCAGTGAGAAAGTAAATATCTTCGAGCTCGAGTTTGAGCCGATGATCGCCAATGATAAAGAATTGATCTTGAGCATCCCATTTTTTCACTAACCATGTCATTAGTTCCACCTGTGCCCTCATGCCTTGAATTTCCCAAAACTTATACAATCCACAATTTCTAAGCACATGCATTGTAGCTGGATCATTCATAGTTGTATCGTCTGTATCTTCATGCTCACATTCTCTCCAATCTAGCATGGTGGAATAGTATGCAAATGGATGCATTTGAGGATTAGAAGCTTTTAGAGTGACAAATTTTAACCAATTTTGTGAGAAATTTTCAATTTTCATTTGGTCATAGCGCCTCCGCAGTTTTTGTGCAGAGACAGTGCGGACGTCCGCACGAGCTCTACACGAAAACCGTGGTAGCCCGATAATTTTCCTTTGAGAAAATTATCGGGGTCCGTAGGTAACACATGTATGACCCACAGACCCTGAGAGAAGAATTTTGAACACAATTTCTCCTCAAAAAATTATTTTAAGGCCTAAAGAGAGAATTTGATTGGATTAAAATGAAGAGAATAGTGTTGTGGATTACCTGTTTCTGATGAATCTTGATTTGAGCAGTAAGTTCTCCCGTTATCAACTCCGGAAATTTTTCTGCCAAAAGCTCTCAATTTACAACTTTAAAGGCAAAAGGTGAAAATGACTTTGTTAAACTCCTTTTTATAATATTTTTTGAATGAATAAAATATTATCTTTTATTTATTTTCCACTTTAAAAAGTAATTTATCGATGTTTTTACTTATTGGAAATATGTATGTTTTATCTTTCAAGTTTTTGTGCAGAATACAGGTTTTTTTGGTGAAAAGAATTATTTGGATGATGAGTACACTTTTATCACTTTTTCGGGCTCTTGAAGATTACGAAAAAGTGAAAGCCTTGACTATTCAAACTCGTTAAAGGAAGTGAACAGTCGTCCCTTCAGTATAATTTTACCCCTTTTCTAGACTGAAATGGACTATTTATGAAAAACGTATACGTTGACTATTCATGGTCAATAGATTTCTCTCTTGTATTATTTTGTCTTTTTTTGGGCTTGAGAGACTAAATTTACGAAAAAGTACACCCATAGAGTTTACTTATGTTTTTCTTCTGACTCCCTAAAACTGAGAAACACCGAGTTTCACCTATATTGGACTCATTAAAACTTAATAGTGAAGGACCTGTCGATTACAAATAGGAATGAACCACTCCTTCTTAGGGTTTGATTTTAATACTAATTTGAACTCATCCGAAGGATGAGATTACACAAGAAGAAAATGTTATCCTCCTCAAGCTTGCCAAAAATAAAGAGGTACTTGCCAGTAATGGTGTAGAAAAAGAGAGAAAATGAATCCCGTTGTTACCCTTGTTTTAAAAATCAGTATACCACTCTTGAACACTACACTTTTGTCACACTTGTAACTGGGTTGGGAAAATCCTTTGTCTAACAGTTAATCAAACCATATTGAAAGTCTTCAGCTAGTTTCTAGGTATTATCTTTAGGTCAATTGTTACCAAACCATTTGCAATGTTGTTATGTGTTCAAGAGACAGTTCAAATAAACCATTCATTGCAAACATTTGTCTCCATTCACGTTGACCATCCTAAGTGAGTCCTTGCTAAAAAAATTCCTCAAAACTTGATCTAATGGTTTCGTGTCGTGGGCTTTCCTATGACAGGTCGCTTTCTATCGACGACAACTCATCATCTAGAAAGTTGATCTAGAATCCTATCAGTACCTTGGGATTTGCATGCCCTAATGGCAGGTTTCTCACCTTCGACAATAGGTTGCATCATTGCCCTTCGATCGAATTATTCCATGAAGTGTTCGACTGCAAATCATTCATTCACACTTCATGGATTGTATTGAGTACTTTGAGAGCCATTGTCATTATTGGTGGTTTCTCTCACACTTGTTAACATTTTACATCATTGACTGGTAATCAAGTGGTTTCTACCATGTTCGACTTCAACACAATTAATCACATGGACAGAATCGTACTAGTTCGGGAAGCAGAAATCAAGACCCTGGATCTAGTTTCCACCATCCAGGCTGCGAGGAGTTTTATTATTCATGATACAGTAGACTACTTATGACAGATGGCTGCATCCATGCTGTGTATACTATTGATGTAATTTTAAAATCATATATGTACCAGAACATGTAGTTAGTTTTGATCTGATTATGGGAATTCCTACCTCAGCAATGATATACCTACATATGTTTGCATTGATTTTTTTTATAGGTTTTCGACCGGTATGTCGGAAATCCAATCCTCAGAAAGATAAAGCACTTCACTCTTCATAACTAACTCAGACTTCGCGCTTTAGGGGGAAATCTGTTACACATTATTCTGTCACCATGACATTTGACTGTATATATAGGTCCATCGCTACCTATATTATGCTCCCTTAGAAGTCAAAAACCCTAATGTTCCTAAACCAAGTCTTGGAATTGAACAAAAGCTCATTAAAAACTTTAAAAGTCTAATTCCAAACTTTTCCTAGCCCTTGCCTGTGGTACCGCGAATACTTGTTCTATAGCCTACGGCACATCCCGCACGTTCTTCTTATAAAACTTGCTGACCCCCATAAAAGGTAAAATAAAGGAAAAATTAAGCTCTAGAATCCCAGCTCGTCGAATATTCTCCCAACTGGAAGCTTCTAGAAGCACGTTCAATTCAACATTTATCCTCTAATCATGAGCTCTATCCCTTCACTCCTGGAGTTTATCCCTTGGTATATGGAACTCCAATCCCTTCATAAGAGGAATCCATTCCCCTCTTCATGGAACTAAAACTACCTCCATTTCCTTATAAATTGAGCTCATGTTTTAGTCCCAAGGGTAGAGACACATATGTAGTAATTGCTGAAGAAATTTTTAAGAGAGCATACTCTCTATACTAGCCATTTTTGGTATGAGAATGATCACGCACTCATGTCCATTACTTCATGCTAGTTCAGAGAGAAGAAGGCCTGTCAATATGAGAGAGGATGGTTGTTGAAGACCTCGGAAGAACCTGTATAACATCAAGGTGATAGGTTGTAAGGTTACTTCTTATTAGACAAGATAATACAAATGGATTATATTTTCTCATTGAATTGTTCATGTATCTATTTGAGTAATTCAATTCTTAGATTCCTTGATCACCGAGATAGGTTAGTGTTTTCTCAATAATTATATCTTTCAGGTGCTTTTAATCCTTTTATCTGTCTTTGATTGTAGGTTTCACATGCTGAAGTGACCTCTTTTGGAGCGATTGTATAGAATATTTCGGCAAGCATTGGAATTCAGGTAGGGGCATGTCCTCGTACTTTGTTATTAATAATTCTTAATCACAAATGATATAGAGAAAATGGTTTGCATTTGGTTGTTTGTTTCTAAGTATCCTTAGGATACTAGGGAGATCGTTCTTGTCCACAAGAAGGATTTATCCGCATAACACCTGCATAAATCTGGATCAAAGATTTACAATTCTTAACTCATGTAATCATTACACAAAAGATGAATAAGATATGTACACGGAATCAACACTTATTAGATTAGTCTCCATATCATATATTACATAAATACTTTAACATCTTATTGTCAAGTAGCATGAAATCACCAAGTAAAATTCATGCTTCACATT
The DNA here is from genome assembly GCA_034641835.2 of Pinus albicaulis. Taxonomy (NCBI): domain Eukaryota; kingdom Viridiplantae; phylum Streptophyta; class Pinopsida; order Pinales; family Pinaceae; genus Pinus; species Pinus albicaulis. The sequence goes on from CM076578.1 coordinate 682,954,784, forward strand.
TACATATGCATGTATATCATAAAATGTTTTATAGTTTATCATAGAGAGAAGGTTTAGAAAATTTTTCCTTCTCCTTTTTCTTATAGGTCACATAATTCAGTCAACGCCATTTCCCATGCTATAGTTTTCTCATGATGAATATTCCTTTACCAACCACGTGTATCTTATATTTTTATTGTCATCATTTTTGTGGATGAATTAGTTGTCAAGTTATCTAGGATACATATTCATGTACAACTTTACCATACAACTCCTATCACTGTGACCTATGCATATATAACCCTTTCAGTTATTATCAAAATCTTGATATAGAAATTTCATCATGGAACTTTACTTTATTTTAGTCGTTTCCAATTCTACACTAACCATTATGCCCAAGTCAAACCCATGCTTCACTGATCATGGTCCTGTCAAAAATCATCCTATTCTTGTGTTAATCAAGAAGTATTTTCTTCAGTGTTTCTACCCACATTCACATTCCTAGCTTACCAACATATTTTTTTGATCAATATCCTTCCATTTACTACTCACTTACAAAATTTTGATATCTAGGCTAATAATTACTTAGGGGGGGTGAATCAGTAATAGTGAGGTTCTTAAGATTTAAGGTACATTATTAAATTTAATTTTACTTTTTCCAGTTACGTGTGACAATATTCACACATATATATATATATACATATATATATATATATATATATATATATATATATATATATATATATATATATATACATTTAAATGTAAACCATTCACATGAGCACACAGTCCATCAATTGAGCAACACATACATATTGACATAGGTATTTTTACATGGAAACCCAAAGGGAGAAAACCACCAATTTGTTTGTTATTATGATGTAAATTAACCACCAACTTAGTCACATCAAGTTATTTGTGAGCACCCACTCACAAGAGTCTCCAACCCCTTCAAGATAGAAATCAACCACTTTCCAAGGGGCACCAACCTCTTATGAATGCAGACCACTACTCGCTCTAGCCTTTGCTATGATTTTCATACAATTTTCAGATTGAAAACAAAGGTTAATACAAATGCATAGAAATATGAACTTGATTAGTTGCGCCACACAACACTTTTCCTTCTGATCTACGAGTCCTCCTTTGCTCTGCACACTTCACTTCTCAAGTTGATTTTTTCTTGGCCCTCAGTTTTCTCACGAGTGACTATTAGTTGTCGAAATCCCTTTGGATCACCCTCTTCACGCTGCTCTAAACACATTCCCTCACAACAATGATGTATTCCCCCCACATTGCATGACTAAAATCCAATTTGTTACTCTCCTTGCATGAGTGATTTTACGTTGTCTCAGTTGTCCTCCTACTGTCTACGCAACACAGATCCTGAAAGTGTGCTTCTGCATGGATTTCCATGTTTTTTGTTCCATTAAGGTGAAAGGTCACTAAAAATTAATTAAACTATGGAAATGGGATTTATTCACTCAACTGTCGTAGTTACATTAAATCGAATAATGGGCATGTCAGTGTCCCCTCATACTAAGAAATAAATCACAGTCTTACTTGCACACTAAAGACGTACCTCCATTTAATATTACCTTCATAAATAACTTGTTCCTCCATTCCTCTTAAATTCCCATAGATCTCAAAATGTACTTTAGATATGTCTCTCCTTTATTCTTTAGTTGCAGTACACCATCAAAGCCTACAAAATCACTCATATGGTGACCCTGAGCTATTTTCTTCAATTAATTCCTCATGGTGTGCAGGTGAAAATAGAGGAGGTTTGTGTTGTTTGAGGCAAGCTTACAAAATAAAATTTCATCTTGGTTCATCTCCTTTCTCGAGCTAGTAGTTCTTTGCAGCCACCATTAAACTAATGGCACCAACTTGAATGTTCAAATTTACTCAGCTACTCCAACCTTTCTTATCACAACTGTTTCCATGAAAAATTTGGTACTCAATCCCCAAGAGTTTCCGACTAATTTAACCTTTCATGTGCCCCATGATCTTAATAATAGGCCTAAATCCCTTTTTAATAAGTTTTTTCCAAATTGCGCTAGTAAATAAAACTCTCGGTGCTTTTTAATTTTATTATAGAACCCTACTAATTTTGTTGAATCTTCTTTATATCCTTTCTCTTGGCGCCTTTTTTCTCTTCATGCCATAAGACTAGGTGTTGTGACCATCGGATAAGCCTTTAGGCGCTAAGCCTCATTATGCCCTTCATGGGCCAAATTCCCTTTGTTAATGGCTCTATGCCATTGGTATCATTTCTATGAAAAATAACGAAGGCTTGGAGTTGAGGCCCAAGCACCCAAATCCGACACTTTTCTCCCTATGCCACCCATTTGCACTTCCTTATAAAATTTTGGGCCCCATACCTCCGGGATGAGCTTTCAGGTTGGGTCCACCTGGCTCCATTCAATTTGCTACTGTTTTGTGCATTATGAGATTGACATGGCCGATTTGTGCTGCCTGACGTTTCCGATTTTTACAGCATTGATAAACCACCAAGCTCCAACCAATGGGATGATGTCATGTTAATGTCACCTATGCCACCTGTCGTCCTGTGAGTGGTCCATGTGTCCACCAAAAATGAGCCTTTCAGATACCCAAAAATTCCAACACTTCCTGCCATATGTCACATGCCATGTCATGGTTACATAATCCTCGAACCACTGTTATGGTGTGACTTTTCCTCTGTCAAAGGAGATAGAAGGGTCCTATGGCCCTTGGGATTTGAACTGATTTCCTTTGTTAAACATTTAAGTTTTCCCAAATTTTTCTTTATTCTTTCGTCGGGTTAGCTCTCCTTTGCACTACAAATTTTTTATACCTTCAGGCTTGCCCTTAGTGGGCTGAGCTATTGGAGTGAGGACCTCCCGCTCACATCCTTAGCCAATTAAAAACATATCTGATGCACTATGTGATTCTCATCAACCAACTCAATTGCATCTTGATGCATATCTTCTACACATTGTTATCCAACCTATGGAGTACATCTGCCGAGGTAACTTCATCAGGATGGTGTCATATTTTGGCATTACCACACTCACCTTATTTGAGTACTATAACAAATCCATCGACACAATGTTGTGGGGGGTATTACCATTTGGGTGAGATCGCATCTGTCGACCAATAAAAATACTTCACATGTCTTTCTTTGTTGCACCATGTATGCTCAATCATTTTTATGTCAACACCACTAACCATTCTCCTATATTTTGTAAATGCACCAAACTTGGGTTCGTTCCAGAAGGGTCTCCAAGCATTTATTTTTGCAATAGTTTGACTTGGGGTATCAAAAATTTGACTCACTCTATCTCTTAAACCAGGAGGCCATTTTCAGACTTCAATTTTCCATTGGAAAGTTGTTTCGGAACAATATCCAAATCTGCAATCCCCAAGAGCTTAGAGTATCAAATCTGATATCTTGTTGCATAACCTATTCCAAATATTTGGACTCCCATCCAACATAGAAATAATATTATGGCTTCTCCAATAAGCCTACTACTATGATGATTCTCTAGAAAATAGTACAACAACCATGGGACTCCCCCTGAGCTTATGCCAACATATGCTTTCACCAACCTCAATGTTAATATGGTTTATATCAATGACATCATACTAAATGCAACCAACCATTCAAACAGAAATAACTATCCAACAATCTCTCCCATTGGAATTGATGGAAATAGACCAAGCTCCACCTGAAATCAGGCATGGTTACCAATAAAATTCTTCCCCTTTGATATCAATGGAAAAGGATCCTCCTAAAATCTCCCCCTGAAACATTGCAACCTACTCTTCACTCAATCCAAAAAATGAGTGGTTTCCAATACTCATTGTAATTTAGTCATTTGGGTGGAGGAGTCACAACTCCTATCTGCTGTCGAAGATACCCAAAGGATTCTCTTACCAGTGGCTTGTTGAAAATATCTGCTAGCTGCTCCTTAGTGGAAACATATTCATGTCGAACAACATTAGCAACTAATTGTTCTCGCAAGAAATTAAACTAGATAGGAATGTGCCTGGTCTTGGAGTGCATAATGAGATTCTTAGAAATGATGATAGAACTAGTGTTGTCACACATGATTGGAATTAGATCATTCAACTCTACCTTAATCTCCTTTAAGACCTTCCTCATCTAAATAATTTGTGAGCAACAAGTGGAAGCTACAATATACTTTTCTCCAGTAGTTGATAAAAAGATGTAGTATAGTTTCTTGCTGAGCCAAGATACTAAGAAATATCCTAAAAATAATGTTGAACCAGAGGTGCTCTTCCTGTCACCAAAACTTCCTGCTCAATCAACATTAGGATAGGCCTTTATTTAAACTCTCTTCACCTAGCATACGACAACCCATAGTTTGTTGTTCCTTGAAAGTATTTGAAAATACTTTTGGCAACAATGATTTGACTTTCACAAGGGAATGCTTGAAATTTTACCACCAAACCTGCTACTTGCATGATGTCTGGTCTAGATGTTATGAGATACAACAATATTCCTATCATCGATCTATATACAGTCTGATTTACTAGTGGTGTATCATCTTCCCTACATAACTTGCAATTTATAACTATGGGGTTGCAGATTGGCTTGCAATCTTCCAATCCAAATTTCTTCAGTGTTTCTCGCAAATACTTCGATTGGGAGATGAATATGTCATCCATTAATTTGGAAATTTCCATCCCTAAGAAAAATTATAGTTCTTCTATCATGGACATCTCAAACTCCATCTGCATAAAATTTTCAAAATGATGTCCCAACTGCTCCAGATCGGTGCCAAATATTATGTCATCTAAATACACTACCACAATTAATAGGTGGTCATCTTCATATTTTATATACATATTTCTATCTACATTTCCCCTCTTACAAGCTTTTTGTTGAACGTATCTACCCAATCTAGCATACTAGGCTCTAGGGGCCTATTTGAGTCCATATAAACCCTTTTTCAATTTGCAAAGAAACCCTTCATTTTATGTAAGCATGAACCCTTTTGAATTCTCGATGTATACTTATTGTTCTAGACCTCCATTGAGAATATTAGACTTCATATCCATATTATACACCTTGATGTTTTTATGAATGGAAAAAGACAAAAATATTATGATAGATTCCAATATTTCTACAAGTGCAAAGGTTAATTCAAAATATATCCCCACTATTTGGGCATACCCTTTGGAGACTAAGAGAGCCTTGCTCCTAATCACTTGACCTTGTTAATTTAGATTATTTTTGAAGACTTGTTTGGTGCCTATGACATTGTTATCTTTGGGTCTTGGAACAAACTCCCAAGTGTTATTATTCTCAATTTTATCCAACTATTTATTCATTATATTTACCTAGGAATTATCCTCACTTGCCTGATTAATATTCTTGGGCTCGATTTGAGATAGCAAAGCAATATTTGCACAACTTGGGTTGTTGAGGAATCTCCTCCTTGTTTAAACACGATGTATTTGATCACCGATAATTTGAATTTCATGATGTTGTTTAGCTACATACCTTGATGGATTTTTGGACCTAGGTGTGGTATGTTGAAATGGCACCCAAAGGGGCTTCTGATTTAATTTTCCCTTAACTAAATTGGAAGATAAATTGCAATTTCATCTCACGAAAAATTGTATTATTTAACTGAACTAGGAAGACTTAGTTAGGTTATTAAATTTGGGTTGAGGGTCAGATAGGAGGCATGTATAGTTCTCCCAAGATTGTAAGGGGCCTAGTTACATTTATTTGTGAGTTGTAATTAGTTAACTCGATTAAATGAGTTAAAATAATTTTAACTAGTTATAACTGAGAAATGAGCTAGTGACAGGTCTAATGAATTAAATATTATTTAATTCAAAAGTACTGATCAATGAAATAACTGATAATATTATATTAATAGTTTTTGCATGTCAGGAAGGCCCTATTGAGATTGAGTTTAAAGGGAACATTACTATCAGCTCTATAATTATAAAATTCTACAGATCATGCATGAGGTGATCAGGATGCCTTGAAGGAATTTCAAGATCAATTATTGGTAATTTCCTTATTAATAGGGACATAATTCCTCCAATAATGCATAAGAAAGCATGGTTAGTCAGAGGATGATAATTGGTTAAGTATTTGATAGATTTTTCCTAGATTATGGTGAGATAGTCAACATAGTGCATAGGTTTCTCAGTGAGGGAAATAAAATTGTATTGTTTCATGGTAGTGAATTTATGCAATACACATATATCGGGGTTCTGAGCAGTGGCTTTCCCTAGATATATCTTGTGTTGTGTGATTGATATCTTATTTCTCTTACTTGTTATGTGACTGTGAGATCGTATTTGGTTTCTGCAAATTTTTAGAAGGATTCAATATTTTGTTTTAATACATTAAAATATTAGATAGAATCCCTTTAGATAATTTCTACATGGTATCAGAGCACCAGGAGTCACAATAAAAGAGAAAAACCAATGTTTGTTTTGAATAGGTACATCAAATTTGCAGATTTATTCTTCAGTACCAGTAGCAGTTAAAGATGTCTTTCAATGGATCAAGACTCAAATATACCTCGAGGGAAATTAAAATTACATAGCATGGAAGGAAAATATGGAGGCAACACTCAAGGACAACAGACTGAAGGCATTCATAGACAGTGATATTACCCAACCCGCAGCTGTAGATGCTCAATTTCTTGATGCATGGAAGAAGAATGTAGTAAAGGCAAGAAGGAACTTGTTAAAGGGAGTTCGATATCGTATTGCCTTGAGTATCCATGGAAAGGAAACTCAATAAGCTATGTGGAAAGCCATAATAGATATGTTTTAGAATAGAAATGACCACAGGAAGTCGGTGATGAAATACAAGCTTATAAAGATCAAGACGGAGAAGGGTGACACAATCCAAAAATACTTGAAGAAGTTCACTCAATGTCAAGATAAGATTCAAGGTGTTGGGATTGTAGTTTCCCAGGATTATTTGGTGATCCTAGCACTTCTAGGCCTTACCAAGAGCTGTAATAGCTATGAGGACTCTGTGAATGGGAGGGAGAAGCAACCAGACTAGGAGCGATTATTGTTCGACTTGGTACAATAAGAGATTTGGTGGAACACCAGAGATGGATCCTCATCAAAGAATAATGATGAGGAAAATTTTGACTTTGTTGGAAAAGTGAAGAAAGGGAAAGGGAAGGCATCACATTCCAAATCAGAGTCCGACAAGGTAGGCAAGAAGAGATACTTGTCAAAGGTAAAATGTTTCAACTTTCATGAGCATGGACATTATGCCACAAATTTTCCTCAAAATTATACCAACAAGAAGGCACCAGGAGGAGTATCAGGTGAAGCACTTGATTCACAGGTTGGATTTCACTCTGATCATATGCATGGTGTCATCGGTGGTGGGTTCTATGTGGTACTTGGATAGTGGAGCTTCATTCCATATGACCGAAAATACATAATTCTTCTGTATCTTGGAGGAGGAGGATCTCCAGATGCACATTGATATGGGTGATGATGAGAGGTATATTGCTACCAGTGTAGGTACAGTTATCTTTCATAGGGAGTCAGGTAATCCACACACATTAAAATATGTCATGTATGTTCCTAGTTTAAACAAGAATTTGGTTTATGTTGCTATGTTGGAAGGCCATGGATATGATGTGATATTAAGTGAAGGAAAGGCATTCCTTCATCACAAAGCAACGTGATAGGTAAAAAATATTGGGGTTCGAGTAAATAACCTCTACAAAATGGATGTAGAAAAATGTGTTGCATTGAGAATGCAAGCATAGAAGGTGGAGAGTTGAGACATTGGTGAGTTATGGCACAAGATATTGGGCCATCTACACCATGGTTCTTTGAAGATCATGCAACATATTTTTACAGGAATTCAAAAGGGTGCACTTGCGCAAAGAGATACATGCAAAGGGTGTACATTGGGTAAGTATACCAAACCATCCTTTCAAAATAAGGAAAACCGAGAAAAGGCGATCCTTGAGAGAGTTCACTCAAACGTGTGTGGAGTGTTCTTGCCATATTCCACAACAAAGCACAGGTATTATGTGATTTTTGTTGATTATTTTCAAGAAAATGTTGGATTTTATTCATGCAGAAGAAAGATCAAACGTTATCCAGGTTTTGTGAGCTCAAGGCACTTGTTGAGAAAGATATAGGGAAGAAGTTGAAGGCTCTAAGGAGTGATAATGGTGGATAATACATCTCTAACAAATTCAAGAACTTATGTGCCTTAGAAGGAATTTGAAGAGAATTGATAGCAACTCATAACCCAAATAAAAATAGAGTTTTAAAAAGAAAGAATAGAACTATTATGGGAGTAGCATGAACTATGTTGCATGATTAGGGCCTACTATTCCATCTATGGGAGGAAGCCTGAAATACCACAGTATTTGTGCAGAATAAAAGTCCTCGTCAGATACTTGGGATGAGTACACGACAAGAGGATTTTTCAGATAAGAGATGAGATATGTCGCATTTTAAAATTTTTGGTTCATATATTTATTTCCATGTGACCAAATATTCCAGGGGAAGAAGCTAGAGCCAACAACAGAGTTGGGGATATTTGTGGGGACACTCATACACCTCATAACTATCGAATGTACTTTCCAACACATGGGATGGCAGTGGTCGAAAATAGATGTGAACTTTGATGAAGAGAAATCCATCGAATTTCCCTTGAGAGGGAGCTTGAGTTGCATGGAGTTGAGGAGATCTTGGCTAAAAAAGAAGAACCTCAAGATTGTAGTAGCCATAAGAAGAGGAACATAGAGTGGTAGAAACCACTCATGAAGATTCATCCACCATGTATCGAAGGAAGCACACTAGAGAGGCTGCCAAATTATTGCTAGATGTGAGAGAGAATGTGGGAGCACCCACATCACAGCGCAAGATGAGAAGGTATTTGGAGCAGTACATTGGATACATGGCTCTTATGAGCAAAGGTATTGAGATAGAACCATCCTCTTTTGAGGAAGCAGTGATGCAACCAGTTTGGGTTGATTCCATGGTTGAGGAGTATGACTCCATTATGAAAAAAAGTGCATGGGAAGTTTCCCCAAGACCAGTGGGGAAGGAAGTTGTAGGATCTAGGTGGGTCTACAAGGTGAAGGAGGTAGAATATGGGTGTTTGGAGAAGAGAAAAGCCATATTTGTGGCCAGAGGGTTCTCTCAGATTGATGGGATTGACTATGATGATACTTTTCCACTAGTTGCAAGGAACTCACTTGTCAGATCCATCGTTGCACTCTCAGTGCAGATGGGATGGAAGATACATCAGATGGATGTAAATAAATCCTTCCTCAAAGGAGCTATTGATGAAGAGGTTTACATTGAGCATTCAGAAGGTTTTTACACCTTATATAGGGAGTCACATGTGTGCAAACTCAAGAGAGCACTGTATGGGCTGGGGTAGCCACCTCGTGCTTGGTACACCACGATCGAAAATTATTTCGCTGGGTTGGGCTTCACCAAGAGTGAAGCAGATGTCAACCTTTATCATATTTTTGTATATGGTAAGCTTTTAATTATTGTAATTTATGTTGATGATTGACGAGCATCTCATCAAGTCTTATAAAGAGGATATTTCAAGAGAATTTGAGATGAAGGACACGAGTCTCTTGCACTATTTCCTGGGATTGGAAATATGGAAAAGAGGTGGGGAGATATTTATATCTTAGGGAAAGTATGCCAACATGGTCCTCAGGAAGTTCCACATGGAGGGAAGAAAACCGATGGAGATTCCTCTAGCAAGAAACTAGAGGAAGGAGGATGCTAGTTTTAGTGAAGTAGTGGATGCTACATTTTACAAGAAGCTTGTGGGTTAACTCATGTATTTCGTAAACACATGAACATACATATGCTACGCATTTAACAAACTTGGTTAAGCCTACCAAGCTCTTTTGGAAGGCAGGAAATCATGTGTTGAGATACTTTAGAGGCACTATAGAGTATGGGCTATGGTACAAATGGACAGAAGGAATGAAGCTTCAAGGCTTCATAGATGTAGATTGGGCAGGGAGTCCATCCGACAGGAAGAGAACATTAGGAGACATCTTCAACATAGGATCAACAACAATTTCCTTGTACAGTAGGAAATAGAGATGAGTTGTACTCAGTTCAGTAGAGGTAGAGTACATGGTATCCAGTCAGGAAACATGTGAGGCCATCTGGATGCAGAAGATACTTGTTGGTTTGTTTGGTCGATAGATGGATCTGAGAGTGATACATTTTGATAACCAGAGTTGCATCAAACTCTTGGTTATTTCGGTTTTTCATGACAGTTCCAAGCATATTAATATTTGGTATCACCATCTTAGAGATTGTGTGCAGAGACAGATTATCATTTGAGAACTTTTGAGGTCTAAAATGGGCCTCCTAAAAGAATGTACAACCAAAATAAAATTTATAAGAACCAATGGGATTTCAGATGATGATGTCAACCATGGGGGATGATTCACCATTTTTTGTGGTAAAAAAGTAAAAATATTAAAAAATAATAAAATAATAAAACTACTTTTTCAACTTGTATTTTCAACTTATGTTCCTAAAGTTTTACTCAATTTTTCAAGCAAGATTACTAGTTGGATGCAAAATTTAATTACTCATCCAAGGAGTATCCATGTTTCATACTTTCGATGGACCTTACTACACAAATAATGATAAATACATGAAAAAAATGTGATTGCAATCATGTTTTTCATGTATATCTCATTTTCCGTGTTGCAGGGTCCATCAAAAGAATGCAACATGGGTACTTCTTGGATGAGGAATCAAATTTTGTATCCAATGAGTGTTCCCGCTCGAAATTTGAGTAAATCCATAGAGATATAAGTTGAAAATATGAGTTGAAAAGGTAGTTTTTTATTTTTTCCCTCTAAAATTTGATGATGTAATCTAATCCTATTTTATTATTTCCGGTATTATTTTATTATTTCCTTAGGAGGCCCATTTTAGACCTCAAAAGTCCCCTAATGGTCATTATAGTACATTCTTAACGAAGGCCCTAGTAAGTAGAAAATTCGAGTTCCACAGAGATAGTATCGGGGTAATAGATAATCCCATTCTTGTTTAGAGGGAGTGTTGAAATGGAACCAAGAAATGGCACCCAAGGGGGGCTTCTGATTTAATTTTCCCTTTATTAAATTGGAGGAGAAATTGTAATTTCATCTCATGAAAAATTTTATTAGTTAAATAAGTCACGAAGACTTAGTTAGCTTAGTAAATTCAAGTTTAGGATGAGAGAGGAGGAATGTAGAGTTATCCCATGATTCTAGGGGGTCAAGTTACAATTATTTGTGAGTGTAATTAGTTAACTCAATTAATTGAGTTAAAATAAATTTAACTAGTTCTAACTGAGATATGAGCTAGTGATACGTCCAGTGAATTAAATCTGATTTAATGCACCAATAGTGGTCAATCAGTTAACTGATAATTCACTATAAATAGTTGTTGCATGTCAGGAAGGCCCAGTTGAGATTGAGGTTAAAAGGAATATAACTATCAATTATATAATTATAAAATTGTAAGGTTATATATGAGGTCATCGAGACGCCTTGAAGGAATTGCACAACAAATTTTTGGGAATTTCCTTATTAATAGCAAAATAATTCCCCGAATAATGTGTAAGAAAGGTTGTTCAGACAAATGCTAAGAATTGGTTAAGTTTTTGACTTATTTTTCCTAGATTAGAGTGAGACAGCCAGCAAAGTGTAGAGGTTTCTCAGTGAGGGAAATAGAATTGTATTGTTTTATGGCCTTGAATTTATCCAATATACATATAAATGGGTTTTGAGTAGTGTATTTCCCCATATACATCTTGCGTTGTACAATTGATAATTTCTTGTCTCTTACTTGTTATGTGATTGTGAGATCGTATTTGGTTTCTGGAAATTTGTAGAAGGATTCAATATTTTTTTTTTAGTACATTACAAGTTCAGATTGAATCCATTTGGATAATTTCTACATGGTAATTAGTTATTCTTCTTCATCATCTACCTCTTTGTCTTCTTAGTTTGTGAATTTGGTGCCTAACATTTCTTCTCCATCCGAGTTAATTTCTCCTTTGGAAGACTTAGATTCTTGTATTATTTAATCCACTACTATATCAATGAAATATTCAACTCTTTTTTTCTTTTTGTTGTAGCAATTGTATCCTTTACTTCGGGCTGAGTACCTGAGAAATATACCCTCATCAAAACAAGAATCAAATTTTCCAGTATTTTTATCATTTATTTTGATAAATAATTTATCCCAAACACCTAGTAGTGTTTTACTGATGCAAGTATCCCCTTCCATTACTCATAGGTATTCTTATCACTATTAGGCCTTAGTTGTGTTCTATTTTCTAGGTACACTTTTTTTTTGGGTTAATTCTCCCCAAAAAGTGTGATTTAAATCTTTTTCATCCATCATGGATATGGCCATATCTTGAATTTCTCTATTCTTTCTCTCTTCAACACCATTTTTTTGTGGAGTTTTGGCCACTGAGTATTTCCTCCTTATTCCATGCTCTTCACAATATAATTCAAGCTCTTTTGAAGTGTATTCTCCACCTCTGGATGATCTTAAGAATATTATATATATATATATATATATATATATATATATATATATATATATATATATATATATATATATATGTATGTATCTTTCGCATTATCTACCTGAGGTTTATTTGCCTTAAAATTATTAAGAGCTTCTGATTTTTCTTTCAAAAGCATTATCCATGTGGCTGTTGTAAAATCATCAATAAGTAACATCAAACACATTTCTCCTCTTCGGATTTTTTTCCTGGTTGGGCTATAGATATCAATGTGAATGAGCTCCAAAGGTTTAGATGATGAGAACTCCTTTTTTTTGAACTAATTCCTTGTTTTCTTACCAAATTGACAAGACTCACATATTGAATTATCAGGGCTTGACAATCTTGGAAATCATCTTAGAACTCCTATATTGTTGACTTTTACCATACTATGAAAGTTCATACGACCAAGTCTCCTATGCCACAACCAGGTTCGATTTGTCTTTATCAAGTAGCAGCTTATTCTAGAGTAATCAAACAAATATACATTATTGTGAGTTATGATTTCCTTTCCCACCATCCTTCCATTATTTTCATTTCTGATCTCATATTCTTTGGATAGAAAAGTCACATTATATCCATTATGACACATATGGCTCACACTAAGTATGTTGTGCTTGAGACTCTCTACATACAATACATTTTTAGATTTAGTATTTTCATCAATACTCCCCATTCCCTTAACCTTAATTCTTGCTAGAGCATTGTCGTCGAGTGTGACATTGTTCCCTTTATCCTTTTATTTTAGAGAAAGGAATTTACTCTTATCCCAAATCATATGTTTTTACTAACCACTATCCACATACCATATTTTTTATTGATCATGTGTTGACACATCAAACCCACATTCCATGTTATTTCCAAACATACATTTCCAATTCTTCTTGTCCTTTGGAAAAGCCAGTGGCCAAGCATTCTGGGATTTAGATGAATGCTCAATCTTGATTATACATTCACTCTCCTTGTGCCCAAAATTATTACATTTGAAATATTCAACATCACTCATCTGAGGAGAGACGGGATTTCTATTTCTTGGAGGAGAGTTTTGAGATAAAAATTTTGATACATATTGTATCTAAAATTTTCATTTCTTCCTACTTTTACTCCTGCAAAAATTAACTTTATGTCCAAATATATGACATTTATCACAATGACCATAAAATAAATTAGAGTACGTGATGTTGGAAAGTTCACGAGTTTGTATGTGAGGGTACCTATGTTTTCTTGCTGATAGATTCATTTTCCTTTGGTATGACTCCTTAGAAAAATTGGAATTCTTGTTCTAGTGATGGGTTCCTCTCTTTCTTTCTAAATTCTTATCTTTATTGGTTCTTCCTTTTGCATAACTATGAGATTCCTCAAACTCTCTAGACCTGAAGTTCATATTTCTCATAGGATATTCCTTTGATCTAGAATATCCCAAACCTATCTTGCTTTCTTGAGACCTTTGAATGTTCATAATATGATCTAGATTTCCTATCCCTTTTGCAAAATTCTCATTTACACCCTTCTCGGTCTCTAGTCTCTCAAGATCCATTCTGAGAGAGACAATTTTTGCCTCAAGGTCACGATAGTTTTCTTCCCATTCATGAATTACATCAGCAAGAACTTCTTCCTTTCGTTTTTCTTAATCTAACTTGATTTTTAAGGACATAATATCTTATTTTCACATCTATCGGATCATCTCCTCCTTTACTTTGATCAACTCCTGCTTTAGATGTTCATTCTCTTCTTCTATATTTTCACATGTTTTTTGTTTTTATTCTAATTAAAGAGATAACTTGTCTTTACTTCTAATGGATTTTTCAAATTTTTCTTTTTGATAAAATAATTATTCATTGTTTGAGTTGTACCTACATTCCTCAGCTCACAAAAACTAATCCTTTAGTTTTTCGTTATTTCTTGCGGCCTTCTTTAACTCATCAATAGCACTGATGAGTTCCCATTCAAGGTCCACTACGCCTTCTTCTTCTTCTTATTCTTTAGAGTTTGTAATATTGTGTTTCTTGGAGTTATATCCAAATTCTATAACTAACCACTCATTTGACTCATCCTATGAGGAAATTTCACTATCATAATCTGGTGTCGAGCTATCATTTTTTGGATTAGAGCCCATTTTTTCTTAAACAAAGTTATTCTTTTTATGTTTTTGAGCTTTTTTTTAACTTTTGGTCATTTTCCTCCTTTTTCTTTTCTTTGTAAGGGCACTTGGATGCAAAAATTTCCAACTCTTCCACGATCAAAGGATTTGAAGGTAAATTTCCCTTTATACTTTCTCGAGCCATGCTTTAGTTTCCTAGAAAAGAGAGCCAACTCCTGATCAGATTCATAGTTGGAACAATATTAATGAGATTTGTGCTCCTTATCCTTTTTGGACACCTTGAAAGTTTCCTCCTTTTGTTAAGTCTTCTCTTTTCCTACTCTCATCTCAAAAGATGTGAGATAATTAAGTATTTGTTCGATTGTGATATTTTTTAGATCATACATCTATTCAATGGATGATATTTTGGAATTAAATCTCATAGGAAGAGATATTATTTCCTTTTGAAAAATTACATATTATTTGATAGCTTCACCAAGTCCTCTAATCATATTGGCTACTTCATCAACTTTGAGGAAATACTCTACTACACTTTCTTCTTCCCTCATTCTCAAGCTATCAAACTTCATTATGCATGTTTTCAATTTGGCATGCTTGCCTTTATCTCCTCCTTCATGACTCTAATTGATTTTTACCCATACTTCCTTGGTAAAATTACAATGCATAACTTTTACCAGTTCAGATTGACTAAGACCAAAGAGAATAGCATTCTTGGCTTTAGAATTATTCCCATACACCTTTTTACTATATGCATCTATGGGAGGGACATCAGGGACATCATAATATACCAGCATAGAGCTCCCAACATCTACTCTGAGGGACATAATATAGGATTCCATCCTAACTTTCCAAATGCATAATTTTTCACATCAAAGACTAGTACCTTACTTGAGTAAGCATCCTCACTGTCTTTTATAGACATAATTCCTTATGGATCTACCTTCAAGTGGTTAAACAATTCCTGAAGGAAACTTGGCTCGAATACCAATTGTTGGAATAAGGAATTATTGAGAGGGGTGTTGAATCAGTAATAGTGAGGTTCTTAAGATTTAAGCCCAATTCTTAAATTTCCTTTTACTTTTTCTAGTTACTCGTGATAGCATTCATGTGATACTCTCTCTCTCTCTCTCTCTCTCTCTCTCTCTCTCTCTCTATATATATATATATATATATATATATATATATATATATATATATATATATATATACATATATATAGTAAAATAAACCATTCACATGAGAACACATTCCATTAATTGACCAACATACACATATTGATAGAGGTATTGCTACGTGGAAACCTAAAGGTAGAAAACCACCAATCTGTTTGTCATTATGATGTAAATTAATCACCTAATTAATTACATCAAATTGTTTGTGAGAACCCACTCAAATGAGGCTTCAACCCCCTAAAGATGTAAATCCACCACTTGCAAAAAGGCATTAACCTCTTATGAATGCAGACCACTACCATCTCCAACCACTATTCTTATTTTCATAACAATTTTACATTGAAAATAGAGGCCAATAAAAATGTACAAAAATATGAACCTGATCAACTTCTCCACACACAACACTTTCCCTTCCTCTCCATTGTCCTCCTTTGCTATGCACACTTCAGTACTCAAGCTACTATGTTCTCGGCCCTCAGCTGCTTTGAGTGACTGCCAACACTTGTCTCCCTTCTATTAAATTTCAGACTAATCTATGTTGTTTCAATTAATTTAGCCCAATTCAATTCTTCAAATAATAATATTTCATCAATAATTCATATTTCCAATATTTCTAATCAACAATAATTTAAGATGAATGGTAAATGCAATTACAAAGGATATAATCAACACATAAGGAAGAGACACCATAACTTTAGTGAATGACCATGGAAAAACCCACTATGGGGAAAACCCTTTGCAATTATTCTTATTATTATATTTTCATATAATTTTAAATAGAGAGTACGATGAGGCAATACAAAATCATCCAGTAAAATTAAACCAACAACAGAAACAGGTCCTCAACATTAATTCACATCAGAGTCAACTGGTCCTATCTTGAGTCAATTGCGGTCACATACCAATTTGCAACCCTAGAGCCCAAACATACTAAGGAAGAATGATGTGTACAGTTTAGACATTCCAAATACATAGACGAGACTTCTAGCCTATGGTTGTAGTTGGAAATTTATAGTGTGCAGCCTGCCGTCAGAAACCAAAAACCCTAAAACACATGCGAGCTTCAAAATCTGTAATCTTGAACCTATGCAAACCAATCAATGAAGAATGTAAGAATAATATTCTTGGTGATCTCCAAATCATATTGAGGTCACTTTTATTTATAGGCTTCCAAGGGTTTCCAATTTTCTATTGGAGGCAACCTGATCAAATGTGACATTGTGGGATTCAATTAAAAAATGCACTTTCCCTTGTCTAAATTGAGCACTTCAATAGTCAAAATTGGTGCTCTTGAAAAGAGGAATCTATTCCGATGGTTGGAATTTTTCACTGAGTTTCCAAATTAACACTCCCTCTCATATAGGGATAAATTCCAACGGAATCATATAATAATCATATATGTCATGTCGTCACATCATGTCCCCTCTCTGATCAACTCTATTTGTTTAAATTTTCTCGAATCTAAATAAGAAGAATCATAGGGGAGAATTAACTACCACCCTATTAGGAGAATGAGGAAGGTCCTATGGGACACTCTCACCTCATGTCATCACATAGGGTATCAGACATATTCCACCCTATGTTGAGCAATAAGATTCAGGGGAGTAACCATCTTCCACCTTATGTCAATGCAATGTTTCATACATCTTATTACTCTCCAATATTCCCAACAATGACCCTCAAGAGTCATGTGGTAGAACACCTACATCATAATCATCTTGGGTGATGAACCTTCAAGCACTCTCTCAACCTATTGGAAAAAAAGAGAGTGATATTCCCAACAAGCGTAGCTTGTGGGTATGATTCCAAATTCAGTATACTCTGCAAAGACCAAGATAGGGGAGAAACATCTCCAACAATATGGGTAATAGATACGGGTGATACCCTATTGTATAGATATCCCTCAACCCTAGGAGCCCTCCATCTCAATTCCTCACACTAGGAGCTCAGAAAAGTGGGAAGAGTCGGCTTAGTGTTCTCGATCAGTGGTGCTCCTTATCATGACAGTTCACATCCATTAGTCAACGATGCTCTATAAAGATAAAAATATTCCCTTTAGAAAATCCTTGGTGAGAATATATGCAATTCTCATCTGTCGATATATGATGGAGTCTAAAATCTCCTCTATGTACCTTGTCTCACATGAAATGATATCGGATCTCTATGTTCTTGGACTTGTCATGAAACATGAGATTCTATGCCAAATTAATACCGCTCTTGTTGTCGTAATATATCACTATAGTGTTCAAGACTTTCTCAAATAGCTCTCCAAAGAGATTCCTAAACCAAAATACTTCGCAGCTAGCCATGCTAGTGGAAATGTACTGTTCCTTGGTGGTACTTAGTGCTACTAACTTATGCTTCCTTCTCATCCAAGATATCATGGAAGATCCATGACTAAAACAACATCAAGACATTCTCTTCCTGTCAACAATGTTTCCTACCATTAGAGGAAATTTCAGGCTAAAAGTGGCCTCCTAAGGGAAAATGATAAAATAATAGTTAAAATAATAAAATAAGAGTTATGGCCCGTTAGGGTTTGATCCCGTGGCCAGCGGATGCTTACTAAGGCATTCATGCCATTGTGCAAGTCACGAGTTCGAGTCTCGAATTACCTGAGGGCCGTCATGGCGGGCTCGGTGGTTCCCCCTAGGAGTATAGTGGTAGCCAGCGGGATTCGACCCTGTCTTAGGCGAGTAGGATACTGATGCCATTGCAGATTATCTTAGTAAAAAAAAAAAATGAATTAAATAAATAAATAAAATAAAATAAGGTTTATGAATTTTGGAGCGAAAAGAACAAAACTACTTTTTTTAATTGTATTTTCGGCCTATCTCCTTATCAACGCGCGTTTTTAATGTATCTATGATTTTTATCAATGTGGGTATTCTCAAAAATATGCGTAATGGATACTCATTGGATGTGGAATTTAATTCCGCATCCAACGAGTGTCTACAATTGAAATATGAGTAAATCTATAAGGAGATAAGCCAAAAATATAATTAAAAAAAAGTAGTTTTTATTTTTTTCCCTCCAAAATATTTACATGTATCTCTTTTTTAATTTAAATGAATTTGATTGGTTTACATATTATGACATCGAAAATACATGAAAATTTCATGGGCACTTTTAGGCTGAAATTTCCTCTAATGTCTATCAGCATTGGTATATCGATGAAGTCAAACATCTCTAGAGGAATATCCCATACGAAGGGTGATAATACCATGCAAATGTATCAATTTAAATGTGTTTGGAAACAATCCAATGTTCATGGAGAGGCTCAGTCATGAATTGAATCAACGTGTTCATAACATAGCATATGTCTAGAGGGATGCTCACTAAGAACATTAGAGCCCCAAGCAGCTATCTATACTCAGAGGGATTCGCCAAAACCGTTCCTATCTCTTCTCCTCATAACTTCTTGAAATTCATTTCCATCGGTGTGGGCAAGGACTTGCATTCTATCATTCCAAATCTCTCTAAAAAATTCACGACATATTTTCCTTGTGAAATGAAAATCTCACCAGGCCTTTCCCATACCTCAAGGCCTAGAAAGTAGTGCATGAGTCCAAGGTCTTTCATCTCAAATTCAGGGGCTAGATACCTCTTACATTCGATCATCAGAGGTTCAATACCTATTAAGACTAGGTCGTCAACATATAAAACCAAAATAAACAACATACCTTGGAATAACTTGAAGTAGAGGCTGGGATCCACATTTCTTCTTCTAAATTCTATATTCACCAAATAAATGTCTATGTGGGTGTACAAAGCTATTGGATCTTGCTTCAAATCATAAAATTCCTTCTTCAACTTGCAAACATGTGTATTTCAATCCTCTACTTCAAATACATGTGGCTTCTCAACGTACACTTCTTGCTGCAACATGCCATGAAGGAATGTTGTCTTCACATCCATCTGATGAAGGGTCCATCAATGAATTGTGGAAAGATATCCTCAAAAGAATGGTTATATATAAAGTCATAGGTGAAAATATATCATTGTAATCTTGTCCCTATTTATGGTAGAATCCCCAAACCACGAACCTTACCTTATATTTCTCAATGCTTCCATCACCTCCATGCTTGATCTTGAATACCTATTTTTGAAGTCAACACAACATCCCATATTTCATTATTCATAATTGATCCATATTCTTTGGCCATACCATACTTCCAAACTTGTTCTTTCACTACTTCTTCAAAGGTGGGTGGTTTTTCTTAAATCATAGTGCTCATAAATGTAACATATCCCTTGTACATGCATGGTTTCTTTCTTTATCTCAATGATATTTGAACAAGGATGTGTCTCTCATCATCGTGTAATGTGGCATGAAGTCAAAGTGGAATCTTCCTGGCTGGAGGATCACATGGAGGAGGATTTATGGGCTCCATGGGATCATCAACAATGTTTTTCTAAGATTTAGGAATTGAAGGACCACCTAAAATATCCATATAATTATTCTTCTTCCTAGGAGGAGGAGGTGGAGGAAGTCCCTTTCTTTCCCAAGGGAAGAATCTTCATCAAATGTTACATCCTTGCTAATTTCAACCTTCCTTTGACTAGGAATACATATTCTAAGTGCTTTATAATAAGCGTACCTTTTCTTCCTGTATCTTCCAACTTGTTCCTTTTTTCCATCGGCACGTGGAAATATATGGGGCAGCCAAAGATATGGAGATGACCAAAAACGATATTGACACCTATGAACACTTCTTCAGGGGTATTTTTTTCCAATGTTTGACGAGGAACCATGTTTTGAACATATACGACATCATTCATTGCTTCACCCCAAACGAAATTCGACAAATTTTGATCATGGAGCATGGCTCGACCAACTTATATAATAAACCTATTCTTTATTTCATCTAATATAATTTGTTTGGGAGTATATGGCATAATTGTCTCTTTCTTGATACCTTCCTTCTTGAAAAAATTGATGAATTCATCTGAAATGTACTCTCACCCATTGCTAGACCTAAATATCTTAATTTTCTTCCCTATTTGATTTTAAACCAAATATTTTAACTCCTTAAACATTTCAAAGGCTTTATCCTTGTGCTTCAAATAATATATCCATGTATTTCTTGAGAAGTCATCATTGAAGGTGATGTAGTAGTAGTCATTATGTTATGCTTGAAGATTAGGAATATCAAATACTAATTTATTCAATTTTGGAAGAACATCATAATGTAGAGGAGCCAATATTAGATGCCATAGCTCACTTAGTTGATTAGTATCATGGACCAATGCTAGAAGAGGTCTACTAGTGACCCTATAGAGTCCTTGAAATCTCGATCCCAAAGTAAATGCATATTTCATTGTGATCCAATAGGCTAAGTAAGAACCTTTCCCTTGATGAAAGACAACCCTTATCCCTTTGTCTTCCAAAGAGGATATTGATACCAAATTATTCTTCAATCCTGACACATACATTGCCTCATGGAGCACAAATATATTCCCTGGAAGTCAAATGAAATTTTACGGACCCAAAGCCTTTAACAGTATGAGTGGAGTTGTCTCCAATAATAATTTTCAAATTAGACTCCCTATCTACCAAATTAGAGATAAATTTTTGATACCTAGAGAAATGATTAGTGGCTCCACTATCAACCATCCAACTATCCCACAAATACAGACGAGAGGAACTAGTGAGAGCATAAATAAGAATATATTTATATTTATTTCCAACATTACTTTCATACCTGGATTATGTTGACTTGTTTTGAGGATGATGACCTTCTTCATGATCACTTGGAGCATCTCTTCTTCTTCAATCATAAAATCTATTATCGTTTCTTCTAGTGTTGTACCATGGACCTTTGTTCTTCTCGGGGTAATATAAAAAGAGTCACCGGTCAAACGAGAAATATTACCTCAAAATGAAAACTCTAGCCAAAAAACCCCAAAAAAACATGAAAAAACTTCCCAAAAATAAAATGTCTTGATTCTACATTAGGACTATTTTTTTTTAGGGTAAATTTTTATCTTTTTTTTTTTTTTTTTTCTAAATGATAGCAAGCCAATAAAAGCCATGTTTTTTTGTGAAAATGAAAAGCATTGATGCTCGAATAATGTATTTTTTTGGGGGGGTAAATTTTCAACATTTTTAGCAATGGAATTAAAGAAAAAATATCATGACTTTGAAAAACCTTAAAATTCCAACAATTTTCAATGATTGCGTTAAATATAAAATATCATGTCTCTCAAAAGCCTTAAAATTCCAACAATTTTCAGTCATGATGTTAAAGATGAAATACTTATAACTATTTTTAACCATAACATTAAAGATAAAATATCGTGACTTAGAAAAACATTGAAATTTTGACGAATTTTCAACCATGGAATTAAAACTAAATACCACAACTACAAAAACTCTTAAGTTTTCAATATATTTCAACCATGGCATTATGGAAAATTATATGACTAAAAAAAACTTTAAAAATGAAGACCTGAATGAAAGAGTCATTATACCAAGAGTAATTTCTTTTTTAAATATTAAAAGTGTAGCTATTTTAAAATCTTAGCATAAGACAACTTGACACATTGCAATGAAAATTTAAAAATCAACCATAAAATTGACATGCAGTGTAGGCAAATTCGACCTATTGCAATGAAATCTTAAAAATCAACCATGAAGTTGACACACCGTGGGGGCAAACTTGATCCATTATAATGAAAATTTTAAAATCAACTATCAAATTGACACATAACGAGGTCAGGTTCCTAGTCGAGAATCAACACGCATCCTATTAAAAAAACAATAAATAAATAGATAAATAAATAAAAATGAAAAATACAAAACAAAACAGAAATTAAAAGATTGAAAAGAATTAAAAGTAATTAATATATATATATATATATATATATATATATATATATATATATATATATATATATATATATATATTAATATAACAATTAATAAACAAAAAATTATATTAAAAAAGATATAAAAATTAAAAGGGGTAACGAGCAAAAGAAAAAAAAGAAAAAGAGAAAAATAGAAAACAAATATATATATATATATATATATATATATATATATATATATATATATATATATATATATATATATATATATATATATATGCACACACAAAATATTTTTGGGAGAAATCACAAAGTAGTTTTCAAGGTCGACGTGTTTAGAACCAGTTAATATGGTTCATCATAAGGACAAAGATAAAAGACAAAAAAATCAAGCGCAAAAAGTGTTTAAAAAAAAGATTCCAATTTTTTTGTTTTTAAATTTAACTCTAAAAAATAAATAAATAAAACAAAATTAAATAATTAGAAAATAATAAATTAAAAAAATAATAATAATACAAATTAAAAATAATAAAAATAAAATATTTAAATCCTAAGTTAAAAATAAAAAAATAAAATTGAAAAAAAACATATTAAAAAAAAAAAAAATTTAAAAAAATTTAAAAAATGAAAATAAAATTAAACAAAAAGTGTGGTAAGAAACAAAAATTAAGAAAAAAGATATCAGTTAAAAGGAAAATAATAATAATAATAATAATAATAACTTTTAAAACAACTGGTTAAAAAAATGAAAAAAAAAATATAAAAATTTGAAAATTAAAAAATAATTAAAAAAGTGATAAAAAAAAACAATTAAAAAATATAAATTAAATTAAATATTTTGGAAAATTTATTTAAATTAAAAAAAAATCGACTCTTAGTCCCAGCCTGGCAGAGGGTAGATTACGAGAATCAAGCCTCAGCCAAGCGGGGCCAGAGGGCCCACGGAGGAGCCTACAGGCTCGCTCCGCTAGCCATGCCACGACCCTAGTTTTATTGTCTTTTAATTTTAATTTTTTTATAATTTTAATTTTTTTAAGTTTCTAATTTATTATTATTTTTATATTTTTTTTCTTCAATGTTATTTATATTATTTAAAAAAAAAGTAGTGCCTTTTTTTAAATAGTTTGTCATGTGTTTTTTTTAATATTTTTTTATTTTTATTTTTAATTTAATGTGTGTGTGTGTTTTAAATTCTTTTATATATATATATATATAGATTTTATGTTTTTATGTTTTTTTTTATAATTTAGTTGTATTTATAATTTGTTTATTTTCTATGTTTTTAATTTTTATTGTTAAGGATTTTGTTTTTATTTTTTTATTTTTTATTTTTAAAGGATTTTGAATACATTTTATTTTTAACTTATCATTTTTAACGAAAAGGTCCTGAAATACGTACTTTTTTAATTATATATATATATATATATATATATATATATATATATATATATATATATATATATATATATATAGTGTTTATAAAAACTCAACAAAATAAACATTTTGCATATATATATATATATATATATATATATATATATATATATATATATATATATGTGAAAAATGTGTTTATTTTGTTGAGTGTTTATAATTATAATTTTCTCATGTCATTTATTTTATGTGTATTAAAGCATTTATTAATGATATTTAAATTTATAAAAGATCCTAACCTCAAAATATTGATGGTATTGTTTTTAAACCTTGAAAAAAAATTTAAAAATTTCATTATAAAAAAAACATTACAAAGAAAAACAAAAAACACATGTTTGGAAAACCCTTAAAATGTAGATTAGAGCTTATGGAATCCGGTGCAATATGATTAAAGGGCTCGACATTTCGGGTGAACACTCACCCATCTTCAGGAGGAGGAAGCTGAGTGTAAGATAGGAAGAGTGCATATGCCGAAGTATAAATAAGAACATATTCTAGCTGTTAAATTCAAAGAAGTTGATAAGATTCAAAATTAGTCGTTAGAGAGAAATATTAAAAGATTAAATGCCTAATATTATTACAAACTAATTCATTGAATTAATATTTTACTTAATTTGAATTAGCCGTTGGAGAATGATTTGGTTATGCTATGGTAAAAATCAATTAATTCAAAATTAAATTAAAAATTTATTTGAAAATAAATTTTTAATTTAATTTTGAATTAATTGATTTTTACCATAGCATAACCAAATCATTCTCCAACGGCTAATTCAAATTAAGTAAAATATTAATTCAATGAATTAGTTTGTTAATAATATTAGGCATTTAAGCTTTTAATATTTCTCCCTGACGGGTAATTTTGAATCCTATCAAGTTTTTCGAATTTAAGGGCTAGAATCTATTCTTATTTATACTTTAGCGTGTGCACTCTTCCTATCTTACACTCAACTTCCTCCTCCGGAAGATGGGTGAAGTGTTCACCCGAAATTTCAAGCCCTTCAATCATATTACACAGGATTCCAGAAGCTCTAATCTACATTATGTATTTGATTGTGGAAAAGTTTACACTTCAAAACCCTTAAAATGCAAACATCTTAGGATGAAAAATAAGAAGAGGAATAAGACAAGTTGAAAAATGGTTAAATAACCAACATTTAAAAAAAGATCTGCACACTTAAAACATGAGAAAATTTAAAGTGACAAAAATATGTCTTAAAAAAATGTTGATGTTTTCAAAATTTGCATGAAAATGACTAACATTTAAAAAAAATTATCGATGCTTTATACATTAGAAAATTTAGAGTGTAAAAAATAAGCCCTCTAAAAAAAAGAGGTTGTTGTTGCATCAACACTTTTCAGAATGAGCATGAAAATCACTAACGTTTTAAAAAAAATGTTCATACTTGATACATAAGTAAATTTAAAGTGTCAAAAATATGCTGAAAAAAATAGGTGTATTCTCAGTTAACACTTTTCAAAATCGGATGATTTTTTGCTACCAAAAAAAAATTGAATAATTGGTAAAGTTCTCGTTCGATTAGCAACTTTGGGTCTAACGCATAATGACCTTTCTTGTGACAATTGAAACATTCAATGTGTAATGATTCTCTATCATTACTTCTTTTTGAGCTTCGAGGAGGAAGCTTCCTTGAATTTGATGGACCTCTTTTTCCTTTGTTCTTCTTGTTTTGAGTGATGAATGCGATGGGTTATTCTTCTTCATGCTTTTGAATCTTGCCTATTGATATCATCCTTGATTCTTCTTGAGTGAGTTTTATAACAATATAATCAAATGATGGGAAGGTATTGTTGTTTCTTATAGCCATAATGAAGCTTTCCCAAATGGAAGGGAGACCTCTAAGAGTTACAATCACCAATTCCCTTTCCAACATAGATTCCCCAACTCTCGGTAATTGATCTCTAAGACAAGATATCCTCATAATGTAGGATTGCACACTCGCCTTTATTCATCTTCATATCTTTGAGTTGATATTTCAAAGAGAGGATTTCATTCAAATTTCTGACTTCATACATGCCAACTATATTATCATATATGTCCTTAGACTTCCTTACATTTCCAACATATGCAAGTAAATTATCTGGTAAACCATCAGCTATAATTTTCTTACATTTAAATCACCTTTCTTGTGCCTATTCTTGGCAGTAGTGAAAGCATTCTCTAGAGGCTCGGGGACTTTTCCTTGAATGAATTCCAAAACATTGTTGTTATCAGCTATGATCTCCAACCTGATTTTCCATTAGCAAAGTTAGATGTGTCACCTAAATTCTCATGTTCCTTGAAGAAAGAGTAAGATATCTTGACTTGACTAGATAGGCTCCTTCAACTTTCCAAATATGATTTCTTCAAATCTTGTCTCATTTTGGGCTTGTCCTTCACCTTACCTCTGATACCATGTTAAATTTCAGACTGCTCCATGTTGTTTCAATGACTTTATCCAAATTCAATTCTTCAATTAACAATCTTTCATCAATAATTAATATTTCCAATCAACAATAATTGAATATAGAACAATAAATGAAATGAAAAAGGAGACAATCAACACATAAAAAAAAGACTATAATTTCGTTCAATGAACAGGGAATAATGCACTACGGGGAAAACCCTTTGAAACTATTCATTCTAATCAAATTGTCATAAAATGTTCAGCAACGAGTATAATGAGCCAATACAAAATTATGAAGCAAAATTAACCCAACAACATTCAAAAATATGTTCCCAACATCAATCCAGATCAGATTAAACTTGTCCTACCTTCGGTCAAATACTAATTTGCAACCCTAAAGCCCAAACACACTAAGGAATAAGGATGGATGTGGTTGAGACCTTCCAACCCCACGGACAAGCCTTTCAGCCTGTAGTTGTAGCCGAAAATTGCATGTGTGTAGCCTATGGTAGGAAACCAAAAACCCTAAAACACATGCAACCTTTAGGCCATGTAATCTCAAACTTGTACAAACCATTTTCCTCGACCCAACCTCAAACATGTGCAAACCAATTAATGAAGAAGAGAAGAAGAATATTCTTGGTGATTTCCAAATGAGCTTGAGGTCACTTCTATTTAAAGGCTTCTAAGGGTGTCCAATTTTCTGTTAGGGTGGACTTGATCAAATGTGACATTATGGGCTTCAATTCAAAATTACACTTTCCCTTGTCCAAATTGAGCGCTTCAATAGTCAAAATTGGTCCTCTCGAAAAGAGGAATCTAGTCCCATGGTTCAAATTTGTCAGTAAGCTACCAAATTAACACAATCCCTCAACTTCTCTCCACACACTCCCTCACAAAAATGTTATATTCCCCCACATTATACAATTGCGATCCATTTTTTTGTTCCTCCACTGCACAATGATTGATGATGTCTCAGTTGTTCTCCTAGTATCTTTACAACATAGAGCCTAAAAGTGTTATTATGCATGGATTTCCATGTCGATGTTCCATCAAGGTGCAAGGTCACTACAACTACATTAAACTATAGAAATGGGTTTTTTCATTCAACTATCGCAGTTACATTAAATCATAGAGTGTGCATCTAAGTGTCTCTTCATACTGAGAAATATATATATATATATATATATATATATATAAGTATTACTTGCACACTCAAGAGGTGCCTCCATTGAATCTTGCCTGCACAAATAACTTAGTCCTCCATTCCTCTTTAATTCCCATAAATACTAGAATATACTACATATATGTATATATCTTTTCTGCCTTAGTTGTAGCACGCCATTAGAGCCCATAAAATCACTGTTATTGTGTCCTTGAGCCATTCTCTTCAATTAATTCCTCATGGCGTGCAGTGTTAACATAGGAGGCTTTTTTTTTGTTTCAGTAAAACTTAAAAACTCAATTTGCAGGTTGTGGTCCTCTCTGTACTTGAGCCATAATTCCTTTGTTGTCACCATTAAACCAATGGCACCAACCTCACTGTGTGCATTTACTCAGTTTCTCCAGCCTTGCTTATCCCAACTGTTGTCATGGCCAATTTGGTTCTCAATGCCAAAGAATTTCTGACTCATTCAACCATGCATATGCCCCATGCTCTTAATCATAGGCCTAAAGCCTTTTTTAATACGTCACTGCCAAATTGCGCTACCAAATAAAACTACGAGTCATTTTTAATTTTATTATAGAATAATTCCACTAAATATTCATTAGCTACTTTCAATTAACAACTTTCTTCTCTTCCCACCATAGGACCAGGTGTTGTGACCATCGCCTAATAATTTAGGAGCTAAGCCACTCTACCCTCTTCACAAGCCAAATTCCCTTTGTTAATGGCTGCATGTCGTTTGTCTCATTTCTACTTGAAATGACCAAGGCCTTGCGTTGAGGTCGGAGCTTGTAATTCTGACGCTTTTCTCTCGGTGCCACCCATTTGCACTTCCTTATAAACTTCTAGGCTCCATACCCCTAGGATGAGTTGTCTAGTTGGGTCTACCCAACTCCATTCAACTGGTTGTCGCTCTGTGCATTGTCAAACTAATGTGTCCCAACTCCCATGTCCCGATGTTTTTTTATTTGTGCACCATGGATAAATTGTGAGGCTCCAACTGGTGGGATTATACCATGATGACTTCACCAATGCTACGTGTCGACCTATGAGTGGTCCAAGTGTCCACCAAAAATGGGCATTTTAGGTACCTGAAAATGCTAAAACTAGCTGCCATGTCATGCTGATGTCATCCTCTAACCACTATTATGCTTCCACATGTCCTCTGTCATAGGCGAGATAAGGGTCATGTGGCCCTTGGTTTTTCACTAATTATGTTTTGTAAAAATTTTAAGGATTCTCAACTCTTTCTTTTTTCTTCTGTCAGACTAGGTCTCATTTTCACCACAGGTTTGGTATACCTTTAGGTCAGCCCTCAGTGGGTTTAGCTATTGGAGTGGGGAGCTCCAGCTCAAATCCTTAGCCAATGAAATTATTCTCCACTGCAATGTGTGATTTTCATCATCCCACTCAATTGCATCTCGACGATATCTTCTGCGCGTTGTTAGGAAACCTTCAAAGTACACCCGTCAGGGTAAATCCATTGGGATGACGTCATATGTTGGTATCATCCCGCTCATCCTAGTTGAGCGTTATAAAAAATTCGTCGGGGAAATGCTATCTGGGTATTACCACCGAGTGGGATTCACCTGTCATGCAATAAAATTGCTTCATGCTTTTTTATTGTCGCACCATGTATGCCCAGTCCTTTCAATGACGGAACCACTAATCATTCCACTATCATTTTGTAATACGCCAAAATTATTTTCTTTCCAAAAGGGTCCCCAAGCTTATAACTCTACAATAGTTTGACTTAGGGCCTCATAACTCTTATTGTCTCTCTATCTCTCAAACTAGGAGGCCATTTTTAGACTTCAATATACCCCTCGAAGGGTCTTTCCGAGAACTATCTAATTGTGCAATCTCCAAGATTATATGCATTAATTTGATCTTGAGGCATAACATCCTCCAAATCACGAGACTCCCATCTAGCATAATCATCATATTATGGCTTCTCCAATAAGCCTGCTAATATGATGATTCTCTACAAAGTACTGCAACAATGATAGGACTCCCGCTGAGCTTATGCCAACACCTTCCGCCACAAACCTCAATGTTAATATGGTTGACATCAATGGCGACATAGTTAATGCCACTAGCCATTCATACACAACCAACTGTCCAACAATAAATTCGACATGCTATAGCACTAGCATATAACTTCCCTTTTCTTGTTAATCACCAACAATGCTTGGGATATGGAATACTTCCATTTCGGCTTGAAAACCCCTATTCCGCTCATATTTTCCCTAAATCCTCATTAGAGGCAAACTAGTTTTAGTAGTGTCCTCTTCTTTCAATTAGTCAACATTTGAATACCCTCTAGATCATAGACCCTTATCTATGTTATCTTTAAACTATACACAATTTTATATGTTCAGATCATTTTTATTATTTTATATCTCATTATATACAATATAAATTAATGATATATATCATTATATTGAAATAACTTAATTAAATAAAAGTTAAAAACATATCAATCCAATATAAATTCTTGTATTTTATATAAGTTTTATACACTAATATGAAAAGCCATACATTACAAAATAAAATAATTTTATGAAAATATAACTATAGAAGTTTTAATTTATAGATAATTCTTTCTCACCACCGGCAAGCCTACTATGCATATATAAACCATCATACATATATATATTCACACATGACCCTACACAATTATTTATAAAGCATATCCTCCATATGAAGCGTTACAAATATGCCATTTATATACATATACGCTGACTTTAAATCCCCTCTCAGTAGTCGTGGAGGCCCATAAAAATTACGTGGAAAATATAAGTTATCGAATTTGCTTATGGTAGCATTAGCTGTTAATTGGTGTGTAATTACGCCGAAGAAATTGCTAAATGGAGTTTCCTTTTGCGCTTCTCTTCATATGTTGATAGCGTATGAACTAATGCCATTTGATTTTATCTCCAAAGTGTCGCATTTGTCACCCACTGTATGGTTGTCGTTGTACCTGTCCACGAGCATCTGTTTCCTGCCTTTGAAACCTTCCGTGTTCCTACTTTTGAAGCTTGTACTGCTTGCCAACATTCTTTATGTAATTTCTTGCAAATGCAGATTACAACATTTATGTAATTTCTGACTACACACAAAGTGCCTCCAAATACTTGTCAGGGGATGACAACACCCATAATGTAATTAATGAGATAGTCGAAAATTTGTATGATTAAGATTGCAACTTTTATTACCAAAGAAAGGAAAAAATTTAAGTTATGAAGAGAAGATTATGACTTCAATTCCTGATGATTGTAGCTTTTATTTAGCAACAACTGAGTGATTTTAATTCTAGAATATTGTAGTCTATTTAGTGAATAAAGGAGAAATTTAAATTTAAAGATAGGATGAGCAAATTTTTTCTTTAATTCCTGAAAATTGTAACCTTTTTTTACGGGACTATAAATATTTTTTCAGCATGGACGAGCATGTTGCAATTGTTGTTATAATTTCTCTGTATGCACATATGAGCACACCTCCAAATATATTGCCCCCGATCCTAACCCACAACACACTTGGAACTTAATATTAAGTGAAAAATAAAGGTTCATGAATATTGTAGTTTTTATTACTTGATAGTGAAAAAAAAATTAGCTAAGAGGAGATTATGATTCTAATTTTGGAATACTGTAACTTTTGTTTTTGAAAAATTGAAAATTTTTGGGCTAAGTCAAGCACATTATAACTTTAAATCTGGAATATTGGAGACTTTTTCTTGAATAATGGATAAATTTATAGCTAAAATGATGAAATTATAACTTTAGTTCTTTAAAATCGTCACTGCTACTTTTTAATAATGGAGAAATTTTCTGGTTAGACGAGGAGATTGCAAGTGTTGCTACTCTGTATGTACATAGTAAATCACCCCCAAATATCTTGCTCGAAAATTTAACACAAAATGCACTGTATTTAATAATTGGTCAAAGAATAAAGGAGTGATGGATATTGTAACTTTTATTACTAAATAATGGGTAAATTTTAAGCCAAGACGAGCATATTATAATTTAAATTCTTGAAAATACTAGATTTTTTTCCGGAAGAATGAGAAACTTAAACTTTAAAGCCATGCCTAATAGGTTATAACTTCAACTGTTGAAGTGGAGGAATTTTAAGCTAGACGAGAAGATTCCCAACTTTTTATATAATATCAAAGAGCTGTGAGTCTTGCACTAGGGAATTTAAGGGAGGACAAGGATATTCCAACCATTAGTATAATTTTTCCGTAAATGATAAAGAACCTCCAAATATTTTGGCAGTTAATCTAACACAATAAGCATTGTGTATTCAAGGTAAAACAATATACATTCAGTAATGAATATTGTAATATAGCATACATTATATTGTAATTATATATACATTTCAATAGATATAATATTGATTTAGTGGAAGGATAAAGGACTGATGATTTAGACTTTGGAATTTAAATAATCTAGCAAACGAAAGATGGACACACGATTCGTACATACCAAAGAGCTTTGAGTCTTGCCCTAGGGAATTTAAGGGAGGATGAGGAAATTCCAACTATTACTATAATTTATCGTAAATGATAAAGAACCTCCAAATATCATGCCATTTAATCTAACACAATAAGAAATGTGTATTCAAGATAAACCAATATACATTGAGTAACAAATATTGTAATATATCACATTAATTATATATATATTTCAATAGATACAATATTGATTTAGTGGAAGGATAAAGGAATAACGATTTAGACTTTGAAATTAAAATAATTTACCAAACGAAAGATGGACACACTATTCATAGTACGAATGATCACTCGACAAGGTGGCATGCCACGGGCATCTTCTTAAAGGCAGTGTCACCTCTTTGGTTGGGAATCAACATCAAATTTATTTGACTTGGTGCCTTTCGAAGTTCGAAAGGAAATTCACACTTTTGAGTCACAAACATTTGGGGAATTCTAGTACCATTTGGATTCAAAAGTTGTATGCATGGGAAATACAAATTGGGTTCCTAATATAGGTAAATGGAGGAAGAGATGTTTACATTTCCTCCACTCAATTGCAATTCATAGGAATATGGTGAATCTCCTTCACATGGTACTATGCAACAAGCAGGTAGACAATTACAAGTTGTTTGTTGGACAAGAAGATATAAAGATAATTCTTTGAGACATACACTATAATATCAATGAAATTGTAGTTAGTCTCAACAAAATCTAATGCTACATTGTCTTAAATTCAAGTACTGATTTAGAGGAACCCAAAAATTTTGAGGCAATCATCAGTTCATCTTCACTCAACATGGTTCACGCACCTCCTTCCCCGACCCCTTCGTTCATTATACTAGATGGCTAAATTTACTAATGTTCTCATTTTTATTCTATCAACCATCTACCTGTAATTATCGCCAGCTCCTATATAACTATTTTTGTTTTACAGTGTCACTGTTATGTCCTCTTATTAGTTGTCTACTACTAGAGTGTCAAGGTATGTGTCAAAGGTTGACTATTTGTTTTTCAACTCTGGATAATTTTGAAAAATTACAGACATCCATGTTACTTTTCCTTTTGAAATTTAGGCTTGTTTTTGGTTATTGAGATAATGGTATACAACTAGGTCAACATTGTCTCATTGTGTAACTCAGGGTAAATCATGGTCTTCAAGTAACATCATATGTAAATCTCTTTTCTTTTTGGTATATTAATAGGAATCATGGTATTGATATTACACCAAAAAAACAGATGAAAATAAAATTTAATGAAAGAGTAAAGGATTTATGATTCGTAATAAGTTTGGAATCGAAACAATTTTAGCGTTAAAATTTGGAGATGGAGCCATCCGGTGGTGATTAGGTACAAAAATCGAAATAAAGTGTATGAATTTAGATGGAAACAAAAGAGGAGCCACCACTACGACAATGGAACTGTCATCCCTTGCATTCTCGGATACTATGGTAAATATTTAACATAAATATTCCTCTGTCAGGGGCTTTCAAATCTCTAACAATATTTATGCTAAGGGATTAAAATATGTAACAATATTTATGTGATTTCAAGAAACAATTAGAAGAAAGTGAAGAGATCCACCAAGAACTACGTCACCTTGGCATGTATCCAAATGCAATGATAATGCCCTCGACCTTCGTGACCACATAGAAGAGATGTGTCATTGTTCTTTATTCAGTGCAAGATATTGGTAATATTTCTCATTCAAGAAGGTTGTGAACCCATAAACCATAACTATTATTGTATAGTTTTTTGTCACACATAAATGGTGAAACATAGTTAGTGATATCTAGATTCATGAGTAGTGAGTTCCTCAACACTTTAATGCAAAAAATATTGTAAGTGACTAACCAAAATTGTTACATAATAGGAAACAAAGAATCCATTTTTTATAATGGGCCTAATTAAAAGGATTTGACATAATTAATATTGTATAGTCTTTTGTCACACATGAATGGTGACAAATATTTAATGGTATCTAGATTCATGAGTAGTGAGTTCCTTAACACGTTAATGCCAAAAATACTATATATGATTAATAAACATGGTTACATTATATGAAACAAAGAATTCATCTGTTATAGTGATCTTAATTAAAAGGATTTTGTCAATACATAATAATTGGTTCAAAACAATGTAAATAAAAACAAAGTGCATAGGCAATATAATTGAGAGCATTAGCCCTCATACACAATGCAAATAGAGTTAAAAATCTTTAACAATATAACACAATATTTTAAAGGACAAATTCAATGATTACAAAAGTTTCGATTAAAACCGATTAACACAACAAGTAGTAAGAGACTAGATACAATAAAGATAAAGATAAAGTGATTCAACATTACAACACAATATCTCAGAGGCTAAATTCATTCACTATAAATTTTTTTATAGAGAAAAGTAAATGAACATTAAAGAAATAATTGTATGAAAGGGGAGGATAAGATATATATATATATATATATATATATATATATATATATATATATATATAGAATTGGTATCTTTAGTATGTTTGTAATATATAACTAATGTCACATGGTGTAATATAAAAATTTGTATTTTTTAAGGATTGAAATTTTAAATTATTTAAAAAATGTGTTTAAGTATAAAGTACATATATGATATATTATTAAAAACGAAATTATGAAAAATAATTAATAAAATATTTATGCAGTGGCATGAAGTGGAAAATCATTATATAATTTGTGTGATAACTAATTGTGAGAAGGAAAAAAGAACCATAAATATTAGAAAATTAATTCAATCAATTTAATTTTAATTTTCAAGATGATACAAAGTGATTAATAAAAAAAATGGAATAACTATTAAAACTCAAAATGATATATATATATATATATATATATAGTAAACACATGCATAATGAGGCTATATATAATTAGTAAATATAAGTTCTAGAGTTAGAAAATCATGTTAAAATTATATCGTCATGCTTAGAAAAAAATCACTTATCTCATTGAATGTATTAAATGTTATTTTCCTAGATCTGATGAACACTATTAATTTGGAATTTTGATGAAGACTATTAGTTTGGAACTTCACAAAGGGGGTTTACCTATGCATATTATTCCTTTTGTTTATGACTATTAATCTCATTTGATTATATAATATAGATTGGATGGGCATTAATAATGGAGTGGATGTAATTTATCCATACTCTATCCGAGATAGTGTGCTAAACACTTTTGAATGGACAGTAAATGTAATATAGTAAACTTATGTTTGAATATTTTAACAATTTAGCGATGAGATGAATGGGTTTGTAAATTGAAATGGTTTATATGGTCTCCTTACTAATTTTATAATATAGATGGATTAATATATAAGTAGTGTGATGTATATTATGAATTATAGTGGAAGTAACATGTGATTTATCATAGATGTTTTTGAGGGAATAATTTCTTAGAAATTTATAGTTATTTATCAATTATATTTATTGGTTAAAAAAATAACAAGTTATTTTTCTTTTATAACATATCAACCTTGTAGCCCCGAGGGTTATCTCAATTGGTCAAGTCCTCGTCGTTAAAGCACCTTTACTATTGATAGGTCACGTGTTCAATTATCTCAACACTCTTGGGTGGACCTACCTGGTACAAATATTCACAGACGTAGTGGTCACCAATATTTGGGGTCTGTGAACTCCACACACAGATATAAACCTTGTATCCTCTTCGGTGTTTCATTTCCTCACTTTGGGGGTATGTTAGTTATGCCAAAGACATTATTTAAGGAAATGACTCCCTCCAACCATCGTTGTCTATAGAAATCCAATTACAACCTGCCAAGTGCTTTTTCCTTTTTATCCTATTATAGATTACCACTTATATTTGTTGAAAATTCTGTCACACGGTTAACTATTGTTCTAGCAGGATAATGGAATAGGGGATATCGAAGATCTCCTCCAATGTTAATAGTAATATCATTAATGGCCTTATGCATACATATTCGAATAGGATGGAGAAATGGTTGCAGATAAAAAGAATTCACATGAGTGTTGGATGATGCCAACGACACCCTTCCGATCGATCCATCATAAGCATAGGTGAGATATTGTTAAAGATTTCATATACCATCATCAATGCATATTTGAGGGCCTAAGCTATTAACCAGCATGGATCCATTTTAAATATGGCTATAACATGAACAATGAGGGATCCAATTTATTCAAGTGCAAAATTTTTTGAGTCGATATTATTTAAAAATTTTGTATAGTTATTTAATTTATTTATTTTTTAATTTTTTAAAATGAGCAAAAATTTAACTTTATGACGGATGAAAACCCTTACACATCATACTGGGCTGTAAACTTAGCCTCTCAGCTCAATGACAAATGTGGATAACTTACACATCGTACTGGGCTATAAAATCGATCCACATAATATTTGCCTAGAAAAGGGCTATTATCATATTGGACTGTAAAATGAGCCTCTCATCTCAATGAAAAATGTGCATCACTTACACATCATATTAGGCTGTAAAATTGATCCACATCATACTGAGCTATAAAATGAAATGTCAATCCTACAGAAGCATATGTAGCAAGGAGGTTCAAAAGTTCAAGGAATTTAGCATACTTGGTGGGAATAATATAACATTTATTGTAAGATTTAAAGATTTCCATCTGTGGGTAGGTGCTTATTGTATGCTCCTTACACTTTGCGTGTGCATTAGAGGAAATTTCAGCCTAAAAGTGCTCATGAAATTTCCAAGTAATTTCCATGTCATAATATGTAAACCAATCAAAATCCTTTAAATTTAAAAAGAGGTACATGTAAATGTTTTGGAGGGAAAAGAAAAAAAACTACTTTTTTTAATTGTATTTTTTTCTTATCTCCCTATACGTTTACTCAAATTTCAAGTGTTGACACTCATCGGATGTGGAATTAAATTCCACATCCAACAAGTACCCATTATGCATACTTTTGAGAAGACCCACATTGATGAAAATTGTAGATACATTAAAAAAGTGCGTTGAACATACTTTTTTAATGTATCTATAATTTTTATCAATATGGGTCTTCTCAAAAGTATGCAGAATGGGTACTCGTTGTATCTGGAATTAAATTCCACATCCAATGGGTGTCTACACTTGAAATTTAAGTAAAACTATAGGGAGATAGGCAAAAAATACAATTAAAAAAAATAGTTTACTTCTTTTCCCTCCAAAATTTATAACACTTATTTTATTGTTTTAACTATTATTTTATTATTTTTCCTTATGATACCACATTTAGGCTGAAATTTCCTCTAATGGGGAAAGGATGTGGTCAAAATCAAGGTTTGAATCCACAAAGGGGACATTGGATTTCATATCTAGAACATAAAAGTTTAAATTATTCTTCATAGTCAACCGGAAATAGCTCGTCAAATTGGCTAA
The DNA here is from genome assembly GCA_034641835.2 of Pinus albicaulis. Lineage (NCBI taxonomy): Eukaryota > Viridiplantae > Streptophyta > Pinopsida > Pinales > Pinaceae > Pinus > Pinus albicaulis. Next base: position 682,992,335 of record CM076578.1, read on the forward strand.
AACACCATGGTAAATCACAAATACACATGCACTGTAATGTATACTATATACTTCGTAAACATATCAATTTTTATATTTTGAAAACGAATAGATCTGTGGCTTGGGTGTTGCACTAGTGGCAACTTCACAAACAATAGTGGCAACTTCTTAGGAAGAGAAATGCAAAAGGCATTCTATTCGGTAATAGAATTATGGGCTAATATCTTTTACTCTATTCATTAATAAATGAAACCAACTTGGTGTTGTAGGTGATCTCAATTTAGTATTTTGTGATGTTGTTGGTGATCTAATTTGGTATTTTTGATGATGTTGGTGATCTATAAAGCTTTCGAAGTCCAAGGTCGAAGTGGGACAAATATGTATGTTGTGAGGTTTCTCTACATCTAATTCTCGATTTTATTTTGTGTTAATTTTTGGAAAATAGGTCCAAACTCTGGGTTGTGCTGCTCATATGATGATCCCAATATTTTTATTATATTCCTCTTTCGGACAGGTGTAAGATTGATCTAAAGATCATCTCAGTCGGATGAGCAGAACATGTATTTTGAATTTATTCCACTTATATGCTAGGTCGACCTGGAATATAATATAGACTTAAATGTCTTAAAGGACGTGTTTCACACCCCCACAGATGATTATAAATATGAGAGTTTTGGAGATCATTTCACACACATTGTGTGGAGGAAATTATCTTCTCTCTTCTTGGTCCATCTATGTTAGGGCTTTCTCATGGAGTTAAATTAGGGCTTCTTGATGTAGCATTTTAGGGCTGTGTGACATGCTTTGCTGAATGACCTATTGGAGACTTTCTTGGTTGAAGCATCTTGTTGATTGCCGTAACACCATCATTCTTCTTCTCTTTTTATTGTTGGCTTGTCTTCCATCGATTGATTTATTTTTTCAATCTGCTTCAGTATTTTGTGCCCTAATCTGAAATGACATAGTATATGTTCAGAAATTTACATGGTATCAGAGCTTAGGAGAATAAAATTCCGAACTTGTGAGAGAAAAGAGAGGCTACTACAGTGTGGGAGAAGAAGAAGCCGCGTGGAACCTTTTTAGGACTTTTTTGAATGATGTTTTGGGCATCACCACAAGTCCGCATTAATTTCTGGAAGGTTTCATTACTTGAGGGCTTGTTTGGGTCGCGTAGAGGCCTAACCCTTGTGGCTAGGAGGAGTTGTTTTAGCCCATACCCTGGCCTAAATAACACTATCTTGGAGGCCGAGTTATAGTGTAAAGCTTTAGGAAGTTTATGCAAGATCAAGTGGCTATTAGGCAGCGTTTGGAGGCTTAAAAGGTGGTTCAAACCACTGTGCAAGGGCAGATACAAGTCTGGGTGAAGGCTGCACCATTTGGAGGTCTAGAAGTGAAAATAAAATTATTATAATAGGCTGTCAAGAATCCGTAACCACTGACTTGAGGGCTGAAACTAGGAAGGTTCATTTCAGGACTAATTAAGGGTTGTTTTGAGTAGGACGCAGCCCTACAAATTAATTTGAGGGGCATTGTAGGGGTATCCATGCCCCAAATTGTAGCAAAGAAGGAGGGTACCTCTCCTAGGGTAATCTGCGGCTCTAAGGATCTATTCTAGGCCAAAAATAAGGGGTTGTTAGGGACAGTGTTTCGTGCCCTAACCAGACCCTGATTTGTAGCAGTCAAGGAGACCTAAACAGTAAGCTTGAGGTATGTTTTTTTGATACATATTTGTAGATGTTAGATCCTAATTTATGGATCTGTTTGTGGATTATATCCGAGCAGATTTCTGTACCCTATTTAATGAAGTCTTCTGTGTTGAAAATTGAAATTCTTTTGTGACTTAATTCTAGAATTTCTCCTTGAAAAGAAGCAAATGGTTGACAAGGAGTGGATGCATGCCTGTAGCATTGGACAAATTATTCTATGTTGATACAAAGTATAAAATTTCTGATCTCTGTTTCGGTCATGAAATATCTTTATGGTACAGAGGCTATTATCCTCGTGATGCAAAGAATTTGTAATTCTAAAAATGGATTGAAGGAACAAGGCTTATGATAACTGTAGCAATCAAATTCATGAAATATTATGACTAATGAACATATTATAAAAAGCTTGAATTTGCAGTGATTTGCGACTTTAATTGTAAGGTAGTATGGTGGCATGCATCTTGCATAGGCAGAATTTGACATTGTTTGAATGATAGTTTGCATTCTCATTATAGACAACATTATATGGCACTACAATATATCTACTTATCAAAAGGACACCTACAGGCTGAAGGCTTAATTTTGTAGACAAATTCATCATTGTTTGTATTTATGGTACTCCTGAACACTCATCATTAAGTTACAAGTGTGGAGTCTGTTAGCAAGAGTGTGTAGCGAGAACATATTATCAATTTCTTGGAATAAAGGCTTCCAAATCAAAGTGATAAGAGTTGTGGCAGTCACTATATCATCCCCTGGGTATTATTCAACAAGTAGGGATTTTTCATAAACTGTACAGAAGTGTCTTTATCACTTTCTGCAATAAGAGTGTTTTTTGATTAGTTGGATCAACATCTTATTGTACAGTATAATGTGAGCCTTTACATAACAGTGACATTTATGTGCTGCTATGTATGACAATATCTCCTTGAGTGTTTCTGGTACATGACAGTTTTATACATATATATAACCTTGACTGTCATAGAACAATGATAGCAGTATATCTACATGGAAGTAGGTGTGTCATATGGAAAAGTATATATGGCCTCAGTGTTTTGATATCTTCAACACCATGACAATGATAAGTATGATAATAGTAAGATATAAATAGATGATGTATGAGATGACATAGATATATGGTATTAATACCTGTGCTTTTTTCACTGATTTGACAGTGGCACATATGACAAAAATATAAAGATACCTACAACGTCATGATGGTAGCCTTATCTAAAATCACCTTGACAATGATATGATGTATATATCGGGCATTAGTATCTGTGATGTTTATGTCTGGGCTGTAGGAAAACTCAAGAAATCCATCATAAAGATGTTGGGACTAAGAGGGAGACCTCAATCATCTAAATTCCTGAGAAAATGTTGTTGCTAAAAAAATGGATCAAGCCACTGTGGAGGCTGCCCATGCCATGCTATGTGACCCAGGTTTGCCAAAGTTTCTATGGAGGGAGGATATGAACACTGTTGTGTACATTCAAATTAAATGCCTGCATTCTGCGTTAGACTCCAAAACTCCTGAATAAGTCTTCTCTGGTAAGAAACATGATGTTTCTCATTTTATATTTTTTGGTTGTCCTGTTTTCTTATATGTGCCGAAAGAAAAGAGAAGCGAGTTGGATGCTTCTGGGAAGAAAGGAATGTTTATGGGCTACAACGAAACTTCAAAGGCACATAGAATCTATGTGTTTGGTCAAAGACAAGTGGAGATAATGCACGATGTCACCTTTGATGAAGACGTTACCCTCCAGAAAGTGATGAACCTTCCTAGCTCCAAGGAATACAATGATGTAGGGACAGAGAAGCAGGAAGTGTTGAAGGATGAATTGTTGCCTAATGTTGAAGGTCCATTGGACCCTATTGACCCTCCTCCTTCTGGTAGGAGGAGACCCTCATGGCTCAGGGATAATCTAGAGGATGCAAAAGACATATGGCCCCAAAGGGGACATTTCGTGAAAGCAAGAAGTTGAATCGATACTAAGGGTATCTAGCATCCATGAGTACTATTGTACAATATGAGCCTAGAACGTTTGAAGAAGCCATAAAGCATTAAAGTTGGAAGGATGCGATGCGCGAATAATATGAGTCCATTATGAAGAACAATGTTTGGATTTTTGTTCCAAGACCACAGGACAAAGCTGTTGTCACCTCGAAATGGCTCTACAATATCAAGCATAGATCTGATGGAAGTGCTGAAAAATACTAGGCAATATTTGTCACTCAGGGCTTCTCTCAAACAAAAAGCATTAACTATGATGATATATTTGCACCTATGGCTCGCTATACGACCATCCAATCTATTGTTTCCCTTGTCGCTATGCAAGGATGGGGTCTCCATCAGATGGATGTGAAAACCGCTTTTCTACATGGGTCAATAAAGGAAGAAGTGTATGTGGAGAAACCTCTTGGGTTCAAAGTCCGAGATAGAGACTCTCATGTATCTAGGTTGAAGAAAGCTCTCTATGGGTTGGAGTGAGCACCCAGGGCTTGGTATGAGAGGATTGATAACTACTTGATGAAGTTGGGCTTCTCTCAAAGTAATGTTGATCAGAGCCTTTACTTCAAGGTCGATCGTGAGAAACCTCTCATACTAGTTCTCTATCTGAGCGATCTCTTCCTGATAGGTGTAGACCCTCTCATTCATCGGTGTAAGAGGGAGATAGCTTCCGAGTTCGAGATTGAATACCTAGGACTGATGCATTACTTCCTAGGCTTGAAGGTCTGGAAGAGACCTGGTAAGATTTTCCTATTTCAAGGAAAATATATTAGGAAGCTACTGGAGAGATTTGGTATGGTGGACTATAAGTCCATGTCGACACTAATGGAGCTCAACTTCAAGAATTTGTGTGCAAATGTTGTTGGGCTAGCATTGGGAAATCCTACCGAGTATCGCCAACTCATAGGTGTGCTAGTGTTCTTAGTGAACTCTCGTCCGGACGTATGATTTGCAGTGAATGTTTTTTTACTAGGTTGGTGCTGAGAATCTCTTAAGATATCTCTGAGGCATGATAAACCATGAGATGAGATACACTACCGGGAGTGGGACACTCCATGGATATTCTTATGCTGATTAGGCTAGTAGTGTGGTGGATTGCAAGAGCACATGTGGATGCTACTTCACACTTGGTTCTTCTTCGATAAGCAGGAAGCAGAAGTCGGTAGCTTTGAGCACCGCTGAGGCCACATACATTGCTACAAGCATGGCCTGTTGTGAAGCGATTTGGTTATGAAAGCTCTTCAGTGAGTTGTTCGACCATGTGCTAGATACCACAGTTATCTTTTTTGATAACTAGAGTGGGATTCGGTTGTCTGAGAATCCCATGTTTCATGACCGATCCAAGCACATACCACTTTTTCCGGGACATGGTACGTGGCGCCATAAGGCTCATACAGGAACTATGAGCAGGTCGCGGATATTCTAACTAAGCCCTTGGGGAAGTTCAAGTTCCTAACCTTTCGTGAGAATCTTGGAGTCGTGAAATGGTCCTGTTGAATGATGAGCTGTGAAAGCTCCATGTCTGGTTGGACGATGAGCCCCCGGAGCTCCAAGATGATGAGTTGTGAGAGCTCTAGGACGATGATGTGTGAAAGCTCCAGGTCCTATTGGACGATGAGATCTAGGAGCTCCAAGGGGCATGGGAATAAATTCTTGAAGCTATAAGCAACCACAAGGCTAGGCTTGCTAATCCTTGTTGGTGTGCTTCCAACCCCACCGTGATGACATTGAGTTGGTTCGCCTCTCTTTCGTCTGTGCCCCGCATGCATCCTACCCATGGAGTTTGGGACTCATGGGAAGTACCCCTCATCTTAGCCAATGAGGTGGGAAAAGTTAGAGACCATAGCAAGATAGATGGACGCATCAGGGATTGCCGTACTCTCTAAGATAGGATGATATGTGTCCAATGACTTAATCGAGGATCAAGTGAAGTGGGGTCTGGGACCTTCAACTGACTTCGGTTCAATTAAACTAACTTCGGGTTAGTATGATACTCTTTTGAGTCCTGGAGAGTTTTTAACCTCTAGTTTGAATTCGCTTCAGCGGGGTGTGATGTCATTGTGACTCACCGTTTGAAATAAAGATGCCAGTAAAGCACATTATGTTGGGATGACGCATGATGTTTGGATTGCACAAGTGGATGGAGTTCTCCATATTTGAGAGGGAGTGCTGATTTTTGGAAAATAGGTCCAAAATCTGGGTTGTGCTGCTTAGATGATGATCCTGATATTTTTATTGGATTCCTCTTTTGGAGAGGTGTAAGATTGATGTAAATATCATCTCGATTGGATGAGCAGAATATGTCTTTTGAATTTATTCCACTTATGTGCCAGGTCGGATTGGAATATAATATAGACTTAAATGTCTTAAAGGACGTGTCACACACCCCCACATATGATTATAAATAGGAGAGTTTTGGAGATCATTTCACACACATTGTGTGGAGGAAATTAGCTTATCTCTTCTTGGTGAATCTGTGTTAGGGATTTCTCATGGAGCTAATTTAGGACTTCTTGATGTAGCATTTTAGGGTTGTGTGACACACTTGGATGAATGACCTATTGGAGACTTTGCTGGTTGAAGCATCCTGCTATTCACTGTAACACAATCATTCTTCTTCTCCTTTTACTGTTGGCTTGTCTTCCATCGATCGATTTATTTGTTCTATCTGCTTTAGTATTTTGTGCCCTAATCTGCAATGGCATAGTACATGTTCAGAAATTTACATTTTGACATAAAATGGTGAATTTTTAATATAATTTTGACACACAAAGGTTTGTGAAAGTATGTATGGCTCTTGAAACTTATGAAAGTAGCGTTGAAAATTTTTAGGGTTGTTGAAGATTATGAAATTATAAGTGAAAGTTGAATATTATGAGAATAAGTGAAAAATTTTAAGGTTGAGAATTGGTAAGGAACTATTTTTTAAAAGGGTTTAAAACTTATTTAATTTCAAGAGAGTTGAAGTTGGGAATTATTATATTAATGTTTTTGTTTAATATTTAAAGTTTAGATGTAAATGTTAAGAATATGTGTTTTCTATTAAGTGACTCCAGGTTAAAATTAGAGGGGTATAGTATGTACATCTATGTAGAATTTAATAGTCAAATCTTTGTGCAGAGTGGGGTTTGTTATCCCTCTCATATATCAATTTTGTGTATAGGTTGGCTATAATTTTAAAATTAAATTATTATTATTATTATTATTATTATCCCTCTCATATATCAATTTTGTGTATAGGTTGGCCATAATTTTAAAATTAAATTATTATTATTATTATTGAAGAGGTTTTTTAAAACATTTAATAATAAATTGTAATTTTTCAAATGAAAATTGTAATTATGAAAAATCAGTGAAATAGATCTTTCAATACATAAATCTTAGATCTACACAAAATTTGAATAAGACGATCTTAGGTACTCCTTGAGTATGTGTCCAATTTTGTATTTCCTTTGGATCTTGTCATGTCTTGTGTTTAGTTTTTTTACACTAAATTCACACTTGTGATTAGTGATTATACTATTTATGACAATCCTAAACATATGCAAGAAATGAAAACAAAAGAATTGAATGTTAAATGAGAATAACCTTATAAGGTTTAAGAATCACCACATGGCCACTTATGTATGGCATGAAATAAAATTGTAAATTCTCTTTGACTCAACCATTAAATATAATTCATTGCATTACGAAAAGGCTAGAGTTGTAAACCCTTTCAAATAATGAAACTCTCTCTATCGCTTTTTGTATTATATACAACATTGGAAAATACGTTATCCATATACCTCTTTTAGCTATATGCAATAAATCATTATTGTTTGAGAAAAAAAATTATGAACCCATTCAAAAATAACACATAGGCCCTTAACTCTACTTCGAAGTCCACACATTTACATTTGAATGAATCTATAAACCTGCAAGAGTAACAGGATATGGACAAATCGTCCTTCCCTGGATGGTGGTAAGGCTATGTCCAAAGTAAGGTTATGTCCAAAGTCGGCTCGCTTGAATCACGCTCGTCTGGATCTAGCTCGCTTGCATTTTTAACTCTTGTAGGCCAACCTGTAAAACCTCCAATGAAGATTTATACTGGACCTCCATGTCCATCCATCGATCCTCCTGCGTAATGGTCACTGTATTTGCGATCTCATTGAGATCGCCCTCTATCAGTGTCAAGACCTCCTCTCATGTTTACTTCGAACCCTACTTCTTTTCTCTTGACCCAACATTGGTCTACGCACCGCGCTTTGTGCCTTTGGATGTGGTTGCTTCAGTTTATTTGGGCGCAGAGCCATTCTTTTCTCAAACAGTAGTATCCACAGTTTCTCTTGTTGTTGTCAGGGTAGTCTCTTTCTCACCATGTGTGTCTATCATAGTGGGTGGTATTGTTTCAGCAGGATTTTATGTGGCCTTCTCTGTTGATTTACCTATGGGGGTGTGCGGTTGTGTTAGTGGAGTCAACCATGTGCAGCTAGTCTGTTGTGACCCTGATCAAATCGTCCTGAGTTAAAAAGTAAGGAAAATCGTACCAAACACCATCTAGCACCCTTCACATGGATGTGGATATTGTGAAAGGTATCCTTAAAGTCAACTACCATTTTGTACTACTCATAAAGGGTGGGAGACAAGCGCAACTTTGACTGGACCATCTAGTATAAGCTCGCATCATATAGGACCCAAAAGATCTTGTTTTCTTTTGCTTGCAATGGGTTAGAGGAGTTCCAAAGGGTTGCGTAGTGCGCCACTTCGCACATGGGCTCTGCGAGTTCAGGGAACTACATAGCTTCAAGGGTTTTCCATCCGATCAGTGTGATTAACAATAAGATCCAAGCATACTGAAATTTCTTTCCCTCCTCTTGGACTTTGTGCACATTTTGAAGAAACTATTTACATAGGTTTGTGCATCAGTTGTATATGACTCCTTTTTCACATCTCCCAGTGAGCACAATCACATGCATGGGAACTTCCTTTTCCCTACACCTGTGTAGCATCTTGCAAGCCAAAATTACCATGCCAAAATGGACTACTAGGTCATTAATTTCTTCTAGCATAAATCCCCAGGATTTGCGCGTAACATCATATTGCTTCTTGATTTTATCTCTCAGCACTTTCTCCCATGATTTCCCTCTAAAATTGGCCATAGGATCGACCCCTTTGTTTGGAAATCCCGTGATTATGTGAATCAGGTCTGCATCAATTGGGATGTGCTCTCCCAACCAGAGCGATTCATCATGCACCAAAGCCAATAACTTCCTAACACATATATCACTGATGGTGTTGCGCCCAAAATGAGGGATCTGTAAAAGATTGAGGAGGCATGCCTTGTGCAGACCTAGCATTTCTCTCTTCATTTCAAGGTTCACCAGACCTCCTGCATATGGAACTCAATCAAGATAAAGATCTGACATGAGCTCTGGAAATTTATCCACGTCTGTGATGTCCTAGTCATCGACTCACAACTGAGGGATTTTTGCGAGCATGTCCCCCTCCATTGGGACGTTCTCTGGGATCAAGGGCATTTGGATACATGCACACACCTTATCCAAGTCCTTTGGCACTTTCACTGTAGGTTTCCATGGTGCAATGTAACCAGGAAATTGTGAGAATGGTGCTACTTATACTACGTCATCATCCCCTTCTTTTATAGTTTCTGGGAGTTCAAGCATAGGTTTCTTCATCTTCTCCCTGACATAATGGCAAGGTCTAGGGCCCTTTTCTCAAGGGGACTTGCACATCCCAGATGTTTGTCCCTTATTTTTTTTAGATGGCGCATGGGTCTCTACCATAGGCACCTCCTGTGTAGTATGGTCTTCTCTATGTCTGTTGGCAGTCATTCTGCTTTGAATTACGTATCCCAAAACCACTTGGCACAATGATTCCTCAAACACGGGATCTAATCTGGACATAGAAGCAGCTAAGGAAAAGTCAAATAAACAACTAAGAGCATAAAAATCACTTAGAATACAAAGGGAACTATTGTGATCCCATGCTTCATATTTATACTTGTGGCGCATTTGCAATAGCTAATTGGGCATTAATGAGGTTCCATTACTGAAAAAACGGTCCCAAATCTAGAAAAATCCCCCCATTAAATGCATCTTGGATGTGCCAAAAAACAGTAATAATTCCGTCTTATCTAGTTTTATTATTCTAACGGCTAGTTTTGAGATGTTTGTGCAACAGCTAATCCTTTAGTGCATATACCGCGTCTGTGCCACATCTTACTGCATATTCGCCATATCAATTGTGTAGGTCTAATACTCTGGCCATATAATCATTTGGTAGGCATAGGGTCATCCCTATATGACTTCAGACGACCTCCATTGACATATCCTGAGAGGTATTCACCATTCAACATGGCTAGGCATACTGCTCCGCCATCAGTGATTTCCTTGACAATATAGGGTCCTAGCCAATGCATCTTCAATTTTTCTGGGTGGCACGCAAACATATTGTCATATAGTAAGACGAAATCATCCTCCTTGAACACCTTCTGCCTGATATGGCTGTCATGCCAGGCTTTCTCGTGTGCCTTTTGGACTCACTGGTGATAATTGGCAATAAACCAGTCCTCTTCGAGAGCAAGTAACTGTGACAACCATTATTCCAAAGGCTCTTCTTCAACCATATTGGTAAATTCAGCAATGTGTAGACTCGGAACAATTAATTCCATGGGAAATACAGCCTCCTGTCCATAGACCATCCTAAAAGGTGTCATCCCAGTCAACATTTTGCAAGTATTCCTGTAGGCCCAAAGCACTGTAGGCAATTTCTCATACCAATCATTTTTGTTAGCATTGCAAAACTTAGTGAGCATGGTCTCCAAGGTCTCCAAGATCTTATTGAAAGATTCAACTGTGCCATTTTCTTGAGGATGATGAGGAGAGATCTTCTGATGGCACATCTTGAATTATTTAATAAAAGCTTCGATAGTGTCATTTACAAAGTGTGTACCTTGGTCGTTGATCAGGATCTTAGGGAATCCAAACTGAGTCACTATATTCTCAAAAATAAACTGCGCAGCAGTATGAGGAGTACAATATTTCACTGGTTTGGCTTCATCCCATTGGGTTACATAATCTGTTGCAGTGATGATGTAGCGCACACATTCTTCCTTATTTGAGGATCAATAGGTCCCACAAAATCAATAGCCTATTTATCAAAATCTTGTAGCGCAATCTATGGATGTGGGGGCATCTCATCCCTGTGCGAAGGTTTTTCCATTCTCTGACAAACATCACAGGTGCAACACTGCGCATAGGCATCATTGTGTAGTGTGGCCATCACAACTTAGTGCAGAAGATCTTTTGTGCATTGGCCTTACCTTCATAGTTACCACCAGCAACTCCTCCATGCACTTCATTTATAATTTCCTTCCTTTCACATTCCAAGACATACCTGCGCAGAACGTCATATGCACCTAATTTTTACAATTGTCCAGCAATAATGGTAAAGTCTGCTGAACACGCCACAATTTATTTCTTCTGCTCACCTTCTCCTCTATTGTATATTCTCTAGGCATGCGACCAGTAGTCATAAACTGAATGATATTAGGTAAATGTTCATCAACCACTTTTATCGCAAACAACTGTGCATCGAGAAAACCATCATCTATGTTTGTGGGCTCTTCTCCTGATTCAATGTGCGAAAGATGATCTGGTATAGCATTTAATTGTCTTTTATCTACTATAATTTCAAAATCATATTCCTGAAATAACAACAACCACCTACAGATCTTCCCCCCCAACACAGGCTTGTTGACCATGTACTTCAAAGAAGAATGATCAGTGAACATTTTAAAGTGACCTCCCAACAGATAATGATAGAATTTCTACAGTGAATATACCATGGCGAGTCCTTCCCTTTCCATGGTGGAGTAATTCTTCTTCGCGCTTGAGAGTTTTCGATTGGCATAAGCAATTGGATGATCAAGTTCTCCTTCTCCTGGCTACACTAACACAGCTTCGAGCGCAATAAAAGAGGCATCCACATGTGCATGAGAAGCCTTGGACCAATTCAGGAAGACCAAGATGGGCGCAATGACCATCTTTTCATTAAGGAACTAAATACTCTTTTGGAAGTCCTCATCAAAGTAGAACATTTCATCCTTCTTTAACAACTTTTCCATGAGCGTAGTTATCAACGCATATCCCTAAATAAACTTCCTATAGTACCTAGTATGCCCTAATATTGAGCGAAACTATTTGATATTATGAGGTACTTCCAAATTAAATATGAAAACAATCTTGACAATATCCACCATCAATCCCTGCTGGCAGAAAATGTGTCCCAGTAGTATTCCAAAGGTTACACAGAAAATGCACTTCTTCAAATTCAATGAGATCTGATACTTCGTACAAATATCCAGCATTAAGCAAAGGTTGGACACATGCTTCTTTAGCAACCCAAAGACATTCCAATCATCAAAATAGACCTCCAAAAACTTGTGTATGTATTCCTTAAAAGCAACAACTACTACACGCGAGAAAATGGCAGGAGCATTCTTCAAGCCAAATGGCATAACTATATATTGGAAAGATCCCAATTCAGTAGCAAGAGTGGTCTTACTCCTATCTTCTTGTGCAATCCAGATCTGATGATAACCTGAGAACCCATCTAAAAAAGAGTATGCTTCTTGACCTCCAACATTATCGAAAATTTCATCTAAGAATGGAGTTGGGAATGGATCATGCACACAAGCATCATTCAGTTTGCGCAGATCAACACAGATTGTGGTTTTTCCCTTGGTCTTCTTATATTGCACCACCATTGGACTTACCTAATTATATTCTTCCACAAGCTCAATGATGCCTTATGCCACAATTTTATCCAAATCTTCCTTCACTTTCTGCTTATATCTAGGATTCATCCTATATGGGCGTTGCTTTACTGGGTGCACATCAGGCTTAAATGAAATCTTCATTACTCCCAGGTCCCCAGAGATGCCTTTCAACTCTAAGAACTTTGTAGGGAATAGATCTTGATATTTTGTTAGCAAATCAACAACCTTTCCTAATGTATCATCATCCCAGTAGTCTCCAATATTTGCTAACTTAGGTTGTTCTTCAGTCCCAATATTTACTTGTCTTAACCTTAATGGCTTTGTCACATCCATCGATGTAATTGAGGGCCTAGCTACTATGCACAGCCCTTCAAATTCATGAATCATGACATTCTTGGGATCCTCATCGATTTCTTCTACTGTTAGGTTTCTACAATTCACAATGGCATTCATCTATGCATCCCATGCTGGTGGTGCGCACTCAATTATAGGATTTTTTGAATCAAAGATTACTTCTTGAATATTATGCAAAGCCTGACCGATATTTTCAAACCCACTTTCAAAACTAAATGTAAGAAGAAAAATATCTATCAACGTAGACCACTCACTAGTGCCTCTACGCAAATCTATTTCCACGTACCATTCAATTGGCAACTTTCCCAATATATGAATAAACATATGAACCCATTCAGGCCTTGGTTTTACAACCCATACTTGATTCCACTTTTCCAAATTTTTGCGTGGATCCTCCTTGACAGAATATAAGTCCTCTTCTGGGTGTTCAAATCATAGCCGCATCATCTACACACATTCCTCCAAATATCCCATATTCTCCTTATCTATTTCCCACCATCTTCTTGGAGTAGCACGTAAGACGATATCCAAAGCATGGAACCTCTTTGGTGTCGACACAGATCTTTCTAGTTCTCACATGTGTGTGTTTACATCAATGGAACCATCATAGTGTGGGAAATCACATACCTCAGAAGTTATGCAACGCAAAGCGCAGATCACATGATTACAGCACAGCGTAGACACCTCATGTAGTCAATTCTGCCAATTCTCTAGTTCTTCATTAGAGTCTGAAAAGAAAGAACTATCCATCTCCCATTTAAGATTCCCATCTACTTTCAGATTAATCCAGTCTTCCTCGTGCAAAGTTACCTTGTAAATTTGATCAATCTTGTCCTTAGCGTGCACTGGTTCAGTAAACCTTTGACCTTCTACGGCATCTAGAGGAATGATGACCCTAAATCCATTGTTCTCAAATTTCATCCTTATTTTCTTCAGGTTGATAACACCATCCATGTGAATGGCCTAATCCAATTCTAGCAATGCAGGATAGGGGTTAGTATCATCTACAATTTGTATGACTTCAAAATCTTCCAACACCTTAACTCCTTCTATATCGACTACATATTTTGAAAATATCCCCAAGGGAATGATCCTTTGTTAGTTATCCATGCATAGTTGGATAGTGGACTATTCTAGCTTCGATTCTCCCATGCATTGCCAGGTTTGTTTAGGTAGAACATTAGCATTTGATCCCAAATCTAGAATGAATTGGTCCATTTCATAAGCACATATCTACACAGTCAGATGCATCTCCCTATATTTTCTCTTCTCGTTATTATATATTTTTTTGAATGTGCATTGTTCTACCAGAGGTCATTCCTTTTCTGCACAATTGTCTATCAATGCCTGCAAATTTTCAACAAACTTTTTGTTGTGCAACAACTTTCTGCATGCTTGTAATAATTCCTTTACCTCTTCTTCTCCTTCAACTCCCTTTAGTGTTCTACCACTTGTTGAAGTATCTCCTTCTGTGAAATATTTCCTTGCTTTAATAAAGGTTTCTTTTGAGCATTGAAGATTAAGGCCTTCCTTAGTTTCACATACTTTTTAGATCCATACATCAATGGCAGGTTTCTTTCCTTTGTCTTCATTTGTAGCTACACCACTCCTCGTAACTAAATTTACACAAGGATCTTCCTCTTGAGTCTCAACACGAACCATTAGCAGATTCTGCGTGGGAGTCTTCTTTTCCTGCATTTTAGCAATCAAGACAAAACAATCTTCTATAACATGGTTATATTGTCTGCAGTTCCTGTAGGACTGTCTTGTTGGATTTGGACAGTCGCACAAATAATGACCAGCATTACCACAGTTATAGAAAATTACTTTTCATCTTCCTCGGCCAGTGGATCCACCTCCTCGGCCTCTGCCACTACCTTCAAATCCTCCATGCACAGAAGGGGATGCTGGTGATGTGGGCTCAACCTGCATTCTATAGATCTCAACATTATCCAACATCATATCATAGGTTTGGAAATTCTTCTCATCATGCCCTAATGATGAAAATAAATTTAAAAATGGTTGTTTTAAGTCAGGTTGATATTTTCCAACCCTTGAGAAAGAATATGTATCATGTATTCTAGCAATCTGACATATAGTACACCAAAAAAGTATTTTTAATGGGTTAGGACCTCCAACATTCAGATAATTGTTAAAAAAAAGACACTGGTCTTTATGATGGCCATAAGCTTTGCAATTTATACATCAGAACTCTGCGCAGACTTCCTTACCTTTGTCCTTGCACAAATTTTGAATTTCTAGATGCATACCTTCCATATAACTTTGAATCTGTTGAGTTCCCAACACAACAGGTGTTGGGGTAGCTTCCAGCTTCATTAAAACTTCTACAGCCTCCTCTTGTGTAGCAGTCTTTTTCTGACCTAATGGATGGCGCAGATGTGGGAGCTGTTAGCCACCTATAAAATTTTGGCATAGCAAAAAGGTAGCTAAGTATGTTTCTAAGTCTTCAAGAGAAACATTTCCCTTGAAAATCTATCATTCTTGAAGCCTTCATATGTCTTCTATCCTTTGAAGAAATCTTCACTGTTGTTTCCATCGAAAATCCCTGCTGTTTTGTGAAAAAAAAACTGCTTTCAAGAGGCCTCCATTTGCTCCTTTCACCCCCAGAAAGTCTCCATTTTCACCACTTTTTTCCCCTTTCAAAATCCCACAAAACCCTTCATTTAAACCTCCATCTCATCCTAAAACCCTTTTTAAACCTCATATTACCCTTTATTTGGTTTAAAAGTCTTCTTTTCTGCCTACCGGAACCCTTCATTTGGCCTTAAAAATCCCTATTTTGGCCTAAAATCAATCTATTTTCACTATGGAGGAGTTAAGCTCCTGTGGGCTTATAGCTATAGCCCCTTTCCTCATATAACTATAGGTCTGCAACCGGGCGCTTAGGAGCAAGCCTCTGCTTTAAAAACCTGCAAAAACCCTTCAAAAGGCCTAAAAAGCATTTTCTCTGCTCCATAAAAGAATTAAGTCCCCGAGGGCTTATTTCCTTCAGCCCCCTCCTCCACGCGACCTGAAGCTCTGTAGTCGGGCGCCAAGGCCTTAAAAAACCTTTCCCCGAACCCTTTTTCCTTTGTTTTTATCATTCCCCGACTATTATGATTGGAGTTAACATGAACCATTGATTTCCACAGATCAACGGTCTTCGGGCAATCACCCTTCGCCTATTTCACCAGCTTTCCCATTTCCCCTTTTAAAAATTTCCACCTCATCGTTGCATCTCGACCATTCGATCAAATAATTCAACGATTGGGATTAAACCCGATGGCTCATCTTCCACTCGTGCACCCGCCTGCTATCGCATTTATTCCGCACTATCCGATCAACATATCACAATCTGACAACTGACATTATTTTTCGCAAAATTTTTATGCCCACGAGTTAACGTTCCAAAAAAACACGAAATAGGTGGTTTTGGATTTCCACGTGTCAGGCGGTGAGTGGAATCGCATTTTTTTTGGAAAACCACTTACGCCCCTCAACACCACACGAAAACCATTATGGTTTTCTGCCTTACCACCCTCCACAATGTGATTTCGGGTTTAATCTCTGTCGTTGATTCATTCTAATCTAACGGCCCATATTAGATCTCGCCCTCATTCTTCCACCATCCATCTGACCTTCTAAACGGCTCCACCCACAGATCTCTGCTGTTGATTGTGCTGATCGAACGGCCCACATATAATCTCGACCCCGTTCACTTACTTCATCCATCCTCCAAACAACTTCGTTCACAAATCTTCACCGTAGATCACCGTTGAGTGATCTAATCCGATGGTCCATAACTCACCTCGCACTCAACATTCATCAGACTTGTTTTTTCACCTTCTTCCATGATTTTCACCCATTTCTCCGCTGCATCCACCATTTTTCATCGCTGCACCACCATTCCCACGAGCCTCCAAAGCAATCCTCCCCCACTCCTTCTGGTTTTCATAACGTGTTTATTGTGTTTTTTGCAAGGTTTGAAGGGTTGTGAATTCATTTCGTCTCACAGTTACAGTTGTAGTAACATGTAGCACATAAAGACATTCCAGAGTCAGAGATAGCAGAGGAAGACACACCTGAGAGTGTTCAGAACAGGTTTTATCAAAAGATCAGTGTCATTAACCTTGATTCAAACCCTCCAATGCCCCTACAACCTGTATATTCACAAAAACACAGGTCAAGAGAAGCAGCAAAGAGCATCAGTAGATAAATTAAGGATTAGTGCCTAATGTTGAGGACTTAATACTTATAATCCAGTGTTCAAAATGATAAAGACACAGATGAAGACCATAAGAATTATCAAGAAGACTTAATTAAGCCTAAAGCACATAAACAAGTTATATTAGTGCTTTCATATCAACAGAATGTTCTTTTTCCTAAGAAGGACAAGTTCCCACTGCATTTTCTATTCCCCATCAAGCCCCTAATAGTTATTATTTTGAAATAAAGTTCCTAGAACTGTCAGTGCATTGGTTATGAAGTATGGGAGACTTGAAAGGAAAATCTTCATCCTTTCTTGTCTCAGAGTGCCAACAGAGTACCAACAGCTAGAGAAGTACCCAAAGAACATACCCTTGAGTTATTATCAATCTCTTGAAGACCCCTAAATCAGCTAAAGGGTACTGAAAGTTAATGCAGGGATATTAAAATAGAATGGGCTTCATAGACACTTATCCCTCCATTTTAATGAGTCATTTAAGTTCTATCTACCACTACTATCACTCTTTTTACCTATAAGAACTCCTGAGAAATACATTGTAAATGTTGGTTGATTGTTGTAAAAACGCTGATTGTAAGTTGTTTCACTGAGTTAGAGTTTTGTGTGTAGTAGTTGTAATTAGGCTGGGAGATGATTTTTGGATGATATCAAGCTATTGGACAAGAATGTATGTGACTGGTTTTGCTCTTATAATATGACAATCATTTTCATCGGATCCTAATCTAAATCAGTGGTGATGTGTTCTTTATTTGTTATTGTTTTCCCTCTGTTATACATCATGTTTCACTTTCTCTAATAAGAATCAGCAATTTTAGCTTAGGATATACTGCTGCAAGTACCCTAATGCTTCCTGCACTTTCTTATCTTTAATTTTTTCTGCCATTTGTGTATCTAAGAACAAAATCAACATAATTTAACCAGTATAGAAGTTGGTTTGTCCATGCTTACTGATGTATGAATTTAGAGTTTGTTTCTTGGATGTTCTTGTTTGGTTTCAGCTGAAAGAATTAGGAAACTGGGAGGTTTAGAGTTATCCCTGTCTCACTAGGTTTCTTTTCCAACAGTTAGCCATTCTAAGATCCCTTTGAGTTGAATGTCAAAAGCAGAGAAGGTCATAAGTATTTCTCTGATCTTAGGCTTCACTCTGTGTTTAATTTAAATGTTTTCATTGTTTGAAGGTAGTCAGGAAGACTGTTGGATTATTGTCTTTAGAGTTAGCCTCATTAGGAGTTCTGATCATAGAGGTTATGGCATGCCCTGTCTCGAGACTTACTCTGAAGTGGTCACCTTGGAAGGTTTTCCTTGTCATTCCCATTCATTTTCTTATTGTTTCATCCCATACTATCATCTTAAGAGAACCTCTGATATAGATGACTAGCCCTTTGAAAGCCTTGGATATTTGAATTGCAAGTAAACCCTTTCATGACCCCATTGCCCAATGGACTTGTGTTCTCTTTGAATTATCTCCCCATTGCAAAATATCCTTCACTACCCATGCATTTACCTTACATTTAACCCTTCTTTCATGTTTCCCAACCAAACAAACAAAATCATAAACCTTTGTGCCCCATAACTAGCCTAACACCTTAAATCGAACTTCAAAGACATATTATTCTTTGCCTTTTTATAGAGAGATCCCTCTCTAGATCCAGGAGGGCTAGATCCTGAGATCCCAAAGTGTTTTTATGTTGTCTTGTCATTTGGTATTGCCAAATCTACCAAATCACAGGAACCACAACATAATGGAAACTCTGTTGGGGAATCTTTGAGTAAAAAACTCCTTAAAACATCTCCAAATAACTCAAAGGAGACCAAGTAGCCTTGGTTTGGTAGAAATTGCTGATGGTGGAGAGCAGCTTGCTTCTAAACACTTCAAACTCTCCACCTGGCGACTCCACAGTCCCTAAATGACCAAAAGACTCCACTGGTGATCAATAGGCCTGCTGATTATCTCAGTTTTCACAAGACTCCACTGGGAGACTAGTTTCATTACAAAATCATCCATATTAAAGGAAACACATAGGATTAAGCTTATTTGTTTAAGGATAATCTTCCTCTTAAAGATTGTTATATTTAACATACTGGCTTCAAGAACAATCCATACCAGAGCTTATCATAATCCAAATCCTCCTAAAATAGTTGACAATCCAGAGAGCATTCTTAGGAAGTCTTTCACATATAGGGATCCAACTATTATCAGACCCATCCATAGAGCTAACTCATCACCTAAAAACTTTGCAGCTCTATCAGATACTCAATTTGACTTAGACTTACCAAGTGATTTACCAAGAACTAAGTCCTTTAATAGTATATATCAAACAGACTTTGACCCTTCAAGTTCATCACCACAGTGTGGTCAACATATTGGTGATAGAGAAACCCCTCCATCCACACCTCCTGATATACATTTCATTCATAACTTGGGTCTCTCTCACCCTAGATTTTCTCAACAGTTTGTTGCTGGTCCAAGCATTTCTTTGCATGGTAATGGATGTTGTAGTGGCTGATGTACCCCCTAAATATGGCATGTTGCTATCAAGATCATGGGGTGCCAAGCTACAAGGTACAATGCAAATGGACATGACATATGCCACTATCCCTGTTTTCAGGCATCTTACAAGACTATATAGGGAAGCACACATGATATTTATGGTAAGCAGCCCAAAGAAACTAGAGAATTCCCCTCTTTACTCTGTCCATATAGACTAGACTCTTTTATCCTTTATAATGATGAGTTTACTGATGAAAAGAGCTAGAGAAGAAAAATTTGAACAGCAGATCAAAGCCCACAAATCTTAACATAATGGAAGCTCTAGATATAGAGGAAAACAAGGGAGAAACACTCGAACAGTGTGTTGAATTAAAAATCCAGAGTGAACAAAGTGAAAACTACAAATAGCAGATCACCCATCACTCTAAACTCCATGAAAATCTTGAGGAATAAAACATAATAAAACATGGTGCCAACCTCCGAAAACAACATAATGGTGAACATAGCATTAGGGAGGAAACTGATAACAAATCTGCAAACAATCCTTTATGGAGCATGAAATTTGATGGGTCTTGCACTAAAAAGAATGCAGGAGCTGGGGTATGGTTGCACAATACTGAAAACAATTATGCTGAGAGTCATGCCTTCAGGCTAAACTTTAAATGCACAAACAACATAGCAGAGTATGAAGCTCTCCTCTTAGGACTGCATCTATTGAAAAAAATAGGAGCTAAGAGGATAGTTGTTCATGGAGACTCAAAACTGGTCATCAAAAAAGTGAATGGAGAATAAACTGCCAAACATCCTAGATTAAGGGCATATAGAAATGATGCCATGGATCTGTTGAAAGCATTTGTAGAGTATGAGCTTGTGTTTGTCCCTAGAAGTCAAAAAATACTTGAAAATGGATTGGCCTGCGCTGCTAGTTCATATCAGAGACTACTTAATGAAAAAAAGATCATTGTCCAAACAAAATTCAGACTAGCAGTACCAGATAATGAAAAATATTGGCAGGTTTTTGAAGGTGACAAACAGATAGAGCATGTCTTGCTTTTCAGGAATGAGTTTGAATTGCTAGATTCAAACTTTAAGTCTGGTGAAATTAGTTCAGATAAAGAGCCCCCTGATGAAGAAAAACCAGTCCCTACTGCAGAACTAAACATGTTGACCAAAGAATTCGAAAATAAAACAGAAGAATACTTGAAAATAGATAAAGAAGACATAGAGGTACTGTTGTCCAAAGACAAGAGCATATCTAGACGACTAGCACCTCTTGAGGACCTTTTTGATTTTAATGATGTGGCAAAGAAGCCCACTATAGAACCCATTGAATCTGATGTTGAAGAATGCAATATAGGCAGCAAAGACAAGCCTAAAATGATCAAATTGTCTAAAACTTTGCCAACACATATCAAACAGAAATACATTGATTTATTTAAAGAGTTTGTTGATGTTTTTTCTTGGAGCTATGAAGATTTGAAATCCTATGACATAGAGATCATCTAGCATAAGATCACATTGAAAGAAAACAAAAACCTTTTAGGCAAAAGCTGCGTAGAATTAACCATGTACAATTTCCTCTGGTAGAAAAGGAAATCAGGAAAATGTATGAGGCTGGAATCATAGTCCCTGTGAGGTTTTCAGATTGGGTATCTAACCTTGTGGCTGTAAGGAAAAAGATAGGAGAAATAAGGCTGTGCATTGATTTTAGAAACTTAAACAGAGCCTCCTTAAAAGACAATTACCCCTTGCCAAAAATGGAACACATCCTACAAAGGGTAGTTGGTTCTAAGAGGATTTCTCTATTAGATGGCTTTTCAGGGTATAAATAGGTCTTAGTACTCCCAAAAGACCAACTTAAAATAACCTTCACCACTCCTTGCGGCACTTTCATGTATGTGAAAATGCCTTTTGGATTAATGAATGATGGTGCCACCTTTCAGAGAGCCATGGACATTGCATTCTCAGAAGAAATAGGTCACTTCATCGTAATTTACCTTGATGACATAATAGTTTATTCCAAAACTGATGAAGAGCACCTTAAACATTTGAGAAAAGTCTTTGAGAAATGCAAAAGGTATGGGCTATATTTAAACCCCAAAAAGACAGTGTTTGGCCTCCAAGAAGGTAAACTTCTTGGTCATATTATATCTGAAAGGGGAATTAAGATAGACCAAAAAAGAGTTGAGGGAATATTGCAGATTAGCCACCCAAGAAACATCAAGGAATTGCAGTCCTTTATTGGGAAGATTAACTTCTTGAGGAGGTTTATACCCAACCTAGAAGAACTCCTTAGAAACATGACTAATATGCTAAAGAAAGAAGTAGGAGTTAAATGGACTCTAGAAGCCAAAAAGTCCTTTGAACTGGTAAAACATGCACTCACCCGAGCACCAGTTCTCGTCGGCCTAGATTTTACAAAGGATTCCCTTATATTCTCCTTTACATCAGAACATACTGTGGCTGCTTGTCCTATTGTAGAAAAATCCAGAAGGACAAGAGCAGCCAATTGCATTTTTCGGCAAGGCATTAAGAGATGCACCTCTGAAATATAATATCATGGAAAAATAGGACTATGCTTTGGTAAAGGCCTTGAAGGATTTCAGAGTGTATATTTTACATTCGCATATTATTGCATTTGTGCCTAACATAGTGGTGAAAGACATTTTGTCACAAGATCTAGATGGAAAAAGAGGCAAATGGATTGTTGTGATACTAGAATATGACTTGGAAATCAAACCCACTAAACTCATCAAGGGTCAAGGCTTAGCACAATTAATGGCTGAATCTAACTTACAAGCCCTTGACATTAATATGCTAGATGCTTTGGATGATTAGGAGGGACTACTAGCTTCCATTGTTGAAGAACGATTCCAAAACTCTCCTTGGTATGCTGATATCTTGTATGTGCTTGTAAATCGTAATGCTCCTCCTGATTTATCTAAGACAAAGGCAAGGTTTTTAAATTTGAAAGCTAGGAATTATTGCATTTTAAATGAATGTTTATAATGGAAAAATGCCAATGGTTTATTGCTTAAATGTTTTCCTGAAGTTGATGCAGAGAGGATCAAGCATGAGTTTCATGAAGGAGAGTGTGGAGGCCATCTCTACTGGAAAACTATTGCCAATAAAATCCTTAGAGCTGGCTATTACTGGCCCACCCTCTTCCAATATGTTCACGAAATGATAGTTGCTTGCCACAGATGCCAAGTCTTTGATGGCAAAAGAAAACTTCTTCCTTTACCTTTACAACCAATCATTGTTGAAGCTCCTTTTCAACAGTGGGGCCTAGACTTCATAGGGGAAATCCATCCTAATTCATCTACCCAACATAGATGGATACTCACAACCACTGACTGTTTCACTAAATGGATAGAGGCCATCCCTTCTAAGGATTCCACAGACTTAGTTATCATAAAATTCCTTGAAGACCATATCTTATCTAGATTTGGCTGCCCTAAGAAAATTATCACTGACAATGCTGCTGCATTTGGTTCCAAAAAGATGATTGATTTTTGTAACAGGTATCAGATTGCACTTGGTCATTATACTGCTTATTACCCTCAAGGTATTGGGCTAGCAGAATCATCAAATAAAAGTTTGGTGACCATCATCAAAAATTTGCTGGAAGATAATAAAAAATCATGGCATAATAAGTTGGTGCATGCTTTATGGGAAGACAGATTGACAACAAAAAAATCCATTGGAATGTCCCCATATCAGTTAGTCTATGGAGCAGATGCAGTGTTTCCTACCAGTTTGGGAGTACCAATGATAAAATTGGTCCAATAAATACAGTCAGAAGAAGACAACATCGTAAGGAGGATCAATCAGACCATACATCTCCAGCAGACAAGGGAAGAAGTCTACAACAGAGCTCAGAAAGTGCAAGAGAACATTAAAAAGTTGTTTGATAAAAGAACAAAGGCTTGTGATTTCAAAATTGGGGACAAGGTACTCAAATGGGACTCTAGAAGGGAGGACAAGGGTAAGCATGGTAAGTTTGACAGTTTATGGCAAGGCCCTTACATCATTCAATCCACCATTGGTCCCAATGCATTTTTTCTGCAAGAATTGGATGGTACAGATCTGTTTGGGGGTCCTGTCAATGGCAGGATGCTCAAGCATTATTACTGCTGAAGTTCATATTAAATTTTTCACTTCCATTGTAAATAACATTGCTTTGTTTTGTTTGGAAAAGGAAAAATAAAATAAAAATGAGAAGAAAGGTTCAGACAAGCTCGAATCTTGAACCTATGAAGTTCCGAAAGAATGGCTCGAATCAGATCAAAACCTGAGCCAGAGAAACTGAAAGGCTAGTTCTAACATGCTCAAATCTTGAACCAGCAAAGAAAAGAAGAAACATCTCTAATAGGGTCAAAATCAGAGCTGGAATGAATAAAGGAAGGTGACTCTAAAAAGCTCAAAATATGAGTCACAAGAAAAAGAAGGATGCTTTAAAGTTTTAGAATTTCAAGCCTTCACAATTTTGTTTCAATTTTCTGCAATGTTCAGTTCATGTGCAGCTTGTCTTTATGCCATGGACCCATGGCAAATTAGACAGTCCAATCCTGTTTTGTCTGTATTTAAATTTCTGTTTCAGAATATAGAGAATGAAAATCTACTAGACAGTTTAATCCTGGCAGATAGTAGTTTAGGTAGAGAAGTTGTGAGTCCAAATGTTTAATCTGGTCTCATGGAGAAATCAGGGTAGAAGTAGATTAGTTTCTTCTTTCAATAAAAAATATATGATGGAGAAGGTCTCAAGTCTAAATTCACCTTGAAGAAAAAATGTTAGGACAGTAGGATGGCTAGGTAGATTGTTTGGGGAAGTATTGTTGCTGATATAATGTCTTCATGATTGTAGCAGTTGATCAAAGAAGAGAAAGATGGTCAAGTGCTAGGCATCTGGCCTACTTCCAAAAGATTATTTTTTAGATTCTTGACACCTTCAAGAAGATGCCATCCCCATGTAGAGCCACTGTTAGCCACCTATAAAATTTTGGCATACAAACAGGTGGCTAAGTATGTTTCTAAGTCTTCAATAGAAACCTTTTCCTTGAAAATCTATCATTATTGAAGCCTTCATGTGTCTTCTGTCATTTGAATAAATCTTCACTACTATTTCCATCAAAAAGCCCTACTATTTTGTGAAAAAAAATTGCTTTCAAGAGGCCTCCATTTGCTCCTTTGACCCCCAGAAAGTCTCCATTTTCACCACCTTTTTCCCCTTTCAAAATCCCACAAAACCCTTCATTTCAACCTCCATCTCATCTTAAAACCCTTTTTAAACCTCATATTACCCTTTTGGTTTAAAAGTCTTTTTTTCTACCTATCGGAACCCTTCATTTGGCCTTAAAAATCCATTTTTTGACCTAAAATCAGTCTATTTTCACTATGGAGGACTTAAGCCCATGTGGGCTTATAGTTGTAGCCCCTTTCCTCATAAAACTATAGCCCCGCAACAGGGAGATTAGAAGCAAACCTCCACTTTAAAAACCCGAAAAAATCCTTTAAAAGACCTAAAAAGCATTTTCTCCACTCCATAAAATAATTAAGCCCCCGGGGGCTTATTTCCTTCAGCCCCCCCTCCACGCGACCTGAATCTCAGTAGTTGGGCGCCAAGGCCTTAAAAAATCTTTCCCCGAACCCTTTTTCCTTTGTTTTTATCATTCCCCGATGATTATGATTGGAGTTAACATGAACCGTCGATCTCCATAGATCAACGGTCTTCGGGCAATCACCCTCCGCCTATTTCACTTACCTTCCCATTTCCCCTTTTAAAAAATTTTGCCTCATCATTACATCTCGACCGTCCGATCAAATAATTCAACGATCGGGATTAAACCCGATGGCTCATCTTCCTCCCGCACACCCGCCTGCTATCGCATTTATTCCGCACCGTCCGATCAACATATCACGATCCGACCGCTACCATTCTTTTTCACAAAATTTTTATGCCCGTGAGTTAACGTTCCAAACAAAGGAAAAAATAGGCAGTTTTGGATTTCCACGTGTCAGGCGCTGAGTGGAATCGCGTTTTTTTTTGAAAACCACTTAACCCATTCAATGCCGTGCAAAAACCATCCCGATTTTCTGCCTTACTGCCCTCCGCAATGTGATTTCGGGTTTAATCTCCGTCGTTGGTTCGTTCTAATCTAATGACCCATATTAGATCTCACCCTAATTCTTCCACCATCCATCTGACCTTCTAAATGGCTCCACTTGTAGATCTCTGCCGTCGATTGTGCTAATCGAACGGCCCACATATAATCTCGACCCTGTTCACTTACTTCTTCATCCATCCTCCAAACAACTTCGTTCACAAATATCCACCGTAGATCACCGTTGAGTGATCTAATCTGATGATCCATAACTCACCTCGCACTCAACCTTCATCAGACTTGTTTTTTCACCTTCTGCCATGATTTTCACCCATTTCTCTGCTACATCCACCATTTTTCATCGCTGCTCCACCATTACCACGAGCCTCCAAAGAAATCCTCCTCCACTCCTTCTGGTTTTCATAACGTGTTTATTGTGTTTTTTGCAGGGTTTAAAGGGTCGTGAATTCAATTTGTCTCACAGTTACAGTCGTAGTAACATGTAGCATGGAAATACAGTCCAGATTCAGAGATAGCAGAGGAAGAAACACCTGAGAGGGTTCAGAACAGGTTTTATCAAAAGATCAGCGTCATTAACCCTGATTCAAACCCTCCAGCGCCCCTACAACCTGTATATTCACAAACACAGGTCAAGAGAAGCAGCAAAGAGTATCAGAAGATAAATTAAGGATTAATGCCTAATGTTGAGGACTTAATACTTATAATCCAGTGTTCAAAAGGATAAAGACATAGATGAAGACCATAATAATGATCAAGAAGACTTAATGAAGCCTAAAGCACATAAACAAGTTATATCAGTGCTTTCATATCAACAGAATGTTCTTTTTCCTAAGGACAAGTTCCCAGAGCATTTTCTATTCCCCATCAAGCCCCTAACAGTTATTATTCTGACAGAAAGTTCCTAGAACTGTCAGTGCATTGGTTATGAAGTATGGGAGACCTTAAAGGCAAATTTTCATCCTTTCTTGTCTCAGAGTACAAACAGAGTACCAACAGCCAGAGAAGTACTGAAAGAACATACCCTTGGATTTATTATCAATCTGTCGAAGACCCCTAAATCAGCTAAAGGGTACTGAAAGTTAATGCAGGGATATTAAAAAAGAATGGGCTTCATAGACACTTCTCCCTCCATTTTAATGAGTCATTTAAGTTCTATCTACCACTACTATCACTCTTTTCACCTATAAAAACTCATGAGAAATACATTGTAAATGTTGGTTGATTGTTGTAAAAACACTGATTGTAAGCTGTTTCACTGAGTTAGAGTTCTATGAGTAGTAGTTGTAATTAGGCTGGGAGATGATTTCTGGAAGATATCAAGCTATTGGACAAGAATGTATGTGACTGGTTTTTCTCTTCTAATATGACAAGCATTTTCATCAGATCCTGATCTAAATCAGTGGTGATGTGTTCTTTCCTTGTTATTGTTTTCCCTCTGTTATACATCATGTTTCACTTTCTTTGATAAGAATCAGTAATTTTAGCTTAGGATATACTGCTGAAAGTACCCTAATG
The DNA here is from genome assembly GCA_034641835.2 of Pinus albicaulis. Taxonomy (NCBI): domain Eukaryota; kingdom Viridiplantae; phylum Streptophyta; class Pinopsida; order Pinales; family Pinaceae; genus Pinus; species Pinus albicaulis. Next base: position 683,019,523 of record CM076578.1, read on the forward strand.
CTTCCTGCACTTTCTTATCTTTAATTTTTTCTGCCATTTGTGTATCTAAGAAAAAATTCAACATAATTTAACTAGTATAGAATTTGGTTTGTCCATGCTTACTAATGTATGAATTTAGAGTTTGTTTCTTGGATGTTCTTGTTTGGTTTCAGCTGAAATAATTAGGAAACTGGGAGGTTTAGAGTTAGCCCTGTCTCACTAGGTTTATTTTCCAATAGTTAGCCATTCTAAGATCCCTTTGAGTTGAATGTCAAAAGCAGAGAAGGTTAAAAGTCTTTCTCTGATCTTAGGCTTCACTCTGTGTTTAATTTAAATGTTTTCATTGTCTGAAAGTAGTCAGGAAGATTGTTGGATTGTTGTCTTCAGAGTTAGCCTCATTAGGAGTTCTAATCATAGAGGTTAAGGCATGCCCTGTCCCTAGACTTACTCTAAAGTGGTCACCTTGGAAGGTTTTCCTTGTCATTACCATTCATTTCCTTATTGTTTCATCCCATACTATCATCTTAAGAGATCCTCTGATATAGATGACTAGCCCTTTGAAAGCCTTGGATATCTGAATTGCAAGTAAACCCTTTTATGACCCCATTTCCCAATGGACTTGTGTTCTCTTTAAATTACCTCCCCATTGTCAAAGATCCTTCACTACCAGTTCCTTTACCTTACATTGAACCCTTCTTTAATGTTTCCCAACCAAACAAACAAAATCATAAACCCTTGTGCCCCATAACTAGCATAACACCTTAAATCGAACTTCAAAGACATATTATTCTTTGCCTTTTTATATAGAGATCCCTCTCTGGATCTAGGAAGACTAGATCCTGAGATCCCAAAGTGGTTTGATGTTGTCTTGTCATTTGGTATTGCCAAATCTTCAAAATCACAGGAACCACAGCAAGAGCAACATAGCAATGAACCATTCTTTATGTTGGGTATCATCAATCACAAATCCACCATCTTTGATGGTGCGCTTAAACCTCTGATCGGCCTCCCATATAGATTCATTAGGTTCTTGACGGATATGCTTCATCTTTGTCACCAGCTACGTGTATGAATTATTTTTTTTAAATTTCTATTTTAGGGCTGCTTTAATTTCTTCCACGGTAGAATTAGGGTTTTCTTGTGCATGCCTAATGTACCAGTCTAGAGAGCGATCTTGAAATGCAGTAGCTAGTTGCGCTTTTGTGATATCAATATTTTTTACTTATTGGGCCTGACATATGGCCTCAGTTATAAACCAAAAGTGATCAGTGCCTTCATTTCCAATGCCTATGATATTAGGTAACTTCATGGATGTAGAAAAATCTACTTCAGGAGGGGATGTAGGTGGAGGTGGAGATGGACTGCGTAGCGGGGTAGGTGATTGAAAATGTGATCTCAGAAGTGGAGTGGATGGAGTGGGAAAAATATTCAAGGGTTTATGATATGACGAGTTTCCTTCATTAAAGTCACTGAAGCTAGCAGTTTATGGTTCAGGTTCACTATCATATCTAGGCTTCAGAGGGCTATAAAGGAATTCTTCAGAATATTCTCGATAAATTCTTCCACTACGCGTATGTGAACCTCTTTGATGCATTCAGGTAGTATTTTTGCACAGACAACCCTTTTCACACAATAGAATTTTCAGTAATAATTTCAATGAGCACATAAACTTACCTATGGGGCCCTTGAAAAACCTCTTTTTAACTTTAGAATATAACACAAATTGGTCAACAACAAAATCACTCACAAATCCTTCCAGAAGGTGATCGATCCAATGATCTATCACCTGAGTGATCTTATTATCAAATTTATATACCGGATGTATCAATTCAAGAGTCCACTGAGTAACTACGTCATCTTTTATGCAGTGGTGGAACCCATCCAAGAACGATAACCACTCTTGTAGTTCATGTGCAAAGGAACAAAATAAAATTTCATGCACTTCAGTATAAATATATTTATGTACCCATTTTTCATTATAAAATTTAGTTCTTTTATTCTCTTGCAACACAAATTTGAGGATATTTCTATCCAACCAGTCTTGTAATTCATTGCGTGATGGATGCCACAACATCGAATCTCCCTCAAAATCATGACCCCGGTCCCAACAACAAAACCATTTGTTGACTTGATGAGTCCCGAACCAGGTTCTGAGTTTATGGATAAAACAAAAAACCCTCCAACTATTGTCCCTTTCATAAATGGTTTGCTTGTGCAGACCAAAGTCCCACCCGAAGCATTGTGGGAGGGTGTTGGAACTAGGTTTCCGCACCCTGAGAGATAAATTAATGAAGTGGTCCTCGACAACACCCTAATCGACCTTCCATAGATGTGTGGAGTGAATTTATAATAGAATTGCAGATCCTTGCGCAATCATTAACAAAATACACATAATTATTTGTCTTACTTATCACAGATACTAAATCAGAACCAGATCCCAATATAATCAATGTAATACTTAACAAATGTCAATATTCATGCATAAACACTTCAATTAGCCCTGCACATTCATCAATAACTACCCAGAAAATGTGATTCCATCAAAGCATAAACATTAAGCATAAAAAAAAATTGTACGCATAACACAGAGAATTCACCAAAACTGTTCCTTCTATTAATTCTTCATATCTATCAATACATTACCTTTCCTTCAAAACCCTTACAATCCCTTCCACACACATAGCCAACGGAGTTCGCAGAGAAGTAGGACTAGGTCTTGGCGCACACAACCAGCAGGATCTTTTTACCCAACCCAAAACCCTTATAGACAAAAATGCTATCAATATCTCTTATCACATATCTTAATCGAACTACTTGACTTAAACAAACACTATCTATTTATAATACGCCTATCACACAGATACTATGGTCTCAAACGATGGTTTGAGACACATAGTTTACATTTAAGCTTAAATGTATCCAAAATTGGGAAAAAAATCCCTTTGACTACCCCTGCACAACATGCACGTACAAACATAAAAAAAGGGCATCGAAACTTGTGCCTTAGGGGACCCCACTTCAACATCCCCCATGAATTCTATATCCATTTCTCTTTGAAATGTGGCTCCTGCATTTATAAGGCCAAATGGAATCCTAGCATACTTGAAAGTCTTCCAGGTCATGGTAAAATTAGTTTTCTTTTGATCTTCAGGATGAACATCCATCTGATTTTATCCAGAGAAAATTCCCATCATGGACATCCGAGTTGAACCTGCCACCTTCTACAAAATGTAATCAATTTTTGGAAATAAGTAATTTTCTTTTATTGAGGCATTATTTAGATTCTTGAATTCCATGAATAGCTTTATCTCCCAATTCTTTTTTCTCACGGGAACCAAGTTTGCCACCCAATCTGATTACATCAAGGGTACAATGACTTTGGTCTGGAGTAGCTTCCTTACTTCCTTCTCAATGGATGGGAGGAGAAGAGGGTTGATCTGCGGGAGTTTTTTCTTGTGTGGTTTTACTCCTCCCTTCAAGGGAATCTTATGTTGGATGATATTTGTATCAAAAATTTTCAAATATTCAAAAGACCAAGAAAATACATCTTTATAAAATTTAAAAAGGTTCAGATACCTCTATTTTAAGTCATGAGGAATCCCTTTCGCCTACTTGATTATCTTGGGATCCTCTTCTAAACCAATGTTACAATCCTCCACCTATTATTCGACCTCTTATTTAGTTGGCTTAGTGGCCACGTCATTTTAATTGAATAATATTTCCAAAGGAACCAACCCCCTGGGAATAGTGTTACCCTTCTACTGTAAAATTGTGTGTCCTACAACAGTCTACTCCCAATTTATCTGATGTGAATTTATCATTGGTTTCCTCCCCATGGTTAATGATCGAATTTGAAAAATCTCCAATAACCTCCATGAAACGCTTGATTTTCTCCTCGTCCTAAAACACCTTCCAATGCTTGACATTGTTTGGAACTGATGGTATGTATCTTAATTCAACCTCATATATTAGGAGTGGGTTCTGAGGAGGTTTAAAATTACTAGAAATTATAGCCAAAGAATCAACCATCAGGTTCCGTTCTTTGGGAAAGAACTGAATATTAAAGGCTAAGAAAAAATTATCAATTAAATGCCATACCTCATTTTGGTAATATTTCAGCCTCAAGTGCTTGTTTTGGCACCGATTTCTTATTTGTTTTACTACTAGTTCTAAATATCTAAACATGGCCAAGAATTAAATATTAAGTTTCTTGGTAGCTTCAATACCTAAGAGTAAAGTTTCATACTCAGCAACATTATTTGTGGATTCGAACTCCAATTTCAAAGGAAGAGGAATCAATATACCTTTTGGGGATATTACCAACACACTAGCCTCATTTCCTTCTTTGGAATAGGAATTGCCGAAGTATAAATTCCACTCCTCATTACCTTTTAGTAATTGTTGGTTTAGCTAAATTGAAGATTGCACCCATTTTTCTTCCATAATTAGATCATATTCTTCTAGTAGCAAGTAGGAGAAATATTTCTCTTTTCCATATAAAGGGGTATTATTCAAAAAATCGGCTCTTGTAACCATATTTATAAATATCGATTCCCTATAGAGTCACCTTTCTTCTCCTCCAAACACTGGGATAGTAGCATAAGTAAAGTCTAGTTTTATAGACCATCCAATCTTGGATCCCCATGACTGGGATAAGAGCATGTCGAAACTTGCTGGAATGTATGCCAATACAATATCCATCACTAAACTCTTTGTAGGGATATGAGCCAAATTTACAACCAAATCTTTGATCATCCCTAGACACTACACTCTCTTGGATTCAAAGGAATAAAGAACCTTATATGGCCCAGTGATTTGCAACCTTAGTTGTTCCATGATAGATAAAGGCATGAGTTGTGTGAAACACTTGAATCTAACATGCAGTTATGTAACATGAGGTCATGCACTGCTAAGGTAACGTAGAAATGAACAATAGATGGGTATGTTTCTTCGACATGAGGTCTTAATACTACCATGGGCCTTTCTTGTTGAGAGGTTAAAAGAGTCAGGAAAGGGGGATGTGGTTGGAGGACATATGAATTGAGACACATGAGCCTTGTAATTTGGTTGTTTTAATAATTTGGTCAATGGGAAAATGATTTTGAATTTTTCTAGGTCCTTTGGGAGATTAAAAATAGCCAGACCCTTTTCAACTATAATGACCTTAGTATACTCCTCCTCTCTATCACAAGTTGGCTTAGGTGGGAAGGGATACTTTTATACTTTGGAAATTTTAGGCTTGTGAAGAATAGGATCTGGGGAACCATTTTCATTGGGTATCACTAGTCTAAAGTTATTTTTCCTTTTTCTTCTTGTTTGGGAGATTTTTGATAATAATGGTCTTCATTTTGGTCTTGCACCCTAGACCTCTTCCTATAAGATCCGAGGTCATTTTCTTGTGAAACTGCACTTGCAAAAAGTTGGAAACTTTTTTACAATAACTGTCGATTTCACCACCATATGGGGGTGAATCTAAATCATCCTCTCCCTCTTGAAGCACTTTAGCATCACATTCCTCATTAGAGAAAGAAGAGAACTGGTTTTCTTGACTTCCCATGGATTCTTCTGCCTACTCTTCAGAATCATCTTAAAGGAAAATGGGGGCTGAATGTGATCCTATTGTTCCCTTCTCTCCCTCTATAAGAGTTGCAATGGAGGTTTCCTATACTGAGGTTTGAAACCTTGGCTTGGTACTACTTGACTTTGGTGAGGAAGATTCTTTCTTTCCAACTCCAACATCACAATTTTATTAGACATATTCCTTATAAATTTATTTATTTCCGCAAGTTTTTTCTCTTGACTCTCCCTACCTTGATTTGATGAATTGGCCTCCTCTTTTCTGATTCTCCTTTCTCCATGATCATTCCTCCCTCTTAATTTTCCTAACTACTACGGGATAATATACCAAATGGTATATTCCATGTAAAATAAGAAAGTAATTCACCTAGTTGTCATAAGGTTCCTAGAAGACAATATATGGGGTTCTATATTACTCAAGGCTGCAGCGACTGCCCTAATATAAAAAGGGCATGCATCGTTCGGTTCAAGAATGCATGAAGTCGCCCTTTCTATTCAATAGAGGTGAAGTTAGCTTCAATTTCCATGGATCTATCTCAATCTAGTCTAGGGTCTGAGACTTCCTCTCCCTCAGGGTGAAGCCAAACTCTGGTTCAAAAGCCCCAACAAAAAAAAATTGGAAGCTTCCTGTGGAGGCTCAATTTTTGCAGGGAGGTTGTTATACAACTTATTAAACCATTTTGTAAACTTTGGCACATCTTCATAATTTTTTTTTCTTCATAGCATTTAATTTTGTGGGGATATACCCATGATCCCTCTTCTCCCCCCATTTCTGCGTAAGAGAATTTTCCATCTCTTCCTAGCTAGTGATTGAAGTATTTGGAAAATATTTGAACCATTTTCAGGCTTCTCCATCTAGATATTAGACAAAGAGTCGCAACACTACATCAAGATTTTAAACATTCAATTTTTCTTCAAAACAAAAAAATGTTTCTATGTGCCTTTGTACTGAAATGTTATTTCATATATAAATATTGGAAAAAGCTTAAGATAGTCTTGTGGCATATCATTCAAAATATGTGGTAAGGCCAACGAGGCATATTTATTTAAAATGAAACCTAGGACAACCATATTGCACACGGGAGGAGGAGGTAAATTTACTACAAATCCTTCTAGAGGGATTATCTGAGGAGTAACATACATGATCTGAGTCAGGAAGCTATTCACATTGTGAGTAGGATTGTTTATAAGAATGTATTTAACCTCTTATGTTTCAAGGGATGGATGGAATGAGGAAGAAGGCGTACTGACAGAGTCTTCTTCATATTTGACTCTCCAAAATAATGAATCGAGCAGTGAACCTCTTTCTTGAGGATACTCTAAAACTCTGGAGGGAAAATTTGGATGGTTTATCACTACTATCTGTGATCTAGAAAAGGATGATTCTGGGAATTAAGACACGAGAGTAGGATGGGTCTGGGTTCTTTCTTTCTAGATCCTATGAGATATTATCCTTTCGGGGTGTGATACAAGAGGAGTATTTCTTTGTGAGTTATCTGAGTGGGTGAGTGGCTTTTTGAAAGCGAGGATGGTCAAATTGAATTCAAACAGTGGAGTGACTAAGGTGAGAAGTATTCAACCCAAACCCCTTTCTGCTTGCCTTACCAAAGGGTGTACACATATCATACCCAGGGAAAATATTTTGATTTATCCCCGGAAACAACACCAGAATACGTTGTAGCTCCTAGAGACATCCTCTAGGTTGATTTGAGACCAGTGCCTAGGACATCTTTAGTGATTTTTCTTCTAGTTAGCTAAGAATTAATATCACACTAAATATTCAATGTAATTATGAAAAAAATTAACTCAAAACTGTCCCCATTCGTGATAATGCAGTAACTCTAATGTGGATTATTATTATTCAAGAAAACATCAAAATATATATCTATGGTGACCAATCTCACTTATGTCTCCAGTATTTTATTTGTCATAGCAGGTTTTTGACAGAGGAGATGAGAAGAATGGAAGTTCAATGCAATGGGCCTAGAATGTAAGAATCCACTGTACCGAGCTTAGAGTGAAAGGAATGAATGAGAGTACTGTAGAAATTCTATACAAGATGCATGTATATTACCGGATCCTCCCGATCTAACAAATTTACTTATATTAAATACAGAATCCTTCCACTTAATTCTTTGCAGAAATTAAATCGCCAATTGCAAAACACATATGAAGCAAAATCAATCACACATAAACACAGTTTTTTAATAGGAAAGCTGAAAGCTAAAAACCCCAAATATCATATATTATGTATATCAATAGATCATGTAATAATCTCATAAAAAGCTTAGTACATCAAGCTCTCAGTACAATCAACAATCATTACACACTGTCATGCAGAAATTTGCATATCTATGCACCAATTTCTTGCCTCGTGACAGCCTGCCTCCACTGCGCAATCCGTGCTGAAGAAGACCCCTAATTGAATTCGAATTAGCCTTGCCTTGACTTAGAAATCCTCATTTTCATCTTGAATGTGTGTCAGATGAATTAAATGAATCACTATAGTCACAAGAGATAGTCCCTCTCACCCTTTCACCTATCTCTCCACTAGGTCTCCACCGGAACTGACATGCAAGTAGTTGACTGCTGTATTTTTTTAGTTTCAAGTGAGTCTCTAGTTATGAATCAATTTAATAATTAATTCACTAAAATCCATCTAGTGTATCTTTAGTTAGAACTAGATACAACTAGCAGAACCGAGTTTAACTCCATTAAATGAGTTAAACTGAATAACAACTCCCATAACTACTCTTCCAACTCTGTCACAACTCTGCCACTTCAGTTCTAACTGAGTCCTCCATGCATGAGTCACCAACCACCCTAGGAATTATTTAATTCCTTCAGCCCACTAATTTTCCAAATATGTTCACTGAAATGAAGTGCTCCAAGAGAATAAGTTGATATTTATTGTCAAATTATTATTAAGGGCTAATAATAATCGACATGCATTTATTTTTAGATTAGCGATCTATAAATAGACTTTGCCTAATATTCTAAAAATATAATCTCATCTATTTTTCCAACTTGATCAACCATCTACAAACAACATCCTGAAATCTATAGAATATGCTCACCATGTCTAAAAACAGACATACACCTAAAAATAGCCTGCGGGCACCACTTAGTGAAGGTGATTAATTTTCACTAAGCTCATCATCTTGTTGAATCTCAACACTCCCTCTCAACAAGATAGGGATTATCCTTCACCCCAATCCTGCCTCTATGGTATTCTAATTTTCTCTTGGTGAGCGCCTTCGTCAGAATATCTGCATCCTAATCTTCCGTAGGAATGTACTAAAGCAACATGATATTCTGCTGCAAAAAATCTCTGATATGATGATATTGGATATCAATATGTTTAGATCTATCATGAAACATAGGATTAATCGAGATTTTAATGCAACTATGATTATCATAATGTATCACTTTAAGATCTAAATGAGAACCGAACAAACTGATCAGGATCTTCCTCATCCAGATAGCCTCACATGCAGCTTAACTTGCTGCCATGTATTTTGCTTTTGCTGAACTAAGTGCCACGGATATTTGTTTCCTATTGTACCAAGAAACTGTAGTAGATCCGATACAGAAAACCCCTCCTGATGTGCTCTTTTTGGCCGTTGGGCTACCTGCCCAATTTGCATCCATGAAACCATGCAACTTCACCTCATCCGTCTGTCTATACCATAAGCCATACGTAGATGTGCCCCTGAGATATCTCAAGACATGCTTACCTGCCTTCCAAAAGATCTTTGTAGGCTTAAACATCGCTTGAATAAGCTGGTTCACCACATAGCATATGTCCGGTCTTGTATTAACTAAATACATGAGCGAACCCACCAACTATCGATAGAAAGTAGCATCCACTACCTTTGCCGATGTAGCATCCTCTTTTCTCCAATTTCCTGGAAGAGGAGTATTCGTGGGCTTGCAGTCCTGCATGTGAAACTTACCAAGTATCTCTCAAGCATACTTGCCTTGAGACACAAATAGTTCACCTTCTCGCTGCCATATTTCAAATCCAAGGAAATAATGAAGGAGGCCCAAATCCTTCATCTCAAACTCCTTTGCAAGGTCTTCCTTGCATGAGTGTATCAACTGCTCATCACCCGTTAGTATTAAATCATCAAAATAAAGAACAATGATTAAAATCTTACCCTCCACCAAAATTTGTTATAGGTTTTCATCCGCCTCACTATTGGTGAAGCCAAGTCCAGTGAAATAGCTTTCGATCTGTGTGTACCAATCATGGGGTGCTTGCTTCAGCCCATACAACGCTCTTTTGAGTCTGAACACATGCGACTCGTTGTTGAAGATCTCAAATCCTTCAGGTTTCTCAATGTACACTTCTTCCTCAATGATCCCATTAAGGAATTCAGTCTTAACATCCATCTAATGAATGTGTGAACCCATCTACACTGAGAGAGAAAGGATGGTCGTTATGGAAGAATACCGTGCGACAGCTGCAAAGATTTCTTCATAATCAATCCCCTCGATCTGTGAGAAGCCCTGGGAAACAAATCTTGCCTTATAATTCTTGATGCTCCCATCAACAACTTGCATTACCTTGTAGATCCATATTGAACCTACCACTGATTTACCAACCGACCTTGGAACAATCTCCCAAGCATTGTTTCTGACAATGGAGTCATATTCCTCCACCATGGCATCTACCCATGTGGGCTCTTGCACTGCTTCCTCAAAGGAATATGGCTATGTCATGATGCACTTGCTCATGAGAGCCATGTATCCACTGAATCGGTCAGGTGACTGTCTCTATCTGTGTTGTGATGTAGGGACTCCTACATTTTGTGCCGCATCAAGCTTTAGCCTCTAAGATTTTGTGGTACTCCTTCTGCCTATTCTGATGTTTGGCTCTACGTTAGTAGACTCCTCTAATCCATGATCCTCCTCTTGTGGCTGATCCACATCTTGAGGCTCGTCTTTGGGAGCAATAAGTTCCTCCTCTGCATGCAAGTGTAGCTCCCTCTCAAGCATAGCTCGTGCAGCACCCACAATCGTTTTGTTCTTTCTCTCGGCGATCCCATTCTGCTATGGGCTATGAGGCACTATGAGTTCTCTTCAAATTCCTTCTTTGCTACAGAATTCTTTGAATTCATTTGATATATATTCACCACCATTATCGCTCCGCAGAGCCTTCACTTGCTTCCCCGACTCTTTCTCCACCAATGCTTTAAACTCACAAAACTTTGAGAACGTTTCACTCTTATTCTGCATGAATAAGATCCACGATCTATGAGAATATTCATCAAAAAATATAACATAATACTTGTGTTTTGCTATTGAAGAAACCAATAAAGGTCCACACACATCTGTGTGAATTCTCTCCAGGATCACTAAAGCATGGTTCTCCTTCTCATGAAAGGTGGTATTCAGAAACTTACCCATAATACATCCCTTGCATTGATTTTAATGCGCAAGAGTACCCTTGGGAAGTCTAGTAGAAATCTGCTGCAAAATATTTAAGGTGCCATGGTGAATATGGCCCAATATTTTGTCCCATAATTCACCCTCATCCCGGCTCACCACTTCTTCTGCTTTTCCCATCATTGCACCGTAGCCATGTACCTCCAGCTTGTAGAGATTATTAACTCGAATCCCTATCCTCTTGGTTTGACCCGTTGCTTTATGTTGCAGGAAGGCTTTTACCTCACTGAAAACAACGTCATAACCTTTGTCCTCCAACATTGCGATTGAGACCAAGTTCTTCTTCAGACCTGGAACATGCATCACATATTTCAATAGAAATGGTTTACCTGACTCCCTATCAAGGGTAATGGTTCCAATTCCGGTCGCACTGTATCTACCATCATCGCCCATCTTTATATGCATTTGGAGATCTTTCTCCTCCAAGTCACTAAACAATTCCTTGTCTCTCGTGATGTGGAAGGAAGCACCACTATCAAGATACCACACCGATCCCATTGCGCTTGAAACCAAGCATGCGATCAAAGAGAAATCAAGTTCAAATTGCGAGGCAAGGGCCTCTCCCCCTGCAGCTCCAACAACCTTCTTGGTCTTCTTTTTCTGTGGGCATTTACTGGTGAGATGCCCATGTTTGTGACAATGAAAACACTTCAGTTTGGACAAATACAACTTCCTACCTCTAGCCTCGGATTTTGGATAGGATTTCTTCCCTTTCCATTTCCTTTCTTTGGAAGCCAAAGCGCAATTCTCTTCATCATCATTACTCGATGAAGAGCCATCCCTAGTACTTCGCCTTATCTCCTCCTGCACTAGATCTGACCAAAGTCGCTCCCAATCTGGTAGTTTCTCCCGTCCATTGACAGAGTCTTGATAACTGTGCCAACTCTTCGGTAACCCAAGGAGAGCCAAGCTCACCAATTCATCATCCACAACTGTAATTCCCACACTCCCTAGCTCATCCCTACATTACACACACTTTGTGAGATATTTTGAAATAGTGTTGCCCTTCTCCATTCTGATTTTTCTGAGCTTATCTTTCAACACCAACTTCCTATGGTCGATGTTGCTTTGGAAAAGATATGTCAAAGCCTTCCACATTGTAAATGAGTGACTCTCCCATTAAGGCTTGAAACAATATGGTCCTTTACACCTTCCAACAAAATTCTTCTTGTCTTTGCTACATTCTTTTGCCATGCGTCAAGTAATGCAGCATCACTAGTATTAGGCTTAGGAACATTGCTATCGATGAACTCCTTGAGACCATTATCTTCAAGCACTGCCTCCATCTTTTCCTTCCAGGCTATGTAGTTCGAGCTACCCTCAAGGCCATACTCCAACCACAACCCATTGAAAGCCATTTCAATGAATACTCAATTGTCGCACCGAGAAATTTCTGCAACAAACTCGAATTGTCCACCAGCACAAAACTCAGCACCGCTTCAATATTCCAATTTCCAATGATTAAGACTATTCTGATACCATGTAGAAATTATACACAAGATGCATGTATATTACCAAATCCTTTTGATCTTAAAAATTTACTTATGTTAAATACAAAATCCTTCCACTTAATTCTTTGTGGAAATTAAATCGCCAATTGCAAAACACATGTGAAGCAAAATCAATCGCACATAAACACATTTGTTTAACAGGAAATATTAAAGCTAAAACCCCAGCTATCATATATTATGTATATCAATGGATCATGTAATAATCTCATACAAAGCTTAGTACATCAAGATCTCAATACAATCAACAATCATTACACACTGTCATGCATAAATTTGCATATCTATGCACCAATTTCTTCCCTCCTGATAGCCTGCCTCCACTACACAATCCCTACTAAAGAATACCCCTGAATGAAATCGAATTGGCCTTGTATTTACTGTGAAATCCTCATTGGAATCTCCAATGTGTGTAAGATGCATTGAATGCATCACTATAGTCACAAAATATAGTCTATCTCACCCTTTCACCTATCTCTCCACTAGGTCTCCACTGGAACTGACATGCAAGTAGTTAACTGTTGTATTTGTTCAGTCGCAAGTGAGTCTCTAGTTATGAATTAATTTAATAATTAATTCGCTACACTCTCACTAGTGTATCTTCAGTTAGAACTAGATACAACTAGCACAACTGAGTTTAACTCCATTAACTAAGTTAAACTGAATAAAGACTCCCATAACTACTCTCCCAACTTTGTCACAACTCTGCCACTTCAGTTCTAACTAAGTCCTCCATGCATGAGTCACCAACCACCCTAGGAATTGTGTAATTCCTTCAGCCCACTGATTTTCCAAATCTGTTCACTGAAATAAAGTGCTCCAAGAGAATAAGTTGATATTTATTGTTGAATTATTATTAAGGGCTAATAATAATCGACATGCATATATTTTTAGATTAGCAATCTATAAATAGACTTCGCCCCATCTTCTAAAAATAGAATCTCATCTATTTTTCCAACTTGATCAACCATCTACAAACAACATCCTATAATTAATAGAATATGCTCACCATGTCTAAAAATAGACATACACCTAAAAATAGCCTGCAGGCGTACTTAGTGAAGGTGCTTAATTTTCACTAAGCTCATCATCTTGTTGAATCTCAACAAGTATAGACAAATTTCAAAGATTTATGGAGCACAATTAAGGAATTTAGTTCTCATAATCACACATGAATGTTTCATCATATTTGAATTAAATGAATTCATAAGCTTATGAAATCACATCGAATAGTTCCAATAACATAATATATGAGAAGAAATATATAAACAAATATGGAAAACACATATGATTAATACATACTAAAAACACGAGTGAGTCGGAATCATCATGACTCTATACTAATTTTCCTTGAAATAATACATTCATCAATGAGGCACTGTAATTATCTTTTAGGAATAAAAAGTTTCTTGCCAAAATTCTGAACCCTTGTTCAATGTCATATGACTATTCATATAGGGCCTTGGAGAGAGCCCATTATAAAAAAATATTCATTTATTTATTTGTTACAATACATGATCATGTCAAAAACTAAGTGTTCTTTGTAGCACACTGGACTAGCAGAAAACTAAACAAATTGACTAAAAACATAATAATTACATAAAACATGGGAAATAAAAGTGTCAAATATACACAATTAGGAAATATTCATTTATGGTAGGGAGGTCATGGAGGTTGCATTGAGGGCTAAATGATTCACACGACAGGTGGATTAACGACCTGTTCACACCTCTGCCAAAATATTGGAGACGGTGGAGGAACCTGCGAGTAGAGCTGATATGTCATCCTAAGAGTAGTCAGCCTGGAATAGTCCAACCTGGAGTGGAACAGATTCTTCTCCAATCCTAAGAGTTGGAATTCCCTCTTTAGATAATTCACCATCATTTTACCTTTCATAGTGGTCATTCTTTGATGAGTGGAGTCCACCTTACTCTTGGCGTCAACCAACCTTTGGTTGTATTGTTCCCACAACATTATTTCTTCTCCAATATACCAACAACTAGGCAATCCTAACCCAATGATCCTTTCAAACTCAAATTGAAGGTTTCAAGATCTCTAATCACTACATCGAGGAAGTATTTGGCCTTATATATAGCCTCATCTTTTTGTACGACCCTCATGATCTCCATAATGGTGTTGGCCTTGTCCACCATGCCTATAGGCCTTACCTCATTGATTGGTATTTTTTCTGTCCACCATGCCTATAGGCCTTACCTCATTGATTGGTCTTTTGTTGATGCACTTGATGAACCTTTTATCAATTTGAGGGTTCTTTTCTCCATCCTCCTTGTTTTATATGAGGCGGAATTCATATTCTTTAATGGTGGCATTCTATTCATGCAATAGGGTTATATCCTCCCAGTCTTTCTATTTTCACTATCACGAGACAGTTCCTCGTTGTGGGGAACTAGTTCCCAACAGATCTTGAGATTGATTTAAAACAATTAAAGTCAATGGATGGAAGAGCAAAGCTTGAGTCTTTGCAAGAAAATCTTGTATTCTAAAAGCCACAGCCTTCAAAAACAAAATGTATAAATAATATATGAGATTTGGAGAGTGTTGGGTTAATAGAATGGATGGAAGAAAAATAGAAAAAAAAAAAATTAGGCACATAAGAATCTGAATTTAAACTACTGCAAAAAGAATGATGTGAGATTGCAAAATTTTGAATGGAATTCCTAGATGTGGAATGGTTCATTAAAGGATTTGAGATTAATTTCCATGAGCACAATTAAGTAAATTAATTAACAATTAAAAAAATAAAGCACTAGTTGAGTCCGACACTATCCAAGAGAAGAAAAACATACATATATGTGGAAACACAAGAGAAAACAATGACTACAATTTCTCAACAATGAAATCAAACTACAATATCATATACATATTTCAGAAAAAAAATTTGTTTACATTTCCATTCATGGATCACAGTGTCCTTCCAAACCCCACCAATTTCTCTAGTCTTTTATTCTTGTTCCTAGCCCTAACTCTCTAACTGTTATAATCAATTTCAGAACTGATTCTCAAATAGTTTCAAAACTACCAACTCATGAAAAGATTTTAAAAATATAAAGTTATAGAAATAACTTTATACATATATATATATATATATATATATATATTAAATCCACTTCCATTACAATGGAGGTCACTTTTAATCAAATTGATTGCGCATAAAAGGGTAAGATCAAAAGTACATGAATAGCATGTGGGTCGGATTGTTGCCACATAATGCCCTTTATTAAAAATGGAAACTATTTGCGGGAGCACTTCCTGGTGGTTTCTGGAGATGAGGAGAGTGTTGTCGTAATGGATCATAGTCGTCGATTTGTTGTGACTCGTGTGAATATACTTCCCACTGGAATCACTCGGTTGCTTATCCTCCATGCGGTTTGTGCCATCAAGGTACCTTTGGATCAATGCTTGATCATGAGGATCGTTGATTACTGGCACAATATTTTCCAATTCTGTTTTCACATTTCTTCTCTAGATTCCGATACTCATATTTATTTCTTGGACTTTAATTGATAATATTGTTCATAAATATTCAAGTGTACATGAATAAAATCACAATAACGATCTTTGAGAAGAAAAGGCACGACCTGTTTGTGTGGTGCTTCCATAGCTAGGGCTCTAGCTTCTGCATCCTTAGCTGAATGTTGTGCATCATTAGCTGGTAATAATGGTTTCCTGTAAGTGGAATGAAACTGTTTCTCAGACCCAGGGAAAGAAGGCATAAGAAAGTCAAAAAGTGACCATAGCTCCAGAACATTGTTCTGAATTGGTATTCCACTCAAAATAAGATGGTGTTCTACTTTTAAATGTTTCATTTTCTACTTTGCATTCCTTATTACGTGACCTTCATCTAAAATACAATAATTCCAAAGAATGTGCCCCTTGAAATCCATGTCTTTGCGAATGATATTTATTAGCATCGACATATTCATGATATTTATTCATCTCTTTTCCTCAAATAAGCTAGATTTCTCGACATTTACATCTTATATAAAATTTCATAATTGTCTTCTAGCACAAATGTCATAATACACTCTCAATTTAACAATAGTAAGAAATTTTCCCAATTTAGGATATACCCTCAATTTAAAGGAAGAGAGCTTGATCAAGAAATTTGACATGAGCCTCTAATCTCTTTCATTCAGGTAGTATATCATCAAAGTCTACCATGTCACTCACTTCATTAATTGACTGCAAAAGAAGAATTCACTTCATTATGCTTCTTTCACCAAGAGTTCACCAATAAGCAGATTGAACACCATTAATAAACAATGATCTCTGTTGCAAGAAAAATGGACAAAATTTTTCTTGCAAATTCTTCTTGAAGTTCTTGTTACAATGCCATTCCGGTCAGAAAAACATCGAAAGAAAACCAAGCAAAAGATAATCCAAAACTCCAGAAATTCTAATAAATTCACATTTTCATTGGAGGCATAACTTATTTCAACCTTTTTCGTTGAGCGTGATGTTGTAAGAAATCTCAATGTTTGGTTTAAGTTTTTGTAACATGGAGAATATGATTTAATTCTCAAATATATGCCATATGTATAGATTCAGTTTTGAAAACTAGTCTCCCACCATTGTAAACTGAAATGTGTTTTGCTCTTTTATATAGCCCATTTGCTTATAATATAGCCCATTTTGCTTATAAATTAATGCACTGAAAATTATATTGGACCTTGTGGGCTCCTCCATTGACTAGCTATTGTGGTGCTGTATTTGAGAAATTTGACTTTGCCAGAATTTACCATCGAAAATTTACGACAATTTTTTGCAAAACTGTCATTGAAAGAACCCACGAAATCCTATACAAGATGAATGTATATTACAAGATGGTGAATGAGAGTATTGTAGAATTTATATAAAAGATGCATGTATATTACCAGATCCTCCTGATCTAAAAAATTTACTTATCTTAAATACAGAATCCTTCCACTTAATTCTTTGCGGAAATTAAATCGCCAATTGCAAAACACATATGAAGAAAAATCATTCGCACATAAACACAATTTTTTAATGGGAAAGCTTAAAGCTAAAAACCCCAACTATCATATATTATGTATCTCAATGGATCATGTAATAATCTCATACAAATCTTAGTACATCAAGCTCTCAGTACAATCAACAATCATTACACATTGTCATGCAGAAATTGTCATATCTATGCAACAATTTCTTGCCTCGTGACATCCTGCCTCCACTGCACAATCCCTGTTGAGGAAGACCCCTGAATGAATTCGAATTGTCCTTACCTTGACTGTGAAATCCTCATTGGCATCTCCAATGTGTGTCATATACATTGAATGCATCACTATAGTCACAACAAAAAGTCCCTCTCACCCTTTCACCTATCTCTCCACTGGGTCTCCACTGGAACTGACATGCAAGTAGTTGACAATTGTATTTTTTTAGTTGCAAGTGAGTCTCTAGTTATGAATTAATTTAATAATTAATTCACTAAAATCTCACGAGTGTATCTTCAGTTAGAACTAGATACAACTAGCACAACTGAGTTTAACTCCATTAATTGAGTTAAACTGAATAACAACTCCCATAGTTACTCTTCCAACTCTGTCACAACTTTGCC
The DNA here is from genome assembly GCA_034641835.2 of Pinus albicaulis. Taxonomy (NCBI): domain Eukaryota; kingdom Viridiplantae; phylum Streptophyta; class Pinopsida; order Pinales; family Pinaceae; genus Pinus; species Pinus albicaulis. The sequence goes on from CM076578.1 coordinate 683,037,637, forward strand.
ACTTCAGTTCTAACTGAGTCCTCCATGCATGAGTCACCAACCACCCTAGGAATTGCGTAATTCCTTCAACCCACTGATTTGTCAAATATATTCACTGAAATAAAGTGTTCCAAGAGAATAGGTTGATATTTATTATTGGATTATTATTAAGGGCTAATAATAATCGACATGCATTTATTTTTATATTAGCGATCTATAAATAGACTTCGCCCAATCTTCTAAAAATAGAATCTCATCTATTTTTCCAACTTGATCAACTATCTACAAACAACATCCTGCAATTTATAGAATATGCTCACCATGTCTAAAAATAGACATACACCTAAAAATAGCTTGCAGGCCCCCCTTAGTGAAGGTGCTTAATTTTCACTAAGCTCATCATCTTGTTGAATCTCAACACTCCCTCTCAACAAGATAAGGATTATCCTTCACCTCGATCCTGCCTCTATGGTATTCGAATTTGTTCCTGGTGAGTGCCTTCGTCAGAATATCTGCATCTTGATCTTCCATAGGAATGTACTAAAGCAACATGATCTTTCGCTGCACAAAATCTCTAATATGATGATACCGAATATCAATATGTTTAGATCTATCATGAAACATAGGATTAATATAGATTTTAATGCAACTCTAATTATCACAATGTATCACTGTAGGATATAAATGAGAACTGAAAAAACTGACTAGGATCTTCCTCATCCAGATAGCCTCACATGTAGCTTGACTTGATACCATGTATTTTGCTTCTGCTAAACTGAGTGCCACGGATCTTTGTTTCCTATTATACCAAGAAACTACTATAGATCTGATACTGAAAACCCCTCCTGATGTTCTCTTCTGTCCGTTGGGCTGCCTGCCCAATTTGCATCCCTGAAGCCATGCAACTTCACCTCATCCATCTGTCTGTACCATAAGCCATACTCAAATGTGCCCCTGAGATATCTCAGGACATGCTTGCATGGCTTCCAAAAGATCTTGGTAGGCTTAACCATCGCTTGACTAAGCTGGTTCACCACATAGCATATGTTCGGTCTTGTATTAAATAAATACAGGAGCGAACCGACTAACTGTCGATAGACAGTAGCATCCACTACCTCTGCCGATGTAGCATCCTCTTTTCTCCAATTTCCTGGAAGAGGAGTATCCGTGGGCTTGCAATTCTACATGTGAAACTTACCAAGTATCTCCTGAGCATACTTTCCTTGAGACACAAACAGTTCACCTTCTCGCTGCCATATTTTCAATTCAAGGAAATAATGAAGGAGGCCCAAATCCTTCATCTCAAACTCCTTTGCAAGGTCTTCCTTGCATGAGTGTATCAAATTCTCATCACCCGTTAGTATTAAATCATCAACATAAAGAACAATGATTAAAATCTTACCCTCCACCAGAATTTGTTATAGGTTTGCATCCGCCTCACTATTGGTGAAGCCAAGTCTAGTGAAATAGCTTTCGATCCGTGTGTACCAAGCATGGGGTGCTTGCTTCCACCCATACAATGCTCTTTTGAGTCTGAACACATGTGACTCGCTGCTGAAGTTCTCAAATCCTTTAGGCTACTCAATGTACACTTCTTCCTCAATGATCCCATTAAGGAACGCAGTCTTCACATCCATCTGATGAATGTGTGAACCCATCTGCGCTGAGAGAGAAAGGATGGTCCTTATGGAAGAATATCGTGCGACAGGTTCAAAGGTTTCTTCATAATCAATCCCCTTGATCTGTGAGAAGCCCCGGGCAACAAATCTTGCCTTATACTTCTCAATGGTCCCATCAGCAGCTTGCTTTACATTGTAGATCCATCTTGAACCTACCACTGATTTACCAACCGACCTTGGAACAATCTCCCAAGCATTGTTTTTAACAATGGAGTCATACTCCTCCACCATGGCATCTACCCATGTGGGTGCCTACACTGCTTCCTCAAAGGAATATGGTTTTGTCACGATACACTTGCTCATGAGAGCCATGTATCCAATGAATCAGTCAGATGACTGTCTCTGTCTACGCTGTGATGTAGGGACTTCTACATTCTATGCCGCATCAAGCTTCAGCCTCTAAGATTCTATGGTACACCTTCTACCTGTTTTGATGTTTGGCTTTGCATGAGTAGACTCCTCTACTCCATGATCCTCCTCCTGTGGCTGATCCACATCTTGAGGCTCATCTTTGGGAACAACAAGTTCCTCCTCTGCATGCAAGTGTAGCTCCCTCTCAAGAATAGCTCGTGTATCACCCACGATCGTTTTTTTCTTTCTCTCAGTGACCCCATTCTGCTGTGGGCTATGAGGCACTATGAGGTCTCTTCAAATTCCTTCTTTGCTACAAAATTATTTGAATTCATTCGAGATATATTCACCACCATTATCGCTCTGCGGAGCCTTCACTTTCTTCCTCAAATCTTTCTCCACCAATTCTTTAAACTCACAAAACTTTGAGAATGTTTCACTCTTATTGTGCATGAAGAAGATCCAGGATCTATGAGAACAGTCATAAACAAATATAACATAATACTTGTGTTTTGCTATTGAAGCAACCGAGAAAGGTCCACACACGTCTGTCTGAATTCTCTCCAGGATCACTGAAGCACGGTTCTCCTTCTCATGAAAGGTGGTCTTCACAAAATTACCCATAGTACATCCCTTGCACTGATTGCGCAATAGTACCCTTGGGAAGTCCAGTAGAAATCTTCTACAAAATATTCAAGGCACCATGGTGAATATGGCCCAATCTTTTGTGCCATAATTTGCCCTCATACCGGCTCACCACTTCTTCTGATTTGCCCATCATTGGAGCGTAGCCATCTACCTCCAGTTTGTAGAGATTCTTAACTCTAATTCCTATCCTCTTGGTTTGGCCCTTTTTTCTATGTCGCAGGAATGATTTTCCCTTGCTGAAAACAATGTCATAACCTCTATCCTCCAACATTGCGACCGAAACGAAGTTCTTCTTCAGACCTAGAACATGCATAACATCTTTCAACATAAATGGTTTACTTGAATCCCTCTCAAAGGTAATGGTTCCAATGCTGGTCACACTATATCTACCATCGTCGCCCATCTTTATATGCATTTGGAGATCTTTCTCCTCCAAGTCGCTAAACAACTCCTTGTCTCCTGTCATGTGGAAGGAAGCACCACTATCAAGATACCACACTGATCCCATTGCGCTTTAAACCAAGCATGCGATAAAAGAGAAATCAAGTTCAAATTGCGAGGCAAGAGCCTCTCCTGCTGCAGCTCCAACAACCTTCTTGTTATTCTTTTTCTGTGTGCATTTAGTGGCGAGATGCCCATGTTTGTGATAATGAAAACACTTCAGTTTGGATAGGATTTCTTCCCTTTCCCTTTCCTTTCTTTGGAAGCCAAATTGAAATTCCCTTCATCATCATTCTTGGATGAAGAGCCATCCCTAGTACTTCGCCTTATCTCCTCCTGCACTAGATCCGACCAAAGTCGCTCCCAATCTGGCAGTTTCTCCCGTCCATTGATAGAGTCCTGATAACTATGACAACTCTTTGGTAACCCAAGGAGATTCAAGCTCACCAAGTCATTATCCACAACTGTAATTCCCACACTCCCAGCTCATCCCTACATTAGACAAACTTCGTGAGATATTTTGGAATATTGTTGCCCTTCTCCATTTTGATTTTTCTGAGCTTATCTTTCAATGCCAACTTCCTATGGTCACTGCTGCTTTCGAAAATATATGTCAAAGCCTTCCACATTTTAAATGGAGTGACTTTCCTGTGAAGGCTTGACAATATGGTCCTTCACACATTCCAACAAAATTCTTCCTGTCTTTTCTACATTCTTTTGCCATGCATCAAGTAATGCAGCATCGCTAGTATTAGGCTTAGGAACATCGCTATCGGTGAACTCCTTGAGACATTATCTTCAAGCACTGCCTCCATCTTGTCCTTCCAGGCTATGTAGCTCGAGCTACCCTTAAGGCCATACTCCAACCGCAACCCATTGAAAGCCATTTCAATGAATACTAAATTTTCGCACCAAGAAATTTTTGCAGCAAATTCGAATTGTCCACCAGCACAAAACTCAGCACCGCTTCAATATTGCAATCTCCAGTGATTATCACTGCTCTAATACCATGTAGAAATTCTATACAAGATGCATGTATATTACCGGATCCTCCTGATCTAAAAAAATTACTTATGTTAAATACAGAATCCTTCCGCTTAATTCTTTGTGGAAATTAAATCGCCAATCGCAAAACACATACGAAGCAAAATCAATCGCAGATAAACATAGTTGTTTAACGGGAAATATTAAAGCTAAAAACCCCAACTATCATATATTATGTATATCAATGGATCATGTAATAATCTCATACAAATATTAGTGCATCAAGAACTAAGTACAATCAACAATCATTACACACCTTCATGTGGAAATTTGCATATCTATGCACCAATTTCTTGCCTCCTGACAACCTGCCTCCACTGCGCAATTGCTACTGAAGAAGACCCCTGAATGAATTCAAATTGGCCTTTCCTTCACTTTACAATCCTCATTGGCATCTCCAATGTGTATCATATGCATTGAATTCATCACTATAGTCACAACAGATAGTCCATCTCACCCTTTCACCTATCTCTCCACTAGGTCTCCACTGGAACTGACATGCAAGTAGTTAACTGTTGTATTTGTTTAGTTGCAAGTGAGTCTCTAGTTATGAATTAATTTAATTATTAATTCACTACACTCTCACTAGTGTTTCTTCATTTAGAACTAGATACAACTAGCACAACTGAGTTTAACTCCATTAACTGAGTTAAACTGAATAAAAACTCCCATAACTACTCTCCCAACTCTGTCACAACTCTGTTACTTCAGTTCTAACTGAGTCCTCCATGCATGAGTCACCAACCACCCTAGGAATTGTGTAATTCCTTCAGCCCACTGATTTTCCAAATATGTTCATTGAAATAAAGTGCTTCGAGAGAATAAGTTGATATTTATTGTCAGATTATTATTACGGGCTAATAATAATCGACATGCATATATTTTTAGATTAGCAATCTATAAATAGACTTCACCCAATCTTCTAAAAATAAAATCTCATCTATTTTTCCAACTTGATCAACCATCTACAAACATCATCCTGCAATTAATAGAATATGCTTACCATGTCTAAAAATAGACATACACCTAAAAATAGCCTGCAGGCCCCACTTAGTGAAGGTGCTTAATTTTCACTAAGCTCATCATCTTGTTTAATCTCAACAAGTATAGAAAAAGTGCAAAGATTTATGGAGCACAATTAAGGAATTTAGTTCTCATAATCACACAGGAATATTTCATCAATATTTTAATTAAACGAATTCATAAGCTTATCAAATCACATCCAATAGTTCCAATTACATAATATATGAGAAGAAATATATAAACAAATATGGAAAACACATAGGATTAATACATACTACAAACATGAGTGAGCCGAAATCGTACATTCATTGAAATAATACATTCATCAATGAGGCACTGTAATTATATTTTAGGAATAAAGTGTTTCTTGCCAAAATTCTAAACCCTTGTTCAGTGTCATATGACTATTCATATAGGGCCTTGGAGAGAGCCCATTATAAAAAATTATTCATTTATTTATTTGTTACAGTACATTATCATGTCAAAAACTAAGTGTGCTTCGTAGCACACTGGACTAGCAAAGAACTAAACAAACTGACTAAAAACATAATAATTACATAAAACATGGGAAATAAAAGTGTCAGATATACATGATCAGGAAATATTCATTTGTGGTAGGGAGGTGATGGAGGTTGCATTGAGGGCTAAATGATTCACATGACAGGTGGATTAACAAACTGTTCACACCTCTGCCACAATATTGGAGACGGTGGAGGAACCTACGAGTAGAGCTGATATGTGGTCCTAAGAGTGTTCAGCCCGGAATAGTCCAACCTGGAGTGGAACAGATTCTTCTCCAATCCTAAGAGTTGGAATTCCCTCTTTAGATAATTCACCATAATTTTGCCTTTCATAGTGGTCATTCTTTGATGAGTGGAGTCCACCTTACTCTTGGCCTCAACCAACCTCTGGTTGTATTGTTCCCACAACATTAATTCTTCTCCAATATACCAACAAGTAGGCAATCCTAACCCAGTGATCCTTTCAAACTCAAATTCGAAGGTTTCAAGATCTCTAATCACTACATCGAGGAATTATTTGGCCTTATATATAGCCTCATCTTTTTGTACGACCCTCATGATCTCCATAATGGTGTTGGCCCTGTCCACCATGCCTATAGGCCTTACCTCATTGATTGGCATTTTGTATGTCCACCATGCCTATAGGCCTTACCTCATTGATTGGTCTTTTGTTGATGCACTTGATGAACCTTTTATCAATTTGAGGGTTCTTTTCTCCATCCTCCTTGTTTGATATGAGGCAGAATTCATATTCTTTAATGGTGGCCTTCTATTCATGCAATAGGGTTATATCCTCCCAATGTTTCTGTTGTCACTATCACGAGACAGTTCCTCATTGTGGGGAACTAGTTCCCAACAGATCTTGAGATTGATTTAAAACGATTAAAGTCAATGGATGGAAGGGCAAACCTTGAGAGTTTGCAAGAAAAGCTTCTAGTCTAAAAACCGTAGCCTTCCAAAGCAGAATGTACATAGAAGATATGAGAGTTGGAGAGTGTTGGATTAACGGAATGGATGGAAGAAAAATAGGAAAAGAAATCAAATTAGGCACTTAAGAATCTGAATTTAAACTACTACAGAAAGAATGATGTGAGACTGAGAAATTTTGAATGGAATTCCTGGATGTAGAACGGTTCATTAAAGGCTTTGAGATTAATTTCCATGAGCACAATTAAGTAAATTCATTAACAACTAAAAAAATAAAGCTCTAGTTGAGTCCTACACTATCCAAAAGAAGAAAAACATACATGTATGTGGAAACACAAGAGAAAACAATGACTATGATTTCTCAATGATGAAATCAAACTACAGTATCATATTCATATTTCAGAAAAAACTTTTGTTCACATTTCCATTCATGGATCACAGTGTCCTTCCAAACCCCACCAATGTCTCTAGTCTTTTATTCTTGTTCCTAGCCCTAACTCTCTAACTGTTATAATAAATTTCAAAACTGATTCTCAAATAGTTTCAAAACTACCAACTCATGAAAAGATTTTAAAAATATAAAGTTACATAAATAACTTTATATATATATATATATATATTAAACCCACTTCCATTACAATGGTTGTCACTTTTAATCAAATTGATTGCGCATAAAAGGGTAAGATCAAAAGTACATGAATAGCATGTGGACCAGGTTGTTGCCATGTAATGGCCTTTATTAAAACTGGAAACTATTTACGGGAGCACCTCCTGGTGGTTTCTAGAGATGAGGAGAGTGTTGTCGTAATGGATCATAGTCATCGATTTGTTGATGACTGGTGTGAATATACTTTCCACCGGAATCACTCGGTTGCTTATCCTCCATGCGGTTTGTGCCATCAGGGCACCTTTGGATCAATGCTTGATCATGAGGATTGTTGATTACTCGGACAATATTTTCGAATCTCATTTTGACATTTTTCTCTAGACTCGGATACTCATGATATTTATTCATCTCTTTTCCTCAAATAAGCTAGATTTCTCGACATTTACATATTCTAGAAAATTTCATAATTGTCTTCTAGCAATTATATGGAACGAAGAAATCATGCACAAATGTCATAAGACACTCTCAATTTCGCAAGAGTAAGAAATTTTCCCAATTTAGGATAGACTCTCCATTTAAAGGTAGAGAACTTGATCAAGAAATTTGACATGAGCCTGCAATCTCTCTCATTCAAGTAATATATCATTAAAGTCTACCACGTCACTCACTTCATTAATTGATTGCGAAAGAAAAATTCACTTCATTATGCTTCTTTCACCAAGAGTTCACCAATAAGCAGATTGAACACCATTAATAAACAATGATCTCTGTTGCAAGAAAAATGGACAAAATGTTGCTTGCAATTTCTTCTTGAAGTTCTTGTTACAACGCCATTCCGGTCAGAAAAACATCGAAAGAAAACCAAGCAAAAGATAATCCAAAACTCCAGAAATTCTAATAAATTCACATTTTGATGGGAGGCATAACTTATTTCAACCTTTTTCGTTGAGCGTGACGTTGTAAGAAATCTCAGTGTTTGGTTTAAGTTTTTGTAACACGGAGAATATGATTTAATTCTCAAATATATGCCATATGTATACATTCAGTTTTGAAAACTAGTCTCCCACCTTTGTAAACTGAAATGGTTTTTGCTATTTTATATAGCCCATTTGCTTATATTGGACCTTGTGGGCTGCTCCATTATATTGGACCTTGTGGGCTCCTCCATTGACTGGCTGTTGTGGTGTTGTATTTGAGAAATTTGACTTTGCCAGAATTTACCACCGAAAATTTACGACGTGTTTTTGCAAAACTGTCACTGAAAGAACCCACGAAATCTCTAAAACCGTTCAAAATTTCTACAAAATTCTCGCAAAGAAGTCAATATGGGTTGTTCTGCATATAACCCAGATCGCGGATTTCTGCAATTTTGCTTCGTTTTCCTTAATAAGCAATCTAAATTCACCTCCTCTGGCCACCTGATACCTTATATTAAGAGCTTTATTTGATGGAGTACAACAGTCGAATGATATACTTTGGTGCTCAGGTTGTGAGTTTAGATGGTTGACTTGGAAATTGGGCCATCACGGCCAATATTTATATAAATAAAGAAGGGAGTCGTCTAACGAGCCGGAGGAATTGTCCGGACGGTCAAAATTGGCCGGAATCCGGGCCAAAAAAATTAAAAAAATCTTGAGCCAATCTTCATAAAAAAGTCGAGAACATGAGCAGCAGGAGGCATGCAATTCCTTTCAATGCACCAGCATCATTTGTCTCATCCAATGAACCATATAAATATGTTGAAGTTGAGATAGCACAATGCTCATAATCTCTTAATGACGCCATAACTCCACTAGTAGCATGGAAATGATCATAGACAAGAGTAGCATCTTCTTCTGATATTGACAAATCTTGCACACACCAACTGGACATAAATTCTTTTGCGGTAGAGCCAATACTTGAACTAGATCTCGAGAAAGATCTTTAATGATCGAAGAACGTAAAATGTTGTCATTTGAAAAATTATATATGAGTTACATTGAATTCAAGGGGGTGTATCTCTTGGGATTATCATGGTTTGAGAATCCCTCAAGTGGTTTTGATTGATTATGCAATGTAAGTTTTAGCAAGTCAAAGACATCAGCTAATACTGATATTGCTAAGTGCATGCTCCTAGGAGAACCAGCAACTTTATCCAAATATCAAAACCCTTCTGATTTACCCAGCTGGAGCAACAAAGATAACATTTTGGATTTTAATCGTGACATGAAGCAATTATATATATTGCATCTTTGAAATTCTACACTTCCAACTTTAGTATTGATGCTGTTAAATAAAGTACACTGCCATTTTGGCTAAAAATATTTTCATGAAAAAGAAACATGATGCTTATTATTAATAGCTCATGTAAAAATATATTTCCCACAAAACCCGGATGTCTTTCCTTTGTAGAGATACCATAAAATATCGACAGGTGTTATTAGACTTTGTAAATTTATTCATGTGTTAGAGTTTTTTTTTAATTTCTGACTTTTTAGTTGGAAAAAATAAGCTACAACAGGTTCCTTATCTAGTTAATGATTTCGTTCCAAACTAGTTGTTTGCCTGGGCATGAAGGGCATATTTCCCTTTAGTTTTCCCTTTAGCTCAGTTACCTCTTGATTCACATCCTGTAGGTTCATGCTGATGACTTCAGTATTCGTTTTGGCAAACTCGAGTTTCCTCTCTTTTTGGGCTAAGATTTCTTGAGCAACATCCAATTCTCTTTGCATTTTCTTAAGCTCTCCTTTGGAGAGTTGGAGCTCAGTCATGGCTTTGGTAAGTTGCTCAGTGGGATTTTGAGGATCCTTGGGTACAACCATTGTACATGTGTGGGAATATATTTTCCACCATAGCTTTGTAGCCTGCTACTTGAGAAGTATTATCTCATTATTTTTGTTGATTATATCTTGGGACAGGATCTCTTTCTCTGCTTCCACCTGGGAAATTTCCTGGGTCTGCACATGCTCACTGCTTGGCATTTGCAGCTTGCGCCTCAACTCCTGAATTTCCTTCTGGGAAATTTTAATAAGAGCTTCAACATTTGTTCTATCTACTGGATCCACCCCCATTTTCACAATCGACTCTTTATAACTTGCATTTTGCATATTGAGGGCCCTGGAGTTGGATTTTTCTTGTTTCAATCTAGTAGCAGCCTTTTCCAGTAATTTCTCTACCTTGTCAATAGTAATTGCATTCTTACTGAGCTCATTGCATAGCATTTCCCCAACTTGTTTGTGAAAATTTACCTTATCTTCCAAGGGAACACGTCCTAGATCCAGCGAGACATCGAATAATTTAAACTGTAAACATGAAGGAAAGGATCATGACAATGGATTCTGTAATAAAAAATTCATTTTATTTCGCTCCAAATCCATGGCAACCATGAACCTGGTGTGATATGATTCCAAATGGAGTGTTATGTTCTTCTGCATCTCCTCCCTTACCTTCTTATTCCTTTCCTTAATGGCCCTTCCAGCAGGCCAGCTTGATTGAGCAGTAGTTGTTCTATCTCTAGCACCCAAAATAGTTACCTCTGAGCAGGATGAGGCAACCACTGGTGAAGGCTCCTCCAAAATGACTTGAAAACCTGGCAGGTTTGGTCCTATGTCTACTAGCCTTGTCTCAAATTATTCCTCTTCGGGCTCCTGAGTCCTTCACTTTTTACTCACATGTAATTCCTCCAGCTCGATTTCTTTAGCTTGGTCAATGGTCCTTTTTAGCGGCTTGTCATTGGCATGTCCTTAGAAGTTGACGTCTCGATCTCCATCTCTATATCCAAAGGCCATGGATCAAAATTAAATTTCCATTTGATTCCAGGTTTGTGTTCATGTACATTGGTCGAAGCATTTATATTTTCTCTCCTTCAGTCAATGACACCCTTAGGATCATAATGTCAAATATCTCCCTGTTGGAATTTCATCGTTCTGAGAAGATCCTTAACTCCTTTGAAAACCTATCTTGAGTTGATAATAAAAGGCCCTATAGTGCTTCCCAATTTAAACATATACCCCTTCTTTTCAGGAACAAAGTGGAGTTGGTCTGCATTAAGGCTCTGCCTAAGGAATTCTAATGTGAATATCCTCATAGGAATGAGCACTAGAAAGTGACACGGGTGAAGCTCACAACCATAAAATCTGATTTCTATATAATCATCGAGCAAGTACCAATATCCTACCCAGAAATTTTTTATGTGCTGGAGTAGCTCTTTTTGCTTTTGGAAAATTATGGGTGGAGGTGCACAATGAATGATTTTGTATGCAATGGAAATGTATGTTGATGTGAAAGTAGAGTAACCATCAGTGCTCAGACTCTTCTTGACTACGATATCCCAGTCAAATACAGAATTGAGTTGCTTGTTGCAGGTAACCCCATTCACACCCAGACATTTGAATTCCTCGGCATGTGAGTACACAAACAATTAGAACAATAGTGAATAGTACCAGAAGTAGGATGTAGTGGAAAAATAGTGTAATTGGAACCTTATGGCTGCAGACAACTAGGTTGGGATATCAAAAAGGTATTTGGGTTGCATCGTCACATTTAGAAACTCGAGGGAGGTTTTGCTGGCCAATTTGGCATCATCCTCACTGAGAAAACATGAAATTAAGGAAAGAATGGTTTGGATAGGTTTAGCAAACAAGGAGACAAGGAATTTGGAAATCACTGTTAAGTTATGTGAGCCTAGAGATAGAGTTACCTATAGAAGGGACTGTTGTTTCTCAGTTGCGAGGATGACACAGTGATACATGAGGGTAACATTGGTGAATTGTTGCGGCTCAGGAGAAGTAGGAAAAGCCATAGCCTTCTAGATTATTTCACGAGTGACCTCGATTACCTTATTCCCTATGCGAGAGACAAAGTACTCCTTATGTTCAATGTAAGTTCCCGCAAGCCAAGATATGATTTTTGGAAGTAGTGCAGAGTAGGGGTGACCTGGTAATAGAGGTCAGAGTCGACCGCTCAGAAATAGTCTTGCCCTCTTCTATGAAATCCAATTAGGTCGAAACACAAGGCGACGAGGTGATACACACAAATGGGGTCGTCAATCTAGGCTTTCTGTGTCCATGATAGGCACATGGATAGAAGTAGACTTGACCTCACAGGTTTTTGGAGTTTCAAGAGTTCTCTTCTTCATCTTGCAAGTGCTCAAATAGAATTACAGGTGGAAAAGGGATGCGGTAATGCATGGTGGTCATCGATGAGGTTTAAAGTGACGTATCGATGGAGTTCTTGAGTAGCTTGACGTCCGAATAACGTCATGTGCAAGTGCTTGGCGAGAGGAAGTGTTTCTCGAACTAGAGAGTATAAACCTGGGTTATGAGGTGGGAAATATCATATATATGGCTGGAGGAGGTAATGGTAGGATGACGTTGCATGATGTCATCGAGGGGAACATGTGTCTCAGTTGGATGGGATGAGGTTGATGGCTAGATGTACGAGGCAGGGCCCATTACCTTACAGTTATATTTTCACTGCACTCACTTGTTGTAGGTTTCTATGGGTTGGACCATGTTGTGGGTGGTCCCCACCAACCTTGGCAGGTCAGTTGGTGTGCCAGTGGAGCCTCTCTTTACCCCCTGTAATTAATTCATACCGTCAAATTATCTATTTACTATTCAACGTCAGGGAATCCAAAGATCTTAACCTTCGCACACTTTTCCCCATTGATCTAGTTCCAGGGAGCTTCTAGGTGGAGATGAACATTGATCTTCCTAAGAATTGCATTACCTTTAACCTCCTCCTATGCTCATATATAATTTCTAGATTTTTTAAATTCTCTGCTATGTAGTTTGGTGAAAATAAGGATTTGCCATGTATGGTTTTGTATTGTGTCACCTTCCCCATGAGCACTAGGGTTCGATTAGGCTTTGAAGATCTCAAATCCTTTAGGCTACTTAATGTACAATTTTTCCCAATGATCCCATTAAGGAACACAGTCTTCACATCCATCTGATGAATGTGCAAACCCATCTGTGCTGAGAGAGCAAGGATGGTCCTTATGGAAGAATACCATGCGACAGGTGCAAAGGTTTCTTCATAATCAATCCCCTTGATTTGTGAGAAGCCCCGAGAAACAAATCTTGCCTTATACTTCTCGATGCTCCCATCAACAACTTGCTTTACCTTGTAGATCCATCTTGAACCTACCACTGATTTACCAATCGACCTTGGAACAATCTCCCAAGCATTGTTTCTAAAAATGGAGTCATACTCCTCCACCATGGCATCTACCCATGTGGGCTCCTGCACTGCTTCCTCAAAGGAATATGGCTTTGTCATGATAAACTTGCTCATGGGAGCCATGATCCAGTGAATCGGTCAGGTGACTGTCTCTGTCTGCGCTGTGATGTAGGGACTCCTACATTCTGTGCTGCATCAAGCTCCAACCTCTCAGCTTCTGTGGTACGCCTTCTGCCTGTTCTGATGTTTCAATATGCATGAGTAGACTCCTCTACTCCATGATCCTCCTCCTGTGGCTGATCCAAATCTTTAGGCTTATCTTTGGGAACATGAAGTTCCTCATTTGCATGCAACTGTCGCTCTCTCTCAAGCATAGCTCGTGCAGTACCCATGATCATTCTGTTCTTTCTATCGATGACCCCATTCTACTGTGGGCTATGAGGCACTATGAGTTCTCTTCGAATTCCTTCTTTGCTATAAAATTCTTTGAATTCATTCGAGATATATTCACCACCATTATTGCTCCGCAGAGCCTTCACTTCCTTCCCCGACTCTTTCTCCATCAATGATTTAAACTCACAGAAATTTGAGAATGTTTCACTCTTCTTCTGCATGAATAAGATCCAACATCTACGAGAATAGTCATCAAAAAATATAACATAATACCTTTGATTTGCTATTGAATCAACTGAGAAAGGTCCACACACGTCTGTGTGAATTCTCTCCAGGATCACCGAAGCAAGGTTCTCCTTCTCATGAAAGGTGGTCTTCACAAACTTACCCATAGTACATCCCTTACACTAATCTGACTACGCAAGAGTACCCTTGGGAAGTCCAGTAGAAATCTGCTACAAAATATTCAAGGCACCATGGTGAAGATGGCCCAATATTTTGTGCCATAATTCGCCCTCATCCCGGTTCACCACTTCTTCTGCTTTGCCCATCATTGCAGCACAACCATCTACCTCCAGCTTGTATAGATTCTTAACTCGAATCCCTATCCTCTTGGTTTAACCCATTGTTTTATGTCGTAGGAAGGCTTTCCCTCGCTGAAAACAATGTCATAACCTCTATCCTCCAACATTGCGATCGAGACCAAGTTCTTCTTAAGACCTGGAACATGCATAACATCTTTCAACAAAAATGGTTTACCTGACTCCCTCTCAAAGGTAATGGTTCCAATTACGGTCGCACTGTATCTACCATCATCACCCATCTCTATATGCATTTGGAGATCTTTCTCCTCCAAGTCACTGAACAACTCCTTATCTCTCGTCATGTGGAAGGAAGCACCACTGTGAAGATACCACACCGATCCCATTGCGCTTGAAACCAAGCATGTGATGAAAGAGAAATCAAGTTCAAATTACGAGGCAAGGGCCTCTCCCACTCTAGCTCCAACAACCTTCTTATTATTCTTTTTATGTGGGAATTTAGTGGCGAGATGCCCATGTTCGTGACAATGAAAACACTTCACTTTGGACAAATCCAGCTTCTTGCCTTTAGCCTCGGATTTTGGATAGGATTTCTTCCCTTTCCCTTTCCTTTCTTTGGAAGCCAAAGTGCAATTCTCTTCATCATCATTCTTCGATGAAGAGCCATCCCTAGTACTTCGCCTTATCTCCTCCTGCACTAGATCCAACCAAAGTCGCTCCCAATCCAGCAGTTTCTCCCGTCCATTGACAGAGTCCTGATAACTGTGCCAACTCTTTGTCAACCCAAGGAGATCCAAGCTGACCAAGTCATCATCCACAACTGCAATTCCCACACTCCCCAGCTCATCCCTACATTAGACAAACTTCGTGAGATATTTTGGAATACTATCGCCCTTCTCCATTTTGATTTTTTAGAGCTTATCTTTCAGCGCCAACTTCCTATGGTCGCTACTACTTTGGAAAAGATATGTCAAAGCCTTCCACATTGTAAATGGAGTGACTTTCCCATGAAGGCTTGACACAATATGGTCCTTCACACCTTCCAACATAATTCTTCTTGTCCTTTGCTACCTTCTTTTGCCATGCGTCAAGTAATGCAGCATCGCTAGTATTAGGCTTAGGAACATCACTATCGATGAAATACAAAATTGAGCTGCCTATTGCAGGTAACCCTATTCACACCCAGACATTTGAATTCCTCGGCATGTGCGTACACAAACAAGTAGAACAATAGTTAATAGTACCAGAAGTAGGATGTAGTGGAAAAATAGTGTAATTGGAACCTTATGGCTACAGACAACTAGGTTGGGATATCAAAAAGGTATTCAGGTTGCATTGTCACGTTCAGAAACCCGAGGGAGGATTTGTTGGCCAATTTGGCATCTTCCTCACTGAGAAAACATGAAATTAAGGAAATAATGGGTTGGATAGGTTTAGCAAACTAGGCGACAAGGAATTTGGCAATCACTAGTAAGTTATGTGAGCCTAGAGATAGAATTACCTACAGGAGGGACTGTTGGTTCTCAGTTACGAGGCTGACACAGTGATACATGAGGGTAACATTGGTGAATTGTTGCAGCTCAAGAGAAGTAGGAAAATCCATATCCTTCTAGATTATTTCATGAGTGACCTCAATTAACTTATTCCCTTTGCAAGAGATGAAGTACTCATTATGTTCAATGTAAGTTCCCACAAGCCAGGATATGAATTTTTGGAAGTAGTGCAGAGTAGGGGTGATCTGGTAATAGAGGCCAGAGTTGACCACTCATAAATAGTCTTTCCCTCTTCTCTGATATCCAATTAGAGCGAAACACAAGTCGACGAGGTGATACACACAAATGGGGTCATCAATCTAGGCTTTATGTGTCCATGATAGGCACAGGGCTAGAAGTAGACTTGACCTCACAGGTTTTTGGAGTTTCAAGAGTTGTCTTCTTCATCTTGCAAGTGCTCAAGCAGAATTACAGGTGGAAAAGGGATGTGGTAATCCATGGTGGTCATGGATGAGGTTTAAAGCAACATATCGATGGAGTTCTTGAGCAGCTTGACATTCAAATAACGTCATGTGCAAGTGCTTGGAAATAGGAAGTGTTTCTCTAACCAGAGAGTATAAACCTGGGCTATGAGGCAGGAAATATCATATATATGGCTGGAGGAGGTAATGGTAGGATGACGTTGCATGGTGTCATCGGGGGGAACATGTGTCTCAGTTGGATGGGATGAGGGTGATGCCTAGATGGACGAGGTAGGGCCCATTACCTTACAGTTATATTTGCACTGCACTCACTTGTTTTAGGTTTCTACGGGTTGGACCAATGTGTGGGTGGTCCCCACCAACCTTGGCAGGTCGGTTGGTGTGCCAATGGAGCCTCTCTTTACCCTCCGTAATTAATTCATATAGTCAGATTATCTATTTACTATTCAACGTCAGGGATTTCAAAGAGCTTAACCTTCGCACACTTTTCCCTATTGATCTAGTTCCGGGGAGCTTCTAGGTGGAGATGAACATTGATCTTCCTAAGAGTTACACGACCTTTAACCTCCTCCTACGCTCATATATAATTTTTAGATTTTTTAAATTCTCTGCTATGTGGTTTGGTGAAAATAAGGAACTGCCAAGTATGGTTTTGTGTCGTGTCACCTTCCCCGTGAGCACTAGGGTTCAAATAGGCTTTGAATATGGAAAATTAACAATCTATGCCTTTGGTTAGCCACATCAATGATGTTTTTATCCCCATGTGAAAATATATCAGGCGACAACAATGTGCACTATAAATATGAGGCCTACCACCCTCATTCTGTAGACAATCTCTATTGAGATGCTCCTTACCACCTGTCCAACACTGCAATTGTCCCTTACCATCACCTTTATTATGTTGTTCTCCAATATCAGGTCCATTGAACTCTTGTAAGGTGAAACATTGTCTTTCTCACGTGAATCCTGATGTCTTGTTCGCTTTGGTTTCCATTTACCTTTAGCTTTATCTTTCCCTTTCCAACCTTGTTGAGACTCTATCTTGTGCTTCGATCTCTAATAACTCTTATTCAATTTCCCATTGAATTCTTCAAGTGACCGAGGATCATTATGCTCAATCCGATTTCTAAATTATAATGGAAATCCACTGACAAATATCTAAAATTTGGCTTTGTCATCTTAAAAATATGGTGCATACCTCAACAACTCTAGGAACTTGGTCCTATACTCCTCATTCATCATCAACCACATCTTTATCTCATAAAATTCCTTAGCTTCACTGTCATGGTACCTCTATGAAAAATATTTATTCCTGAAAAGTATCTTGAATTCATGCAAGCTCAACTCCTCTATCCTGATGTCTCTAACTCGCTTCACATCTTCCCACCAGATGTATGCTTTCCCTTTAAGACTGAATATAGCTATTATGGCCTTCATTTTTTCTGTGTAATCATGAAGCTCAAAGAACTTCTTCATCGTGAGTAGCCATGCATCTACATCCTCCGACTTCTTCAAATCCCCATAAAAGGTAGGTAGCTTTTATTTGTTGAATTCATTTGTAAAATATCCCCTATCACTCCTCCAGTAAGGATGATAATGATGATGACCATGATACTTGTTAGAAGCAGAACTAGAATAGAACCTATGTCCATCACCTCTCCTATATGGCGTGTCCAATAACCTACCATATTTGTTCATGCCATCTCTATCCGACCTATTCCCACCATGATATCTACTACCATATGCACCATTAGTCCAATCCTCCTACTCATGGATGATCCTAAGCGGTCCCTGTCTCTGCAACTCTAACAAAATATAAAGGATAACTACATTAACCTCTGCTTGTTTCTCCTATTCCTAAATGAATCTATCATTATCTTCTTTGAAACTTGTTATTTATGCCTTCAAACTTCTAAATTTTTCTGTTAAGCCAGAAGAGTTCCCACCACCATGTTTCTCATCTGATCCATAGGGGGAGTCTCGTGAACTATAGTCTACCATCTTGCTAGTCATATTTCATCTCCTTCCTACAAGTATACCATCTTAAGTTAAACCAAAAGATAACATAATCAACATACCTTAGGATATATCAGGGGAGGATATATCATCTTCAAGAGCAACCAGATTATCACAATACACGTATAAACATAATAATAGCATTATATAAACATCATCTCAACCATCATCTAGTTACCATGCATGACTATACCAACCACATACCCTGACCCCTTGCACGAAAACTATAACTATGTCAATGTATGCATAATGACATATAGACACTGACATACATAACATGTACATAATCGAAATGCACTCATGAAAAATACATCTAACAGCAACACCATCTACTTTCACATGGCTACACAACTGTTACAATGAACACCACCATGCAATCAAAAAAATCACATATACCACAAGCATAAATAACACATACGCAATTGGCATGTATGCATGAAAACCACATTCTACCCATCTAGTGCAAGGGGTGAACCATGCTTTGATACCACTTGGTAATACCCCCCTCCCAAATTTACCCAAGATAACCAGTCCACAATGGTAAACATGTGATGAATAATTACTATGATGTGATTCAACTCCCCATGTACAATAAGGAAGTGGAACCGACAAAAGAAAACAATTTTGACCTTTCTCAAAAGCTACAGAACCTTCAAGAGACAACCAACCCTTTTAGGTACCCAACCTGTAAGACAACTAGCCATTTTTTTGAGTTAGACCCTAGTCGCTCCCATGAAAAGTCATGCATGTGACTAAGACTCTCTAGTCACTCCCACAACAAGGCATGCATTTGAGTGTGGCAATTCTCTATCAGTTATGAGCCAATGACCTAGGATTTTGTGCCACTTTTTTAGGGCTAGGTCTTAGGCATCTACCCATAACTTCAAGAACTTCCAAAAGTGATAAATAACAATGAATTAAAGCTACTAATACAAACATTGGTACAAGGAATTGACCTAACCCCTTCTAGCCATGATAAGCATTTCGGAAAACATATCACAAAAATTTAATCTATAGGTCAAAACAAAAAATCTAAGCATAGGGGTCTCAAAATTATCTCAGAATTTCAAAATTGATAAATAAAAATGAATTAAAACTACTAATACAAACATTGGTACAAGGAATTGACCTGAATCCTACTGGCCATGAAAAGAATTTTGTCAAACATATCACAAACATGTAATATACAGGTCATAACCATATATCTTAGCACAGGGGTCTCATAATTATATGAGAATTGTCAAGAATAATTGATGTCTTATCATAATAACTACATTAACATCTATTAGGTCATATAACCATTCACATTTCATGTCCTAATCAAATCATGATGAGAGCCATAAACAAATTTTGTCATGAACCATGCTTATAACCAACAAAATAACAATAGTAGAACAACCATTAAAACCATATAGTAACGAAAAACACAATAGGATAAAAAATCTTATTAACATATTCAAAATCCAACCAAGCCAGGGACTTTCACGTACAACTCGACAATAGCTTTGGCTAAACCAAATATATATTTTAGCCAATCATCCCCATGCCATATTCCAAGCATCAATGTGGGCCTCACAACAAAACCAATCAAGGGTTCATTGGGCTTTACCGTATATCCACAAGGGATTATTAGGCACAAAACCCTAATCAATACAATCAGGCTTTGCCACAATCCCATCAGATCACTAGGCCCTAAACAAGAATGGATGCCTCTGTATCTCTCCACCTAAACTGTGATGAATTATTATGTATCCACCTTTAGGATTTATTGTATATCCCACCATTCACTAGTTGAGGATTTTTTGGCCTAACAAGGCTCCACCCTCTAGGATTTACCGTATATCCCGCCATTCACCAGTAGAGTATTCCTAGGCTTAACAAGGGCATACACAATCATGATTTACCACCATCCCACCTTCATTAGTCTAGGAATTCCTAGGCCTTGTGTTTCTCCCCTAAGACCATCCCACTTAGTTTTGAAAACCATCCAGATATCTAGACCAATCAAAATAAGATAACCCCATCACACTATGGATATCAAAAAATGGCAAGGAAAGGATGAAAACTGCTATCACACCTAGCCAAACCAATGCAAACGAAACCAAGAGAACCAAATACACAGATGCATGCAAAAACAAGAAAGGAAATCATAAATGAAACTTAATACCTGCAAATAATCTCGTTTTAGCCGCTTAATCTCAATCGTCATTGCTTGATATTTTCTTCCCTTTTATTTCTTGTCCTTCCTTTTTGTTCCTTCCTCCAATGATAGAGTGCTCCAAGAATGCTCTAAGTTTCCAAGAGTATGAGAGAGAGATCCAAAACTGAATTGAAAAAAGGTTAAACTGACAAAATGTTGTGAATTCATCCTCAGAATACTTTTTATTAATGATGCCTCTATTTTCTTCAATTTCCATTATTTTCCTCCTCACATGCAACATGTGACCTTTCACTTTCATTTTATCCTAATTTCCTTTATTTTCATAAATAAAATGCCACTTAATGCCACTTTACCTTTCAATATCCTTTTTCACTCCCTTTTCCAATTTCCCTGTCCATAATAAACCAAATGAACATCCACACTAGGAAGTTTTTCCCAACATTCAATGTGGAATAAGTGTCCCATGACTTTGGTCTTATTTTTCCTTTATTATCTTTATTGCATGGATTTTTGACCAGGTATGTTACACAAAAATTAGTCATTTAATTAGCACCACCTCACCAACCTTCCACATGGCACTCGTATGGTCCCCATGTGCCACCCATGTAGCAATCCTAATCGGCCCCTCTCTCTACCACATGGTAGTAGTTTCCAACCTACTCAGTCTAAACAAAACCTTACAAGGCTAACAGAAAATGCATATATATATATATATATATATATATAATGGTTTTTATTGAAATAGGTACATATGTCGGCCCTTTATGGGCATATCTCCCTAGGAGTTAGACCTTGACCAGTATTGACACCGCTCCCCGCTAAAATCCTTCAGGGACAGTCTTCTATGCTTAGGTGGAATTACACCTTTTTCTCACAATGAAACTCTCTTTCGACCAGTAATGGACCACATTCATGCCACATAAATTTTATTTCCACTAAATAAGCCACCACATACCAAGTCACCATGGGACTTATATGATGTCTCACCCTTCACTTTGAAGGGGTACCACTTAACATTTGGCTCCTGCAAATTATGGTCTTCTCATTATAAGAATTTTTGGGGTTTTGCTCCTCCCTGTCGAAGTTTACATGAGACTCTCTGGTTTCAGCTCCACTACCACATCATCCTAAGGATGTTACCCCAAAAATTTCCTTTAATGCTCCCCTTGAGACTTTTAGGGTGTTAAGCTTCCTAAGTCATCCAATTACCATGCTTTCTTCCCCATTGACGACCCTACTTTATCCTGCTAGAAGCATTAGGTCACAATGCCGAATTAGAGGGTTTAAGAGGATTAAACCATTTATTTTTGGTGCCCTATACTTTGGGCTTAAAATAGTTCTATACCTGCACTTAACGACCACTTATTAATGTTGAAACCTTAGTTAAAATGAGAGGGGGGGGGGGGTGAATCAGTTTAACACCTTCATGAACTTTTTAAAACTTTCAATTGAACTTATTTACAATTTAACTTCATGATCAACTTTATATCGAAACAAACTTATATGAGCAGAAATGTTAAGATAATGTAATAGCAGACTTATTATGAGAGTAGTAAGTATTAAGCAGATTGAATAACCATATCAACACATTGACATCACACACAGAGACAACAGATATACGTGGAAACCCATAAAGGGAGAAAACCACATCTTATTATTGTTGTGATGTAAAGGCAAGCTCCAACTCCCTCTCACCATTGATTTTCTGTAAGCACCAACCTACAGGAGGCTCCAACCTCAAATTATGCAAGCTACAACTTGCAAGGAAGCTTCAACTCCCTCACTTTTCATAAAAGAAACACTTGCTGATTTACCTTGGACATCAACTTTGTTCTGTACCTTTGATTTTTTTACTGTCCTCCAATATTCATATCTGTTTGATTATTTCTTTTGCTTCAATTCTGCATTATCTTTTCTTTTATCAATTTACTCAGAAAAATGTATCCATTTCAACTTTATAGTGGGATTTTGTCTTTCTCTAGAGACTTTCCAATTACATCACAAACAATGTAAAAACAATTAAAAAATTTCATTAAATTACAGTATCAATTTTGAATCACTTCAACAACACTGCTCTCTCTATTTTCCTCTCTCATTCATCAACAGCCATCACTGTCTTTTTCATTTTCCCTATTCATTGCAGTTGTATAACTGCTGTATGTACAACTGTATTTTAATAGAACATAAATTACTCTCGGCGTTATTATAAAACCTTTTTAACAAAAACGGAATCAGATATATATCTGTACTCACAATCTTCATTATGTAATATGACCTCAACCATCAAAGATATAACATTTGGTTTCGTATTTAAAATAAATGCTCATACTCATTAAATATACATCCCAAATTTGTCATTCTCATAAAACAAATATCTGCTCCCCAATCAAATGTTATAAAAATTTCTTAATAAACCTTGGGTTTTATATTAATGAACCACCAATGCTAACCTCTGAAAGATTCTGGCCCCACATCTTCATAAACCCTTCTTCTCTATTTGCCGATGTTATTAATCGCAACTGAATACTTCCAATGCGATGATTCATTGTTCACCTCACTTGTGCTGATGTGATGAATCACTCTGATGTGATGATTCACTGTTCACCTCACTTGTGCCGATGCGATGAATCGCTCCGATGCGATGGTTCACTTTGATGCCGGAACTCAAACACATATGAATCATGGTTTATAAACCCATTTGGTCCGCATCTCAATCGAAACTTTTTTCAACACGTTCTGCTGCCAAAATTTTCTCCGATGCGATTCGTGACTCAGGTCCCACCTTATAAGACTTTGTTTGATTTAAACCCGAACAAACCTTTTGTATTTTTAATTTCGCATCCATAACTATAATATATATATGCCTTGTACTTTAACCATTAGCACGAGATTTTATGATGAATTCAATTCACGGGCCCACATATGTTTGATAAAATCCACACCTTTAATTCATTCCAAATGACAGCGCCCTTTGAACATATATACATATTCTGACTACTTTTCGCACATTATTATGTACAAATTCATTATATAAGATTTGGTATTTATATATATATCAATACATTATAGACCAACACACATATATATACTCCGCATAGTTCACAGGTTAGACCATGTATCGGACCCACAACTCAGCATTACGATTATTTCATATGAAAACTCAATATGTAATAAACATATGGCTCACCTTTCGCACATAGCTATAATATATCAACTCGTATTGTATACCCCTTATGATATTGTATGTCAAATACACTATATGAACACATAATATGGTCTCTGCCAATGCTAGAACATTATAACTAACCCACTTATTAGAACTGAACCCAAGCAATAATGTATATAACTGTTTTTGGGGCCCACAACTTTTATTACATACCTTGGCATTATCTGTCAGACCAATCTAACGGTCGATGTTACGTCGCGTTCCAAACAAGAATTCGACAGTGTGTAATGAATATCACGCAATTAAAGTGAAAGAGCATTAAACGTCAAAATTTGCACGATGTAAGCAGATTTACAAAACCACCTTAAGCCACGTGTCCATCAGCGACATAGATCGCGTTCAAAGTGAAAAATCCACTTACCACTCTAGACACTGCGCGATATTGCCAGTTTTTCTCACCTCTAGTTTTACTGTTCATGTTTAGGGTTCCGCTTATATTCATGGTTCTGCTCCATCAAAAAATTCGCACCTTCGTTACATACATATACATATAAACTCCGTTCAAAGGTTTCGTTTCTTATTTCTTCAGTACTTTAATATATGAACCCTATTTCATTGTTATTTTAACACAAACGCTACCATATTGCTAAACCCTTGGTTCCAATACCCTCAGGGTTCCATCTTGACCTTTCAATGTTTCTATTGCACTCTTGGTGCTTCTGCATGCTAAACCAACAATTCTATCAGTAATTACAATGCGCATTCTAGGTTTGTATTTCGAATTCTTCAAAGTTCTTATAGTGTTTATATATAAAATTTTCCATAGGATGAGATAAAAACAGGTGGTGGAACTATGTAAAGATGTCAATACCTCTTCAACTTCGCACTGTGGCCCTAAATATTCCCCTAACAATTTGTGCTTCTTTCTCTTCTGCATGTGAGCTCTTCTTCATTGGAACCCCCTCTGGATCTTTTCACACTCTGTCTATTCTGCTACCCTATCTCTATATTCTCAGTACATATCCTGTCACTGTATTTCCTGTATGTATAGTCTGCTGCTCTGGAAAATGTAAACTCCTATCACTGTATTCTCTGTATGTATAGTTTGCTGCCCTGTATTCTCTCATTCTGTCTCTACAAGTCTTATATCTGCTGCTGTAGTGTAAATAACTTCTTGCTCTATTCTCCTCATGCTCCCTGTCTACATATCCTGTCACTGTATTCTCCTTTGCCTCTTCTACTGTCCTTTTCCATCAATGACAACACTTCTAACAGCCTCTGCCTTTGGCATTGATGGAAATAACATTTCCCTGTCTATTGTAACATATTCTTGTCTATAACTTTTCCTCCCCCTTTGACATCAATGGCAAAGGGCTGATATTCTGATCTTGAGGACCTGTTCTATGCTCTTTGTGGCATTCCTTGTTAACTGATCTCCCCGTGGAATGATGTTTTCTCTTCTATTCTCCCCCTAAAACGATGCTTTCTCTTTATATCAGAGAGTAGCATCTACAGACACTACCCCTAGTCTATCTCTCAGATATTCAAATGGTTCTCTAACAAGAGGTTTTGTAAATATATCTGCTGTCTATTCTTTTGTTGGCACATATTGCAACTTCACTACCTTCTGAGCTACTTGTTCTCTGAGAAAATGATACTTGATTGGAATATGTTTAGTTTTTGAATGAAGCACATGATTTTTTGATATGCTTATGGCACTTGTATTATTACATTTGATAGAGATAGGTTCATTAATGCTTACCTTCATATCTTGGAGGGTTTGTTTCATCCACATGACTTGTGTGCAACATGCTGCTGCTGCTATGTATTCTGCTTCTACTGTAGATAGAGAAATATATGTTTGTTTCTTGCTTAGCCATGCCACTAGACTTTCTCCTAAATAGAATTCACCTCCACTTGTGCTTTTCCTATCATCAACACAGCTGGCCCAATCTGCATCTGTATATGCTATCAAAATGAAGTTTTTTCCTTTTGGATACCATAGCCCATGATGTGCAGTCCCTTGTAGATATCTAAATATTCTTTTAATTGCTAGTAAGTGATTTTGTTTTGGTGCTACTTGATATCTTGCCACGAGTCCTACAGCCAGCACAATGTCTGGTCTAGAAGCTATTAGGTATAGCAGACTTCTAACCATGGATCTGTAAAGTTTTTGATCTACATCTATTGTTTCATCATCTACACAAAGCTTGCATCCAGTAGTCATGGGAGTTGACACAGGTTTGCAGTCTTCCATTTTGAACCTTTTCAACTTCTCTTTTAAGTATTTTTCTTGTGAGATAAATGTGCCTGTGCTCTTTTGTTGAATTTGTAGTCCTAGATAGAAGGTGAGCTCTCCAATCATAGACATCTCAAACTTTGATTTCATCTCTTAAACAAATCCTTTTGTTAACTCATCTTGGCTGCTTCCAAACATGATATCATCTACATACACTACTACAATCAGAAGTTCATTTTCATTTGCTTTTACGTACAAATTGTTGTCTACTCCTCCTTTCTTGAACCCTTGTTTTTGCAAGTATTTGTCCAGCCTTGAATACCATGCTCAAGGAGCTTGTTTCAGCCCATATAATGCTTTCTTTAATCTACACACATAGTCTACATTATCTGTTAAGGAGAACCCTTCTGGTTGCTCCATGTAGACTTCTTCCTCTAAATCTCCATTCAGGAAGGCAGACTTCACATCCATTTGGTATACCTTGAAGTCATGATAGCAAGAAAAATCTAAAGACAGTCTGATAGCTTCCATTCTGGTTACAGGGGCAAATGTTTCATCATATTCAGTTCCTTCAACCTATGAATATCCCTTGCACACAAGTCTAGATTTATTTATGATTACCTGTCCTTGTGCATTTATCTTATTTTTGAATACCCATTTTGAGCCAATGACATTTTTCTCATTGGGTCTTGGAACTATTTCCCAAGTGTTGTTCTTCTCAATTTGGTCCAATTATTCATTCATAGAATTCACCCAATGTTTGTCTTCGCTGGCTTCTTCAAATTTCTTTGGCTCTATTTGTGACAATATTTCTAGGTATACCTCTTATGTCTGTTCAGTTAGCTGTCTTCTTGTCTATACACCTACACTCTTGTCCCCAATGATTTGATCTTCTGGATGGTTCTTTTGAGTGTATCTTGAGGAGATTTTTGATCTCAGTTCAGTATCTTCTGTTGGCTTGTTTATTTCATCATCATCTTGATTCTCTTCTTCATGATCTTCTGGAGGATTGCTGCAATCTGTACTTCTTATCTTGTTTGATAGTTCTTCATCAAATATTACATCAATAATTTCTACAATTTTGTGAAGTATTTTTTTGTAGCACCTGTAACCTTTACTCTTGGATGCATATCCTAAGAATATTCCTTCATCCGCTCTTGCATCAAACTTTCCCAGATTTTCATCATTATTTTTTATAAAACACTTACTTCCAAAAACTCTAAAATGCTTGATTGATGTTGGTTTACCATGCCATAGTTCATAAGGAGTCTTGTCACTGTTTGGTCTTAAATGAGCTTTGTTTAGGATATGCACAACTGTGTGTACTGCTTCTTCCCAAAAGGTTTGAGGAATGTTACTTTCTTGCATCATGGCTCTGGCAATCTATTGTACAGACCTGTTTTGTCTCTCTGCCACTCCATTTTGCTGAGGTGTTCCTGCAATTGTGAACTGTTTCTTTATCCCATGCTCATTGCACAGATCTGCAAAATCATAGTCTGTAAATTCACCCCCTCTATTTGATCTAATGCACTTTAGCTTGCATCCTGTTTGATTTTCTGCCAAAGCCTTGAATATTTTGAGTTTCTCAAGTGCTTCCGATTTGTGTTTGAGAAATGCAACCCATGTCATTGTGGAAAAATCATCTATTATTAGCATGAAATAGGATTCTCCACTTGGTGTTTTAGTTCTTGAAGGTCCACACAGATCCATGTGAACAAGTTGAAGAGGTCTGCCTGTAGATAGCTTCTCTTTGGTTATGAAGGATGTACGAGTCTGATTACCTAGCTGATAGGATTTACATATTGTATTTGAAGGCTTATTTATGACTGGCACATCTCTAACTGCATTATTTTTGCTTAGACTTATGATATGATCAAAGTTTAGGTGTCCCAATCTCCTATGCCATAACCATGGCTCCTCAAATTTTCTAAGGTGACATGCTTCATTTTCTTCTTTCCCTACATAGACATTGCTTTCTGTTCGAACACCTTTGATCAGGGTTTTTCCAGTGGTGCTTGATCTTACTTCACAGTCTTGTGCTCTAAAAAGAACTTCATAGCCTTTATCACACATTTGAATAACACTCAGCAGATTTTCTTTCAGCCCATCCACAAATAGTACATCCTAGGCTTTTCCTCTGCCATTATCTAGACTGACTGAGCCTCTTCCTTTGATTTTTCCTGCTTTATCATTGCCAAAAGTAACATTTCTATATTTCTTTTCATCAAAGGTTATAAACTTGCTTCTATCTCCAGACATATGATTTGAGCAACCACTGTCCAAATACCATTGGCTTTTCAGATCTTGAGCTATTAGAGCCAAGTCACATTTATTCACCTTCTTTTTCCATTGCAAGCATCCACTTGTTTGGTACCTTTTCTGAGGTGATGAACCATATTCTCTTAGAGGAAATTTGGAAGACATATGTCCACTTTTATTGCATACACAGCATTTGGATATATCTTTAGTAGAATTATAAGTATGAGTAAACTCTCCATGATTCATAAACCTCCTTGAGGTTTTGAACATCAGTCTTTGTCCATCTTTTCTGCATTCTATGATTTTATGGCCAAATTATTTACAATAAAAACAGTATCCATAAAAAAAATTTGCATACCTGATAAAAGGTTTTCTCCTCCATTTGTTTGCTTGAGTAAAACTTTTTACTGTTTGCATCCTTTGCTGGTTTGTATTTATTCTTCTTGTATGACAATATGCAGCAATATGTCCCAATTTGTGGCAGGAATAACAAGTGGCATTTTTCATAGGAGGAAAAAATCTCCTTTGATGACTTCCAAATTTGACATATTCCAGAGTATACAAACTTTTTTCAGTTGAAAATTTATTTATTTCATCCTTTGTCATTTGAGCTTCCTCCTGGTTTTTATCTACTTTATTGCAGGATTCTTCTTCTTTAGAAATCTTCTGAGCTACTTTGATATTTTTGTTTTATTTTTCTTTGCCTTTGCTTGATTCTGCTTCACAGCCTATCCCAGTTTTTATCAGAGGAGATCTTTGAGCATCTAGAATCTCATTCAACTTACCAGAGCTTGTCATTTGAGAAGTATCTATTTTCCTCTGGGAATTTTCTAATTTCTTCCCTAAGCATACTACTTCTTCTTCCAACTTCTCTTGTTCCTGAGTTTTATCCTTGATCTGCTTAAGTAGAATATCTTCCACCTTCTTGGCTTCTTCAAGCTCTACTTTCAACTGAATGAGGAGTTCTGAATTTTGTTCTTCTCTTACATATTTGAGAAGAATGTCTTTCTATTTTCTGCACTTCAGTTTTAGTCTATCAATTTCCTCCAAGGCACTTCTTAGCTCCCCCTCAAGGTCCACTTCACCTTCTTCCTCATATTATAGAAGGCATTCTTCCAACTCTTCTATAGCCATCAATACAAATTCTGATGTTCCTTCTTCACTTGATAATTTAGCTGAGTCTTCTGACACACTGCTGTCTTTCTGAGCATAGAAAGATTTTCTATTGAATCTCTTCCCTTTCTGCTAGTTCTTAGATATGGTCTTTTCTGATTCCTGAGCCTGATTCTTTGTTTTCTTATAAGGAAACTTAGAAGCATAGTGTCCAACTCTTCCACGATTGAAATATTTAAATGGAAGTTTATCTTTATACTTACCTAAGCATTTATCCAATTTCCTGATAAATTTAGCCTCTTCTTCATCAGAACAGGAGCATATATCTTATTTTTCTTCTTTCTTCTTCTCTACCTTAAAGGCTGCCTCCCTTACATTTGACTTTCTCTATGGGAGTCTCATCTCATAGGCTGTTAGTTTTCCAAGCAGTTGGTTCATGGTCAAGGTTTCCCAATCTGCTATTTATTCTATGGCAGAAACCTTGGGATTAAAACTAGATGGCAAATATCTTAGGATCTTTTGAACAATTACACATTCTCGCATGGTTTCACCTAGTGCTTCCATATTATTGACAATTTCTGCAACCCTTAAAAAGAAACTAGCAATGTCTTCATCATCATTCATCTTTAAATTTTCAAACTGGGCTCTATAGACTTAAAGTTTAGCTGTCTTCACCTTTTTGTCTCCCTCATGAATATTTTCTAGAGTTTCCCACATTTCTTTGGTAGTCTTGTTGTGCATTACTTTCATGAATTCTGCCTCACACAGTCCATTCAAGATTGCATTCATTGCCTTTGCATTAGCCACAAAATCTTGTTTGGCTTCTTTCTCTGAGAAATTTTCCTTAGAGTCATATCCAAATTCCATAGTAGCCCAAACTTCTAGTCCTAAGGACATTATGTATGTTCTCATTCTGATTTTCCAGAAGGCATAATTTGCACCAGTGAAAAAAGGGGCTTTGTTCGTTGAGGATCCTTCTTGACTAGCCATCCCAAGAACCTAGGATCTCCTTTCGCCTGACAAACTCGTTGCCAAAAGGAACCCGCTGAGTACCACCTGTTGAAACCTTACAACCGAGAGGGGGGGGGGCGGGGGGGTGAATCAGTTTAACGCCTTCATGAAATTTGTAAAACTTTCAATGAAAATTATTTACAATTTAACTTCATGATCAACTTTATATGGAAACAAACTTGTATGAGCAGAAATGTTAAGATAATGTAACAACGGACTTATTATGAGAGCAACAAGTATTAAGCAGATTGAATAACCATATCAACACATAGACATCACACACAGAGACAACAGATATACGTGGAAACCCATAAAGGGAGAAAACCACATATTATTATTGTTGTGATGTAAAGGAAAGCTCCAACTCCCTCTCACCACTGATTTTCTGTAAGCACCAACCTACAGGAGGCTCCAACTTCAAATTCTGCAAGCTACAACTTGCAAGGAAGCTTCAACTCCCTCACTTTTCATAAAAGAAACACTTGCTGATTTACCTTGGATATCAGCTCTATTCTGTAACTTTGATTTTTTTACTGTCCTCCAATATTCATATCTGTTTGATTATTTCTTTTGCTTCAATTCTACATTCTCTTTTCTTTTATCAATTTACTCAGAAAAATGTATCCATTTCAACTTTACAGTGGGATTTTTTCTTTCTCTGGAGACTTGCCAATTACATCAAAAACAATGTAAAAACAATCAAAACCTTTCATTCAATTACAATATCAATTTTGAATCACTTCAACAACACTGCTCTCTCTGTTTTTCTCTCTCGTTCATCAACAACCATCAGTGTCTTTTTCATTTCTCTTTTTTTCATTTTCCCTGTTCATTGCAGTTGTATAACTACTGTATGTACAATTGTCTTTTAATAGAACATAAATAACTCTCGGCGTTATTATAAAACCTTTTTAACAAAAACAGAATCAAATATATATCTGTACTCACAATATTCATTATGTAATATGACCTCAACCATCAAAGATATAGCATTTGGTTTCATATTTAAAAGAAATGCTCATAATCATTAAATATACATCCCGGATTTTTCATTCTCATAAAACAAATATCTTCTCGCCAATCAAATGTTATAAAAATTTCTTAATAAACCTTGGGTTTTATATTAATGAACCACCAACACTAACCTCTGAAAGATTCAGTCCCCACAGCTTCATAAACCCTTCTGTTCTATTTTCCGATGCAATTAATCGCAACTGAATACTTCTGATGTGATGATTCACTGTTCACCTCACTTGTGCCGATGCAATGAATCGCTCCGATGCGATGATTCACTGTTCACCTCACTTGTACCGATGCGATGAATTGCTCCGATGCGATGGTTCACTTTGATGCCAGAACTCAAACACGTATGAATCGTGGTTTATAAACCCATCAGGTCTGCATCTCAATTAGAACTTTTGTCAACACGTTCCGCTGCCAAACTTTTCTCCTATGTGATTCGTGACTCGGGTCCCACCTTATAAGAATTTGTTTTATTTAAACCTGAACAAACCTTTTGTATACATCCTGGATTTGTCATTCTCATAAAACAAATATCTGCTCCCCAATCAAATGTTATAAAAATTTCTTAATAAACCTTGGGTTTTATATTAATGAACCACCAAAGCTAACCTCTGAAAGATTTGGGCCCCACAGCTTCATAAACCCTTCTGCTCTATTTTCCAATGCGATTAATCACAACTGAATACTTCCGATGCGATGATTCACTATTCACCTCACTTGTGCCGATGCGATGAATCGCTCCGATGTGATGATTCACTATTCACCTCACTTCTGTCGATGCGATGAATCGCTTTGATGCGATGGTTCACTTTGATGCTGGAACTAAAACACGTGTGAATCATGGTTTATAAACCCATTGGGTCTACATCTCAATCAGAACTTTTGTCAACACGTTCCGCTGCCAAAATTTTCACCGATGCAATTCGTGACTTGGTTACCACCTTATAAGACTTTGTTTGATTTAAACCGGAACAAACCTTTTGTATTTTTAATTTCACATCCATAACTATAATATGTATATGCCTTGTACCTTAACCATTAGCACGAGATTTTATGATGAATTCAATTCACATTCCCACATATGTTTGATAAAATCCACACCTTTAATTCATTCCAAATGACAGCGCCCTTTGAACATATATACATATTCTGACTACTTTTCGCACATTATTATGTACAAATTAAT
This sequence comes from Pinus albicaulis, assembly GCA_034641835.2. Lineage (NCBI taxonomy): Eukaryota > Viridiplantae > Streptophyta > Pinopsida > Pinales > Pinaceae > Pinus > Pinus albicaulis. Next base: position 683,070,103 of record CM076578.1, read on the forward strand.
TATATAAGATTTGTTCTTTATATATATATCAATACATTATAGACCAACACATATATATGCTCCGCATAGTTCAAAGGTTAGACCATGTATCAGACCCACAACTTAGCATTACGATTATTTCATATGAAAACTCAATATGTAATAAACATATGGCTCACCTTTCACACATAACTATAATATATCAACTCGTATTGTATACCCCTTGTGATATTGTATGCCAACTACACTATATGAACACATAATATAGTCTCCGCCAATGCTAGAACATTATAACGAACCCATGTATTAGAACTGAACCCAAGCAATAATGTATATAACTGTTTTTGGGGCCCACAAATTTTATTACATACCTTGTCATTATCTATCGGACGAATCTAACGGTTGATGTTACGTCGCATTCTAAACAAGTATTCGATGGAATGTAATGAATATCATGCAATTAAAGTGAAAGAGCGTTAAACTTCAAAATTTTCGCGATGTAAGTGGATTTACAAAACTACCTTAAGGCACGTGTCCATCAGTGACATAGATTGCGTTCAAAATGAAAAATCCACTTACCACTCTAGACAGCACGCGTACTGCCGTTTTTTCTCACCTCTGGTTTCACTGTTCACGTTTAGGTTTCCGCTTATATTCATGGTTCCACTCCATCAAAAACTTCACGCCTTTGTTATATACATATACATATAAACTCCGTTCAAAGGTTTCATTTCTTATTTCTTCAGCACTTTAATATATGAACCCTGTTTCATTGTTATTTTAACACAAACGCTACCATATTGCTAAACCCTTGGTTCCAATACCCTCAGGGTTCCGTCTTGACCTTTCAATGTTTCTGTTGCACTCTTGGCGCTTTTGCATGCTAAACCAACAATTCTATCAGTAATTACAATGCGCATTCCAGGTTTGTATTTCAGATTATTCGAAGTCCTTACAGTGTTTATATATAAAAGTTTCCATAGGATGAGATAAAAACAGGTGGCGGAACTATGTAAAGATGTCAATAGCTCTTCAACTTCGCACTGTGGCCCTAAATATTCCCCTAACAATTTGTGCTTCTCTCTCTTATGCATGTGAGCTCTTCTTCATTGGAATCCCCTCTGGATCTTTTCACTCTCTGTCTATTCTGCTGCCCTGTCTCTGTATTCTCGGTACATATCCTGTCACTGTATTTCCTGTATGTATAGTCTGCTGCTCTGGCAAATGTAAACTCCTGTCACTGTATTCTCTGTATGTATAGTCTGCTGCATTGTATTCTCTCATTCTATCTCTACAAGTCTTATATATGCTGCTGTAGTGTAAATAAATTCTTGCTCTGTTCTCCTCATGCTCCCTGTCTACATATCCTGTCACTGTATTCTCCTTTGCCTCTGCTACTGTCCTTTACCATCAATGACAACACTTCTAACAATTAAGTGTAAAAGGGCTTAGCTCGGGCCTTCTATACATAATCACTGACATACAGGGCATACACGGGATATTACATCCTATCCCTCTTGAGCTTTACTAAAACACAGTGATGTCCATAGGCCATTGTTTGTGTGTGAGCATAGATATGTACACACACTCACACACACACACCACTATCCCTTCTGAGATTAAATACTAAAATGCATCCCATTACATGTAGTCACATATTTATCAATATTGTAAGGTTTCATATACACCATTAGACTAAGTTTCGAATCTTAGGGTAGACACGGATATCATTTAGACAAGGCAATTCACCCGATAACTCAACCAATTATTGAGGTTACAATACAATCCATAAATAATCATAGAAAAACAATTATTTCCCTTAAAATAAGTTTACACAGTATTCACATTCCTATCTTATGAATGGAGTCCTAATTTCATATAAGGAATGCAACATTCAAGAAATGCTAAACACACACAAAAAACATTTAGACCAAGGATCATAGATAAACACTTATCTTATTCAACACAATGGTTTTACAACTAGTAGTGGGACTCTAACTCTCGACCCAATCATAGATAAGATATAACCACAGCTACTTGTAGTTGTCTGTAACAACCCTAGTGAAAAATCCATGTAATAAACGTTAAAAATAATAACCATAGTTGAAGGGACACTTTTTCCAAGATGAATGGTGTTAAAAACATCCTAGTGGGTGTTTGTTTCGGTTAATATGGCTAAACGAAATTGGCAAAGGTAATGGAAAAGGCATTGGAAAGGCATGAGGCATTAATTGGCATTTTATTTATGAAAATAAAGGAAATTAGGAGAAAAGGGAGATGAAAAGCCATAGGTTGCATGTGAGGAGGATAATGGAGGAAAATAATGGAAATTGAAGAAAATAGAGGCGTCGTTGATAAAAAGGCTTCTAAGGATCAATTGGAAATATTTTTTCTGAATCCTTTTCTCATAGTTATGCCTCTCTTTCTATTCTCTCTCTCCCTCACTCTTGAAAACTTAGATTTTCTTGGATAATTTTTGGAATTGGACCAAGAAAGGCATGAAAGCAAGAAAAAGGGGGAAGCAAGCAAGGAGGAGTAGGAATCAAGCAAATACGACAGGATTTTTGTAGGTATCGATTTGCATGTGCGTTTTCCTTGATATATCTGGCATGGATGGTATTGCATATGGTTATTTTCTATCATGGCATGGGTTTTTCCATGTGTGACAGTGTGTTCACCCTAGACTTGTCATTTCCAGATAGCCTTGATGAGATGGGTTCTCATGTTTGGTTGAGGTGGATTGCTGGATTTGATTTGAACATGACTGAGGTGGATCTACAAAATGACAAACAAATGGCCTAGTGATCCCTGAATCAGACTATGGATCACGGTAACGGGCTATGGATCACGAAGGTAAAGAAAATCACGGTAAAGACACTATCCTAGTAACCCATCAACCATAATGCGGTTTGCGGTCAAGCGAGATTGTGTGCCATGGTGGGCTTAAGAATCCTGGACCTGTCAATAGTAGGATATATGGTAAATACTAAAGGTGGTTTGTCTCGTATTAGTGCCTAGTGCTCTAGGATGGATTGTGGTAAAGTTTCAGAGGTGGGTGCTCTCCGTTTGGGCCTATTAGTCCCACGATGGGATGTATGGTAAATCCTGGAGAGTATGTCTTAGTTTAGGACTTAGTGATCCTTGATTCAGATTGTCAATTGTGGTAAATTATGAGAAACTAGGAGACAAGATAATTCCTCACGGTGTAGGAAGAGGGCTCTGATAGAATTCATTATTATTTGGTTCTTTTTGGTTGGTTATGAGTCCCATAGTCATGCTTAGAGTATGGCACGGGGGTGATTGGTTGAAGAGATATTTGGCTCAGCCAATCTATGGTCAGGTGGAACATGGAGGTCCCCTCTCTAGTTTGTTTTTACAAGCATTAATGAAGGGCTCATTCCTTTGGTATTTTATGTATAAATGCACTATTTTATATGTGGATTTTATTGTTGTTGTATCCATGATATTTTTGTTGTTATTATGTTGGTTATAAGAATGTATTTTAACAGTAGTGATGTATGGTTCTCTCAATTTTTTTATTTGTAAATGAATGCACAATGTATCTATGGTCAAATATATTGTATTTGAGCTAATGATGTAAGGGAGAAATTCTTCTTAGTGATTCTTAGATAAATATGAGACCCCTATGCTCATATATGTTGTTTACACTTGTAGTTTCAATGTTTGTGACATGTTTAAGAAAATTCTTGTCATGGCTAGGAGGGGTCTAGATGAGTTCTTATTGATGCGATTGCTTTCGTATCATTGTCATGTTGTTATTTATCATCTCTGAAATTTTCATGAACTTTTGGGCAAAGAACTAGTTTATGGGCTTGAAAAGGTTGTTCAAATCCCAGGGCTAATAACATAGAACTCAGTATTTGGGGCCTTGGATGCTGGCATGCAGTGTTATCCATGTGGCTATAGCCTCTTAGATGCAGGCATGCAATCCTATGCCTACGGCTATGGCTCAAAGAGGTCAAAATGTTAGTGTGACCCAGGGGTAAGAGGTCTAAAATGTTGGGTTACCTCCTATGGGTGTTGTTTTTGTTATACAAGGTATGTATGTTGTGTTTCCATCAGTTCCACTACCTTAAGGTCACCTATAAGGTTGAATCTCATTATAGTAGCCTCTCATCACATGTTTACCATAGTTGGTCCGTTACTTGGGTAGATGTGGGAAGAGGGTGTTATAGAGTGGTATGAGAGCATGGTTCAACCCTCAGACTGGATGGGAAGTGTGTTGATCATGCATGCTGGTTTCATATGTTTTTATTATGCTTGTGGTCTATATGTGCTTGTTACAACCATGTTGTGTTTACCATGGTGGAAATGGTGTCACCATGGAAGTGTTGATGGTGTTGTTGTCACAATCTTTTCATGAGTGTACGATTGGTTATGTGTTTCTCATGCTTGTGTAGTGTTTGTGAACACTTGATTTCACATTGTTACATGTCATACATTCATTGCTTTCTTATGTTAAGGTTACATATTGGTCATGCTTTGATGTTATCTATGTATGATTTCTTGTGTGATGTCTTATGTTGAACATGCATTGGTCATTCATGATTGGTTATAAATGTCAAGTGGGTGCATATGGTCAAGTTTGTATTGGTTTCATTGAGGCTGTTGTGCATGATGAAATTGTATGAAATTAATATTCATGATGATATTGGTATGTTATGATTCTAATGTGTTGGATGGGATAGAGTAGGAGATGTAGACCATGAAAGTGGAGTTGCATCATTGGACCTCATGGCAAGAGCATGTCGTCATACAGGTTTGGATGTTGGGCATGTAGGTATGTAGGTTAAGGATTGTTATATGAATTATGGTTATGATTATTCCTTTCATTCTATTGATGTTATGGTTACATACACTATAGGTGTCAATTGATTAGTGTAGTTGTATGTAGATGTGTCGGATATTCATAAATGATAGAAACTTGTGGTGGTATACATTGCTATTGTTGTTTTACGTTAGCTAACTTATATGTTGTTGATGAGCATGTTATGGGTTAAATTGTTGTTGTTGTGTGATAGTTAGATTGATGATTATGTTACATTTTTTTGATGAGCATGATATATAACTTGTTGTTGTTACATGCTAGTGACTTGATGGTTAGGGTTATGAAATTCAGGCATGATTCGACCTAATTATGATAGTGTGTTGTATTATGTCTAGACTGACTGTGCATATGTGATTGTATGCATGAATGCCAATTGTTTATGAGTTTAGGGTTTGAAAATATTAGCTAGATATTTTTATGGATATCATGACATTATTTATGATTGGGTTGATACGTTGTGAATTTATATTGTGCTAATCTAGATTGACTGTGTAGACAAGATAGCCTCCCCTGAGATACATTAAGGTATGAGGTTTATTGTGTCATATACTTGGTGCTTAACTATTTGATTATGTCGTCTATTTGGTGTTTGAGTATTTGTTGTCTATTATGTAGATGAATGGTTGAATGTTTAATTAGTTGCATGATATGAGTATCTATTTATAAGATTGCATGAAGAAATTATTTGGTTTTAAGATGGTTGTACTAATGGAATATGTGACGAGGAAACTTATATGTACTTGAGTGTAAGTAGGTGTGTAGAATTATATGTATTATGACCGATGAATGTGAGTTGATTGTTGATTATGAAATGGTCGTTAGTGTTGGTAAAGGCTGGTTTAAAATTGATAGATATGGTGTCTTGAGCTTTGTAACATGTGGTTGACATGTGTGTTCAATTAAAAGGAGGCATGTTTGGCATAACAAGGTAAGATAACTGGTATATTGTTATATTTATTTATGAGCTCATAGTTATGTGGTTATGGAATTATGATGCAAAGAATTGCATGGAAAGGAGACTTCCATGAAATATTAGAGAAGGATGAGATTGAGATTTCCATTCGAAGAATTGGGAACCCATGGGGATGAGTCATAGTGTTTTTTACTAGTTTTATACTTTCGATCTTTGTGATTTGTTTATGGTGTCATATAGTTATTAGTTTTCATTGTTTTTCTTCTTGTTGTTTCTAGTTCTTGAATTTTATGTATTAATATTATTGGGAATTGGTTGTGAAAGAGGAAAGTTAATGGAGCTCAAGGAGAGTTGTGTGGTACCCAATAGGTGATGCAAGACTTAGATGAAGCTCGGTCCATGATTAAGCACAACAGAAGGTAAGAATATGACATTTGGCTGGACTAGTTGGGTCCATTGTGGTAAATGGACAGTGGTGGTACATACATTAGAAGGGAATCACAAAAGGTAAAGTGAATGGATCTAAGGTGTTAGATGCCTTTTATATGTTGGGAATTTTTGTTCTCAATGTTTTTCATACTATGCACGCATAAAGGGAGTTATATTAAACTATACCTTACGATATCTGGTAATTATGTTGTGCATACTATGCATGCACAAAGGCAGTTCTCTTAAACTAGACGTTATGATATCTAGTAATTATGTTGTGATCATGATTATGCTAATGTGTATATATGTATGTATATATGCATATATGTATGTCATTTTCTAAAGGGTTCATGATTGATTTATGTTGATGTTTATGTATGAATATATGTATGTATATATGTATGTTGTGTATGACAAGGTCATCATGGATCATGATTGTTTAATGCTAATGTTTAAATGTATATATGTGTGTACATATGTCATTTTCTAACAAGATCATGATTATTTTATGCTAGCGATTATATATATATGTGTGTGTATGTATGTATCTTCGTTACTATATCAAAGGGTTTTCAAGGATCATTCTTGTGGAGGAATGATTTCTTATGCAGGTGAATGGCATGAAGAGGTTCCTAGTCTTATGAGGAATCAAACAAGAAGAGTAGCCTTCAAAAATTTATGAGGTCAGTATCATGTGGATATGAGTTGATATTATGTGTTTATACTATGCCTATGTTTTGGATAGGTAATGCTGAGAGATACTTTACTGGAATGAAGAAAACATAATCTGTGACATGCTAGGATACGCATGGATAGTGGAAAGGAAATAGAAGCAAGGTTGTTTGTGGGGTTAGTGTGTGGTCTATGGATGTTCAGTACTACTATTTTGTATATGTTGTGCTTGTTTTATATTTAGTTATTGGACCTATGGTGATGTGTACATGTACCATATGTAGTATTGTGGTGTATGCATCTTGTACATATAGTGTTGTGTGTATGTTGCATATGCAGTGCTACATATATATGGTGCAATCTACATGTTGGATATGCATTGTTGTGTACATATTGTACCGTGTGCATGTTGTATATCTTCTGTTGTGTGCATATGGCATTGTGGGCATGTTGGATATGTTGTGTTGTGTATGTATGGTGCTATGTACATGTTGTATATGTAGTGATATGTACATATGGTGTTGTGTGTGTGTTGTACATATGATGCTATGTACATATGGTGTTGTGTGCATGATTGTACATGCAGTAATGCATGCATGTGATGTTGTGTACATGTTGTACATATGGTGTTGTGTGTAGGTGTTATCGTGTATATGTCGTGCATGTGGTGCTATGTACATGTGGTTTTGTGTACATGTTGTGCATGTTTTGTTGTGTACATGTGGTATTGTGTACACATTGTAAAGGTGGTGCAATGTACATTTGGCGTTGTGTAAACATTGTGAAAGTGGTGTCATGTACATGTGATGTTGTGCACACGTTGTGCAGGTAGTGTTGTGTAAAAATGGTACTGTGTACATGTTGTGCACACGTTGTGCAGGTAGTGTTGTGTAAAAATGGTACTGTGTACATGTTGTGCATATGGTACTTGTAGACATGTGATATCATGTGCATGTCATACATTTTATGTTCAGGTCATGTGGTATTATGTATTTTCATGGTGTAGTCTTGGTATTGTGACATGTGTATTCGTTGTGTGTTTATCTGTTTATGTATATGTATTGTGTTGTGTTGCATGCTAAATGTGGGTGTATGTGTTGTATGCCGATGTAGGAATATGTATTTTGTTGTATTTTACATAAAGTGTAGGTGTATGTATCATATGTCAGTGCAGGTGTATGAATTGTGTGGTGTTGTACGCCTTGTGTGGATGTACGTTTTGTACACTATGTATATGTGTATGTATTTGAAGAGAAGCAAGGGAACTGGGTGCTTTCTAGGTGTGGTAACCGATTGGGTGTGTGTAGAAAAGAACGAAGGTGGAAGTAAGGACCGATGAAGGACAAGTATTAGTATTTTACTTATGTTTTATTATGCATGGGATTTGTGATTCCAACACATGATGATTACATGTGATCTATGATTTTGGTTTATTGATGGTTACATGTAATATATGATTTTGATTCATGATGGTTGAGTTTTGAGCTAACTGGATGTGATATGTTTATACATGATGATTGATCAAAAAACTAGTTTGACTTGTTGTGACATGAAGTAAACAGGATTGCAATTGTACCTTGTTGACGAGCTACTAATGAGGTATGATTTGAGTTTATTTTAATTCATTTTGAGTCTAATGGGAATTATGTTCTTGGTATAGGAAAGCACGAAAATTATCAGTTGGGTGGTTCAAACTAATTGGAAGCATTAGAAGAAGAAAAAAAAGGAAATGCAGCATGTAGTAGTATGTTGGTAAAGCACTTCAGGAGAAGGGCCATTGCGGGACACTGGTACCCAATAATGTCCATTGATTTCCATGAGCATGCTATGACCAGCATGATGAATTTTAGGTAGATATATTCCTTATTTTTTGTATCTTTTGATGCGAGGAATCCTTTCCGAGGGATGGAATTCCCGAGATGGGGGTGCTAGCGGAACTTGGAAGGTGTGTGACTGCATGAAAGGGGTGACTCCTGAGGGAATTTGTAGCAGAGAAGGGAAGGTCGGGGATGGATTTGGTTTGGTCATTAGGATTTCCATGTGGAATCAGATGCACATTTTGTGTGTGCCTTGGAACAACGAGTCAATAAATTTTCACTAAGGGTACAATAGTGAAGGATTGTAGCACTAGACATTGGATGCATACTTTGTCTTTAGCAATGAATTCTAGACTTCCTAGAAGGAGGATAATCCTTTTATTACTTTGAGGGTGGAGGTGTAAGCAGATGGATTCCCTCGTCGCTAATAAAGGCATCGTATCCTTCTATTTGTTGGTTGAGAAAATGTGTAAATGTGTATATCTGTATATCACTACAAGGAAAATACCCTCTAGAGGTGGTTATAAAGGAGGTTTTTAGTGTTATAAAATTGGCCAAAATTGTCAAAAAAACATTTTCTACAACATTCATTTTCGGTAACGGAGGTTTTGGTGGAGCTTCTAATGGAATTTCAACACAAATAAAAAAATTGGGTGGTTGGAGGTTATTACAGATGTTTTTCTCATGGGTTCGCTATTCAGGTGTCAATGCACCGGTGCATTTTAGAGTAAACGTCTCGGTGTGTGTCATCCAGACGGTCAACCTGGGTGTGGTCGAAGGTGCATGCACTGGGCCGTAAAGGTCTAAAACCACACCAAGCGCACTGTAGGTGATACAACACACTGGGTCGTTCTCATTGGTATTGGGATTTGTGGGGTGCCTATAGGTCGTATCAACACACCGGTTCGTAGTATTATAGAAATGCATCGGTGCGCAGTATCACACAAACACACCGATTCTTCTAATTCTTATTGGTATTTGCGCGGTTCCCATAGGTTGTACAAATGCATTGGTGAGTAGTCTCACATAAACGCACTGATGCACAGTATCGCACAAATGCACTGAGATTTATAAGTGGTATTGGTATTTGTGCGGTGCCCATAGGTCGTAGAAATGCACCGGTGCGCTTTATCATACAAACGCACCGGTGTTCATTTTGTATTTTTTAGAAACATCGACCTGTGACAATGCAATTATTGTGATTTTTAAAAATTCATTATTCATCAAAAGTCGACACATATCTTATAACATTATTCATATCAATTAAATTTTTATTAGTGCATTTAAATGTGATGTTTGGATTAATTTTTTATATCATATCATCAGATTTCACATCTCTTCATTATAATATTTAATTATCCACAAATTTAATGAGTAATGTTACATTTCACAGCGAAAATGAAGAACACAATAGAATAAACTAAAACATATTATATATATATATATATAAGACAATAATTGTCATACAAAATGGGACAACTATTCGTATCCCTTTGTATTTCAATTGGGACACTATGTCCATTACATTAAACAAAATGTCTGATATCACAGACAAATATTTCAAAAAATACGACGTCTTACTTTGATATCCAAACATAATGATCATCATTCTTTGCTTGAAATGATGTCACTGCTCGAGCCACTTCCATGACTTGGGTTATTTTGAGGAATGTTTTGTTCACAGTGTTGATTGTTTTCTTCTTCTTCACCTTCCATCTACAAACATAAAAATAAGTTGTAATGTGTGTATATACAATGGTGAGAATAATGAAAATTGCAATATTAAATAATATACATCAATATAATTCGAAAAGAAATGACATACCATAGCAACAATTGACTCATGAACTATACACATTCTTTCAAAACCAAATTTCATGCCATCTTTCAAGATTTCATCTATTGGCGCAGTTCCATAGTTTGTTTCCTGCAAATTTTATACCCCATAAAAAATCATATATTTAATATAAAATATTTTTTTGTTCTATTAATTATAGACGGAGCTAAGTAAAACAAGATCAATAGATGCTTACAAATTCCACAATTAAATTTTGATATGCCAGCATATACTCACAACCCATATTTAACCCAATGGTAATCAATCTATCTGATGGTTCTTCTTTGTATGTTAGCACCTGTTTGAAGACATTCAATGATGATTGTTGTAAAACAATTTAAAATATACAAAAATGAAATCTAGTTAAGTTGTTATAAGGAAGTAAAAATTACTCACAAACTTAGATATCAACCATTTTATTCCTTTTCGTCTTGTTTTATGTGCTGAATGGGTTCCATTTTATTTTTTTTCTACAAGAAAATACTTGAAAATTAATATTTATTGCTAAATTGTTTATTTATTGTACCTAATCAAAAAATTCAATGATTACATATTACATTCGAAGCACGTTGTTGTTGAGATGGATCCTCCTGCGATGCAATTTTGTCCATTTCTTTGACCATCTCCATGTACAACTTTTTGGACATTCCTACTAGCATATTTCTGATATCAGCACGTTCATATTTTGAGATATTCATAATCTTCCTGAAAATGTAACATGAAAATAAACTATTTAATTTTTATATTGATATGTGAAAAGTAAATATAACAAAGGTTATATTTATAAATGATATTTATAAATAATTCTAGAAAATCATTTAAAGGAATATTACTTTTTCATTCCTTATTTTTTGTTGTTGTACGTTTTTGCTATGAAAAGTATGACATGTCTTAATGACCAATTCTCTAGAAACTCTTCCTGTAGTTTAGATAAAATTTGGTTCTTGGAATCATTGGATTGATTTTTGTATTGTAAGTGGAAAGAACGTCTATACATTCGTTCCACTAAATCCCTCAAACTTTTGTAAAAAAATTTCCCCCTTTCATTAACCTCCAGCACCACTCTAGATGAGTTAAGGAGCAATCCATTTTCATTTCCATGTTCTATTTTTTTTCTTTTCTTAAAACAACATTCCTTTTTTGAGTTGTTGGTCCCTGTAGAACATTAAACATATGTGAATTAATAGATTGTTTGGAACATGTTATCTAATAATTTTATGTATATTATTAATGAAAATTAAGAAAAGAAACCCATATTGGATTGATAGTGTTTTTTCATTCACCCGATTCATCCTTTTGCAATTTTTCCATCAATATTTTATGCTCTTCTAGTGCTAGATCAGAAATAATGTTATCGAGCTTCATCATTTTGTGGCTCTGCATGATACACAGTAAAAAATACATATTATTTAAACTTACATATAGTTCAAAAATAATATTTTTTGTAAATAATTTACAAAGAACTTACCTTTATTTCTTTTCTTGATGTTCTATCAGTATTTTTGTTACTTGATCTCTTGTCAACCATTTCTTTATCAATATTAAACCTATATCATATCATTCATTAATATATTTTATAAATAAATAATCAAATTTTCAGGTAAAAAAAAATATATCAAGAAACCAATGTGCTTTTAATGTTGTACGCACCGCCAAAATAGTATAAAACACTACAGTGCTCTATGTCAACAAGGAGCATCGGCGTGTTATATGTTAACCAACGCACTGATTAACAGAGACAAATTAATAAAAATCCTCTAGTGTTAGTTTTTGTAGCATATGGTGTCATGGAGGGGGTAGTATGGCCTATTCTTATAAAGGCCCCGCACAAATAGGGAACCACCATACGATGCTCTTTGTCAACAAGGAGACCTGGTGCATTAAATAAAAAATTGATGCCACATAAAATAAAAAATTGTTTTTTCCAAACAGTACGTGTGCGATGTGATATAATGAAATAGCGCACCGGTGCCCTATTTTACATATGGCACATGGATTAAAAAAATCAGTTTTTTTTTTTTTTTTTAATCAAACAGTACATGTGTGGTGTAGTGTGATAAGACAACGCACTGGTACACTACGTTATGCAGGTCGCACCGATTTAAAAAAATCAGTTTTAAAAAAATTCACCCAAGGGCTGACATGGATTGGGCTCTGACTATGCAAGTCGTCACGTGGGTTAGATGTCATAGGCCTATATATATAGCAATACAAACCTTATAAATCTAAAATGAAAAGCCCTAATTCTGAAATCACGGGAACAAGAAGAAGCAAGGGTAGAAACAAATTGAATTAAGGGTTTAGGGTAAAATGGATTTTTATTTTTTTTATTTTTTATTTTTTACTTTTATTTATTTATTTATTATTATTATTTTTTTCTAAAAATGAACAGTAAATTTAAAATTTTTACTTACTACGTAAAAAATACTGCAAAAAATGTAATAAAACAATAAAATTTAATCACGAGATCGTTTGAAATTCTATGCTACAGGGTTTGAATCACGAGAGGTTTGGAATTCTTATTGTTTGAATAGTTCAGCTCGAAATTATTTCACTGCACTACAGTGCTCTCGTGCTCTCTTGCTCCAGGTATGTCTTGTGCAAATATCTGGCTGAATTGTTTTTGAAAAAATAGTGAAATAATGAAAAGTGTTTATTATTTAAAGAATTTGTTTATGAAATTAGATTTTCAAAAATATTTTTTCACCCATTTTTTAATTTACCACTTTTTTTTTTCACTTTAGAAAAATAAAGTTGCGCTTTTTTTTAATTTGTGGCTTCTCATCACCAATGTGTGAATTAATAACACTGCACCAGTGCGTCAATTAATAACACAACACTAGTGTGCAGTAACTAAAACACACCAGTGTGACTAACTGTACATTAACACATATAACAATAAGTCCATTTTTAAGGAACCGAAATTAATTTTAGGTGTGTACACCAAAATTTATTGTTGATTTTGCTCAAATGTAGGGAGAAAATATCATAATTATATCAAATGGAAAATTCTTGAAAATCCAGCTCGTTCCATAATATTTCTCAAAGTCCATCACGTAGTTCTCCCTGTTATCACTCAGAAAAAGTGAAACATCATTTGACATAGTCTTAGGAGTTCATTTGTCAAAGGTATGGTCATGGAGTTCACTTTTCATTACTTGGTTATCATCAAAACTTTAAAATATTTCCCAATTGAGTCTTTGTCATTCCCTGATTCATATTTTTCATGCTATTGAACTCTGAAGAGCTGTTTCACCAAGCCAAGCTGGTTGCTGGCATTTTCAAGTAACTGCAGGTGTCATTAATCAAGCGAGGAAAAAAAAATATAAAAGCACCATGGTTGCAAAGAGGAAGACCAACAAAGGAGGCCATTGTCTCAGATATGAGCCATTAGACATGAATTTGCTGAATGAAGACCCAACTGCCTTAGAAGTTTTCAAAAGAATAGGGTGTTTGCAGTTTTTCCAAAGATTGCAAGGATTCCATGTGCAGGTTTCTAAGGAGTTTTCCATCAATTTCAACGGGACAACTGCAAAGGTGGGAATGCTGAACCTCACTATAACACCAGAGACTATAGCAGCAATAACAAGAATTCCAAGAGGAGGAGAACAATGGTTCTGTTTTCAACCCTAGAGACAACCTTGAGTTGCGAAAGACCAGTGTCTAGGACATCTTATTATATCATGGAGCATATGATATAACGTGGAGAATTATTAGAACAAGGCTCTTGTGCTATATCAGGTAACAGGAAAGTTTAATTTGGATGGAACCAGAATACTCAAACTTCGACACAATGAAAGCAATACTGCAGAGACAAAGCGTGAATTCCCAATATAAATGTATCAAACAATTCAAAGAAAACTTTCCGTAAGAAGGGCTAGATTCTAAATTACTTCACAAAGATGAAAAATCAGAAGGTATTTGCTGTTATGAAATATAGAGAGGATACTAACTGTCACTGAGATGAAATCTAGAAATGCATATCAACATGTAATGGGCTTATGATAATAAGAATCCACACATGACCATAACCTTTAAGAAATACATCCCATAGTAGCTAATATAGAAGAAGTATGGTTGAAGTGGAAATGAAACAACATATCATGACTGAGCTATATTTAAAGTGCTTGACAGTTTTAGCATAAGTATCAACTATGATAAATTCATACTAGAACCAGTGAGTTACTCGCATTCCAGAACATGATACAAGAGAGATGAATGTAACGAAATGAACAATTAAGCTATAGCACATAGGGAAGAGTTACAGGCTACAAAGCATAAAGACCAGAATCCTCATTAAAGATGGAACTCCTTATCACTGAAACCCAATGGGCTCTTCGCATTTATATTAGAATTTCAACAAAAATGCATACAAAATTCTTTCACAGCGATTTATTCTGAAAATATGGAACCTATTTTCCTCTTTGTTTACTGCTTATATAGAATTCTCAAAAACATGAGCGGGGAGATATTTTGAGGAGAACAATGGTTCAAAGGTTTCAAATTCACCACACAGGAATTTAAGGAATTTATCAAGTCAGAGCGTAGTGAGATTGACCTTACAAATTCCATTCCAAGGAGATACATGAAAGACAACTTCTCAAAGCTATTGCTTATCACTCAAAAGTATTTCACCTGTGAAGGGAGGTATGATATGGTTTACTCTTACCACTTCAGGATTCTGCCACATTTTGTTGGTAAGAAATATCTTGATCTACCTTTTTACTTCTACAGAAGCTTAACAAAAATGGCAGATAAATTTCAAGCTAAATCTGAAGGAAATGAAACCTCACTCTTTCATCATGGTTTAATCAAGTTGTTGGTTTTAGAGGAATTAAAAAGATTAGGTAGAGACTCGTCTTCTTTTCTATTTCTCAGTGATTTTGAAGTAGATGCCATCACTCCTAAAAGAACTCCTAAACCTAGAGGTATAGCATCACCTTCAGTGGCAGAGGAAAATGAGCCTTTAGTAGAAAAGCAAAGTGAACCAGTAATCATGGAAACAGAGGCATTGCAGAAAGTTGATACATCTACTGTTTCACCTGCAAAACAAAAGAAAACTGTGAGAAAACCTACAAAACAAGAGCCAATTGTGAGTAAACATGGCAGCAATTGGATTACAAGAAGCCAAACAGTGGCTAAGGGAAATTCAGAAGACATTTTGCATGATATTGATATTAAGGAAACCCCCATAGTCCAAGCTGAAGATATATATGAGGGAGGAAAGAAACTCAAGAAATCCAAATCAGCTAAGAAGTTATAATTTGAAGGTGAGGATGCAAGTTTCATGTTTTACGCTAGGAAAACAATTACAAGGCATGCCAAAAAGGTCTTGGAAAGAAGTAAAGAAGCTCATAAGGTCATTGAAATTGGCCAACCACCACCAAGTATCATTGACCTCTCATCACCTGCAAAATAAGATACAGTCATCAAGCAAAAGAAAGGAAAGGAAAAAATCATTGAAAAAACAGAGATTGAGGTCCTTAAGGAGCAGTTGAAGATAGAAAATCATGAAATAGTAGTCTTGAAGAAAGAGGTAAGGAAAAATAATGTTCAGAAGGTGCAGTTTGAGAAAATGAAAGAAGTTTAAAGAGAGCAGGTTAATAGTGTGTCAAAGACCATAGATAACACATATCAATTAATCAAATGGACTCAGCCATTGAGAGGAGAGGTAAAGCATATCAGAAGAATGAAGCTGCACTTGAAATCTAGGAACAGAAAATTGAAGGACCAAGTCAAAGATCTCCAAGAGCAGTTAGAATTGATCCATGAGGAGCCAGAGAAGAAGGGTTTAAAGATGACTGTAGTTGAGGAGCCCATAGCTCAACTTATCATTAATGAAGAGGAAACACCTCGAGGCTCTTAAGTTGAGTTTGATTATGTTTTAAGAGTTTAATGGCATGTTGAAGACCAAGTTTCTATAGTTGGAGGTTAATTTTTTGAGATAGGGTCAAAATCTGGAAATTTCACAGTTTTTCACAGTTTCGTAGCATTTCCTAGGCTTAAAGCCAGTAAAACGCTACGAAAATTTCTGTTGCTGTCTTTTTGCTTCTAAAACCAATTTTTGCAGCTTTCAAGGAGGGAAAATGGTACTGATGATGTGTCATGTCATGATGGACACCATGGAATAGCAAAGAAGCAAAAATTTTGTGTGCAAAAGCCATTTTTTGGACGCTACGAAACTGCCATATTTTCGTAGCGAGCTGTTTTTGAAGGTTTCTAAGAAGTTTAAAAGTAGTTTTGGGCTGGTGGAAACATCCAACAGGTCAAGAGACCTTGCCACCAAACATCTATGACTTGAATACCATGCAATGGAGAGAGATCATAAGCTAAAGCTTTCGTTGAAGATAGGGTCCTGTTTCCCTGAAAAATATGGTTTGGTTCCATATGTTTAGGAGGATATTTAATATGTCAAGCAGTGATGAGCTATGTCATAGCCTATTTGAACATGTGAGGCTTATTTTTCACTCATATGTAATTGTTTTAAATATAAGGTAGACTGATGTAATAAATAGGAGTTTAAGTCCTATTAGGAAAATGTCTTCTTTAGAGTGTAGCTGTCATTTTCTAATTAAAAGATATGTTTTTCAGCTATGTAAGGTGTCATAGAAAGATTTTAATGAATCTAGCCAAGAGGCAGATCATCCCTGTTTTAAGATGGTCTGTTTAAAGGAAAATTATCGAAGTTGTAAATGGTTGGAGATTTCTTGCACCATATTGCTGCTTTATGTAATTTGACTGATATCAGTAATACATAAGACTTCTTCTTGACAGACCTGAGATTCTCATGGAGTTTTTAATGCCGTTCTGATCTATATCTTTATGTGTACTACTTGCAGTAGGTTTCATCTTTATTACTCAGAATTCATATGGGTATGCTCTGACTTCCTTTATTGATGAAATGACTGTGTTTCCCTATGTTCTATGTTTGATTTTACTTTGTTAAAGACTATTATCTTCCTCAGCTTCCATGTCAAGAAACCTTGCCACTGAATCTACTGATTTTTTGACTAGATAAGCCTAACGGTCACAAGCCTACATTCTTTTCAACCTACGTACACAAAAATCAAGTTACTTTTCAAATAGAGTTAGCCATCTAATCCTATTATTATCTAATATCATAAACTTCTTTGAGAGAGCCCTCTCATACTGAAGAGGCTAAGCTTTAGTCAAAATCTGATTTGAAACAGTTACATAGAGTTGTCTGATCAGCAGCCAGTCAAGTGAAATTTTGTGATAACACTCCCTATCCATCTCGAGACATAATATTTACTTCATATTTTATTTATATTTTCAATATCTAATTGAATTTATGTTTTTTAATCCATGTAAATCAACTTAATAAAATTTATAATGTATACAAATTTGCAGGTTCATGCAGATTCATAATCGATTTCAGATGCACAATATATTCAAACAGCTCCAAAACTTCGGAAGCTAGTATCAGGAGCAGCATACCGCAAGGCGCATTTGGTAGATGAAAATGGACAACCGCTTCACCTTGCCCATTGTAAAAATATTGCATCTTCTAGCCACAATCCCAAGACAATGATGGTAATAATAATTTTTTGGTATATTAATCTAATTATTTCAAAGTCAAACCAATTAATCATGCATTGTAAACGCTATTACTAATTGATATCATATAGTTTGTACTAATCATGTTCAAATATATTTTTTGAAGTTATTAGGATTCTAGTGATGATGAGTGACCTACCTACCATCTTTCGTTGCACCCGAAGACAATGTAAAATTGAGAGAAGGCTGAATTAAGAGAAAAAATCGGAGAGGAATGATACCAAGAATGGTTGAATCAACCATCGATTCAATTCCCACTATGTCCAGATTCACCAATTAGGAATGACTACAACAATAGTAGTTCTTCACAAGCTGGAAATAGAGGCAATCAAATAGAGGTTGGTATGGATGATTACCTAAGGGATACGACTTCCATGGAGACAATGTTGTTAGATGAATTCTAGAACGATGATCAATTAGGGGATGATGTTCATATCACTGACACCTTTTTTGAAAGCCTTAAATTTCCTTCCACCACCCCTCTCTTTGGACTTGGTGGTTAGTTAAAGTCTACCCAGTTGGGGACAACGATGTTACTATACAATTTGAAATAAAAGTTTGGCTTGTCAAATGTATGTTTCTCGGAATTTTTTTGGTAAGTTCCATAAATTCCTCCCTTATATGATTTTTATAAATATAATCACACAATGAACATTAAAAAATGATCAATTTTATGAACATTAATGATTATATCAGCATTAATGTACATTTAATATTTTCCATGATCACCAACTACAAGTTATTCAAAGATAAGGTTATTCCAAGTGATAATGTCTTGCCCGGTAGCTGCGAAGAGGCAAAGAAATTGTTGAAAATGTTGGTTGTTGAGCACATATCATATCATGCATGTCCAAATGATTGTATTCTATATAGAGGATAATATACAGAAAAAGAGATATGTCTGAAATGTGGGCATGACAGGTATGATAAATAAACAAAGAAGGGTAAATCACGTGGTCCTCCTTTTAAGATATTGAGGCACATGCCTATAATCCCAAGGATTCAAAGGATCTTTCGTTGCAAATAATTAGCTATGTTGCAAGGATGGCATGCCTGGCACAGAAGTGAGTTGGGAGTTATGCGAACCCCAATTGATTCAATAGCCATGAAGCATATAGAGGTTACATGGCCCAAAAAATTCAAGGATGAAGTACGAATTCTATGACTCAGCATAGCCATGGATGGTGTCAACCCATATGCCCTCCAGAACACCAACTATTATGTTTGGCCTGTAGTAGCAATCGATAACAATATCCCCCCCATGGTTTTCCGTGAAGAATGAACATCTTATGTTGGCTCTCATAGTACTTGGTAGAAGACAAGTGAAGAATATGGATGTCTACTTACAACCACTGGTAGATGAATTGAAGGAATTATGGGATGGGATAAATGTATATGATGTATTAAGACCCATCACAGCAGAGAGGATTTTTACGTTGTATGGAATATGTGCTTAAATGACACATGATTATCTAGGCTTAGGAGTTTTCTCTGGTAAATTACATGTTTATTGATTTGTTTATATATGTAACGATATTATTTCACATATTAGTTATTTAATTCATTGTAATTATTCTGATCTTCATGATATTCTTTAACATGCCATGCATATAAATTGTATACAATAATCTCGCAGGTCTTGTAACAAAATAGTATTTTCAGTGTAAATGTTGTGGACCTTCTTTGAAAGCTAGATGGTCCAACGACCTACGAAAGCCAGTGTATGACTACTCCAGGGTATTCCTCCCAGAAGAACACCATTACAGAAGAGAAACATACGATTTCAATGGTAAATGGCAGAGAACCCAAATGCCTCCAATAACAACACCATTTGAATGGCTTATAGCATATGAGAGAGAGAAGGGGAAGGAGTTCATAGAAATGTTCGATTCAAATGGGGAGAATATGTTCAATGATCCAGAATTCTTGGACACTTATGTTGATAAATTTCCCATTGGGATGAAAAGGAAAGCTATCTTTTATAACCTCCCATATTGGGAACATCTTAAGATTACCCACTTATTATATCCCATGCATATATTTAAAAAAATTTCATCTTCTTTATGGAGGCACATATCATCAAAACAAATTGACACATTGGCTGTTAGGAAAGATCTTATTACTTCAAAAACTAAAAAGTAAAATTGGCCAAGATGATTAGAAAGTATAGGATCAGAGAAGGCACTAGTCCCTCTAATTCGTGGTATTTAAAAGAAGGTGATGTCCCATGGATTTAAAAAATATATAATATTTCTTTGGAAAAGTAAGTTATAATGGGTGTGAGGGTGCCATCTTCATACGGGTCTTCACTATGACGCTGCTTCACCGTGGATGACCATTTGAATCTTCTAAGAGTACATATAATGTCAAAAGAATGATTTTGTTATTTGTTATATTAGAAAATTTTATCCCACGAAGGGATCATAAAACATAACTGATTTTGTATATTATTGAACGTGTTTATAACTTTGCAGTGTCATTCTTTTTTCATGCGTGGGTGTGTGAAACATGAATTCCCCCATGACCTAGGATGTGCCATATCTAAATTATCTACATTTGTACATTGGATCATGTCAAAGGAGATTCATGTGGCTAAAATTCCACAGTGGCGTAAATAGATAGTTGAGATTGTTTATATGTTTGAGAAGGAACTACCAACGAGTTTCATGGACTTGTATGTTCATCTTCTAATCCACCTAGTAGATGAGGTTGAATTAGTTGGGGGGGTTTCTTGTTGTTGGATGTTCTTCTCAGAGAGGTACATGAAGAAATTGAAAGGTTTTGTTTGACAAAGGGAAAACCCAGAGGGGTCTATGGTAGAGGGGTACATATCGTATCAGTCTTTCTATTATCCCAGTGAGTACATCAAGTAGATTGACAACAAACCAGGTGTGGTGATTTGGGACGATGAAAGGGATGAAGACAAAAGATAAGGGGAGCTGCTCCAAACGAATGGAAAAAAATGCTTGATAAAGAGTAAGCGACTTATAATTTTTCAAATTTACACAAATTAAATATTCATGTTGAACTTCGATATAATGTATATTTTGATCTCTATGTACTATATAATGTCGCTTTTATTTCATCACCAAATGCATAAATTGAAGCAATCAATAAATTCGTTCTTTACAATTCTGAAGCGACACAATCGTGGGTCACACTATAGGAACAAAAGAGGATGAAATGGGATAGTGACAGGAAATTATTCAGATGTTTGAATGGTAGAAGTGTGCCTTAGCTCGATCATTTAAAATAAAATATGCCAAAAATATGCCCCACCAATTGGGTTTCTGACCAAGTCAGAGAGAAAATACAGTGCGATCGGTTGCGACCTGCGTGCTGAAGAGGATGTGCTAAACGTAGGGATTGGGTGCACCAACTTGGTAATAATATATTTAATTTATATGTAAATTTGAAACTTAATAATACAACTTTCAAATGTAATTACATCTATATTTCATATCTTAACTGTTGGGTTATTATAAGACACATCTATGATTTTTTTAACTTTTTTATACGTGCATTTGTTCCCATCTATATGGGCATATGGACACCATTTTCACATAGAAAATACCGATAATGGACACATGAAACAAGACTGTGGAGTGGAAGTCGAGTTTGATCATTCTAGTCGATCTAGATACCATGATAAAAACCTAGTACGAGGGACATTAGGTTACATCAGAAAGATACAACAGATCATTGAAGTGTAATTCTCTTCTTTCCAATGTGTTATTTTTAGGTGCAAGTGGTGGGACACCTTTGATCAAAATAATGTAAAGGAAGATCATGATAGTAGGCCGATATGTATCAACTCTAGAAAGATGTGGGATGAAGCTAAGGAGCCCTATGTTTTCCCCAAACACTGCAACCAGGTTTTTTTTTTACCTAGATATTTTGGATAGGGATTGGTGGTTCGTATTGAGACATGACCCTAGATCAAAACATATTTTTGAGAACAGTAGTGTTATCATGCCAAACAAGCTAGAATATAATGAGGGTGATCATGAGAACTGAGAGTGATATGGTACATGTGTTATTTCATCAATATTTATACTTTTAAAGCTGGGTTTTTATAAAGAAGAGGACTTAATTACATTATAACTTATAAGACACTCTTTTTCGAAACATTATAATATGTATTTTGAATTAATTGGTAATTTTCATTGTGTTAATGTTAAAATCAATATGACTTGGGAGTGAATATGTTGACAGCTAGGGTTCCTAGTACATCTTTCTTAGCTATAGCCGGACCTTCCATTGCTGCACCCACATCGCAGCAGCTCAGCCTTACAGCTCTCAAGCCACTGCTTCTCCTCAAAAATTGCCAAGAGGAGATCTAACCCTCTGGAGGTCCCTCTCTATCACTCGCCACTCTAGATGAAGCCACTCGCGACATTTATCTCTCCCTCGTTCCTCTGGCTGGCCATGAATCTTCGTCCCCACTCAGGACTCATATTGAAAGCAACATTTCAGAGTTTCGGTCGCAGTTGGAAGATATTTTGACAAAAAACCACTCTACGTCCCTGAATTCAGCAATGGATCTGATCTTAAGCGCCAATCATAAACTGAAGGTGGAACCTCCTCACTAACAGTCCCCAGGTAGACATGCATTCTGGGATATGAAGGAATCTGGCATTGAGACTCTCCAGAAAGATCCCTAGGGTCTACCCATCAAGAAAACAGATTGGGCTTCAGACACTAAAGATAAGGCAAGACTCATCAATCTGGACTCCGATTTGAATACTAGAAGTCAGGGTCTCTTAGAACAATGCTCCCTTGCATTTCAAATCTAGATCTCCCTTCTCTTGAGGAGATCCATGCTGCTTTGGGTTCGCCCAATGGACAGAGTTTAGAATCTCTTGCACACCCTTGAACACAAGATGGGAATCCCCACAGCTCTTCAAATACTTCTCTATTCAGGTAAATAGTTTGATGCCTCTTTTCGCCTCTCCTTTTACAACATTGAAAGAGATGCTTCTTTAATTTTATCCCTTCGTTTGAGAGGAGGAGTAGTAGGAAATTCCTCCTTTTCTCCAGCTTTCTCCTACAACGATTTTTTCCATGCATAGCCCAAGAAAGCTGTCGAAACCCATGAGGCCCCTAAGCCTTTTTTGGTTGATAAACTAGAGAATGTTCCCTCCATAGATATTTCCCATTCAGATTTAGCAGAACAATAACAAAAATTAGCAGAAAATGCTATCATCTACAAATTCAATGGATTCTAGCCTCGCACAAAGGATCTCTTTGAGTGGATCTACATCAACTGGACCCACAACTGTAAGGTCAGCTTCTTCTCAAAGGGTTTCTTCATAGTACTGTTTGATAGCAACAAGCATTATCAACAGGCCTTTACAGAAAGCCCATGGTTTTGGGGAGCAGCGGGACTATTCATCACCCCTTGGTTCCCAGATTTCGACCCAGCTACATCAGTCATCACCAGGACTCCGGTCTGGGTCAGGCTTCCCAATTTACCAGCCATCTATGGCACCTTTCTATCTATCGAGGAATAGGAAATGCCTTGGGTCGCTTTTTGAAGGCAGATTACTCACGGGAGTGCCAAGGACTATACACATATGCCAGAGTATGCATGGAAATAGACATAAGAAAATGCTTTCCAGACCAAATTAATCTCAAGATAGGTTATTTTGTCTGGACACAAA
The DNA here is from genome assembly GCA_034641835.2 of Pinus albicaulis. NCBI lineage: Eukaryota > Viridiplantae > Streptophyta > Pinopsida > Pinales > Pinaceae > Pinus > Pinus albicaulis. The sequence continues at coordinate 683,093,840 of CM076578.1, forward strand.
TCCTAGATTATGAGAATACTGCTTTTCGCTGCTGCCATTGTCACCAAACAGAGCATCTTTAGAACTCCTGCACCACCTTCCTTGCCAAAAAAAAAGAAAACATCTCAAAACCCAAATCCAAAAAATGGATACCTTATAGTCCGCCTCCTGCGGAAGACTTTGAATCTTCGAGTTCAGAGGATGAAGAGATTGATGCAGAAATGGAACATACTCAACAGGTGAATGACTTGTCCTCCGCCGCACCTAAGGATCCTCCAAACATGACACTCTCTCATAAACGCACTCATGAGTCCTCTTATTTTGATACTGATAAGGAGACTCCTCCCATAGTTAACACCAATCTACAAGTGGTTATGGCCCATCCACACCATGCGGGATGGGTTAAAGTCAACAACAAGAAAGGAAAAAAACTTCACTTGGAGACTTCTGCTTAGTCTGGGTAGAATCCAGCTTTTTTCTTCAGGCACTCTAGTAATGCTTCTCAGCTTTTTGCTTGTTCCTTTTTCTCTCTTCGGGACTGAGGTTTATAGTTCATAATTTTCGGATGGCCCACTTCTTGACTCTCTTGTTTGTAATCACGCCATGTACCATATTTTTGCTTAATAGAATAAGACTTATTCAGAAAAAAAAAAAAATGTTAAAATCAATATTTCACTTGATAGTTTTCAATTATGTTGATCTCAAAAACAATGACATACTATATAAAGATTTTTTTATTTATCTTTTAATGAAAGATCATAATAAAATAATGATAATTATAAAGTACATGAATTTATTTGCATTATTTTCTAAACCTTATTATGTTACAAAAAATCATATTATTCTAGATTTATTATTTTACAATTATTTACAATATTACAAATTTACAAATTTAAATTTTTTGATAAAATCATTTCACATTATTACAATTAAAATTTTCACATTGATACAATTGAAATTTTACAAATATTTTATATACAATTACAATTAAAATTTCAATTAGAATTACAATTAAAATTTTCACATTAATACAATTAAATTTTTACAAATATTTTACAAACAAATACAATTATAATTATAATTATAATTACAATTACAATTAGAATTACGATTTTACAATTTCACATACAATTACAATTAAAATTACAATTACAATTTTAGAGATTTAATACAATTAAAATTTTACAAATATTTTACATGCAATTACAATTACAATTACAAAATTACAATTTCACATACAATTACAATTACAATTTTAGAATTTTACATACAATTACAATCATTTTGCATTAATACAATTAAATTGTACAAATATTTTACATACAATTACAATTTTACAATTTCACATACAATTACAAGTACAATATTTACAAATATAATTTTAGAATTTTACATACAATTACAATTACAATTACAACCATTTCACATTAATAAAATTAAAATTTTACAAATATTTTACATACAATTACATTTAAAATTACATTTAGAATTAGAATTAGAATTACAATTTTACAATTTCACATACAATTACAATTAAAATTACAATTTCAATATTTAGAATTATAATTTTAGAATTTTACATACAATTACAATTACAATTACAATTTTACAATCACAATCATTTCACAATAATACAATTAAAATTTTACAAATATTTTACATACAATTTCAATTAAAATTACAATTTGTATTACAATTACAATTTTACAATTTCACATACAATTACAATTACAATTTTACAATTTTATATATATACAATTACAATTAAAATTTTACATACAATTACAATTAAAATTACAATTACAAATACAATTACAATTTTGCATACAATTAAAATTAAATTTTCAGTTATAATCATGACATAATATTTAATAAATATCATGATTTAATATTAAATTAAATAAACATCACGATCACGATAACCATCATACAAACATCATATTCGACTAAAAAACACATTCAAAGTCGCTAACATCATCTAATCATCCTCATCATGATCATCTAACAAAACACAAGCATTGTATAACATCATCACAACACAAACATCAAATATATATCTCATGTCAAATAACAGCTATCACATACACATCTATCTGCAAGCTACACATTAAATGAACATATCTAACATGACCTATCAATATACACATCATGATGATCACCAACATGTAGATTAAGTACAACTGCAACATGAACAAAAAATACATGGACTATAGTAGTACTAGTTGAAGCTTGCTCAGTCAATGGTGCAGCCTCGACAAGCTCAGATAGATGTTGATCATCACATGCCTGTTGATATGGTGGTGCATCATGCTGATCAGGATCAATTGTCAGTTGCTCATGATGACTTGACATGAATGGTCTAGCCTGCTCATGATCATGAGTACTGTTGGATGTTGTAGGATGTTGAACATGATGACTCGACATGGATGGTCCAGCTTGCTTATGATCATGAATGGTGCATGCTGTAGGTTGAGAAGGCTAACTCGACGTGGATGGTCCGACCTGCTCATGATCATGACTGCTAGTCGATGTGGCATGCTTCTCATCTGTGGCGCAAGGTGAACGAAGATCACTCCCCCGATCGTGATCATCATATGATGTGTCGCTACTCGATTATCGACGTACTGTGTCTCGACCACACCTACATCGAAGGACCCTCATCAACCACGTCACTAAGCTGGTAGCTCCTACAACATGTCGCATCAGGGTGAACATGTTACGTGGAATGCCTCTCCACATCTCTACCAGCCTAGCATCGACCTGTATCTCTCTCGTAGTGGCGGGCCTCACTCCCCCCTCCACAGATAGTGCATAGATTTGGTCACCCAAGTCGATCCTAAATCTAGTGTTAGGCCTATGCTTCACACCAGCATAAACCTACGCAACATCAGGACCAGGTTTGTCTGCACCGGCCTGATCCTTGGCATCTTCCATCGCTGATCATCATCAGGATCTACACCTTGATCATTTGGTGGCAGTGGCATCTTATTTCCATCAAATGACCCAATGTATGCAAAATATATATAAGTACACAATAATAATTAGACAATTTCATTAAATAGTTTAATAAAAACAAGTTAAAGAACATGTTAGAATAAATTTAAAGAAAATAGTAATATTGCCTCTATCATCTAATGGCTCATCATCTATGAAGAGGATGTTGTTACACCCTCGCCAATCCAACCAAAATATGGACAGGGGACCATAATGAAGGGATTCTCATCAACACTGGCTAGCAACTCCAGTGCATCATGCAATATCCTCACGGAAAACCCTGACTCGCCTCTCTTGGGAATCATCTGTCCCCACATCTTCATTCGTACATGCAACATCAGCTTATGAGGCTACCGAAAAAAAGTAGGCCTCATCTATGGAAACCTCTCAAAAAATAAACAAAATAAATCTAAAGCAAAATGGAAGTTCACCCTCCCTTGTGCCTGAGCACGACATCTATCTAAAGTTGTACAAGACTGCCGCAAAAAAAATGGCAGACCACCTCACAAGTCATGGCGCCTATAATAAATAATCAACATAAAATAGAAGTAGGAAAATAATGCATTACCCATTGCTGGTATGGTGTGCAATGGTCAAAATCAATAGTGAGAGGCACCTCACCTCCTCTCCACCCAATGAAGCAATACGTAACTAACCTTCGGAGACCTCAAAATCTGCAGGAGACAGTATATTTGCGCTAATGTATCTCTGGGAGTACACCAACCGCCTCCCTGTTCCATAACCAATGGGGACCTCTGGGAATGAGGGAAAATCCACCCCTCTCCTCGATAGGTGAGTAAATAGATGTCCTCCTTAGTGGGCGCATACCACTGGTTAGGACCAACTCAGAAAGCCTGTCAGTGGGCATTCCACCTCTGGATAAGCTGTCGCAAAAACCCACCATGGCCCTTTAGGGATGTAGCCTCCTCATATAACTTGAGGAGGCCTATCTCCCTTAGGAGTGCCTGGGTGGCTGCTATAATAGGGCGAGGGTACATATCTCTCTCCCTCTCTCGTGCCTCCCACTAGCTGGTCCGCTTGTTATTGATGTTCCCTCTCTTCTCTCCTTTGATGTCGCTGAATGATTGACATATTAGATAATTTTTTTTTATTAAATGAGACATGTATTTAGGAATCTCTCTCTCTCTCTCTATATATATATATATATATATATTTTTTTTTTTTGAAAAAAAAAAAAAAAAATAGTTGGTGTACCACACAAAATAGGCATGCACTGGTAACAGTGCATTTGTTTTTGTCGCTCACCGGAGGAAATGCACCAGGAAATTTTTAGTGCACCGCACTCCTGGCATTGTTACAAGGTCAACGGTGTGGTGGTATAACAGACCGCACCATTAACTATGTACCAGTGTTGGGAGGGTGGTGCACTAACCAAACTATGTGCCCCGGGGCGTATAGCTTAGGAAGCGCACCGCCCTCTTGACATCACTACATAGTCAATGGTGCGGTCCTTTACATGACCGCACTGTTGAATATGTCTAGTTCGGGAGGGTGTTACGCTAACAAAAATACCTGCCCCGGGGCGGATATTTCTGTTAACGCACCACATTCCCACAATTCGAAATGGTCAATGGTGTGACCGGGTAATCAATCTCACCACAATTTTTTTAATTTAAGAAAAGCACAGTGCGATGTTTCAGTACCACCCTGGAACCAGTGCAGATACTGTTAGCATCGGTCGCAGTGCGGCCTGTAAATTTACAGGCATCACTGTGAACCAGTGTGAGCCGAACGGCTTGAGCTCACTGCGCCGGAATTTTTTATTTTTTTTAAGTAAGGTGAATTTTAAGTTATTTTAGAAAAATAATCCACTAAAAATTTTAATTATGGAAAAGCAAGTAAAATACCTGTGCATTTGGCTGTCGAGGAGGCATATTGGCTGTAGAATTTGCAAAACTAAATTTTCCCACCATTTTCCAAAATTAAAAATGGAGATGGTGGCCAATGGACAACAGTAGTGCGTGCATTGGGAGCACCGATGGTTGGGTGCCTCACATAAGGTAAATTTCACTAGTTCTTGAGAGCTCTGGAGCTGAAAAGTGAAAAATGTGGATTTTTTGCCATAATTTTGTTTTATTTAACCCTGTTCTGGTTGCAGGTTTTCTAGGCACACCGAGCGGTTTCTCATAATCGGACAAGGATGTTTCAATTTTGGCATGGGGTTTTAGGACACACCAATGTTGAATCTTTGTAGAGCACCAGTGTGCTATAGTAATAAGATGCATCGGGCAGGTTTGTACCGAGCACACGGTGTCTTTGTGTGCTAATTTTTTGTACGCACTGGTGTGGTTTAGGATGAGAAACGCACTGGAAAAAAAAATCCGCAAAAACCTCCACCTACCAACCTCCTTTAGTAACCTCCACTACAAATAGATTTTTGGGCTATTTTTATAAGGGGTTCCTTGAAAACATTCTCTAGAGGGTCTTTTCCTTGTAGTTTATTATTGTAAATATTGTATTGATTTGGATTTATAAAGATACATATACATGATGATTATTTGTTGGTTGAAGAAAATGTGGTTGTTATTGTAAATACCATAATGAGTTGTGTTATAAAGCTCCAATAAATGATATGTTTGTCATGTTTCAGTAGTGGTCATTGTAAATACTGCAACGATCTGTGTTGTAAATCTCCATAGGTAGTACGTTTTGTTTTTAGTAGTTTGTTGGTTTGTAGGCGTTGCTGAAAACCGAGGACGATGTTCCCCCAAGGGGGGGGGGGTGTTATGTAGCACCTGGTGAAAATTCCATGTAATAAAAGTTAAAAGTAATAGCCACGTTATATGGGACACTTATTCCAAGATGAATGGTGGGAAAAACATCCTAGTGGGTGCTCATTTGGGTTAATATGGCTAAAGGAAATTGAAAAAGCCAATGGAAAAGGCATTGGAAAGGCATGAGGCATTAATTGGAATTTTATTTATGAAAATAAATGAAATTACAAGAAAAGGGAGATGAAACGTCACATGATGCATGTGAGGAGGAAATTGAAGGAAAATAATATAAATTGAAGAAAAAAATGCCTCATTGATAAAAAGGATTATGAGGATCAGTTGGCAAGCTTTTGGCTCAATCCTTTGCTCACACTTATCGCTCCCTTTCTATTCTCTCTCTCCCTCACTCTTGGACACTTAGATTTTCTTGGAGCATTTTTGGCATTGGACCAAGAAAGGCAAGAAATAAAGAAGAAGGAGGAAGCAAGCAAGGAGGAGCAAGAATCAAGTAGCTATAGCAGGATTCTTGGCAGGTATAGATTTGCATGTCTGTTTTCCTTTATATATCTAGCATGCATGGTATTTCATGTGGTTCTTTTGTATCATGGAATGGGTTTTTCCAAGTATGATAGTGTATTCAACCTAGCCTTTCCATTTCTAGATTGCCTTTATGAGATGGGTTCTCATATTTGGTTGAGTTGGATTTCTATATTGGATTTGAAACTAAGTGAGGTGGATCTCCTAAATGACAAACAAATGGCCTAGTGATCCCTGAACCGGACTATGGATCATGGTAAAGAAACTTTCCTAGTAACCCCTAAACTAGACTATGGGTTATAGTAAAGCCATATTGTGTGCCTTGGTGGACCTAGGAATCTTCGACCTATGAATGGCGAGATATACAATAAAGCCTAGAAGTGGTTTTCCTTGGTTTAGGACCTAGTGATCCGGGATGGATTGTGGTAAATCATGAAAGGTGGGTGCTCTTTTGTTGGGCCTAGTAGTCTCGGGATGGGATGTATGATAAATCTTAGAGAGTATGTCTTGGTTTAGGGCCCAGTGATCCATGATTTAGACTGTGGATTGTGGTAAATCCTGAGAGACTAGGAGACATGAAAATTCCTCATAGTGTAGGCGGAGAAATCCAGTAGCATTCATTCTTGTTTGGTTATGAGTCCCAAATTCATGCTTGGAATCTGGCATGAGGGTGATTGGTTGAAGAGAGACTTGGCTCAGCCAATCTATGGTCGGGTGGAACGTGGAAGTTCCATATCTGGTTGGTTTTTACATTCATTAAAGAAGATCTCATTGCTTTGGTATTTGATGTATAAATGTACTGGTTTATATGTGCATTTTATTTTTATTTTATGCGTGATATTTCTATTGTTATTATGTTGGTTATAATCATGTATTTTGACAATAGTGATGTATGGTGTTATCACTCCGCCAGATTTCTAAGGCTGAAGAAGAAATCCCAACAGAGGTAACCACAAACCAATATTTTGGTTTGGTATCTAGCCCTACCAAACCGGAGAGGGCTCTCTCCACAAGGTCACAACCAAGAGGACTAGATAAATTAGGGTTTTATGCTAGCTATCAAATGCACAAGGGTTTGTTTTATTTTTATTTGATTGGGTTGTTGGATGAGGATATTAGGTCAAAGAGGCCAGGTAAGGGAAAATAGGATTAGGGTTGCAGAGATTCAATGGGGAAAGGTAGGTAGAAAGGCTAGCACATTAGGGTTCTTCGGATGGAATTATTCAGACAGGTGAGGAGCTAGGACGAGCATGAAATATGAATTCTTCCTAAACTGAAAGAAATATGAATAGGCTATGAAAACTTTCCCAAAACAGAGCATGTGAGATAAATTTTGTTTTTCTAACTTGAAAGTGATCATACAATAGACATGAAATGGAAAATGGACCAACAATACATTCATACAAATGAAACAAGAGAAGAAGAAATACTAGACAACCATACCACAGGTATCCCAAAGAAATAGATGCAACACTTTTATTAAGCTCCTGCCAAAATTCTTACAATATAGTTTCTGATCAATATGCCAACCTCCAACTGATTCCAACCTATGAAATGACTAAAAAATTACATGATATAGGCCTCAAAAAAACTCCTCCTAGCCTCAGGGGTCGAATCCATGAGAGGAGGAGTAGTTCCACCAAAAGATGAGCTGAATACCTAGAGTGTAGGGAGGTCCAAGTGACTCATCCCTAGCTTAATTGAATTGATTCATTACACCTCATCATGAGTTTTCATCTAATGTATTTACCTTAGGTAATAATAAAAATATTATATTTACATTTACTTCCATCAATTACATAAGTAAAATCATCATTTCCCAAAGTGAAAATCAAAGTTGCAGTGAAAACAGAGAAAAATCAGAAATTTGTCAAGGGTGCCATTTTTTGGGCTAGGGGCACCCTGATAGTGCCAAGGGCATCCTCTGTGTTGCAAGCCACTTTTGGAGGCATTCCCGGTGTCCAAATTGGGCTCAGGATAGCTTGTTGTAAAGCCTATCTTGTATAATTTATAGATCTGTATTTTTTTTTTGAATGGAGTTGATTTTCCATGTCAAAAAGCGATTATCCCATAGATGGTCAAGGGTGCAATGTAGCGGAAAAAAAGGAGGCAGAACATTGGTTTTTTATGTGTTTTCTGACCTTTTCACCTTCCAGTTGTCCAAATTAAGCCTAGAAACATTGTTTTCCAGAATGTGTTTGTCATTTTGCATCTTCTGATGGTCTTCTTTTGGCCAAAAAGTGCCTCAAACAAAGGCGCATTGCCTAGGGCATTGCGCCCTTGACAGTCGAGCTGTCAAAAGACTGTTTAGGATTTCAGAAAAACACAAAATTTTCAAAAATTACCTTAAAAATTTTCAAAATTAGTGAAATGAATACAGATCATGTGGTTTAGGCTTTGAGTGAGGCCTCATCTAGTATGTCAAGCCTCCTTTCCTCTTCTTGCATGGTCAATGCTTCAATTTTTGCATTGGCTGTTTTAATCTTGGCACTTGCAATTTTGTTTTTCTTGGCATAGTGCTTGGCCCTCTTTCTCAATATATCATTATCTCTATTTTCCTTCTCCAGAAGCTTCTCTAGGTGTTGTTTATCCCTTTCAAGCCATTGCTCTTGGTTTTCATTGATTACCACTACAAATTGTTCATTCAAAGTGAGCTGATTAGCAAGCTCAACCTCTTTTTTCCTCTCTAGTTCTAGAGCTCTTTTCATCCCTATAGTCCTAGTCCTTCTCCTCGACACTTGTTCTTCTACCTCATTGGTTTCACCATATGTTTCTAATGTCTCTTTAACGAAGAATTTAGCTTTTTCTACCTCTGTTTGAGCTTTGATAAATTTCACTTCATCAATCTAAATGGAGTTGTTGAAGAGGATTATGTTGTAATATTATTTCCATATAATCTAAAAGGCTTTGTAGGATCCTAGTGTTTTTCTCTTCCTTCCCAATCTATAACTAGCTAGACTATGTTCGAAGAATGATTTCTAGCTAAGTTTGGGGATGACAAGACCACTACCATGCTCATCAATGATTTATCAAATTTAAAAGCTAATACGAGGGAGAAAATAAAATATTTCAATTAAAGATTTAATACATTACTCAATAAAATTCTTGCTACATCAGTTCCTGGTGCAGAAGTTCAAATTGAGTGGTATATTTTATCTCTTCCATCCAATATAGTTATTTTTGTTGATAGATAAAATTGCCGACACTTGCAGAAAAAATGAAAGAATATCTATCTATAGAGAAACACATAACCGCTCTTGAGAAAAAGAATTCTCAAGAAGATCGAAAATCAAAGAAGATTTCTTTCAAAGATAATTCTAAAAAGAAGATGCCCAAAGACCCTTTTGATGTAGAAGGTATTCAATTTTTTTTGAAAACTATGACAAACAAGATGGCAGATATCAAGAAACAAGTCGTTGAAAATTCTAAAAATACTTTCAGAAACTTCAAGAAAGGTCAATATTCTAATACTCAACCTCCAAATATCATATCTAATGTTGAATCTGATCAAGATACAGAGGAATAGCAAACAGAGGAAGAAGAAGATGATGATGAAGAAGAAGTTGAACTTAATGGAATGTAGGATTTCATCTTACCAAATGACAAACAAGTTGAAGCATTACCTGTGAGTACAAGGAGAAAAAAGACTACTGAAGTAACACAGCCAAATCAACAGAAAAAGATTTCTACTCCTGCTAAGGATAAATTAGTAAGAAAAAAGTATACTTCAAAGGCTACACAAACAAGTCTCGTTACTTCATATACTCCACCTACATCTAAGACAATGGTAGTTTCAGACACTATTGAATATAATGTAGTTGAAGATATGAAGAAAACCAAGGCCAACATTTAAATTCACGAGATTACTAAATTAAAGCAGCAACAAAAAATATTACTTAGACACTTAAATGTGGTTCCTGCTTCAACCTTACCTGCTCCAGTAATAGTACAAGTTGCAGATGAAATGGGTAAGCCACTTTCTCCTTAAACTAAAATACACGCTACAGACTTGATTATGATAGGTGAACGATCCATCTCTCATAGTCCTCCATTTCTCTTAACCTATGAGATCTATAATAAAAACCGCCCATAATTGTTTAATAGACTCGTGGGCTTCCTCCAATATAATGTCGAAATCGCCTTGTGCTAAGTTGAACATAACTCCTCGCAGTTCCCCCTATTCATATAGTACAACTCGATAGAAATCCGTAGTAAAGGTGGTAGGAGAAATAAATTATTTTTCCATCGATTGTCATCAAATCCAAAAGTCAATTAAATAATTGATATACTTATGGTCGATATTCCTGAATTTTTATGTCTTAGTCTTAAGCCGAGACTCGGTCTCGAAAAACTCCATGGATATTTTATAATGGACCTGGTCTCATATGTGGCTACCATATAATGGAAATCCAAATCAGTATTTTTGGTAGATCATGAAAAGTTCATGAAGCATACAGATCACCGATATTGAAGGAGTAAATGAACCAAAGTAGCGTTCAATAATAACATTATTGGAAACTACTCAAAGAGGGTTGTTTTTGGGGAAATTTCAATGCTAAAACCATCACCTTTCTTTGATAATGCGATGAGTCTCGCATTGAGAATTTTTCCGTACAGTAGTTCGAAGTGTATAAATTTTGTAGATAAAGTAGTAGTTAACTCTTTATTTTGGAATCTTTATTTTGATGATTTCTAAATCAGAAGATGGTGTAAAAGTGCTCGGCTTCATTTTTAGTAAGCCCGAAAGGAGAAAAAACCATGTTAGCCTGGAGACTAGAATTCAATTGTACAAACAATATAGCTGAATACGAAGCATTAGTCCAAATTTTGTACAAAGCTATTGATCTTAATATCAAATATCTGAAAGTCTTTGGAGATTCATAAATCATTGTTAGACATGTAAGAAATACCATTCATTGTAATTCTGGACATTTAAAGCATTATCAATCATTGGTCCAAGAACTAACCAGTCATTTCTTAGCCTTTGACATTTCTTCTGTACCTAGGATGCAGAATGCTAGTGCAAATCTATTGGGTAACATAGCATCAAAGTTAATTCCATCTCAAGAATTTAGTCCCGATATATTTTTTATTGAATTAATTTTTAGGCCATCTGTTCCCAATAATATTACCAATTGCAGAGTATTCAATAATGATTCAGAGATTATAGATTTCTTAACATCTGAAGGATCTTATGATAGTCAAATTTTGGATGAAAATGAACATGACATTCAGATTAAAGAAGAACAAGATGAAAATCCTATTCCTAAATCTATTTTCAAGTTATAAGATCTATATGATCTGAAAGATAGGTTTAAAATACTTAATAACTCAAAAATTCAAAGCTCTACCATAAGGTTTGAGTTAGTAAATCTAGGAAATGACGAAAAAACTCAAAATGTCAATCTAGATCTTGGTCTATCTTCTAAAGAAAGATTATCATTCATCAAATTGTTTAGAATGTACAAAAGTGTCTTTGCTTGGGATTATATTGATCTCAAAACATTTGACACTTTTGTGATTCAACACACAATTCCTATGATCTCAGAAGAAAAACCTATACAGTAGAAATTGAGGAAGATTAATCCAAATCTAGAAAAATAAAATCAAAATCGAACTCGAACAAACTCCTCAAGGAAAAAAATCATCTTTCCAATGTGCATTCTAAATGGGCATCAAATTTGGTACATGTTAGGAAGAAGAATGGCGATATTAGACCTTTTATTTATTTTAGGAATTTAAACAAAGCATGCCGAATGACAACTTTCTATTGCCAACCATGGGACAAGTACTGTAGAAATGTTGCTAGTTCGAACTCTATGTATTTTCTAGATGGATTCTCATCGTATAACCAAATCCTAGTATATCCTAATGACGACTAAAGACTATATTTAGGACTAAGTGGGGAACTTACGCCTATCAAAAGATACCATTTGGATTAATAAATGCAGTGAAACTTTTCGTAGAGCTATGGACACAGATCTTTAGGGGGCTCATAAATAAATCAATGGTTATATATTTAGATGGCATTACAGCCTTTTTCTAAACAAGTAACCAATCATGTGAATGGCCTAAAGCAAGTCTTCGAACGATGTAAAAGGTATGGAATCTCATTAAACCCAAAGAAATCATTTTTTTCATTAGATGAAGGAAAACTTTTAGGATTCATAGTGTCAAAAAGAGGTATCTATATTGATTCTGAAAGAATTGAAGAGATTAAAAGAATTCCTTTCACTCATAACAAGAAAGTTATGCAGTCATTTCTTGGGTAAATTAATTTTGTTAAAATGTTTGTCCCTGATTTTTCACAAATAGTTTTACCATTACAGAAGATCATTAAGAAAAATTCAGTCTTTAAATGGGGACATAATGAAGGAGAAATATTTGATTTTATTAAACAATCCATTATCAATGCTCCATCCTTGACTACCCCCAATTTTCTTAATCCTTTTAATTTATATACTTTTTTATCGTATACATCATACGTTGTTGTTTTAACACAACTTAATGACCAACAAATTGAAGCACCAATATCATTTTTCAGTTCTAATTTTGAAGGTGTGGAACTAAATTATTCATCCGTTGAAAATCAATCATTTGATGTGTTTAAGGCTATAAAGCATTTTAGGCCATTTCTCCTAAAAATTTCACACCAAAAATCATAGTTCCATTCTCTCGCAGTGAGACAATTATTAATGTAAAGAGAATTAGGAGAGAAAAGGGGCTAACTTGGGTTACCGCCCTACAAGAATATGATGTAGAAATTAGACCCTCTAAAATTGTTAGAGGTCAAGGTTTTTGCAGAATGATTACAAGAGCATCCCAACTATCATCGAAGAAGATTCAGTGTAACAATGTGAAAATATCGAGGTAAGCCTCAACGATGCATAATCTCAATACGTTGATCTCATATTCTATTTGGAAAAATGGATATGCTCCTACCCAACTCAGCTTACAAAACAACAAACGAGCTTTGAGATTAAAGGTCAAGCAATATGAATTAATCAATGATGTATTGTTTAGGAGAAATTTTGATTATGTACTATTAAGATGCTTAGAAAAAATATGAAGCTAGTAGTAAATCTTAGCAGAACTCCGTGATGGACCAGCTAGAGGACATTTTGGAGGAAATACGACAGAGATGCAAAATCGCATGCAAAAGTTACTAATGGCCTACGCTTTTCAAAGATGCTCATGAATATACAAGAAAATGCAAAGTGTGTCAAAGTTCATCCGGAAGACAAAGGAAGCCACCATTCCCATTACACCAAATTAATATCAAACAACCATTTGAGCAATGGGGATTAGATATAATTGGTGAGATTGCTCCTAACTCTTCCAAACAACATAGATATATTCTCTATTATTTTACTAAATGGGTGGAAGCAATTCCATTAAAGGTATCCAACTCTCAGAATATCATTGATTTCAGCGACTAATATATCATAACTAGGTTTGGCTTACCTACTTCTTTAATGTTTGACAATGCATCTTACTTCAGGAACTACTATGATGGAATTTGCAATCGAAAGAGATTTTAAAATTAAATATTATGATAATTATTACCCGCAAGGAAATGGTTTAGTAGAATCTAATAACAAGAACTTGATTAGAATAATTAAAAAAATTGTTGATCAAAACCAACGAAAATGGCACAAGTCAATAATATTTGCTCTTTGGGTAGATCAAATAACTCAGAAAGATTCTATTGGCACTTCTCCATTCAATATTGTATAAGGAAAAGAAGCTATACTTCCTACCAATGTAGTTATTCCCTCTCTTTCCTTAGTACAATTTATTGATGAATCTCCTTCTTCTTCTTTACAACTTAGACAATGTCAAATTATTAAGTTAGAAGAAGAAAGAGAAAAAAAGATAAGCATACTCATGCACATCATCACACTGTGATAGGAAAGGCTTCATTTGATTCAACCCTCTCGTTACTCCAAAAAACTTTAAAATTGGTTATCCGTGCATTGAAATGGGACAAAGCGCATGAGGAAAAAGGTAAACACACAAAGTTTCAAAACTCTAGCTAGGTCCATTTCAAATAATTGAAGAAATAGGTCCATCAACATTCTTAATGCAAGATCTATTAGGAAAAAAGAGATTCTTTGCTTGTTAATGCGCATTTTTGAAAAAATACTTTCATAGGAGGTAACCCCTTCTATTCCCTGTATATTAGTGTTTTTTTTATATCTTTAGGAAAATAAAAGTTGCTTAGTATAAATTTTTGGCTTTTTAAAATAAAATCTAAGATGATCATTTTTTATTTATCGCTTATAGAAATAAAAAGTGTTAAGGAAATAATCAAAAGATTTGAAAGGTCAAAAGGATTCTATTTTTACTAAAAGATGTAATTTCACCGAACTTATCTATTCTCTCATGAACTCTCTTCCTTATATAGCATGATTATTCTATTATTGGTTAAGAAAATAATGTTTAACATAGTAAAGACTCTTTTCCAGTAAAGCAATCTAAAACTCAACATTATCATATAGAATCCTCAAAATGGCCAATGATTCACCCCATCTGGAAAAATTATTGATTTTTGAAAGAAAATATAAAAGAATATAACTAGAAAAATCTTAAAAGATAATGAGTCTCATCACGAGCTTGTTTACCATGATCATAGGTAAATAGTTGAACTGACATTACCAATACTGCCTACCAAAACAGGGCAATGACTTGAGATTATATGAAGAGGACAAGGGGTCTCATCAATTACAACTAATGAATGGTATTGTCATTATTTGGTTACCAAGCCAAGACAATGGATTTTAAGTAAATAAAATATGATACAAAAAAGATCAATTCTATAAAGTTAGAATTTATTTTTGGAAATTGTAAGAAACACTGGATGGGACAATGAATCATTGTTGGGTAAAAGGTAACCCCACTAAAAGCTTAAATTACCTATTGGAACAGAGGCTCTAACTGTGATAAAAGAGTAAATATTTATAAAGTTGATCTGTAAGAGCCACCTACTTTATCTTTTTGAACTAAGTGAAGACTGGTATAGATTCTCATACTTATATCTTTAAAAGAGGAATTGTTATGAATTTTAATTAAGAGAAATTTCGTTGCTTAGTAAGATATTATTCATTTGAAATTCATTTGTGCAACAATTTTTATTTCAAATTTTTTTTAGAAATTTCAAAAAATTAGTCAGATATAGTTGATTCTCCCGAGTGAATCACCAATTGTTGTGCTATACAACACCCCCTTTAGAAATAAATAGGAAAATTATTTTTTTCTTTAAAACAAAAAACTTCAGGAAATAAAGCTTTCTTTAAGTTTTTTCGCTTTATTCCTTAGTACGCATCCCAAACTGCATAACTTACAAGCAAAAAGACTTGAAATCTAGTAAGTCACGCGGGTTGCGAAACACGCTAAGCCTTTTCCGAAGATATATTTAAAATCTTGCAAATGCTTCAATCACCGTTATGATTTGTTCAACGCATCGCACCTCATTTTAATGATCAAAATTATAAAGCATTTCGGTATAAGTCGTGAGTGTGCAGACCCAATGAGCCAAAGAAATTAATGAACATAAAGCTCTAAAGGCCCATAAAGCGCAACCGCTTGACTTCTTGAATGCGCACTTCGCATTTCACACAACTTAACCAAAAACAAGTTTATTTACCGCATAAGAATTGCGATGTGCGATTTGCGCAGATCGCATTTCACAGAATTTATGGGTAAAACATCGCAAACAGTAAAAGCTATATGTTGTGATATGCGAACAAATGGCATTTAATTACTGAAGCATGCACAATAACTTATGTGATATCAAACCGAGTTCCGAGATCCAACATCTTAAATTGATTGATAGTTATTTCATGTAAAGATGTAGAAGATTTGATTTGAAATGATTAAACAACATTTAATAGAGTAAAATTTTGATATAAACGACGGATTTTTTCTCTCCGTTCCATTTATTTTTAATGTTTTCCCTGTTTGTTTGAAATCATGAAAACCTCTTGAAGGAGTGAAGAAGATTGAAATTTACAAGAAAGGCAAAGATATTGTTCAAACTTTGTCTACTCAAGACTCAAACATGTCTCCACTGTTTTCAGATACCACCTGCAACAAGGATTGCAACATTTCATCATGGGAGGCAATGTATAAACTTTTCGAGGATGAAAATTTGAGGGTGATAACCAAAGTCACTACAATAGGCACGTCAGTTTCTTCAGATGCGACTTGCTTTGACGCTGCATGTTCGTTCGTCCACAAGGTAGCTGCAAGGAAAAAAATTATCCCTTATAAAAACATGGTTAAGTGGGTAATTGACCACTTAAACATAGAAGATAGAACATACAAAGATTCAAAAGGCGAGAATATTGGATCATTCAAGGCAAAATATTTATAAGCAATGTACCATCTACCCTCCCCATACAGCAACATGACAAGGCTTTTTTCCGCAAAGCTTTAGATCAAAGCACCCGTACCTTATGAAAGTCATAAAAGAATGGAAGGAAGACTAGGGAAAAGCTCGAAGCGAGATAAACTCGGTGCATACCCAATTGCCTAGATTCCTTCCCCTTTACCGTTATGTCACCGGTATGTTATGTAGATTGTTTTTCAAAGCCCGATACCACTAGGTTTTCGCAGATTGGGTTCCTTTAATTGACGCAACCATCAATTCCTTAATTCTGAGTTGGGCAAACATCCTATCTAAAAATTTAGCCAAACATATCATGGAGTATAGGAACAAAAGGAGTATTTCATCTAGAGAAATACCTCCCTTTTATATGAGCACCTATGACATGGACGCAATCTACTTTTCTTGTAGTTTTCCTACCATGGGATGGAAATGGACTACCCAAGACCCTACCCCAATCCATATTTACCATAGATCCCTCTGGGATTCATACTTCCATCTGCATTTATACAAAATTTTCCATGGAGTCATGTTACCTATACACCAGATAATATCAATGAGAAAGCCCCTAGGGCTTCCAAAGAAGCTAGTACTGATATTGTTTCAGTGGCTAGATGGTTTGCAAAGAATAATTTTACATATGTCAGAGTATTTGGGAGTTATGCTTCTCCCCACGCCCTACCATATTATGTTCCTGATAAGTTACTTTCCCGAGAGATAGCCTACCATCTTGTTAATGGTATTACTAAACAACTGAAAGATGCTAAGAAGGTAGTATGGCCTAATTTCCCTCAGAAAGAGCAAGACTTTTGCACTTTTTGATATTGGCCATGCCTACAAGGAGGTTTCAAGATTAATCTAATAAATTTTGCAAGTAATGCCAAAGAGGTTGTATGATCCAAATGATGTAATTAAAAACTACATCACGAGAGCTCAAAATGAATCCTTTTATAAAGGAAATAGATGGATTTGATGATCTACTCCAAGGTATGGAAAAGTTTTTCAGATATAATCAAATTTGCATCCAAACTAACTCAACTCGATGATTTTGGAAGCTTTCCAAACATACAAAAAAGAAAAGACTGGAGAGAATTCTTCTGACTTGCTAACTATTGAATATGTCAATAGACCTACTCCAAGTATCATCTTGGATAATGAAGCAAAAGACATGTCTAAGGATGAGTCGAAGTCAATCGTAGCATCAATCTCACAATTCGAATCATTCTAAAAAATGGATCCAAATTTAGAAAGGATAGCCCTCAGTAAAAAGATAATTGATCAAGTAATCCAAGAGATAGAGATGTAGGAGAAAATAGAAAGTAATGGGAACAAGGTCAACTTCTCAAGAAGTTCATCACATTCATGATACACTTCGATTAGTCGAAAAGTCCCAAACGAAGAATTTGAGTAGTGAATGGGATGAGTTTTTCGAAGCAATAAAAACTCCTAAAACAAATCCCAACGCTGATCAAGCTACTAGTTTTCGGACGCCTGAACATTCCCATAAGATAGTGGAAATTGTTAATCCAATACGACAAGTTCCAGAAATTCATGATCAAGAGATCATACCGGCCTACCCCACAGAAAAAATAGTTTTACAAGTTGAATAAATTCCTTCGCTATATATCTTCTACAGTCCTAGTCATAAGGTTGTAGTCAAGAGAAATAAAAGGAGAAGAATTGATGAAACAGTATCAAACATCACAAATGAATCAGTTGACGTTTTTTTTGGAAGGATCCCTCAGTCGATCCTACCGAACATTTAACTAAATTATCACAAGCTGATGTGGGCATATGCTACTACCACTAATGATAAAGCTACCGAGGTTAAAATGTTGTTGTAGCAGTATGAAGACAAAATACAAGAACTAGAGAGATTGTTAGATAAAGAAAAAATCTAACTCCAAAGAAGAAAAATGAAGGCGAACATGGCCCAATTTCAAAAGGATTTATAAAGTATTAAACTACAACATTAAACAGAAATCATTGAGACTCAATCACAACTTCTAGTAGCAATGACCAGCTTGCAAATCCAACCACAATTAGAGAAATTCATAAAAGAAGCATTGGATGTAAATGCTAAGTTAAAGAAACAACATGAAGCGTTTTGCCAACAAACCCCTGTTATCGACTCTAATTGTGACTCAAATGAAATACCGATCTAGCAAGTGGCTATCCAGTAAACTTGAATGTGAGAAGCTCGAGAAGAAAATCAATGAACACATTCAATGGAAAACATCGTACTCAGAAAGGAATCTAATCTACCCCGGGTAGATAAGTTTCACAAGGAGATCTTATTCAAAGATTGGGAAGCACAAATAAAGCAGTAGAGAAAGCAACATGCGAAAACATCAAGATTATCTAAGGAAATTATTGAATCTGTATGTGAACAACTGGTGAAAGAAGAACTGACTAAAGAGTACACATCTGAAGTGTTCTCAGAAGTAAAATAGCTAGAGACATGATGGAAGCAAAAGGCAGAAACAAAGGATGAAATAATTAAAAAGGTACAAATAAGTTTGATCAAGAAAATTATTTAAATTTTCTGATCATGTAGTCTATAACAGATTCAACAAGAAGATCACGATGAAGTACTATCAAACGCAGATTCAAAGGGATGAAGTCAGATCGAGGATTTCGCTAGCCTAACTCAACTCAAGCCTATGCTTGATATTTTTCAACTTCGGGAGGAAATCCACAAGAAAGGGCATAATTCATAAATCACATTGTTACTTTATTTTCCTAGATTGTTGTTTAAGTTAGTCTTACAAGGATGGTTGTTTGAAACCTCCTCTATAATTTTGTAATAATCTATTTTAGAACATAATTAGTTTAGTATTTAAACCCCTCTCATGCATTTAGAGAAGGGTCTAGAAATTTGGCAAAAACATATGAAAAGAATGCACTATTGTAGTTTGTGAGTGCTTTGGTGAATTAATGGAACACATGTGTTATCTTTTAACAATTAAAGTTGTTTAACTGATTTTGCACTACTGTACCATTTAAATTGCTTGAAATTGAGACGGAGCAAATCAATTATTGTTAGTTTACATGAGTAGAACTTCATACATATGGTACTTCTATTCACTTGTATTAAGTCTTGCTTCATAGATTGACAATCATCTTTTTATTGCATTATATATTTGAAATGTTATTATAGATGAATGTTACATGCACTTCTATTCTAATATTTGTTTGTAATTTCTTATTGAATATATAATCACATATATGAATGCGATATATTTTTCACAATTCTTCTAATCAAACTATTTTTTTAGAATAATCATCTTACATAATTTTCATCTCTTTCAACTATTAAATGATCTACATTACTAATAGTTGAAGGATATCTCTTTAGATCACATAAAGGAAGAAACACCTTAGATATATAGTAGAATAGATAATTTAGTTAAATGCATATGTTAGATTAAAATAATTTTCCATTTGCATGTTGTATAATGAAAACACACCCTCAAAATCATCCTTATTGGGAAACTGGTCCCATTATATCCAGTCAGAGCCACTACACCAAACGGAAAAGGAGCTTCTTTAAGGTCCAGACTGGGTGGTTTTCCCCCATGTTTCGGCAGCGGAATTCCAAGGCCTCAACAAGACCATAGTACTTTGGCGATAATTTATTATCATTATCTTGCTTGAGGGGCATTTGTTTGTATGGTTGTAGATGTAAATATACCCAGACTCCTACATCAAAACTTCTCTCGCTGTGATGTTGATTTCTCTCGTTGTTTCATTCGATTTTCGTACAAATTTAGGTTATCTTTTAAGAGTTGGAGAACTTGTTGTTGGTGATCGATGTGATATTCCATTCCTTGAACCTTATAATTTTCTCTTAAATATGATGTGATGGACGGTGGATGATATCCATAAAGTGCCATAAATGGGGTCATTTTTTATTTAGTATGGAAGGAAGTGTTATACCATAATTCAGCCAAAGGTATAATACATGACCCATTGTGTTTTTTTATCAGATACAAAAAAACGAAGTTATCCTTCCAAACATTTTTTCACTATCTTATTTTGAATATCGGATTGAGGATGATAAGATGATCTATGAGCTAGTTGAGTACCCAAAAAATAAAATAATTTCGTCCAAAAATTTCCAATAAAAATGGGATCTTTGTCACTTACCATAATCTTTGGGTTTCCATTTAGCTTTTGAATTGTTTCCATAAATGCAGTAGCAACTGTACTTGGTTTAAATGGATGAGATAATGCACAAAAGTGCGCATACTTGGTAAGTCTATCAACTACCACCATGATGACAATATTCCCTTCGAACTTAGGTAAACATGTGATAAAATCCATTGAAATATCCTCCCAACGTTGACTTGAAGTGGATAAAATTTGTAGAAGACCCGGGGTCTTAATTGTCTCAACTTTATTTTGTTGGCAAACGAAATATTCCGCCACGAACTTTTGAATATCAGATTTAAGGCCATCCCAAAAAAATTATTTCTTCACCCTATGGTAAGTTTTTAAAAATTCTGAGCGTCCTCCTAAAGGAGAAGTGTGAAATTCCAAAATATTCTTTTTTTTTAGTTGGGAATTCTTACAAAGATATAAGCGATCTTTGTACCATAAGGAATCATTTTTCCAACTAAATGTATCAGATGTACTAGGATCTTGTTGCAACTTTTGAATGAGTGTCCACACTTCTTCATCCTTCTTCCATTCATTCCTCGCTTCGGTTATCTAATCTGGTTGGATAATAGGAATGGCACAAAGAAATGCTTCCACCTCTTCATCCTTTCTTGAGAGTGCATCTGCAACAACATTCAACTTCCCTTTTTTGTAGATGATTTCAAAGTCATAACCCAACATCTTTGTGACCCATTCTTGCTGCTCTTCTGAAGATATTCTTTGTTCCAAAAAAGTGTTTAAGACTATCATGACTCGTTTTTACCTTGAAGTGTCTTCCCATTAGGTAAGGTCACCATTTCTTTAGTGCATGTAGTATTGCAAACATTTTCTTCTCATAAATAGCTTTCTGTAAATATTTTCCTTTGATTGGATGACTTTCAAAATCAATTTGTCTTCCTTCTTACATTAAAACAACACTAATTCCATTTCCTGAGGCATCACATTCCACGATAAAGGTTTTGTGAATTCTGGTGTAGCTAAGACCAGTGCTAAGCACGTTTCCTCTTTAAGATGTTCAAAGGCGTCAGTTGCTTCAGGAGTCCATGAAAATGCATCTTTCTTCAATAATGTTCTTAGAGGTGCTGCTATTATCCTATAATTCTTAACAAACTTGCGATAATACGATGCTAACCCTATAAATCCTCACAATTGCTTTATGGTTGAGGGGATTTTCCATTCCTTAATGACTTTAATTTTGTTAGGGTCTACCTTAACACCCTCGTGAGATACAATATGACCCAGATATTCCACATCTTGTACTCCAAAGAAACATTTGGAGGTTTTTGCATATAATTTTTTCTCCTCCAATAGTTTGAGCACCCTATCAACATGTTGAACATGATCGTTCCAAGACCCGCTATAGATTTGTATATCATCAAAAAATACTAACACAAAGTTTCTATGGAAGGGTTTGAAAATGGAATTCATCAACCCTTCAAGTGTAGAAGGTAAATTGGCAAGGCCAAATGGCATAACCAAAAATTCATAATGACCCTCATGAGTTCAAAATGTTGTTTTCAAAATATCTTCTTCTTCATTCTAATTTAATGATATCCTGAACAAATATCCAACTTGGTAAAATAAATTGCTCCATGTAATTCATCCAATAATTCATCAATCGGAGGAATGAGAAATTTATCTTTAATAGTGAGCTTATTAATCTCCATATAGTCCAGACACATGCGCCATGATCCATCCTTCTTGTGCACCAATACTACTGGAGCAGAGAAAGAACTTTGACTAGGTTAAATTATACCAACCTCTAACATTTCTACAATCATATGTTCAATTTCGCTCTATTGGACATAAGGATATCTTTAAGGTCTGATGTTTGGAGGAACACTTCCTGGAATCAAATGAATATCATGATCATGATCACGAATAGGTGGGAGTCCTTTGGGAGTTTCAAACACCTTGGAATGATTGTCCAAGACTTTTTGGAGATATGGAGAAATAGATGATTTTGATGTTGGAACTTCTAGTGAGCATAATTGTGCAATTACGCCTCGTTGTTATTTCTTCAGAAGCTTTGTCAAGACATTAGAGCTTATTATCTTTCTTGGCTTCCCTGCGATACCTCGTAATTCAACTTCCTTCCCTTCCGAAAAAAATTTCAAGAAAAGTTCTTGAAAATTAAAAGCTATCGTCCCCAAATATTATAACCATTGTACTCCTAGTACAACAACAACACCTCCCATTGGAATGGAAAGAATTGGACTATTCAATACATATTCCCCCATGGTTAGGTTGATATTATGGAATTTTCTAGAGAATTTTATAGCTCCTCCATTTGCAGCCATCACTTGACATTTTGGTGCTAGGTATAGGAAACAATTTAATTCCTTGGCTACCTTACAATGACTAAAATTATGGGTACGACCCAAATCAATCAACACTATTACCTTTTTCTTCTTGATATGTCCTTCTATTTTGAGAGTTTGAGGAGTGGTAATTCCTACCAATGCATTACACGATATCGTCAGACTCATTTCTTCTTATTCTAGGGTTGGTTCTTGGTGTATATCCTCCTTTTTGAAGTTTCTTGTTCATTTTCCTTCCTCATCTTCAAAATCGATGTAAAATAATTCTTCTCTCAACACACTTATGACCTTTAGTGTATTTTCTATCACAACTGTAGCAAAGCCACTTTTCTTTCTTTTTCTTCCAATTGTTGTGGTGTCAACCTTGTAGGTTGTGGAAATCTAGGAGTAGCAACACTTCCATATTTATAGAATGTGAGTGGTAGGCTTACTTGTCTGCCATAATTTTACATTCAATTTTTCTTGCCAACTCGAATGCATTCTCCAATGAATCTGGGTTCCCAAAGGCAAACCTCATGTTGGATGTTATCCTTTAAAGTGCCTATGAAGACATCAATCTGTGGTTCCTCTCGGAATATCAATTACCCTTATATTCAATTTTTTGGAAAGTCCTCAATGTCGTTCCACCACCGAACCCCTTTTGTTTGAGATTTATCAATTGGCTAAAGAAGGTCTTTCTCTTTGTATCCTCATAATGTGCTATCATTTCCTCTGTAAAAATTGACCAAGTGACAATTTTTTTACGGGAGCAAAGCCATCGATACCATACAAATGTATTTTTTTTCTAAATGTAAAGTTGCAATGCATACCTTTTGTGTCTTTTGCACATTATTGAGATCAAAATATTGCTCCATATGTAGTATCCATGTTACGTGATCCTTGCCCATCAAAATTCCTCATATCCATCTTTGGAATATGGTGGTTCTTCCATCCAACATTAGAGTTTATGAAATCACGATTAACATTTATTTTGTTCTCATCATGAGTTTCCTCTACTATCTTTTCACCATTAGGAAACATTTCTTGTATCAACTTTTGTCAAACCATCCAATGTCCGATTTTAGATCATTTTTCATGTTTTCCATGTTGTCTTTCATTTTTTCATCGATCTTAGCTTACATGTCATCCATCTTAGCTTCCATGCCAGCTTCCATGACATCCATCTTAGCTTCCATGACATTCTTCAAACCATCCATCTTAGCTTTCATGCCTTTCTTCAAATCATCCATCTTAGATTCCACACCTTTCTTCAAAACTTCCATTTCATTTTTTTTTTTGCTCTTTGTGAGAGCTAAATTTGGTGCACTTGCTTTTGTAATTTTGATATGTCATGTTGCACTTCTTCGTCTTCATGAGTCATAGTAGAGCATTCTGAAGGCTTAATGGGTGTTAAATTATTTTTAGGGGGGATTTTAGAATCCAATACTGATATATATTCTTCAATATGCCCTTGGAATCAATTCGAACTAATTTTTCAAACAAGACATATGAAATTCGAAAAAAAATACACACCTTTTTCTTGCATTTTGAGGAGATCGATATTGAAACTAAATTATATTTGTGATTTCGGATATTTAATATGTGAAATTCGGTCCTATAGTAGCCCTCTGAATATTCTTTCAAATGCCATAGGTCAGACATGATTTGTAATCTATAAGGAAAATTTATGCCCAATCTCCCACAATGACCTAATTATGGACTAGTTCAGTAGAGAAAACTTGTACAGTGTGCCATGTGTCACTGTTTCCTCCTTCGGCTCTGAAATTTATACACCAGAAACCAAAGTCCGTTTAATTATGGACACTCTTTACATAATTCCAATGTGATGCTCAGAGAGAGAGTTATGATGATTTTCCCACGGTCACCTCTTTGAGATGAAATTTGAGAGCCTTAAAAAACCCTAACTTCCACAGATCATATCTATTGAAATATTGCGAACCAAGATCTAAAATATTTATAGGAAGTTCCTCCCAATTTCAGCTTCTCGCGATAAATATTTCCACTTCTGAACCTTCGTAGAAAAAATTTAAAGTGAAATTACCACAATGACCGATTTGGAGCAGTGAAACCCTAGAATCCAAAGCTCTGATACCAAATGTTACAAAACCAGCTCCAAAAATAGAATAAAATAGATATCAACACCTTAGAAATAAGCCACTTCGAGGTGGAAACCTCCTTTACATTACATAAATGAACAATTCTTGGATGATACAAATCAAAAAACCTCCTTCTATATATAGGAGTCCATGGGGTCACAATATAATCCTAGCCGACCTAACAATAATAATGTAGGGGCACAATAATAACAATATGGGGGTTACAAGGGTACATCAATAATAATAATAGGGCTACACTAATAAAAATAAGGGACTACACTAGTAATATAGGGGCCTAACATGGTTCTATTTTTCATATCAAAGATGATATTGAGCCCTAGAAGGATGTCCTAATAAGCCTAAACTAGACTATTGTTTGAGGCTATAAGGCTTCAAGTATTGCACAAGGACTTCTAAGGGAGGTTCAAACCCAGACAACCCTAATTTGAACTCATATTTTGGATAGTGATAGCGTCAACCCTCAAGAAAAGAATTGAATTTTTAAATTAGTGTGAGTAGTATTATATGATGTGGAGAAGACTATTAAGGTGTATGTGTGGTCTGTCCAACAAAGTTGTGACTGGGAAGGAATTTGAGGACTATGTACAATCATCTTGAAGAAGAAATGTGGTTGTGAGTTGTTGGTTAGTTTTTTTCCCTATGTTAGTGATTTGATGAGGCAAATTCACTTTTAGAGGGTTGACTTGTTGGGCCTAAGATCAATGACTTTGTAGCAACATAGATCATTGTAAGAAGGATGATTATTGGAGCTAATGCGTGAAAGAAATTTGGAGTAGTAGAAGATATTACTAATAGCTAAGGGAAGAGGTATTGGAGTAGCATATTCTCTAGAAATATAGGTGTAAAAGGATCTTCCAGGTGTTCAAGACAAGTGGACTAAAATGGATATTATAAGCACTTCTTCAACAAATAATTCAAGTTTATTCTTATTCTTGGGAAGATTGATAATCATCTATTCTTGAGATCAAGCTCTAATATTCCTTGTATCATGGCTAATTGTAAGGACCATGATCCTTGGTACACAGGCCATAATTTTGTTGTACTAAAGTTGCAATGCAAGAAATTTTTGGTTTGCATAAATTTCCCGTGTACTTCATTCATTAAGTGTTGCTACATTTCCATTGTGCAACTTGGTGTTGTGACAATTTAATGTTCTTGTGATCATGTCTTAGGCATAGAACTGATTCTCAAGTGCGAAAGAAAAACAACACCAACACGACCCTTAACCATCCTCCAGAGGCACGAAGTTCTTCTTAGCCGCATGTCATTAATTCGTCGAACATGTCTCCATCTCGCGGCCTCCTTTACAACATAACACTTTACCCAAACTCTAAGGCGGGGTACATGAAACATTCACATATTCTAATGAGGAATTATCCATCTCTCGACTCTTTTTATTGTATCCATCTTATTGTCATAACTATTTTTCAAACAAATAGGGTGGGATGTGAACCATCTTAAAAAATTACAGTGATATACCTACCCCTTGGGATCTATTATTCATGGGACCACGAGATAGTTTCCTTCGCGACACTAACCATTAGCCAAGCTCGCAAGGCACGATGATGTGGCTTCTAGTGGAACCATGAGGCCCCTAGAACCCTACAAAACTTCAATCCTCAATAAATTTTGATCCCCCAAGGTGTTTTTTAAGCTGACATGCATTGTTAGAAAGGTATTTCATAGGGTTATCCAACTAACCACTTTGCATCTGCTTCTAAACATTTCACTTGTTAACACAATGTATTCAAATATAGGCTATAATACACATCAAACTCCCCCTAAACTTGTATTATTGAAATTAATAACTAGATGATGAAATCAATGACAATGCCTCGCTCAACACCATGGTTAAGTCACTTAACGTCTCGTCCCTTTCACTAGTGAAATTATTAAATACCCTAAATAAAGCCAAATTCTTAAGCATAAATTTACAACTAACTTGTATTATATATATATATATATATATATATATATATATATATATATATATATATATATATATATATATATATATATATTTAATTTAATTTAATTATATATAAAATTAAAAATAATTTATTTTTAACTTTATTTGTATAAATAATTTATTTTATTAATATTAAAAAATTTCATTTATTTTTAATTGTCATAATCTTATTCTCAAATTATAAATATTAGTGTTACTCAACTTCCTTGCAAATAAATAATGATATTACTATACTGTATTTTTTAAGGACTAATATTTGTATCCATGGTACTCTAAAGACTATGGGTTAGCTAGAGAGAGAAAATATTTTAAAGTGGAAGATGTCTAAGGAATTGGAGATTTGAAAAAATTAAGGCGATTAAAAAAAAATTGTTTGTATTGATTTGAGTTGAGTGGGTACAGGGAAGAATAATTTAGTAGAAATTTTATAAAGCATGCAATTCATTTATGTTAATTTGTTTTAGCAGGGAATAAATGAGAGTTTTGTTGATATATATCATATTATGAGGTTTTCTAATTTTGTGAATTAGAGAAAGAGTGGGAAAAAA
This sequence comes from Pinus albicaulis, assembly GCA_034641835.2. Classification (NCBI taxonomy): domain Eukaryota; kingdom Viridiplantae; phylum Streptophyta; class Pinopsida; order Pinales; family Pinaceae; genus Pinus; species Pinus albicaulis. The sequence continues at coordinate 683,121,588 of CM076578.1, forward strand.
TAAAAATGTTAATAGAGTTAAAAATTTAATAGATCTACAATAAGATCAGTTTGGTGAATCTTATTCGAAAGTGGATGATAATGATGATGGTGTCTTACCAATAGTAGAGAAAGAGCACACACATGCATATGAATCTTACTATGCACAACCACAAGTGGATGACGAATGTGAAGAATAAGAAAAAGAAGTAGAGAAGGAGCACATATATGCTTATGAATCCATCACGCACAACCACAAGTGGATGAATATTTGGTGAATCAAGAAACATAATTTGTTGATGAAATTGATGCTACCATTGCTGCAGTAAATGGTTTGCTCGATCATGTTGATTTCAAGTTTGATCAAGAATAATTAGTTAATGATAAATAGTAGCATATAATCCAACATAAACATATTATTGATTATATTAAAAAAGAAATGCTTAATTTCACTTGAAGAATATAAACCAAAAAATAAATAGAATTTTTTTTAATAATTTATTACAAATTTAACTTCATTGCTTCTGGAGAATTCTATCCAAAAGAAATATAAATATAAATTTTCCATAATTAAAAAATTAATATTTTAATACTTATTTTTAAAGGATAAATATATAAATCTTTTTATCTTTAAAAAATTAAAAATAAATACAATTCTATGTTGTTAACATTTAAATTCTTTTTTAATTACTACTATCATCTATTTTCGTATCCATTTTATCCATCTTATTATTATAATTGTGTATCATGTTATCATTTCTTTATTATTATTAAATATTATAAATTAATTATTTATATAACTTAATTTTTTTTTTTATTTCTTTATTTTATTAAAATTTAGAAAAAACTTATTATATTATTTTTTAATTATAAATATTAATTTTACATAGCTTATCTAAAGGATGTGATTCAAAGTTCAAATCTTTCTGGGTCAAGCCAACAAAAAAAACATTATCCATATAAGTTAAGAAAAATGTGATATTATCAAAATTCGTTGTCTCTTAGAAAATATGAGTTAGAAAGGAAAACAAAATCTTATAAATGAATGATGATGATGGAGTTGAAAATTTAGAAAAAAATAAAAAAACAAATTTTAGAAATTAAAAGATGGTGATGGAGTTGAAAAGTTGGAAATAAAACAAATTTTAGAAATTAAAAGATGGTGATGGAGTTGAAAAGTTGGAAATAAAACAAAATTTGAAAATTAAAAGATGATGATGGAGTTTAAAAGTTGGATAGAAAACAAATTTTGAAAATAGAAATGTGATGATATATTCTAAAAGGCCGAAAGAAAGCAAATTTTTGAAATTGAAAGATGGTGATGGAGTTAAAAAGTTAGAATGGTTATGGAAAATACAAAGGAAAGAGATCAAAGATGTACATATTGATGAGTTGTGTTGGGTATAGGGAAATACAAATTAGTGGTATATTATAAAATTTCATTGTCCCTTAGATACTATTATTTAGAAAGAAAAACCCAATCTCGAAAAATGAAAGATAGTGATGAAGTTGAAAATTTGGAAAGAAAACAAATTTGGACTTTGAAAAATGGTGATGGAGTTGAAAAGTTGGAAGGGTTAAGGAAAACACAAAATGAAGAGATAAAAAATGTACATATTGACTTGATTTGAGTGGAATATAGAGAAAAACGAATTATCATTATTATTATTTTTAATAATGCAATTCAAAGCATGTAAAGTATTTGTGATGACTTCACTCAAGTAAAATAAAAAAAATAAGAAATTGTATCAATAAGAAAATATTTCCATACTATGAAGTTCAAGTTTTTCATAAAATTATAATATTAGTGTTACACAACTTCTCTACATAGATAAAAAAACAAATTATGATATTATTATACTCTATTGACTATTAGTTGGATCCATGGTCCTTTCAAGAAAAAAAGAAAAACTTTTAAAGTGAAAGATGCCCATGGAGTTCGAGACTTGAAAAAATTAAGGAGATTAAAAAAAAATAGAGAGAATAAAAATGTTTGTATTGATTTGAGTTGAGTGGGTGTTGGGAAGAAAAACTGAGTATAAATTTTCTTTAATAGAGAGAAAACCTAATATATTACAATGCATGCAAATTATTTATGTTAACTTGATTTTAGTGGGGGAGGAAATGGGAATTTTGTTGATAAAAAAAATTATGATGTTCTCGTGTTCTTTCTTGCTTTGTAAATTAGGGATAAAAGGTGGAAAAATAAAGATGTTAATCGACTTATAAAAAGATAATTATATTGAAAGAGAAATGTTTATTTTCACTAGAAGAATATAAGTTAGAGAATAGGTATAGAATTTTTTTTAATAATTTCTTAAAAAATTCTTCAAACCAAAAAATAAATAGAGAAATGTTTCAATAATATATTCAAAATTTAACTTTATTACTTACTAATAATTTAGATTTATCACTCTACCTCAAAGAATCTAGTTTTATCACTCTACCTGAATCTAGGAAAATGAATATAAATATAATTTTTCCATTAATTAAAACATTCCTCTTTTGATATTTATTTTTTCATTAATTTTTTTAGGGAATATATATATATATATATATTAAGTTTTAATTAATATTATTATATATTTTTTCATATCCATTTTATTCATATTATTATAATATTATTCTATATCATTTCTTTATTGTTATTAAATATTTTAATTTAACTATTTATATAATTTAGAAAATATTTTAAATTCTATTTCACATATTTATTTATTTTATTAAAATCTAGAATATATTATTTTATATTATTTTGTAATTACATACATTAATATTGCATAATTTATCTATATTTCTTAATTGGTGATTGTCGTGTTATGAAGTATTATGTAAATAATGTCATTCAAAGTTCAAATTTATGTTGGTCAAGTCAATAAAAAAAGCCTCAACCATATAAATTAGTCATATTATCAATTCATCGTCTCTTAGACACTATGAGTTAGAAAGAGGAAAACAAATCTTAGAAAATGAATGATGATGATGGAGTTAAAAAGTTAGACTAAAAAAATAAAATTGGAAATTGAAAGATGGTATGGAATTGAAAAGTTGGAAAGAAAACAAATTTTGGAAATCGAAAGAAGATGACGAAGTTTAAAATTTGGACAGAAAACAAATTTTTGAAATTGAAATATGGTGATGGAGTTGAAAAGTTGGAAGGGTTATGGAAAATATAAATGAAAGAGATCAAATATGTACATATTGACGAGTTCAGTGGGGTATAGGGAAAAATAATTAGTGGTATATTATAAAAGTTCTTTGTCCCTTAGAGACTATGAGTTGGAAAGAGAAAACAAATCTCCAAAAGTGAAAGATGATGATGAAGTTGAAAATTTGGAAAGAAAACAAATTTGGAAATTGAAAAATGGTGATGGAGTTGAAAAGTTGGAAGGGTTAAGATAAATACAAAAGGAAATAGATCAAAAATGTAGATATTGGTTTGAGTTGTGTGGCTATAGGGGCAAAAAAATTAGATGCATTTTGTTGAATAATGTAGTTCAAAGTATGTGAGGTATTTGTATTGACTTTACTCGAGTGGGGATAAGAAATAGGGAAGTTTTGTCAATAAAGAAGATATTTCCATACTATGAGGTTCAGATTTTTTTTAAACTTTGTGAGTTGGAGAGAGAGAAAAATAAATACTTGGAAATATGTGACATTATTACAGAGATATATGATGGAGCCCACTTGGGGAATAAAGGGAAAATAAAAAAAATAAGTGTGATTTTCTTCAATAATTGGTTAGAAACTTGGCTTTATTAGTTGGTATTAGTTCACTTATATAATCTTACTTTATAGGTATTTTCATTTGAAAAAATAAAATTAAATGAAATAAAGGTTGCAATTATTTTTTATTTTCATAAACACTAGGAAAAAATTATTAAGTAAAAAATTTGTAGTTGAGGCTAAGGGTACAATGAGGCCTCCGCTTATTAGAGAAAGTTGAAGAGTTTCATTGTAAGAGTTCTATAATTTTCCAAAAGTAGATGCAATTGAAAAAACAAAATTCTAAATTTTTTTACCAAAAGTAAATTGTTAAGTGTCTCATGAATTAAACTTGATATTACACATTCATTAGATATCATTTTTGGGATTCAACTGCGTTAAGTAAGTCATTCATCTATAACCACATTCATATTTATGTGTCTCATTTATATTCTAGATATTCTAGATTTGGTTAATTTACTAAAATATAATTTGGTTAATTTAGTAAAATATAATTTTTAAATAATATAATTTTAAATTAAAACATTATAATGTTAAATGATAAAAGTTAATTATTATTATTTTAATTCTATATAATTATTTAAATAATTTTTTTATAGATAAATTATAATTTAAATATTTTTTTATTTTTTATATTTAAAAATAAATAAATTAAACCAATAGGCAAACTTCAATTATGGGAAATTTTATTTTTGTATTCAAAAAAATTAACTGGTGGAATTCCATATAGTTTAGGTCAATTAAAATCTCTCCGTATATTTACATCTATAATAATAGTTTTGGGGAGTATTCCTAACAATATAAATAGTTTAGTTTCACTTCAAGAATTAGATCTATCACAAAACAAATTAGAGGGATCCATTCCTATTGAAGGAATTCATAATTGGACTTATTTAATTTTTTTCTATGCTTCTTCCAACAACTTTTCTCGGACTTTTCCCTCATCATTGGTCAATTGCACCAAACATTTCGTACTAAATTTGAGACACAACGGGTTTATAGGTGAACTTCCTCCATACCTAGAAAAGTTTTGTGGCTTGCAAGTTTTAAATGTTGGTTATAATAACCTCCATGGCAGCATTCCTCATTGGATTACAAGTCTCAACAAGTTTTTTATGTTGGATATATCCAACAATAAATTTAGTGGAGAAATACCATCTGATTGTGATAAACTACATGGATTTGCAATAAATAAATATTCACAAGGGTTAAGTATGAATATGAAATGGAAACATACATAAAATGGATTGAATATATTATGCCATATGTCTTGAGATTCAAGAGGATGATGAGCTTAGTGAAAAGAGTCGCCTTCACTAAGTGGGCCCGCATGCTATTTTTGGCGCAAGTCTATTTTTAGACTATGTCTATTTTTAGACATGGTGATCATATTTCAGAAGTTGCAGAATGCTATTTGTAGATGGTTGATCAAGTTGGAAAAATAGATGAAATTCTATTTTTAGAATATTTGGCGAAGTCTACTTATAGATCGTCGATCTAAAAATAGATTCATGTCGATTATTATTAGCTCTTAATAATAATCTGACAATAAACAACAACTTATTCTCTTGGAGCACTTTGTTTCAATGCACAGATGTGGAAAATCAGTGGACTGAGGGAATTACGCAATTCATAAGGGTTTACTGGAGTTCATGCATGGAGGAATCAGTTAGAACTCAAGTGGTAGAGTTATGACAGAGTTGGAAGAGTAGTTCATGGAGATGTATTCAATTTAACTCAGTTAGACTCAGTTGAGCTAGTTGTATCTAGTCTAACTAAATGATACACCAGTGAGAGTGGAGTGAATTAATTAGTTAATTAATTCACAAATAATAACTCATTAATCAACTGAACAATACAACAGTTTAACTACAAGTGCATGTCGGGTCTAAAGGAGACCCAGTGGAGAGATATGTGAAAGGGAAAGATGGACTATCTGTTGTGACTATAGTGATGCATTGATTGGATCACACACACATTGGAGATGCCAATGAGTATTGCATAGTCAAGGAAAGGGTAATTCGAATTCATTCAGAGCTATTCTTCAGCAGGGATTGCGCAAAGTGAGGCAAAGCTAGCTAGAGGGCAAAAATCAATGCATGGATTTGCGCATTTTTTCCTGATTAGTGTGTGACGATTGATTGTACTGATAGCTTGATGTACTAAGCTTTGTATGAGATTGTTACATGATCTCCATGATACATAATATATGATAGTTGGGGTTTTCAGCTTCCGGCTTTCCCGTTAAACAACTGTGTTATGTGCGATTGTTTTTATTTATGCTTCACATTTGTGTGCAATTAATTTTCTGCAAAAGATTAACAGTGGAATGACACTATATTTTGCAAGAAGTTAAATATTGTGAGATCAGGGGAATCTGAATGTATGCATGCTTAGTGTATACTAATTTCTACATGGTATCGGAGTGTTGTTAATTCTTGAAGATTGCAATTGTGAAGAATTGGTGAGTTTGTGCTGGTGGACAATTCGAATTTGTCGTTGCAAAGATTCTTGGTGCGTAGTTGAGTATACATTGAAATGTCTTTCAATGGGTTGCGATTGGAGTATGCCCTTGATGGGAGCTCGAATTACATAGCCCGGAAGGACAGGATGGAGGTAGTGCTTGAGGATAATGGATCAAGGAGTTCATCGATAGCGATGTTCCTAAGCCGAGATCTAGCGATCAGCCGCATTACTTCGATGCATAGCAAAAGAAGACAAGAAAGAAAAGAAGAATTATGTTGGAAGGTGTAAAGGCCCATATTGTGTCTAGCCTTCACGGGAAAGGCACTCCATTCTTAATGTGGAAGGCTTTGACATATTTTTTCCAAAGTAGAAGCGACCCGTAGGAATTTGGTGCTTAAAGACAAGCTCGAGAAAATAAAAATGGAGAAGGGTGACAAGTATTCCAAACTACCTCATGAAGTTTGTCCACTTCAAGGATGAAATGGGAAGTGTGGGGGTTACTTTTGATGATGAAGACTTAGTGAGCTTGGCTCTCCTTAGGCTTTCGAAGAGTTGGCATAGCTACGAAGACTCTGTCAATGGACGGGAGAAAATGCCGGGATGGGAGCGACTTTGGTCGGATCTTGTGCAGGAGGAGATAAGGCGAGGTACCAGGGATGGATCCTCATCAAAGAATGAAGATGAAGAGAATTAAGTTTTGGCTGCCAAAGCAAGGAAAGTGAAGGGGAAGAAATATCCTTCAAAATCTGAAGCTAAAGGCAAGAAGCAGGATTTGTCCAAACTGAAGTGTTTTCACTATCAGAAACATGGGCATTTTGCCACTAATTGTCCACAGAAGAAGAAAAACAAGAAGGTTGCTGGAGCTGCAGCTTGAGAGGCCTTAGCCTCGCAATTTGAACTTGATTTCTCCTTGATCGCATGCTTGGTTTCAAGCATAATGGGATTGGTGTGGTATCTTGATTGTGGTGCGTCTTTCCATATCACGGGAGACAAAGAGTTGTTTAGTGACTTGGAGGAGAAGGACCTCCAGATGCATATAGAGATGGGAGACGATGGTCGGTACAGTGTGACTGGCATTGGTACCATTACCTTCGAGAGGGATTCCGGTAATCCATTGTTGTTAAAAGATGTTATGCATGTTCCAGGTCTGAAGAAGAACTTGGTCTCGGTCGCAATGCTAGAAGACAAAGGTTATGATGTTGTTTTCGAGTGAGGGAAAAGCCTTCCTTCAACATAAAACAACAGGGTCAAACCAAGAAGATAGGGGTTTAAATTAAGAATCTCTACAAGCCGGAGGTAGATGACTGCGCTACAATGGTGGGCAAAAGTGAAGAAGTGGTGAGCCCGGATGAGGGCGAATTATGGCACAGAGATTGGGTCATCTTCACCATGGTGCTTTGAAGATTTTGCAGCAAGATTTCTATTGGACTTCCCAAGGGTACTCTTGCGTAGTCAAATCGTGTGCAAGGGATGTACTATGGGTAAGTTTGTGAAGACCACCTTTCATGAGAAGGAGAACCGTGCTTCGATGATCCCTGGAGAGAATTCACACGACGTGTGTGGACCTTTCTCGTTGCTTCAATAAAAAAACACAGGTATTATGTTATATTTTGTTTGATGACTATTCTCGTAGATGCTGGATATTCTTCATGCAGAAGAAGAGTGAAACGTTCTCAAAGTTCCGTGAGTTCAAAGCATTGGTGGAGAAGGAGTCGTGGGAAGCAAGTGAAAGCTCTACGAAGCGATAATGGTGGTGAATACATCTCGGCGAATTCAAAGACTTCGTAGAAAAAAAGGAATTCGAAGAGAACTCATAGCGCCTCATAACCCACAACAGAATGGGGTCGCCGAGAGGAAGAACAGAACGATCATGGGTGCCGCATGAGTGATGCTACATGACCAGGCCTACCGATGCACTTCGTGGGCGGAATCATGCATCACCACGGTTTATGTGCAAAACCGTTGTCCTCATAGAGTACCGGGCATGAGTACACCTAAAGAAGATTTTACCGGTAAGAAGCCCGATATTTCTCATTTGAAGATTCTGGCTCATCCGTTTACATTCTTGTGACTAAGGACGCCAGGAAGAAGCTCGAGCCGACTACGTAGTTGGGATATTTGTAGGTGGCACAGAAAACACCCCATAATTATCGTGTGTATTTTCCAAATAGTCAGATGACTGTGGTGTGACGGGATATAAAATTCAATGAGGTGAAAGCCATGAAGTTGTCGCTTGAGAGGGAGCTACACTTGCATGTAGAGGAGGAACTTCTTGTTCCCAAAGATGAGAATCTAGATGTGGATCAGCCACAGGAGGAGATTCATGGAGTGGAGGATTTGACTCATGCAGAACCAAACATCAAAGAAGGCAGAAAGCGTACCATAGAAGCTGAGAGACTAAAGGTTGATGTGGCACAGAATGTAAGAGTCCCTACATCACAGCACAGACAGAGACAGTCACCTGACCGTTATACTGGATACATGGCTCTTATGAGCAAGTGTATCATGACGGAGCCATATTCTTTTGAAGAAGCAATGCAGGAGCCCACATGGGTAGATGCCATGGTGGAGGAGTATGAATCCATTGTCGGGACAGCTGCTTGGGAGATTGTTCCAAGGCCGGTGGGAAAATCAGCTGTAGGATCAAGATGGATCTACAAGGTAAAGCAAGTCGCTGATGGGGGCCTCGAGAAGTATAAGGCAAGATTTTTTGCCCGGGGCTTCTCACAGATCGAGGGGATTGACTATGAAGAAACCTTTTGCACTCCGTCGCACGGTATTCTTCCATATGGACCATCCTTTCTCGTCTCGAGCGCGTATGGGTTGGCACATTCATCAGATGGATGTGAAGACTACGTTCCTTAATGGGATCATTGAGGAAGAGGTGTACTTTGAGCAGCCTGAAGGATTTGAGATCTTCAGCAGCGATTCACATGTGTGCAGGATCAAAAGAGCGTTGTATGGGATGAAACAAGCACCACGTGCTTGGTACACTCGGATCGACAGCTATTTCACTGGACTTCGCTTCACCAAGAGTGAGGTGGATGCAAACCTGTACCAAATTGTGGTGGAGGGTAAACTTTTAATCATTTTTCTTTATGTTGATGATTTAATACTAACGGGTGATGAGAATTTTATACACTCATGCAAGGAAGATCTTGCAAAGGAGTTTGAGATGAAGGACTTGGGCCTCTTTCATTATTTCCTTGAATTGGAAATATGGTAGCAGGAAGGTGAAATGTTTTTGTCTCAATGCAAGTATGCCCGGGAGATACTGGAGAAGTTTCACATGCAAGGCTGCAAGCCTATCGACACTCTTCTTCCAAGAAATTGGAGGAAAGAAGATGCTACATCGGCAGAGGTAGTGGATGCCACTATTTATCGACAGTTGGTGGGTTCTCTCATGTATTTAGTTAATACAAGACCGGACATATGCTATGCAGTGAAGCAACTTTCACAAGCGATGGTTAAGCCTACCAAGCTATTTTGAAGGCGTAGAAAGCATGTCCCAAGATATCTTAGGGGACACTATCCGAGTATGGTTTATGGTACAGACGAAACTGGATGAGGTGAAGTTGCATGGCTTCACTGGATGCAGCATTGGGCAGAAGCCCGACTGACGTAAAGAGCACATCAAAGAGGGATTTTTCGATATCGTATCTACGACAGCTTTCTTGGTATAGCAGAAACAAAGATCCGTGGCACTCAGCTCAAATGAAAGTATAATACATGGCATGCAAGTCAAGCTACATGTGAGGCTATATGGATGAGGAAGATCCTGGTTGGTTTGTTCTGCTCACATTTAGATCCCACAATGATACATTGAGATAATCAAAGTTGCATTAAACTCTCGTTAATCTTGTGTTTCATGACAGCATCTAAACATATTGATATTCGGCATCATCATATCGAGATTGTGTGCAAATGGAAGATCATGTTGCTTCAGTACATTCCTACAGAGAATCAGGATGCAGATATTCTGATGAAGGTGCTCACTAGGAGCAAATTCGAATACCATAGAGGCAGGATCAGGCTGAAGGATAATCCCTATCTTGTTAAGAGGGAGTGTTGAGATTCAACAATATGACGAGCTTAGTGAAAAGAGTCGCCTTCACTAAGTGGGCACGCAGGCTATTTTTGGCGCAAGTCTATTTTTAGACTATGTCTATTTTTAGACATGGTGATCATATTTTAGAAGTTGCATGATGCTATTTGTGGATGGTTGATCAAGTTGGAAAAATAGATGAAATTCTATTTTTAGAATATTGGGCGAGGTCTATTTATAGATCGTCGATCTAAAAATAGATGCATGTCGATTATTATTAGCTCTTAATAATAATCTGACAATATACAACAACTTATTCTCTTGGAGCACTTTGTTTCAGTGCACAGATGTGGAAAATAAGTGGACTGAGGGAATTACGCAATTTCCAAGGTTTACTGGAGTTCATGCATGGAGGACTCAGTTAGAACTCAAGTGGAAGCGTTATGACAGAGTTGGAAGAGTAGTTCATGGAGTTGTATTCAGTTTAACTTAGTTAGACTCAGTTGAGCTAGTTGTATCTAGTTTAACTGAATGATACAGTAGTGAGACTGGAGTGAATTAATTATTTAATTAATTTACAAATAATAACTCATTAATCAACTGAAAAATACAAACGAAGTTAACTACAAGCAGTGTCAGCTCAAATGGAGACCCAAATGGAGAGATAGGTGAAAGGGCAAGATGGAATATCTCATTGTGACTATAGTGATGCATTGATTGCATCACACACACATTGGAGTTTCCAATGAGGATTGCGCAGTCAAGGCAAGGGTAATTCGAATTCATTCATAGCTATTCTTCAGTAGGGATTGTGCAGTGGTAGGCTAGCGGGAGGGAAAAAATCAGTGCATGGATTTGCAAATTTTTCCTTATTAGTGTGTGACGATTGATTGTACTGATAGCTTGATGTACTAAGCTTTGTATGAGATTGTTACATAATCTCCATGATAAATAATATATGATAGTTGGGGTTTTCAGCTTCAGGCTTTCTCGTTAAACCACTGTGTTATGTGCAATTATTTTTATTTATGCTTCGCATGTATGTGCAATTAATTTTCCGCAAAAGATTAACAATGGAATGATTCTGTATTTTGCAAGAAGTTAAATATTGTGAGATCAAGGGAATCTGGATGTATGCATGCTTAGTGTATACTAATTTCTACAATATGTGTGGCAAACTGACAAGATATTTGAATTGTCTATGAATAATCTTACATGCAAAAATCCCCGCAAGCATAGCAAGTAAGAATAGCTTGCGATTGTTGAATTTATCTTGGAACCAATTGGAATGGAAAATACCTGTAGTCTTTGTGACATATCTACTCTAGAATATTTGAGCCTCGGCCAAAAAATACATTACATGGAGAAATTCCCGAAGAACTTTCTAAATTGTCAACATTGGCTTCTCTAAATATTTCATCTAATAACCTGTGTGGGCTAATCCCAACAGGGACACAATTTTACACTTTTACTGTGACTTCATTTTAGAATAATAAATGCTTACGTGGCCTTGCTCTACCACCATGTAAGAAAAATTCAAATTCAAATAAAACAACGGCTAGAGATAGTGGTAGTGGCAGTCATGTTAAAACAAGATGGTTGAGCTATGTAAATGAAGAAATATCTTTTATGGCATTAGGGATTGGAATGAGGATTGGATTTTTGGGAGTTGTTTCTATGTTCTTTTTTTGGGACAAAGAAAGGTTTTTGGTAATGGGGTTGTTTCCCAACAACACACAAAAACTAGTTTGTGGATTTTATCGATTCCATACATAGATTAGTAAAACTTCTTTATATACATTAATGTCTTAGTGTATATAATGTTGGTTTTTGGTATAGTATTTGAATGTCACTTGCCCGCATATATCATTTTTTTATTCCATATAATAATATAGTGTTTGAATGTAGGTAAATAACTCCTCAAAGAAATGTAAAATATAATTCAAAAATTCTATTTGAATTTCTATTAGTTATTACAACACAAATATATATGTGAAACATGGACTGGACTATTTGGATGGAAATCTCTTGCTCATTTGAAATTTGGAATCATGATTTTATCACTCACTTCACTTAAAGAATTAAAATTTGATTACAAATGTTTATTTTTCTAGGACCCCCCCTAATATTGGAATGTAATAGAGGCTCTATTATATTTAATACAATACATTCTTCTAAATGAAATTAGCCCATAGGAGCACAAAATTTTCTCTCGTTGTATTTTAAGAACATGTTGGTTATGCTTAACATAAGAATTGTGTATGTTGGTAGCTACGATAATTTCAATATAAATTTGTTTATAATTTGTTATTTTCTAAAGATCTTAAGTAGAGGCTTTCAATAAATTTTAAATTTCCCCAATTATATCTAAATCAAACTCATAATTTCCAGGTGCTCTTCTACTAAATCAAGGTACAATTGATAATATCATTTAGCTTGTTGTATGCTCGAGAATCATGCCTTGTGAAATGTGTCGAAGAAATCTAGTGTATTCTTATAAGGCTTATGGTATTATTTTATGGTGAGAAATAATTTTTTTTGTAAAATGTAATTATTCATTTGTTGAATATATTCTTAGATTACCAGTGGATGTCCTCTTATTATGTATAGATAATATTCCCTTTTTAAAATATAGCCAAGTGAATGTGTTGCAATAACATAATGGATTGGGTAATGTAGCCACTTTTAGTGTCTCGTGAACCATTATAGCCCAATATCTTCAAATTTGACAATGGAAAGGGATATTTTGTATTAAAAAACATGTTGACACCTTGTAGAAAAAAGGGGGTAAAATCCAAGCACTCATAATATGTGATGTGAACATATGTTACATTTATGAATGGGGGCATAACTTCCAGTATTTTTTCACTCATTTAGAACACACTATAAGTGAAATATTTACCATTCTTCATATTTCAAATATTTCTTTGTGGATTATTAAAAAACGTATTCAATTTGTTGTTATTCAATATCCAATTAAATAGATATCTAGACAATGCATATTTCATGAAAGACTATATCGTTTTAGTCGAACTTTAGACTGGACCAAATAAATAAAATCCATAAAAAAATAATAGATACCGAGTCATAACTTTCAAAACCACAAACATAATATTATAATTCGTTACATTAAAAGAACTCACTACTTATCCTTAACGATTTTACTCAAGTTCCATTCATAAAATGTGACTATAAAATAATAATTGTTATTTCTATATGCAATGTGCTTTATAATTTAAGGTTGTGTATAGAAATAAAAATTCAATACACACTATATTATTTTAAAATATTCAATAAATAATATTAAATTTTTATAGTAATAACATGTAATGCACTAAAGCGCATATGGAGCATAGAAAAATATACAAAAATATTTGAATGTGTTCATAATGAATGTTAATAATTGATGTTGATAACATGTATCATTTCAACTTATATAAATGTTATTACCTTTATTTATATATATATATATATATATATATATATATATATATATCTATATATATATATATATATATCTATATATATCTATCACGAATCCAATAAATAATATGTATATGTGAGAGCAATATGTAGACACTCAAATTCTATTAACCTAATTATGTATTTCATGGATTTCAAAACCTCAAAAACAAATCATGAATATCATCATGAGGTCTCCCATCATCTCAAGAAAGCTTATTAGAATTAGTGTTTTTTAATTGTTTATCCCCCTTGTTAATTCTAGACATAGGTATAACTTAGAGAATAGGTATTTTCACTAGAAGAATATAAGTTAGAGAATAGATATAGAATTTTTTTAATAATTTGTTAAAAAAATTCTTCGAACCAAAAAATAAGTAGAGAAATGTTTCAATAATTTATTCAAAATTTAACTTTATTACTTACTAATAATTTAGTTTTATCACTCTACTTCAAAGAATCTAGTTTTATCACTCTACCTCAAAAAAATCTAGGAAAATGAATATAAATATAATTTTTTCCATTAATTAAAACATTCCTCTTTTAATATTTATTTTTTTTCATTAATATTTTTTAGGGAAGATATATATATATATATATATATATATATATATATATATATAGTTTTAATTAATATTATTATATATATTTTTTATATAATTTAGAAAATATTTTAAATTCTATTTCACATATTTATTTATTTTATTAAAATCTAGAATATTTTTTTATATTATTTTTTTAATTACATACATTAATATTACATAATTTATCTATATTTCTTAATTGGTGATTGTCGTGTTATGAAGTATTATGTAAATAATGTCATTCAAGGTTCAAATTTATGTTGGTTAAGTCAATAAAAAAAGCCGCAACCATATAAATTAAAAAAAATGTCATATTATCAAAGTCCGTCGTCTCTTAGACACTATGAGTTAGAAAATGAATGATGACGATGGAGTTAAAAACTTAGACTAAAAAAATAAAATTGGAAATTGAAAGATGGTATGGAGTTGAAAAGTTGGAAAGAAAACAAATTTTGGAAATCGAAAGACGATGATGAAGTTGAAAAGTTGGATAGAAAACAAATTTTGAAATTGAAAGATGGTGACGGAGTTGAAAAGTTGGAAGGGTTATGGAAAATATAAATGAAAGAGATCAAATATGTACATATTGACGAGTTCAGTGGGGTATAGGGGAAAATAATTAGTGGTATATTATAAAAGTTCTTTGTCCCTTAGAGACTATGAGTTGGAAAGAGAAAACAAATCTCCAAAAGTGAAAGATGGTGATGAAGTTGAAAATTTGGAAAGAAAACAAATTTGGAAATTGAAAAATGGTGATGGAGTTGAAAAGTTGGAAGGGTTGAGATAAATACAAAGGAAATAGATCAAAGATGTAGATATTGGTTTGAGTTGTGTGGCTATAGGGGAAAAAAAATTAGATGCATTTTGTTGAATAATGTAGTTCAAAGTATGTGAGGTATTTGTATTGACTTGACCCCTAGTGGGGATAAGAAAAAGGGAAGTTTTGTCAATAAAGAAGATATTTCCATATTATGAGGTTCAAATTTTTTTAAACTTTGTGTGTTGGAGAGAGAGAAAAATAAATACTTGGAAATATGTGACATTATTATAGAGATATATGATGGAGTCCACTTGGGGAATAAAGGGAAAATAAAAAAATAAGTGTGATTTTCTTCAATAATTGGTTAGAAACTTGGCTTTATTGGTTGGTATTAGTTCACTTCTATAATCTTACTTTACAGGGATTTTCATTTGAAAAAAATAAAATTAAATGAAATAAAGGTTGCAATTATTTTTTTATTTTCATAAACACTAGGAAAAAATTTATTAAGTAAAAAAATTTGTAGTTGAGGCTAAGGGTACAAAGAGGGCTCCGCTTATTAGAGAAAGTTGAAGAGTTTCATTGTAAGAGTTCTATCATTTTCCAAAAGTAGATGCAATTGAAAAAACAAAATTCTAAAAGAGTTTACCAAAAGTAAATTGTTAAGTGTCTCATGAATTAAACTTGATATTACACATTCATTAGATATCATTTTTGGGATTCAACTGCGTTAAGTAAGTCATTCATCTATAACCACATTCATATTTACGTGTCTCATTTATATTCTAGATATTCTAGATTTGGTTAATTTACTAAAATATAATTTGGTTAATTTAGTAAAATATAATTTTTAAAAGATATAATTTTAAATTAAAACATTATAATGTTAAATGATAAAAAGTTAATTATTATTATTTTAATTCTATATAATTATTTAAATAAATTTTTTTATATATAAATTATAATTTAAATATTTTTTTTATTTGTTATATTTAAAAAATAGATAAATTAAACCAATAGGAAAAACTTCAATTAAGGGAAATTTTTTTTTGTATTCAAACAAATTAACTAGTGGAATTCCATAGTTTAGGTCAATTAAAATCTCTCTGTATACTTTACATCTATAGTAATAGTTTTGGGAAGTATTCCTAACAATATAAATAGTTTAGTTTCACTTCAAGAATTAGATCTACCACAAAACAGATTAGAGGGATCCATTCCTATTGAAGTAATTTATAATTGTACTTATTTATTTATTTTCTATGCTTCTTCCAACAACTTTTCTCAAACTTTTCCCTCATCATTGGTCAATTTCACCAAACATTTCGTACTAAATTTGAGACACAACGGGTTTATAGGTGAACTTCCTCCATACCTAGCAAATTTTTGTGCCTTGCAAGTTTTAAATGTTGGTTATAATAACCTCCATGGCAGTATTCCTCAGTGGATTACAAGTCTCAACAAGTTGTTTATGTTGGATTTATCCAACAATAAATTTAGTGGAGAAATACCATCTGATTGTGATAAACTACATGGATTTGCAATAAATAAATCTTCACAAGGGTTAAGTATGAATATGAAATGGAAACATACATAAAATGGATTGAATATATTATGCCATATGTGTTGATATTCAAGAGGATGATGAGCTTAGTGAAAAGAGTCGCCTTCACTAAGTGGGCCCGCAGGCTATTTTTGGCACAAGTCTATTTTTAGACTATGTCTATTTTTAGATATGGTGATCATATTTTAGAAGTTGCAGGATGCTATTTGTGGATGGTTGATCAAGTTGGAAAAATAGATGAAATTCTATTTTTTAGAAATATTGGGTGAAGTCTATTTATAGATCGTTGATCTAAAAAATAGATGCATGTCGATTATTATTAGCTCTTAATAATAATCTGACAATAAACAACAACTTATTCTCTTGGAGCACTTTGTTTCAAAGCAGTACGGGGATGTGGAAAATCAGATGGACCGAGGGAATTACGCAAATTCCCAAGGGTTTACCGGAGTTCATGCATGGAGGACTCAGCTAGAACTCAAGTGGCAGAGTTATGACAGAGTTGAAAGAGTAGTTCATGGAGTTGTATTTAGTTTAACTCAGTTAGACTCGCTTGAGTCTAGTTGTATCTAGTCTAACCGAATGATACACTAGTGAGAGTGGAGTGAATTAATTAGTTAATTAATTCACAAATAATAACTCATTAATCAACTGAACGATACAACAGTTAACTACAGTGCATGTCAGTTCTAGTGGAGACCCAATGGAGAGATAGGTGAAAGGGCAAGTTGGACTATCTGTGGTGACTATAGTGATGCATTGATTGCATCACACACACATTGGAGATGCCAATGAGGATTGCACAGTCAAGGCAAGGGTAATTCAAATTCATTCAGAGCTATTCTTCAAACTAGGATTTTGCAAAGTGGAGGCAAAGGTAGCAGAGGGAAAAAATCAATGCATGGATTTGCGATTTTTCCCGATTAGTGTGTGACGATTGATTGTATTGATAGCTTGATGTACTAAGCTTTGTATGAGATTGTTACATGATCTCCATGATACATAATATATGATAGTTTTGGTTTTCAGACTTTCGTGCTTTCCCATTAAACAACTCGTGTTATGTGCGATTATTTTATTTATGCTTCACATGTGTGTGCAATTAATTTTCTGCAAAATATTAACAAAGTGGAATGATTCTCAGTATTTTGCAAGAAGTTAAATATTGTGAGATCGAGGGAATCTGGATGTATGCATGCTTAGTGTATACTAATTTCTACATGGTATCGAAGCGTTGTTAATTCTTGAAGATTGCAATTGTGAATAATTGGTGAGTTTGTGTTGGTGGACAATTCGAATTTGCTGCAGAAGATTCTTGGTGTAGAAGTTGAGTATACATTGAAATGGCTTTCAATGGGTTGCGATTGGAGTATACCCTTGATGGGAGCTCAAATTACATAGCCTGGAAGGATAGGATGGAGGCAGAGCTTGGAGGATAATGGATCGAAGGAGTTCATCGATAGCGATGTTCCTAAGCCGGGATCTAGCGATGCCGCTTTACTCGACGCATGGCAAAAAGAAGACAGACAAAGACAAGAAGAATTATGTTGGAAGGTGTGAAGGACCATATTATGTCTAGCATTCATGGGAAAGCCACTCCAGTATTAATGTGGAAGGATTTTACAGATTTTGTTCCAAAGCGTAAGCTGACCGTGAGGAAGTTTTGCGATTAAAGACAAGCTCGAAAAAATAAAAAATGGAGAAAGGCGACAGTATTCCAAAATACCTCACGAAGTTTGTCCACCGCAAGGATGAACTGGGAAGTGTGGGGGTTACTGTTGATGATGAAGACTTGGTTAGCTTGGCTCTCCTTGGGCTTCTGAAGAGTTGGCATAGCTACGAAGACTCTGTCAATGGACGGGAGAAACTACCGGGATGGGAGTGACTTTGGTCGGATCTTGTGCAGGAGGAGATAAGGCGGGGTACTAAGGATGGATCTTCATCGAAGAATGAAGATGAAGAGAATTGTGCTTTGGCTGCAAAAGCAAAGAAAGGGAAGGGGAAGAAATATCCTTCAAATCCGAAGCTAAAGGCAAGAAGCAGGATTTGTCCAAACTAAAGTGTTTTCATTGTCACGAACATGGGCATTTCGCCACTAACAGTCCACAGAAGAAGAAGAACAAGAAGGCTAGTCTGAGCTACAACTTGAGAGGCCTTAGCCTCACAATTTGAACTTTGATTTCTCCTTGATCTCATGCCTGGTTTCAAGTGCAATGGTATTGGTGTGGTATCTTGATAGTGGTGCATATTTCCATATCACGGGAGACAAAGAGTTGTTTAGTGACTTGGAGGAGAAGGACCTCCAAATGCATATAGAGATGGGAAACAATGTTTGGTACAATGCGATAGGCATTGGGACCATTACCTTTGGGAGAGAGTCCAGTAATCCATTCTTGTTAAAAGATGTTATGCATGTTCCAGGTCTGAAGAAGAACATGGTCTCGGTCGCAATGCTGGAAGACAAAGGTTATGATTTTTTTTTCAGTGAGGGAAAAGCCTTCCTTTGACATAAAAACAATGGGTCAAACCAAGAAGATAGGGGTTCAAATTAAGAAGCACTACAAGCTGGAGGTAGATGGCTACACCGCAATGGTGGGCAAAGCAGAAAGAAGTGGTGAGCCGGGATGAGGGCGAATTATGGCATAGGATATTGGGCCATCTTCACCATGGCGCTTTTGAAGATCTTGGGATGCAGATTTCACTCGGACTTCCCAAGGGTACTCTTGCGTAGTCGATCGAGTGCAAGGGATGTACTATGGGTAAGTTTGTGAAGACCACCTTTCATGAGAAGGAGAACCGTGCTTCCGTGATCCTGGAGAGAATTCACACATCCGTGTGTGGACCTTTCTTGCTTTGCTTCAACGTAAAAAACACAGGTATTATGTCATATTTGTTGATGACTATTCTCGTAGATGATGGATCTTCTTCATGAAGAGGAAGAGTGAAATGTTCTCAAAGTTTTGTGAGTTCAAAGCATTGGTGGAGAAGGAGTCGGGAAGCAAGTGAAAGCTCTACCCGAGCGATAATGGTGGTGAATACATCTCGAGCGAATTCAAAGACTTCCGTAGCAAAAGAAGGAATTCGAAGAGAACTCATAGCACCTCATAACCCACAGACAGTAATGGGGGTCGCCGAGAGGAAGAGCAGTAACGATCGTGGGTGCCGCACGAGCGATGCCGCATGACCGGGGCCTACCAATGCACTTATGGGCGGAAGCATGCAACACCAGCGGTTTATGTGCAAAAATCATTGTCCTCATAGAGTACTTGGCATGAGTACACCCGAAGAAGATTTTACCGGTAAGAAGCTCCGATATTTCTCATTTGAAGATTCTTGGCTCATTTGTTTACATTCATGTGACTAAGGACGCCGAGAAGAAGTCGGAGCCGGCTGTGAAGTTGGGATATTTGTGGGGTACATAGAAACACCCCCATAATTATCGTGTGTATTTTGCCAAACAGCTGGATGAATGTGGTGCAACGGATATAAAATTAAATGAGGTGAAAGCCATGAAGTTGTCACTTGAGAGGGAGCTACACTTGCATGCGGAGGAGGAACTTCTTAGTTCCCAAAGATGAGCCTCTAGATGTGGATCAGCCACAGGAGGAGATTCATGGAGTGGAGGAGTCCACTCATGCGTAACCAAACATCGACAAGGCAGAAAGCATACCACAGAAAAGCTAAGAGATCGAAGGTTGATGCAGCATAGAATGTAGGAGTCCCTACATCACAACGCAGACAGAGAGAGAGTCACTTGAATGTTATACTAGATACATGGCTCTTATGAGCAAAGTGTATCGTGACAGAGCCATCTTGTTCTGAAGAAGCAATGCGTGAGCTCACATGGGTAGATGCCATGGTGGAGGAGTATGACTCCATTGTTAGAAACAATGCTTGGGAGATTGTTCCAAGGCCGGTGGGAAAATCGAGTTGTAGGATCAAGATGATCTACAAGGTAAAGTAAAGTCGATGATGGGAGCGTCGAGAAGTATAAGGAAAGATTTGTTGCTCCGGGGCTTCTCACGCATCGAGGGGGATTGACTATGAAGAAACCTTTGCACTCGTCGCATGGTATTCTTCCATACGGACCATCCTTTCTCTCTCAAGTGCAGTATGGGTTGGCACATTCATCGATGGATGTGAAGACTCGTGTTCCTTAATGGGATCATTGAGGAATAGGTGTACATTGAGCGACTCGAAGGATTTGAGATCTTTACAGACGAGTCGCATGTGTGTAGGCTCAAAAGAGCACCGTATGGGCTGAAATAAGCACCAAGTATGCTCTGAGATACCTGAGAAGTTTCACATGCAAGGCTGCAAGCCTATCGACACTCCTCTTCCAGGAAATTGGAGGACAGAGGATGCTACATCGGCGGAGGTAGTGTATGCCATTGTTTATCGACAGTTGGTGGGTTGGCTCATGTATTTAGTTAATACAAGACCGGAAATATGCTATGCGGTGAACCAGCTTTCACAAGCGATGGTTAAGCCTACCAATCTATTTTGGAAGGCAGGCAAGCATGTCCTGAGATATCTCAGGGCACTATCCGAGTATGGTTTATGGTATGGATGCATAGATGAGGTGAAGTTTGCATGGCTTCATGGATGCAGATTGGGCAGAAAGCCCAATAGACATAAAGAGCATATCAGGAGGGATTTTTAGTATCGGATCTATGGCAGCTTTCCGGTACAACAAGAAACAAAGATCCGTGGCACTCAGTCTCAGCGGAAGCATAATACATGGTAGCAAGTCAAGCCGCATGTGAGGCTATATGGATGAGGAAGATCCCTGGTTGCTTTGTTAGGTTCACATTTAGATCCCACGATGATACATTGTGATAATCGAGTTGCATTAAACTCTCTGGTTAATCCTGTGTTTCATGATAGATCTAAACATATTGATATCCGGTATCATCATATTAGATATTGTGTGCAGTGGAAGATCATGTTGCTTGAGTACATTCCTACGGAGGATCGAGGATGCGATATATTCCGACGAAGGCACTCACTAGGAGAAAATTTGAATACCATAGAGGTGGGATCGGTGAACGATAATCCCTATCTTGTTGAGAGGGAGTGTTGAGATTCAACAAGATGATGAGCTTAGTGAAAAGAGTCACCTTCACTAAGTGGGCATGCAAAGCTATTTTTGGCGCAAGTCTATTTTTAGACTATGTCTATTTTTAGACATGGTGATCTATTTTTAGACATGGTGATCATATAGAGTTGCGGGATGCTATTTGTGGATGGTTGATCAAGTTAGAAAAATAGATGAAATTCTATTTTTTAGAATATTGGGTGAAGTCTATTTATAGATCGTAGATCTAAAATTAGATGCATGTCGATTATTATTAGCTCTTAATAATAATTCGACAATAAAACAACAACTTATTCTCTTGGAGCACTTTGTTTCAAAGCACGTATGTGGCAAAATAGTGGACCGAGAGAATTACGCAATTCCCAAGGGTTTACTTGGAGTTCATGCATGGAGGACTCAGCTAGAACTCAAGTGGCAGTAGTTATGATTGAGTTGGAAGAGTAGTTCATGGAGTTATATTCAGTTTAAATCAGTTAGACTCGGTTGAGCTAGTTGTATCTAGTCTAACTGAACGGTACACTAGTGAGAGTGGAGTGAATTAATTAGTTAATTAATTCACAAATAATAACTCATTAATCAAATGAACAATACAATAGTTAACTACAAAGGCATGTCGGGCTCTAGTGGAGACCCGATGGAGAGATAGGTGAAAGGGCAAGATGGACTATCTCGTTGTGACTATAGTGATGCATTGATTGCATCACACACACATTGGAGATGCCAATGAGGATTGCGTAAATCAAGGCAAGGGTAATTCGAATTCATTCGAGCTATTCTTCAAAGCAGGGGATTGCGCAGTGGAGAAGGCTAGCAGAGGGCAAAAAATCTGTGGATGGATTTGCATATTTTTTCCCTGATTAGTGTGTGACGATTGATTGTACCGATAGCTTGATGTACTAAGATTTGTATGAGATTGTTACATGATATCCATGATACATAATATATGATAGTTGGGGTTTTCAACTTCAAGCTTTCCCCGTTAAACAACTGTGTTATGTGCGATTGTTTTTATTTATGCTTCACATGTGTGTGCAATTAATCTTCCGCAAAAATATTAACAGTGGAATGATTTTGTATTTTGCAAGAAGTTAAATATTGTGAGATTAGGGGAATATGGATGTATGCATGCGTAGTGTATACTAATTTCTACAATATGTGTGGCAAACTGACAAGATATTTGAATTATCTATGAATAATCTTACATGCAAAATCCCTACAAGCATAGCAAGTATGAATAGCTTGCGATTGTTGAATTTATCTTGGAACCAATTGGAATGGAAAATACCTACAAGTCTTGGTGACATATCTACTCTAGAAGATTTCAACCTGGCCAAAAACACATTACATGGAGAAATTCTTGAAGAACTTTCTAAATTGTCAACATTGGCTTCTCTAAATATATCATCTAATAACCTGTGTGGGCCAATAGCAATAGGGACACAATTTTACACTTTAACTGTGACTTCATTTCATAATAATAAATTCTTATATGGCCTTGCTCTACCACCATGTAAGAAAAATGCAAATTCAAATAAAACAATGGCTAGAGATAGCGGTAGTGGCAGT
Source organism: Pinus albicaulis (assembly GCA_034641835.2). Taxonomy (NCBI): domain Eukaryota; kingdom Viridiplantae; phylum Streptophyta; class Pinopsida; order Pinales; family Pinaceae; genus Pinus; species Pinus albicaulis. The sequence goes on from CM076578.1 coordinate 683,144,837, forward strand.
CATGTTAAAACAAGATGTTTGAGCTACGTAAATTAAGAAATATCTTTGACGGCATTAGGGATTGGAATGAGGATTGGATTTTTGGGAGTTGTTTCTATGTTCCTTTTTTGGGACAGAGCAAGGTTTTGGGTAATGGGTTGTTTCCCAACAACACACAAAAACCAGTTTGTGGATTTTATCGATTCCATACATATATTAGTAAACCTTCTTTATATACATTAATGTCTTAGTGTATATAATGTTGGTTTTTGGTATAGTATTTGAATGTCACTTGCCTGCATATATCATTGTTTTATTCCATATGATAATATAGTGTTTGAATGTAGGTAAATAACTTCTCAAAGAAATGTAAAATATAATTCAAAAATTCTATTTGAATTTCTATTAGTTATTACAACACAAATATATATGTGAAACATGGACTGGACTATTTGGATAGAAATCTCTTGCTCATTTGAAATTTGGAATCAGGATTTTATCACTCACTTCACTTAAAGGACTAAAATTTGATTACAAATGTTTATTTTCTAGGACCCCCCAATATTGGAATGTAATAGAGGCTCTATTCTATTTAATAGAATGCATTATTCTAAATGAAATTAGCCCATAGGCGCACAAAATTTTCTCTATTGTATTTTAAGAACATGTTGGTTATGCTTAACATGAGAATTGTTTATGTTGCTAGCTACGATAATTTCAATATAAATTTGTTTATAATTCGTTAGTTTCTAAAGATCTTAAGTAGAGGCTTTCAATAAATTTTAAATTTCCCCAATTATATCTAAATCAAACTCATAATTTCCAAGTGCTCTTCTACTAAATCAAGGTACAAGTGCTCTTCTACTAAATCAAGGTACAATTGAGAATATCATTTATCTTGTTGTATGCTTGAGAATCATGCCTTGTGAAATGTGTAGAAGAAATCTAGTGTATTCTTATAAGGCTTATGGTATTATTTTATGGTGAGAAATTTTTTTTTTGTGAAATTTAATTATTCATTTTTTGAGTATATTCTTAGATTACCAGTGGATGTCCTCCTATTATGCATAGATAATATTCCCTTTTTAAAAGATAGCCAAGTGAATGTGTTGCAATAACATAATGGATTGGGTAATGTAGCCACCTTTAGTGTCTCGTGAACCATTATAGCCCAATCTCTTCAAATTTGACAATGGAAAGGGATATTTTGCATTAAAAAACATGTTGACACCTTGTAGAAAAAGGGGTAAAATCCAAGCACTCATAATATGTGATGTGAACATATGTTACATTTATGAATGGGGCATAACTTCCAGTATTTTTTCACTCATTTAGAACACACTATAAGTGAAATATTTACCATTCTTCATATTTAAATATTTCTTTGTGGATTATTAAAAAATGTATTCAATTTATTGTAATTCAATATCTAATTAAATAGATATCTAGACAATGCATATTTCATGAAAGACTATATCTTTTAGTCGAACTTTAGATTGGACCAAATAGATAAAAACCATAAAAAATAATAGATACCGTGTCATAACTTTCAAAACCACAAACATAATATTATAATTTGTTACATTAAAAGAACTCACTACCTATCCTTAACGATTTTACTCAAGTTCCATTCATAAGATGTGACTATAAAATAATAATTGTGATTTCTATATGCAATGTGCTTTATAATTTAAGGTTGTGTATAGAAATAAAAATTCAATGCACACTATATTATTTTAAAATATTCAATAAATAATATCAAATTCTTATAGTAATAACATATAATGCACTAAAGCGCATATGGAGCATAGAAAAATATACAAAAATATTTGAATGTGTTCATAATGAATGTTAATAATTGATGCTGATAACATATCTCATTTCAACTTACATAAATTTTATTACCTTTATATATATATATATATATATATATATATATATATATATATATATATATATATATATATATATATATATATATATATATATATATATATATATATATATATATACATATATCACGAATCCAATAAATAATATGTATATGTGAAACCAATACGTAGACACTCAAATTATATTAACCTAATTATGTATTTCATGGATTTCGAAACCTCAAAACAAATCCTGAATATCACCATGAGGTCTCCCATCATCTCAAGAAAGATTATTAGAATTGGTGTTTTTTAATTGTTTATCCCCCTTCCTAATTCTAGACATATGAATGTGTTTACCTTAATTGATGTCTAGTACTTGAACAAGGTTTCCTTTGTTACCTTCTTGGGTCCTCCTTTGGTCTTGTTTAATCCATGTTATATTTCCTGTATAGTAATTCTCTGCTTCCCATAGATCAACCCCTCCATTTGTTCTTTATTTGTTATACTTATGTTAGTTATAGATGACTTCTTGAGATTCTTCGTACACATGAATCTTCACAAGATTAACATTATCTTATCCTATCCATGTTTCTCTCTAAGACATGATATGTAGGTCATATAAGTAGATAAATTCCCATATCTTATGGCTAGGTGGATCAGAGGGCCATTTTCAAATGGGAAACTTATGAATCTACTAAGGACAATGAATTCCTAACTTTGATCCATAAATAAGGAGTTAGTAACTCCAACATTTTATAAAGGGATATTTTCCACACATTTTACACCTTCTACTTTATTTTTATTATAATCAACCTTTTTTTAATTTTGTTTAGGTTCAAAATAAATAATTTTAGTCTCTCAAATCCTGCCAAAACTTTATCATATTTGTGCAAGGATTGGATCTCAACTTCAATAATTGAGAAATTAACCCACCAACATTTATAGTCTTCATTATCAACCTCAACCTCATAGTGATTACTTACCCTCATAATTACCCCCTTCTTATTCGTTGAATTCTTCCCATTCTTTAGTTAAATTATCTCATTCTTCATCCTAGCTGATTTTGGATCTTCTTCTTTTCCCTTGTGCATTTTTACTATATCCTCTCAACCCAACTTTCATGAACGATTATTAATGCCACCTTTTAGGAAGAGTGACTCCCAATTAAAGGCTAATTTTATCTTCCTATTGGTGTTATTATTAGTAGGTTTAGTGTGTTATTTTATATATATTTCATTGTTTTGGAGACTTATATATTCAAAATAAAAAGAAGAGTTTTTTAGGGAATGGAGTTGAACATTCTAGCCCAATATTTCCTTCAATAATGCATCATATATTAGTAAACATAGGATTCAATTCTTCACCTATGAGCCAAATGTATCTAGGAGTATTTTTAGTTTCTATCTCCAACTTGACACAAACATATGGTATGACCCAACATTATCTTGAATTTGTGTTTCTTCCCTTTATCCATGTGGACATGCACATTCCTACTAGTCTTTCCAAGTGTTCATGTGACATGGCCTACAATGTTTGACATGTGACAAACTCATCTCCCATTAGGAGACTTATTTCTAGGACCTAAGAAAATATCTTAGGAACAGTCTGACCCTCATAAGAGATCCCCATCATCTCCCTCTAGTTATGATCTCTGGAGCTACTAACAATAAACCCATTTGTGCACCTATGTACTTCCTTCCTAGACAAGAGAAGGAGTCCTTACTAGCGACTAAAGGATCCACATTGGCAAGAGATATTTCCTGCTTAGATTTTATTGCCACATATGTGATTTATTTGAGTAAATTTTCTTCTTACTTGTCTTCTAGTTTTTTCTTGTCCTGAAGCTCTTCCTCTTTGAATACCGTATAGTTATCACCTTCTGCTCCTGCCCCATTTCATAGCATGCTCTACACCAAAATGAAGTATTCTCATAATCGATATTTTGGACCCAAACATAGTTTGGAGCCACCAAATTAATCTTTGTGGGAAAACCCTTGTTGAATTCCATCTCCAGACAAATGTGGGCATAAGTAGTCTTGTAAAAATTTTCAATTTCAGGAAAACTACAATAGAAGTTTCCCAGCGCATTCCCAATGGAGGAAAGTGATGTGTAATTCTAGAAATGCAAGGGAAGGTTCAGAAGCCTTACCCAAAGTGGAGTTTGGGACATTGATTCGATTACTGGTTCAAAAGTGGAAGTCTGGGGCTACATAAAGAGGCCAAAACTCCCTTAAAACCACAACCCAACTTCACAGATGCCCTTATTATCCTAAATATTATCAAAAACCACAATGATTAAGCCTTGTTCCATAGGGTAAATATTCATCTTATCTGTCAAAAGGGGCTTCCATGTCTCAGAGATCAATTTATGCAGATTGGAAAGTCACATGCACTACCCATTAAACCTGCAAACCAAACCATTCTCTGAAAAATAAATTTTCACTACAAAAATCTTCCTTATCCATAGGAATATTGAGGGAAGAAATTTCTTGCACCACAAGAAGACCGAAACAAAATTTCAGCATATAGTTGCACGAAACTGAAGAAGAGTTAGCTTGAGTGGCAACCATACTTGTAAAAGGAAAAAAATTATTCACCAAATTATAAGGACTCACGATTGAATGATATGTAGAAGATCCATGCAAACAGAGAAAATATAGAATGGCTAGGGAGAAAGGATAGCTGTCGCGGGGGTTTCAATAGCTCCTTCCATGAGAAATTTGATTCTGTTATCTAAAAATACTCTACCTTAATTTGAGTTGCATAATATTATGGATGATAAAAAAAGGATTTCTTTATAAAAAAATTACTTTGATATGGAACTCTACAAATGGTATAAATGGGTAAATAAAATGAGATCCCATTATTATAATTATGCTTGGAGTTTATTTATAAGAGATTTAGAAGAGAAATATGGAAAAGTTTGCAAACAAGACTACTTTAGTCAATTGACAAGAATCAAGAACTTAGGTGATATTGAAGACCATAACACAATTTCAAGTATTGGCCACAAGGGAGCATAACACAAGTGATGAAACTTGGAAGCCTATTTTGGTGAATTAAAATAAGACATTAAACATGATATTTTCATAAAACATCCTAAAAACATTACGGAACCTATGCAATTTTAACACCATATTCAAGCTAAGAACATGGCTACTCAAAAGTATTCCATTAAGACATATGCAAGAACTAGCGATTGTTTTGGGGTTCATATGACAACCCTACCTCAACTAACTCAAATATCACAAAAGGAAATGAAGAACATATGAGAAAAAACACTATGTTCTAGCTATAAAAAAATTGGATAAAATGGAATAGGTGTGAAGAAATAAAATCATTCACCTTAGAAAATAATGATGAAGAGGAAATGGAGAAATCAATATAAATGGATGAGGAAGAATATGTGAAATTGAAAGAGTTGGAAAACAATTGCACTTGGAATTAATGCTTACATCCTATATTTGAGATGTTGGTTTGTGATAGTTGAGAAATTCTCTGAACCTCTCCTTCTATGTTAGGAATAAGTTAGAATTGAGAAACTCTTTATATTAGAGTAATCTCTAAATGTAAACCATGTTTGTGTGTGCGTTGACGTATACAACAACCATTCTTTATCTTGGTATCAAATCTCAAGGTTAGATCTATGTTTATTTAAATAGGTTGTTGAGGTTGTTCTATGACATGGAAGTTTCCACGTGATTAAGAAAAACATCTTTCATTGGAATAAGGCTGAGATCCACTTCGAGCTACGAATCTAAGAGATTCGTTGCATCTGGGGTGAAATGACTGCCAAGTGAAATGATTTGAAGAGTCGTTGCCTGCTATACGAAGGAGCAATGTAAAAGGTTTGTGCGTTTCTGTGTGCCATAGCGGTTGGTAAAGGTTAAATGTTAAAATTATTAATGTAAACATCTACTTGTTGTTTTCTGAATAAATTTTTTTATAATATACGATTTAAAAGCTAACGAAAGGATGCTTGGTGGAAAGTGCATGGATAAAGCGCACCAATCTGTGGTGTTGTTGTGACAATTTGAGGGCTTGGTTACTGGAATTATTGAATGCCCATCGTTAAAACTGAACTGTTGTTCCAAAATAACATTTTTTTGATTATCGTTGTTGAATATATCCACAGTTATTCATATGAAGAAATCCTCCTACAAATAAAGACATGTGTTGACTATGATTGTAGATTTGATGTACCCTGCAATGCACATCCTTTTGTCTCCATAAAGGAGTTGAAGCATTTTCACTTTTAGAGGGGAAACTCAATTTAAAAAAAAAGTATTTTCTGTTTGGTTTTGAATTTATTCTTTAATAATGGAATTCATGATTTTAGAAAAAAATAGTGGCTTAAATTTTCCCTCATGGAAAGTAAAAAATCAAATGCAATTAATGAAGAAAAAATTATGGGGCATAGTGAATGGTTCACAAGTAACACCTACAGATGCCAAACAGTTAATTGAATGGAAAAATAGAGATGAAAAAGCTAATTCCATTATTGGACTTGCTCTTTCAGATTCACAATTACATCTTGTAGATCTCACTAAACCATCTAAGGAAATATGGGAACATTAGACTCAACTATTTGGTGTAAAAGCTAGAAATGAAAATTTTTCCATAAAGTTGGAATTATTTAGATTGAAAACGAATGAGGAGGCTTCTATGTCTAGTAATGTAAATAATTTAATGTCTCTTTAAGACAATTATCTAAAGCATGTGTGAAGGTGGAGGGTGAAGATGCTAAATATTACTAAATAATATTCCTTCAATTTATAATAATGTTGTCTTCACTTTGAGGCAAATGTCTTCACAAAAATTGCATGAGACAATTACAACGCTTATGGCAGAGGGAAATAGACTAAAATCGAAGGATACCGAAGAGAATTCTCCAATAGAAAATGCATTGTTTACAAAGACGAGGATGAGAAAGAAAAATGAAACCAAAGGTGAATTTGAATGCTACTATTACAAGAAAATTGGGCATAGAGCATGGAATTGAAAAAGTCATGACAATGATCTGTTAAAAGGGAAAGAATCATCAAATATAGCCATAGATGAATATTCATTGAATTTTGATGATGAATTCAATGGATAATTTGAACCTCTTAAACTATTTTATAACAACTACAGTTCAGTGAAAAGGATCAACATGGATGGTTTTCTAGATATTATGGAAGTTGCTGATCTAGGGAAGGATCCCTCATTCGTTGAAGACGTGGGAGTAGTATTATAATGAGATTATGCGACGGCTTGGGATGTTTTCCAGTAATGGGCTTCAAGAGGTCTTTGATTCGGGAGTTCGGGATTCGAACTTGGGAATCCAACTTGTCGACTACACTTGTATGAGGGTTATGAAGCAACTTGATGGAGCCTACACTGATAAGTTGTAAACCAATTAAAGAATGATTTTGTATTTTGTTATTTATGGGTGGTTTCAATAGATTTATGTTATGTAAGCATTAAGAGGGGAACTTGGAATTAATTCTTACATCTTATATTTGAGATGTTGGTTTGTGATAGTTGAGAAATTCTCTCAAACTCTCCTTCTAAGTTAGGAATAAATTAGATCAAAGAAACTCGATATATTAGAGTAATCTATGAATGTAAATTGTGTGTGTGTTGACACATACACCTTTGTGTGAAATATATCACTGCTCTCAACCATTCCTTATCTTTTTAAAGAATCAAGTATATATATATATATATATGGAATCCAAAACTTTGTTACATATGGTTTAATAATTAATTAACCAATACCCAATTCACGTTGAAGTAAAGTAGACCCAATTCACATCCCAAACTAGGAACATGAGATGAATGTCACTGACCTTCATCGTTGACTTGTGAATAAACCAACACAACCAAAAACATTACCTAGCTACTATATTTTTGTAATGTCCTTGGCCTCCAACCAGGCAACATTACACAATCCATAATACAAATGTCATCAATTTACCAGCATTTGTGCAGAAGCTTGTAATTTATAATTTATAATTTTTTATAATTAGACATTGGATCACCGCAATTATCCACTAGAAATTTTGTACGAATCTCACCCTAAGTTAGAAACCGTAACACATAATTATTATATATTAAACCCCAACTTAATATTAGACTCCACTAGTAATTCCGTAAATTCCCACTATAATTATCAGCTGGGTTTTCAACCTGAAACCCAAAATTTGTATTTATTGGAAGAATGCATAATTAGTAAACAATTTACACACCACTGTACCCACTCTTATTACAAAAACTTAGGATTTAAATTCATTATAATAAAATTATTCATAATAGAATAATTCCCATATAATCTTGTGCATTGCATTTATGAATACCTATAAACATATGGCATTAATTCAACTTATAATTTTATCAGCAGAAGCACAAAGGCATATATAAATATATATGAAAACTAATAAATGCACACAAGTGCTCAAAATACTAAACTAGGATGTACAATTAAACTTCACATAAATATCAAGCTTGGCATGTAAAAAAAGTACTAATTGATTACAGACATTTAAACACACAACCCCAAAAAAGTAGGGTTTCTTCATAACATTCATAATTTAGAAAATTAAATCACATGCATACTTATATGGATAAATTACTGATTGGATATAGGCTCTCCACAATCCACCCTCCCATAAACTGCATGGTCCATCAATTTCGACCCCAGGTCACCCTTGAGCTGAGGCTGCAACTCTACGGGCAACAGTAATGGAAAATAACCATATATCCATGGCCAGTGTGCCAAGCCAATGGTCATGTTGTCTGTTGCAACCCTAGGGACAAAGTTCCGGGTGGCATAATGTGGAAAGACAATTTGGCATAATCCTTTGCAAACAGGCTTTGGAAAATAATCACAAGGGATTCTCCAGAAAATGAGGTGTATTGGTAAGAGTGTGAAAAATCTAGGGATTGTTGAATCAACAATGTAGAAACTTGAAAGTTGTTTTCTCTCAGTGAATTCATTACAAAGCATTTTTTAGGATAGAGTGAATAGGTTAACGAGGTAATGAATTTAGGGAAAGAGTGCATTTGGGGAACAATTGCAGAAAATAACCTAGATTTAACAATTCTATAATACTCTTGTGACTCCAATTGACAAGCTACGGCATTTTGATGCAATTCCATAAGATTCAATGTGCATGCAGGGTCTAAAATATCTCTCTCTTTTTCCATGAGTGGAATGTGAGTTGTAGAACCTTCCATGGAGGCTTTCTTTGACATTTTGGAATAATTGAAAAACACTGTGTGGTGGATAAATACATGCGGACTTTTAGCTGATGCCGAATTTTGAATTGGTGAGCTGGTAGATATAGGTGGATGTTAGTACGCTCTGAAATAATCACAAGATAAAATGACCTGGGCAAAAAATGGGGTTTTATAAATAAAAAGGAGGGGAAAATGGAATTTAATGAGAGCTAACAAATGTATGACATGATGGCATAATAATGATGTGGTATGATCACATGGAATGATGAAGTAGAGGTGTGGTATGACATGTTGTATGAGGTGGAGGAGTGACATGTAAAATTATATCTTACTTTCTTCTAATCTCGCTCGCTTGCCACAGTTGTGGTGAATACTTCTTACCACTCATGGGGGCACCTGTGGTGGTAAGTGGTTCCATCATTGAGTGATGACGGGTGTGATCCTGACCATTGATGGGTCGATGGTGGTTTACCCACCAAACCTCCTATGGGGGCACCCATCTCATTAAGTTTCATGCTCTTTGTGGTGTTGGGCTTCTCTTGTGGTGATCCAGGAGGATCTCACAGGTACAAGTACAAGTGCCATTAGGAATAGCTCAAAAATAAAAGTGGTCAGATTTTTCTCAAACCAGGTCCAGATCAAAGTTTTTTTCGACTTGATTCCAACGGTGTGAACAACACTCCAATTGAGCCCATACGAAGAAGTTAGAGCAAGTCAAAGTTGTGATTAAAGTTGGGCAATGGCGAGGTTAACGTGTCCCACAATTTCACCGTTAACCAGCAAAGAACCCAGCACCCGATAAGCAGGAGAATTTGTTAGATACTTACTTTGCCCAATAACCTTCGGGTTCTAGAATTTTTAAAAATGGGCAATAGTTTAAAAAAATTAAAATATAAAAAAATATAAAAAAAATGAGGTGGCAGGCCACCAACCCCACCACCCCATAACTATAATATATATCACATGTATATAATGGTTGGGGGTCGGGTTATCAACCCCGCCGCCCTAGAACTTCCACAATAAAATGGGAACCATGTATTGGGGTGCGGTTGGGTCGAGCCATGTGGAGCAGACCCGCCCACTGCCCTTTCCATATATGCATAACATTCAACCAAAATGGGAGGGGTGAGATTTGATCCCTCGACCCCTCCTCCACCATTGAAGGAGCTAACCACTATGCCAACGAAGGTGCTTTGTGCACTCCACCCTCCACCTTATATAAAAATCCTCATTTTTTTAGTGCGCCCAGGTAGAGCAGCGGAGCGGAGAGGAACCTGGAGTGGGCCAGAGGGGCAGAACCATGCCCAAGAAATATTGAGGGGCATCAGAAAGATTCCCTATGGTGCAAAACTTGCCAATGTCATTTTTGGACAAATTGTATGCCGATTTTACACCTCTCGGCGATAGGAACTCAATGGTGGTGTTCGTTTCTACATCAGAGCTCTCCATTTTTTGGCCATTTTCCAGATTGGAGGTATAAGGGTGCTTTATGTAATTTTACTTGTACTTCTTATTCTTCTTTCCACTTAATGAATGAAGGCCTCCCCATTGTTGAGCAGGGCCCAGAGATGTAGATCAAATTGGAAGAACTTCATAATCAATTCCTTGTGTCATCTTTTCATGTTTTTTTTATGTTATTATTCTCTTTTCTTATGTGCACTTTAAATTTTTTATGGTTAACATGCTTCGTTACATGTAATTATTAATGCATTGTTAAGAAAAATATCTTGGATCAGGTGGTATCAGAGTAGGTATTTATCAATGTGAATTACACGAGTATATGATAACCAGAAACAAGTTGCAAAGAGGCGAATGAAAGCTTAAGTCCTTTGATCCCGAATTAGGATGTGCACCATGAAGAAGAAACATGGTAGATGAGGAAACTCGTTGGGAAGAAGAGCAAAATTACTGCAAGGCATTCTACAACATGGCATAGAAAGTAGAAAAACTATTTGCAGAGTATGAGAAGACCGTCAAGCCTAGGAAGAAATATGAAAATGATCACAGATCAGTAAATCATGGAGATTGTGGAGAAGATCCCCCTCCCTCTCCATCTTCTAGTGACAGTTCCTCTTCTTCTTCTCATCATTCTTGAAAACGTCAAGGACATACATCTAATAAGCCTTTCCTTAAACTAGATGTAGAGTTTGACTTTCCTATGTATATTGGAGAATGTAATGTAGAAAAGCTCGACAATTGGATTAGAGATATTGAGGTCTACTGCCGGATTCAAAAGATCAATAAAGATGAGGCAAATATCCAGTTGGCATCTCTTCAGCTAAGTGGCACGGCTCTCGTTTGGTGGGAGAGAAAATTGCAAGGCAACAAAAATATGGGTAACCTTCTCTCCTCATGGTCAAATTTTATTTCTGCATTAAAAATCAATTTTAACCTTTGGGATATAAGCAAAAGGAATTAATGGAATGGCAACACCTAAGACAAGGAAAAGGTAAAAACTTGCAAAACTTCACTGAACAATTTAGAAAACGAGCATTGAATTTGGGCATTCTGTTAGATTCACCAGCGATTGTAACTAAGTATATCGGTATTTTACATAGCTACATAAGAAATTCATTATTATTGTTTGATACTACCACCATAGATGTGGTCAGTGTGAAGGCCATGTATCTTGAAAGCAGGGAGACACATGAACAAAATGACCCTCCAAAAAGAGTCGCAACAAACAAGAGAAGAGGAGAAAAGCTCTCTTCTACCCATTGTGAGAAAGAGGGACACATCGAAGAGAATTTTTGGAAACTGCACCCTAAGTTGAGAACTAAGAGGGATGACAGGAAGGAGAGGTAGAAGAGAGCTTCCACCATGAAACATGATCAAAAGTTTGAATCAAAGAAAGATGAGAAGGTTACAACTGCGAGAGTTTCACGAGGTAGACCAATTGACTTGGGATCAGATTCTGGTGATGAAAGGAGGATTACAGCTCTTGGAATTGCAGTATATGGACCCATCAATTTAGATTTTGATTCAAGTGATGAAACAAGAATTTCAACATAAATTGCACCAAAGATGAAAAGAACACCCAATGTGGCATGGATCCAGGAACTTGAGGAGATGATGCATTCAAGTAGAGAATATTGAGCTAAGGATACTCCTACATGAAGAAGAAAAGGAGAAATAAAGGTTGCTACGCTAGTTGCAAGCTAAGGATGAGGCATTGGAAAACCTGCATCATAACCACCTTGACGTAAAAAGTGATTCTTTGATTTCATATACTTGTCATGATGATGATTTCGCAGTTTTTGAAAAACATACTATAGAATTAGATCCAAATTGTTGAAGCAAATGGAGTATCAAGGGAAGGGCCTCAGCATTGAGGTTCAGGGCATCATAAAACCCATTAAAGTAGAAGAGTTACCCCGTCATGCAGGACTTAGGTATGTCAGGAAGGAAGTCGTATAATGCCCCACAACAGTCAGAGACCCACCAACAACTGATGATGAGAGCACGTCATCACATTCCAATGACAGTGAGGGATCCATGAACACTTATTAGGGGCACATCGAGAGGAAGAATTCCAAGACGATCCAGAAAGTTTGGAAGAGTAAGAATCATCGCCACAAGGATGAACACCAGAAATCTGCATGTCAAACACTTCAGGCCCAACAAGCACCCATGAAGAATCCAGTAATCGAAGATATTCCAGAAGCAAATCCGCCACAGGGAGATGAACCATTTACTTTATTAAGTAAAATATGGTATTTTTAGAGGTATTATTTTGTTATGGCCACAATTTGTAAATCATGCGTTGCAAATAAATGTAAAAGTGATGATGTGTCTTCCATCGCTTCAAAATGCAATGATGATATTTTGGCCTTTCCTTTTGAGTAGATGAATTATTGGTTTCTATTATGTAATACTTGACCAAACAGTTTGTGTTATAAACTCATGGCAAGTGTGGGGTTGATTGAGTCATGTATGGTTTGTATGTGATTGTAAAGGATGTACCATATTTTCATGCAGGTGATTGAGAGTGTGGTTTGGTGAGGAAACAGGCAATGTGATGGATGTTTCAATGCTTTTGGTGGTCCAAAAGCTCCTTAGTAGGGAGGAATGATCTAGGACGATCTCACAGGTATAAGTACCAGTGGAATTAGGAATAGCTCAAAAATAAAAGTGGTCAGATTGTTCTCAAACAAGGTACAGATAGAAGTGTTTGTCACCCTGATTCCAACGATGTGAAGGACACTCCAATCCGAGCACGTATGAAGAAGTTAGAGAAATTCAAAGTTGTGGTCAAACTTGGGCAATGGCCAGGTTAAAGTGTCCCACAATTTCACCATCAACTATCAGGGAACCCAAAACCCGGGAAGCTAGTGAATTTGTTGGATACCTATTTTTCCCAATAACCTCCGGGTTTGAGAATTTTTAAAAATGGGCAATAGTTTTAAAAAAATGGGCAATAGTTTTAAAAAAATAAAAATATAAAAAAATATAAAAGAAATGAGGCAGCATTAGGCCACCAACCTCGCCACCCTAAAAACATAATATATATCATATTTATATAATGGTTTGGGGGTGGGTTGTCAACCCCACCGCCCCGGAAATTCCACCATAAAACGAGAACCACGTATTGGGGTGTGGTTGGGTCAGTCTGTGTGGAGCAGACCTACCCACCTCCCTTGCCATATATGCATAACGTTCAACCCAAACAGGAGGGGCAAGATTTGATCCCCCGAACCCTCCTCCACCATTGAAGGAGCTAACCACTATGCCAACGGAGGTGCTTTGTGCACTCCACCCTCCACCTTATATAAAAATCCTCATTTCTATAGTGCTCCTAGGCAGAGCAGCGGAACCTGGAGTGGGCCAGAGGGGCGGAACCATGCACAGGGAATATTGAGGGGCATCATAAAGATTCCCTGGGGTGCAGAACTTTCTAGTGTCAGCTTTGGACAAATTTTATGTCGATTTTACACCTCTTGGTGACAGGAAATCAACGGCGATCTCCGTTTCTACATCAAATATCTCCATTTTCATCCATTTTCCAAATTGGAAGTATAAGGGTGTTTTATGTAATTTTACTTGTACTTATGCTTCTTCTTGCCCCTTAATGAATGAAGGCCTCCCCATTGTTGAGCAGGGCTCGAAGACATAGTCGAAATTGGACGAACTCCACAATCAATTCCTTGTGTCGTATTTTCATGTTTTTTTTACGTTCTTCTTATATTTTCTTATGTGCTCTTTAAATTTTTTATGGTTAACATGCTTCGTTACATGTAATTCTTAATCCATCGTTAATAAAAAGATATTGGATCATATGGAGGAGTCTCGATGTCGCAAACGACATCACGATATCCATAATATTCACTATCTAGAATATTCACATGATAGGCTCATAAAAATTTGGTGTTCATTCATAAAAATATAAAATTCACAGTACACCTAGATTAGCATGACATAATAGCTCAAATAAATCAACTCATACCTGAATTTCATAACCTTAACCATCTGCCTAGGCCAATCCAATTTAGCATAATACATATAACATCAAGATATCAATGTTATAACCCTAATAATCACGTTAACTAACATATAACAACAAAAAATTAACATCTAACATTCTCATCAACAACATATAAGATAATCATAGAGCTAAGTACAAGTTAACATATAACATATTCATCAAGAACTTATAACATAGTCATCAAGTTAATACCATGCTTGATTAAACAACACATGTACATATGATCACACTAATTAAATAACATCTATCATGTATGTAACCATAAAATTAATAGAATGAAAGGCATACGCATAACCATAATGCATATGACTAAACTGATTGACTAACATTTAATACATATGTAACCATAATAATAATATAATGAAAAACATATAAGTAACCCTAATTCTTACAACAACCATGAATCACATACATGCATGCTAAACATAAGAACTTGTATGATGATTTGCTCTTACCCCAAAGCCCATTGTTGCAACCTCACTTTAATGATCTACATCTCCCACTCTATCTCAACCAACATATTATCATCCTAACATACCAACATCATTAGGATGACCTAATTTCATAAAATTACCTTATGCACAACAACCTTAACCATGATAATGTATGCATAACAACATATAGACACTGACATGCATAAAAAATGCATAGACAACCATACCCTCATTATGACACATCCCAAAACAACACCATCAACCTTCACATTGTGACATCACTACAACCATGATCAACACCATGCAAATGAAACAAGCACATGTATTATAAGCTAATGAGCACATATGCAACTGAATTGAATGCATGACCAACACATTGCCCAAGGAGAGCACAACCACACTCTGATACCACTCTATAGCACCATATTCCCACATCTACCTAATTAATTGGTCAACCAGGGTAAACATGTGACGAGAGGTTATTATAGTGAGATTTAACCTCCTAGGTGAACTTAAGGAATTGGAACTGATGAAAGCACAAGATACAGATCTTGTACAATAACAATAACACTCCCAAGAGGTAACCAAACCATTCATGGCTCTTACCCCTGGGTCACACTGACTTTTTGACATTTTTGAGACATAGACGCAGGTACATGCTTGCAATCCAATGTCTGGGAGGCTATGGATGTAGGAATAACACTGCATTGCAGTGTCCAAGGACCCTATTCCTTAGTTACGTGCTAGCATCCTCAGGATTTGAGCCATCTTTTTAGACCCAAAACCTAGTGCTTTGCCCAATAATTCATGAAAAAATTTAGAGATAATG
Source organism: Pinus albicaulis (assembly GCA_034641835.2). Classification (NCBI taxonomy): domain Eukaryota; kingdom Viridiplantae; phylum Streptophyta; class Pinopsida; order Pinales; family Pinaceae; genus Pinus; species Pinus albicaulis. The sequence continues at coordinate 683,160,656 of CM076578.1, forward strand.
AATAATAATAATATAATGATACAAAAGTAATAAAATCAATAAGGACTCAACGGACCCCTCCTAGTGATGAAAGGAATTTCGTCAAACATGTCACAAACATTAAAACTACATGCGTAAACAACAAATATGAGCATAGGGGTCTCATACATATCTGAGAATCGGTATGAAGAATTTCTCCCTTACATCATTAGCTGAAATACAATCTATTTAACCATAGATACAATGTGCATTGATTTACAAGTAAAAAAATGGAGAGAGCCATACATCACTACTATCAAAATACATGCTCATAACTAGCATAATAACAAAAAAAAATATCATGGATACAACAACAATAGAATCCACATATAAACCAGTACATTTATACATAAAATACCAAAGGAATGAGATTCTCATTAATGAATGTAAAAACCAACTGGTTATGGGACTTCCATGTTCCACCCGACCATAGATTGGCTGAGCCAAATCTTTGTTTATCTAATCACCCTCGTGCCATATTCCAAGCATGAATATGGGACTCTAACCAAAGGAACCAATCCAGGGCATGTTAGGGCTAAACCACCTCACTCTCATGAACATAAACTAGGCATTACCATGATCTACATCCGATCACTAGGCCAACACAAGCATGGATATCACCGGATTCTCTTCAGCTAAACCATGAGGATTTTCTTGTCTCCTTTTCTCTTAGAATTTACCGCAACTCACAATCTGAATAAGGGGCCACTATGCCATAAACTAAGAAATACTCTCCAAGATTTACCGTATATACCAAACCCAGGATTTCTAGGCCTAATGGAGAGAAAACAATCTTTAAGCTTCACCATATATCTTGCCATTCAACGGTTGAGGATTCTGAGGCCCACCAAGGCAATAAACTATCTAGCATTACCACAACTCACAGTTTGGCTCATAGGTTACTAGGCCATGTGTTATATCAATTCGGAGATCCACCCCACTCAGATTTGAATCCATCTGGCAATCCAGCTTAACCAAAACATGAGAAATCCATAACACCATGGCTATTGAGAATTGGCAAGGCCGGGCTGAAAACACTGTCACACCTAGAACAAAACCCAAGACAAAAAAGAACCACATGCAATACCGTGCATGCCAGATCTAGCAAATAAAACACACATGCAAACCAATACCTACCAAGAATCCTATTGTAGCTACTTGATTCCTTCTCCTCCTTGCTTGCTTCCTCCTTCTTCTTTCATTCTTTGTCCAATTCAAAAATGCTCCAATAAATTCTAAGTGTCCAAGAGTGCGAGAGAGAGAGAGAGAGAGATAATAATGAGAGAGCTCCAAAATTGAATTGACAAAAGGTTTGAAAAAAAATCTTGAACCATCAAAAGCTTGCCAACTGATCCTCAAACGCCATTTTATCAATGGGGCCTCTATTTTCTTCATTTTCCATTAATTTCCTTCATTTTCCTCCTTACATGAAACCAATGACCTTTCATCTCCATTCTCCTAATTTCCATTATTTTCATAAATAAATGTGTCAAATAGTGCCCCTTTCCTTTCTAAAGCCTTTTCCTTTTCCTTTTCCAATTTCCTTAGCCATATTAACCAAAATGAACGCCCACTAGGATGTTTTTTCCTAACATTCAACTTCGAATAAGTGTCCCATCGACCGTGGTTATTATTTTTAACTTTATTACATGGATTTTTCACCATGACTATTACATAAAACTAAATATATAAATTAATTTCATTGATATGTCTTGGTAAGTTATGGGCTGAATGGAAATCCTAATAATAAAATGTTTTAAAGTTACCTTAAATAATTTAGTTATGAAAACAAAGGAAATTGTGGGGAAAAGTCACTAAGTGAAAGTTCATTCACCAGAAAATTAGAGGACAATTTGTCTCATCCCTAGAGATAAATAACCTCAGTTGGGAAAGAATCCAAGAGGGTAGGGAGGGAAATACCTGAGGCATCTGAAAGGAGAGAAGGAAAATATTGGATTCCTCGAACATGACATTGTTGAGGAAGGGTAGGAAACTAGCAAACAGGGTAGTCTTGAGCCGGTTGGCGAGTGGAATCCTTAAATCAGACTTGGAGTCTTTGATACCCTAAGTTGGACTTGTTTGGTTCCAGAGGATTTCGAAAAGACCTGGTAAGGTCTTTGTCAACTATTGTCCTGGTAATGCAACTGGCACGGGGCGAGAACTGGTAACACTGCCATTCTCGATGGTCAGGAGGAGTGAAATTTATTCCCTCAGAATTTCCTGGCGATCTAAGCTTGAAAAGATAATTATATTTGTTTGATTGGATTCCAGAACTCAGTAATTTCTATCATTATATTTATAAAGAGGATAGCTATTATAAAATATCTACAAATATGAATGGCTATACTATCCATACCTATGTATGTACAATGGGTTATAGTAAAATGTTATAATTTGTGTGAGGAAATTGTGTTGTGATGAGCAAAATCAAGAAGGAAAGAATGTTGGTAAAAGAAAAGAAAATTATTTCATGAATATATATGTATGCATTGTTGTTGCAACTGTAGAAATAAACTAATAAGAAAGGAGATTGGCCTTCCTTATGATCATGGCACCACTAATTAATTTTGAGAGAGGAAAGCAGATTGCCAAGTGACATGTAGATATGTCCGTTGAAATAATAGATGGTTGTAGACCACTATTCTCTAATTATGAGATTTTTGTATCATAATAGCTACAGTAGGCAATTGTGTACAAGGATATATATATATATATATATATATATATATATATATATATATTGACACAAATAAGCATTACTTGGTTTTCTAAAAGAAAGAACTATGGGTTAAGACATAAGCCCAACTAATAGAGCTTGACATCATAAGCTCGGTCCCAACCATTTCTTGTATTTCAACTCCTTTTGAATAAACATTTGCATGTAAATTGAAAACATAAATTCCCAAAACTTATAAGAAAGACATTATGTAGGGTGACTCGATGAAATTCATGTTTAAATGATAAACATTGTAAGAAGGTCTGGGCCACAACTTAGCCCGACCCAAGTCTCTAGAAGACAAATTTGAATGGTAGTTAAACTTTCTACAAACATATGCTCTTCGATAATTATTATAAAATAAATACATTGCAAGAGTTTCAAGAGGTAATAGTTACAGAAACCTTTATGAAAATGTTGAAATTTATTGATATCAATAATAGTGCTACACACGATGAAAATAGTAGAACCAGGAAACCTGAACTACAATTGAGAATGACATTATAATTTCGCCCCATGAACGAAATGCCAGAAACCTTAAAAAAAAAAATTTGACAAGAAAGAACGTTGAGTGATTAGTACACAACCATCTGTACGACATGACGAAACAAGACTCATGCAACAAAAATAGGAAAAATTTCAAAGTAGAATTACCTTTTACGAGATAAATAAAATGTATGTGAAAACATGATCCTCTTGAAGGATTTGGGGTTGTATGTTGTAGAAAGGAGTACCCTTGACTCTAAAACTATACATAGAACAATTCTTAGAGAGAGTCTTCGCACTTAACAACCCAAAAAATCTTTGAAGAGATAAATTAAAGTTAAAATAAAAATTGAAACCCTTACCTAAGGAATCCAAGGGTTTCGACATTACGGTAAATCTCTAGAGACTACTGCCAAGAACGACATGAATACTCTTGTAGGGTAAAAACCTTTGAACTTCTAAATAAGTAAAAATAAAAGTTAGCAAGAAATTATTAGAATGGAACCTGGATTTTTAAACTCTAGTTGATAACCTTGAAACGTTGAACACAAACCTTGTACATGTCAAGTGAAAAGAATGAAAACCCGGATTTAGTAGAGTACTCTTCATGGAACAAAAAACTCCTATAGAGGAAGCACTAGGAAATAACGAGTAATAAATACACCTGGAAAATTTGATATTTTGTCCCCGTATGCTCAACTTGTCGGCCACAGAAGTCAGAGAGTTTAGAGTTGAATATAAGAATGAAAATCAGGGAGGTGTTTAAGATTTTAAACCCTTTGGAAGAGTATATACCTTACTGGTGATTGGAAGCTGCATGTATGCCAATGCTTTGGGTACCTCACAAATAAGGAGAATCACCCACCTGGAGAAGGCATTGAAGCAGTGTCAGATGGGTAGCTGACAAGGCAATCCAATAAAGAATAAAGTAAAGGTAGCATATAACACCTCTTGGCAGTAAGGAAGAGAGGGCACTAATGCAGAATTTTACCTAGTAGGACAAAAATTTGCTAAGAGAAGTGTTGTTGACCATGTTGTTCCTTAGGGTTGCAGAGGATAGAGGATGCGCATGCAGAGGAGTAGGGAGAGAATTAATGCTGAAAAGAGAGGGGTTAGTTACTCGGTAACTGTTACTGCTTGAGTTCATTGTTCGATCAATCTGATCTAGTCTCCGCCGTAGATCCTCTCCGACATCTCTAAGGAAAGATCAACCTAGGTAGCGTGAACTTGCAGTCTCTTGAAGGTTCCGAGTGAAATGTTATATTACTATTATGTGATGGCTGAATTACTGGTATGAATATGAAATTAATGTTTAGTATTAAAGTTCAACCAAGCTAAATGATTAGTTTTTATGACACATGAAGCATAAACAACGAAGAGTACATGAGTAACCAATGAGTAACCAATAATGTGTACCCTGAATATATGCCTAGTTATGAGATTAAATATTTTCATTTGTATTGCAGTAACTAGGTATGTTAAAATTGTGCTAGGTAAAATTTATCAAAGTAACATAATTAAATATCATTTCAAATATATAAATTAAGTAAATTGATATTATATTTAAAAACATTTTTTTACGAATTAAAAAAAAAAGGTATTTGTGATATAATTGGTATTATAAATAAAATGCGCTACGAAGTAAAATTAATCCAAGTGAAAATTAATAAGTATTTGACATATTTAATTAGATAAATTAATATCATAATTGTGTGAAGTAAATTTTCAAATATATATATATATATATATATATATATATATATATATCATTTTCCAGATTCAATTGCTTTAAGTAAGTCATTTATCTATGACCATTTTCATGAGCACTAATTTCTCATGATACATACTTACATATATATACAATATTTTTTCAGAGGTAAAAACAAATGTTTAATAATAATTGAGCCTAGAGCCAATCTCCAGCATGATAGAAATTGTATAATGTTTTATTTAACATTTTGACGCCCGACGTTTCTAGTGAACAATTCACCCATCTTGAGAGGCAAGAAGCTAAAGCATAAGATGAGAAAAGTGCTACACCAAGATTTTATAAGGAGCCAAAAAAGTAGCCATTAGAATAAAGGGTTAAGAGCATTAAATGGGTCAAGGAATTGGAAACAATATTAGAAATAGATATTAAAAAAATTTAATTTGTAAAAATTTTGATTAAATTTTGATTTTGACAAATATAAATTAATAGTAGAAAAATGACCGTTAGGGAAATTAATAATTTATATTATTTAAAATTAGGATTAAATTTAATTTAATTTGAATTTTAAAATTAAAATCAAGATCTTTGGATTAAAATTTTTATTATAATTAGAAATATAATGAATTGAATGAGTAAGGGGTAGGATATTCAATGAGTAAATATAGAAAAGGGTGTTAAATTAATAATAATATAGAGAGATAGGTGAAAGAGAGAGTTTAAAGGTAGATTTATTTAAATTTACGAGATAAGACCGGAAGATGAGAATAATTAGTCAATACTTAAATGTTACAATATTCTATCTACCAAATAATAAGAGATCAAATATTTTTTACTTAAAAAAAATTAAATCTCAAGAAATTTAATCCCTCTCTTGCTTAATAAATTTAATATATAAAATAGTTAAATATGAAATTAAATCTAACAATGAAAAATGTAATAGAAATAAAAAGTTAAATGTCCGACATTTTTAAGTCGATTACACGGTGTCAGTTCACAGTTTATGACACGGTGTCAGTTCACGATTTCTGTCCCCAATGGTCGATATATAAAGAGGGTTTGATATAACATATAAATAGATAAATTAAAAATTGCTTAGTGGTATTGCCTGCGAGTTTTGTGCGATGGGCCCATGACGAAATTGCGAGGTGGAAGGAGATGATTGCTACACTGTCAAATACAGTGGTCACTAATACACACAAAATCACAATTTAGTCTCATACTTATCCATAAGAATTAAATAAAAAATATATTATCTTTCGCTGCTTTATTATATAAATATTTAAATGACAAATGAGTATTATTAGCTTTGCTCTTTACCAACCATAAAGAAAATTTTAAAATTTTCCGGTAATGCTCTCCGAGTCATACCCCAATTCCGGTAAATTCGATCGAATCTCTGTGCCGATTTCTGCGAAATCAAGAACCACTCATTTAATCGACAATTTCTCTCTGCCTCCACGGAGTCAATCGCCGAATTATACGGTGGACTTCACGTGAAAAGAGCTATAAATATGTATTCACCCCATCCATACCAAACACCTCAACACGGATTTGAGAGACGTTTAGTGGGAGACGAAGAAATGGCTCTTAATCTCTTAGTAATCTCATTAATGCTTCTCTGCTTCGCTGCCTCTCTGCATTCCATTTCTATGGTGGAGGAACATGAATTCAACGAGCAAAGGGACGTTGCTGCTCTCTTGTCATTCAAAGAGTGCATCACATCTGATCGATTGGGAAAGCTCTCCAACTGGACGCACCACAACTCCCACAATATCTGCTCCACCTGGTTTGGCATTCGCTGCACACCAAACACAACAAGAATCCTTGCCATTGACCTTCATGTAGATTTCAATGAAAATCCATATGATGGATTGGAAGGTAGTCTTTCATCATCTCTTAGCAGCCTCTCAATGTTGCATACCTTATATCTATATGGTAACTCATTCACAGGAACAATTCCACGTGAGTTTGGGAAGCTGAAAGCATTGCGAGCACTTGACCTCAGCTGGAATGGCTGAACGGTTCTATTCCAGCCGAATTGGGCCGACTGCAGAAACTGCGTTCCTTGGATCTTTCTGGTAATTATTTGAGTGGAAGAATTCCAGCTGAGTTTGGGCAGCTCAAAGCATTGCGAGCACTTGACCTCAGGGAGAATGCGCTGAACGGTTCTATTCCAGCCGAATTGGGCCGACTGCAGAAACTGCGTTCCTTGGATCTTTCTGGTAATTATTTGAGTGGAAGAATTCCAGCTGAGTTTGGGCAACTTAAAGCATTGCGAGCACTTGACCTCAGTGACAATGCGCTGAACGGTTCTATTCCAGCCGAATTGGGCCGACTGCAGAAACTGCGTTCCTTGGATCTTTCTCACAATCATTTGACAGGAAGAATTCCAGCTGAGTTTGGGCAACTTAAAGCACTAAGAGAATTGTACCTCGGGTGGAATGTGCTCGGGGGTTCTATTCCACTGGAGTTGAGCTCGCTGCAGCAATTGGAGTCCCTGCAGCTTATGGGCAAGAACTACTTCTCAGGCAAAATACCACATTGGCTCGGTAATCTCACACACCTTACCCATCTATCCATTTCAAGCCTTAATATTTCCGGTTCTATTCCTTTTGAACTATTCCGTCTACCCCTCTCTTCTTTATATCTTACCAGTCTTAACCTCACAGGCGGCAGCATACCTACAGCCATTGGCAATTTGACCATGTTGACCCATTTACGTCTTTCCGACCTTGGAGTCACGAACATACCTCAAAGCATTGCCAATTTGACCAAATTAACCGCTTTAATTCTGTCTTCCAATATGCTCACGGATGACATTTTTGTAAGCATGGCCAATTTGACCCAATTAACCTTTTTAGAATTGTCTTCAAATAAATTAATTGGTCAAATTCCAGAAGCCATTACTAATTTAAGAAAACTTGAAGTCCTTGGACTCTCAGACAATAATCTGACGGGGGTAATTCCAAGTACAATAGCAAATTTAAGAGAACTTGAATTTCTTTTCCTCTCAAACAATAATTTGACCGGGTTAATTCCAAGTACAATAGGAAAACTTCAATCATTGAAATATTTAACTTTAGATTCAAACAAATTAACTGGTCGAATTCCATATAGTTTAGGTCAATTAAAAGCCCTCAAGATACTTTACATCAATAATAATAGTTTTTCTGGGAGTATTCCTGACAATATTAATGGTTTAGTTTCACTTCAAGAATTAGATCTGTCAGAAAACAAATTAGAGGGATTGATCCCCACTAAAGGCATCTACAATTGGACTTATTTAACTGTTTTCTCTGCTTCTTCCAACAACTTTTCTGGGACTTTGCCCTCATCATTGGCCAATTGCACCAAACTTTTGGTACTAAATTTAAGACACAATAGGTTTACAGGTGAGCTACCTCCATACCTCTCCAATTTCAGTGACTTGCAAGTTTTAAATGTTGCTTATAATAACCTTCAAGGTAGTATTCCTCAGTGGATTACAAGTCTCGGCAAGTTGTTTTGGTTGGATGTATCCAACAATAAATTAAGTGGAGAAATACCATTTGATCTTGATAGACTTCAAGGATTTGCAATTAACAAATCTTCACAAGGGTTGCAGTATGACTATGAAATGGCAGGTGACATAAAGGGGTTTGAATACATTATGCCATATGTGTGGCAAAATGACAGGAGATTTGATTTGTCTATGAACAATCTTTCTGGAAAAATCCCTGAAAGCATAGCAAGTATGAATAGCTTGAGATTACTGAATTTATCTTGGAACCAATTGGAAGGGAAAATACCTGCAGGTCTTGGTGACATACCTACTCTAGAAGAGTTGAGCCTTGCAAAAAATAAGTTACAGGGAGAAATTCCTGTAGAACTTTCTAAATTGGCAATGTTGGCTTCTCTAAATCTTTCATTCAATATTCTGTGTGGGCCAATCCCAATAGGGACACAATTTTACACTTTTACTTTGGCTTCATTTCAGGATAATAAGTGCTTATGTGGGCTTGTTCTACCACCATGCAAGCAAGATGTGAAGTCAAATAAAACAATGGTTAGTGGTAATGGTAGTGATGTTAAAAGAAGATGGTTGAGCTATGTAAATGAAGAAATATCTTTCACAGCATTAGGGATTGGAATGGGGATTGGCTTTGTGGGAGTTGTTTCTATGTTCATTTTTTGGGATAGAGCAAGGTGTTGGGTAATGGGGTTGTCTCCCAACAGCACACAAAGACCAGTTTATGGATTGTATCGATTCCCTACATAAATTTGTAACACTTCTCTATATACATTAATGTTTTAGTGTATATAATATTATTTTCTGGTATAATATTTCAATGTCACTTGCCCACATATATCATTCTTTTATTCAATATAATAATATAGTGTTTTAATAACATAGTCTTTGAATGTAGGTAAACAAATTTTCAAGATATGTGAAATATAATTCAAAGAATTTATTTGAATTTCTATTAATTATATATATATATATGCAAAACATGAATTCAATATGTAGATGAAAATTTGATGCTCATTTAAAATATTTTTTATCAAATGATTTTATTGTCCATTTCACTTAAATATTTTTTATCAAATGATTTTATGGTCCATTTTCCGGTAATGCTCTCCGAGTCATACCCCAATTCCGGTAAATTCGATCGAATCTCTGTGCCGATTTCTGCGAAATCAAGAACCACTCGTTTAATCAACAATTTCTCTCTGCCTCCACCGAGTCAATCGCCGAATTCACGTGAAAAGAGCTATAAATATGTATTCACCCCATCGATACCAAACACCTCAACACGGATTTGAGAGACGTTTAGTGGGAGACGAAGAAATGGCTCTTAATCTCTTAATAATCTCATTAATGCTTCTCTGCTTCGCTGCCTCTCTGCATTCCATTTCTATGGTGGAGGAAAATGAATTCAACGAGCAAAGGGACGTTGCTGCTCTCTTGTCATTCAAAGAGTGCATCACATCTGATCCATTCCGAACGCTCTCCAACTGGACGCACCACAACTCCCACAATATCTGCTCCACCTGGTTTGGCATTCGCTGCACACCAAACACAACAACAATCCTCGCCATTGACCTTCATGCAGCTGATTTCAATGAAGATTTATATGTATTCGAAGACAGATTGGAAGGTAGTCTTTCATCATCTCTGAGCAGCCTCTCAATGTTGCATACCTTCAATCTATCTGGTAACTCATTCACAGGAAGAATTCCAGCTGAGTTTGGGCAGCTCAAAGCATTGCGAGCACTTGACCTCAGCTTCAATGCGCTGAACGGTTCTATTCCAGCCGAATTGGGCCGACTGCAGAAACTGCGTTCCTTGGATCTTTCTGGTAATCATTTGAGTGGAAGAATTCCAGCCGAATTGGGCCGACTGCAGAAACTGCGTTCCTTGGATCTTTCTGGTAATCATTTCATTGGAAGAATTCCAGCTGAGTTTGGGCAGTTGAAAGCATTGCGAGCACTTGACCTCACTGACAATGCGCTGAACGGTTCTATTCCAGCCGAATTGGGCCGACTGCAGAAACTGCGTTCCTTGGATCTTTTCTACAATCAGTTGACAGGAAGAATTCCAGCTGAGTTTGGGCAACTTAAAGCACTGAGAGAATTGGACCTCAGCTGGAATGTGCTCGAGGGTTCTATTCCACTGGAGTTGAGCTCGCTGCAGCAATTGGAGGTCCTGTTTCTGGACACCAACTACTTCTCAGGCAAAATACCACATTGGCTCGGTAATCTCACACACCTTACCCATCTATCCATTTCAAGCCTTAATATTTCCGGTTCTATTCCTTTTGAACTCTTCCGTCTACCCCTCTCTTCTTTATATCTTACCAGTCTTAACCTCACAGGCGGCAGCATACCTACAGCCATTGGCAATTTGACCATGTTGACCGATTTAACTCTTTCCCACCTTGGACTCACGAACATACCTCAAAGCATTGCCAATTTGACCAAATTAACCACTTTAGTTTTGTCTTCAAATAAATTAATTGGTCAAATTCCAGAATTCATTACTAATTTAAGAAAACTTGAATACCTTGTGCTGTCTTCAAATAAATTAATTGGTCAAATTCCAGAAGCCATTACTAATTTAAGAAAACTTGAATACCTTGTGCTGTCATCAAATAAATTAATTGGTCAAATTCCAGAAGCCATTACTAATTTAAGAAAACTTGAATACCTTCAGCTATCAAACAATAGTTTGACAGGGGCAATTCCAAGTACAATAGGAAAACTTCAATCATTAGAATATTTATATTTGTATTCAAACAAATTAACTGGTAGAATTCCATATAGCCTAGGTCAATTAAAAGCCCTCAAGATACTTCAGCTATCAAACAATAGTTTGACAGGGGCAATTCCAAGTACAATAGGAAAACTTCAATCATTAGAATATTTATATTTGTATTCAAACAAATTAACTGGTAGAATTCCATATAGCCTAGGTCAATTAAAAGCCCTCAAGATACTTGACATCAATAATGATAGTTTTTTTAAAGATGATTCTAACAATATTAATGGTTTAGTTCACTTAAGTAGATTTATCAAAAAACAAATTGGAGGGATTGATCCCCACTAAAGCATCTACAATTGGACTTATTTAAGTGTTTTCTCACACTTTTTCCAACAACTTTCTAGGACTTTGCCCTCATCATTGGCCAATTACCAAACTTTTGGTACTAAATTTAAGACACAATAGGTTTACAGGTGAGCTTCCCCCATACCTCTCCAATTTCAGTGACTTGCAAGTTTTAAATGTTGCTTATAATAACCTTCATGGTAGTATTCCTCAGTGGATTACAAGTCTTAGAAAGTTGTTTTTGTTGGATTTATCCAACAATAAATTAAGTGGAGAAATACCATCTGATCTTGATAGACTTCAGGGATTTGCAATAAACAAATCTTCACAAGGGTCCAAATATTACTATGACATTGCAGTGGACATAAAAGGGTTTGAATATACTATGTCATATGTGTGGCAAAATGACAGGATATTTGATTTGTCTATGAATAATCTTTCTGGAAAAATCCCTGAAAGCATAGCAAGTATGAATAACTTGCGATTGTTGAATTTATCTTGGAACCAATTGGAAGGGAAAATACCTGTAGGTCTTGGTGACATACCTACTCTAGAAGAGTTGAACCTAGCAAAAAATAAGTTACAGGGAGAAATTCCTGCAGAACTTTCTAAATTGTCAATGTTGGCTTCTCTAAATCTTTCATCCAATATCCTGTGTGGACCAATCCCAACAGGGACACAATTTTACACTTTTACTCTCGCTTCATTTCAGGATAATAAGTGCTTATGTGGGCTTGTTCTACCACCATGCAAAAAAAAGGTGAAGTCAAATAAAACAATGGTTAGTGGTAATGGTAGTGATGTTAAAAGAAGATGGTTGAGCTATGTAAATGAAGAAATATCTTTCACAGCATTAAGGATTGGAATAGGGTTTGGGTTTGCGGGAGTTGTTTCTATGTTCATTTTTTGGGATAGAGCAAGGTGTTGGGTAATGGGGTTGTCTCCAAACAGCACACAAGGACCAGTTTATGGATTGTATCGATTCCTTACATAAATCTGTAACACTTCTCTATATACATTAATGTTTTAGTGTATATAATATTATTTTCTGGTATAATATTTGAATGTCACTTGCCCAAATATATCATTCTTTTATTCAATATAATAATATAGAGTTTTTATAATAGAATTCAAAAATTCTATTTGAATTTCTATTAGTTATTAATACACAAATATATATGTGAAACATGGACTCAACTATCTCCATGGAAATCTCTTGCTCATTTGAAATTTTTGAATCAATCGCTCACTTCACTTAAACGACTAAACTATGATTACAAATATTTATTTCCTAAGACCTCCAAATCTTGGAATGTAATAAAGGCTCTATTATATTTAATAGAATATGTTCTTCTAAATGAAATTAGCTCAAAGGAGAACAAAATTTTCTCCATTGTATTTTAAGAACATGTTGGTTATGCTTAACATGAGAATTGTATCTGTTGATAGCTACAAGAATTTCAATATAAATTTGTGAATAATTTGTTAATTTCTAAAGATCTTAAGTAGAGGCTTTCAAAAAATTAAAAATTACCCCAATTATATCTAAATCAATCTCATTTTTTCCAAGTGCTCTTGTACTAAATCAAGGTAATATTGATAATATCATTTAGCTTGTTGTATGCTAGAGAATGATGTCTTGTGAAATGTGTCCAAAAACTCTAGTGTATTCTTATAAGGCTTAAAAAACTTGGAAATTCCAAGTACAATAGGAAAATTAAAAAAACTTGAAGTCCTTCAACTCTCAAACAATAGTTTGACAGGGGTAATTCCAAGTACAATAGGAAATTTAAAAAAACTTCAAGCCCTTCAACTCTCAAACAATAGTTTGACAGGGGTAATTCCAAGTACAATAGAAACTGAGTCAGAATATTTATCTTTGGATAAATAAATTAATGGTGGAATTCATATAATATATAATTTAGGTCAATTAAAAATATCAAGATACTTCATCAATAATAATAGTTTTTAAAGTCTTCTAACAATATTAATGGTTTAGTTTCAGTTCAGGAATTAGATCTATCAGAAAACAAATTAGAGGGATTGATCCCCACTAAAGGCATATACAATTGGACTTATTTGACTGTTTTCTCTGCTTCTTCCAACAACTTTTCTGGGACTTTTCCCTCATCATTGGCCAATTGCACCAAACTTTTGGTACTAAATTTAAGACACAATAGGTTTACAGGTGAGCTTCCCCCATACCTCTCCAATTTCAGTGACTTGCAAGTTTTAAATGTTGCTTATAATAACCTTCATGGTAGTATTCCTCAGTGGATTACAAGTCTTAGAAAGTTGTTTTTGTTGGATTTATCCAACAATAAATTAAGTGGAGAAATACCATCTGATCTTGATAGACTTCAGGGATTTGCAATAAACAAATCTTCACAAGGGTCCAAATATTACTATGACATTGCAGTGGACATAAAAGGGTTTGAATATACTATGTCATATGTGTGGCAAAATGACAGGATATTTGATTTGTCTATGAATAATCTTTCTGGAAAAATCCCTGAAAGCATAGCAAGTATGAATAACTTGCGATTGTTGAATTTATCTTGGAACCAATTGGAAGGGAAAATACCTGTAGGTCTTGGTGACATACCTACTCTAGAAGAGTTGAACCTAGCAAAAAATAAGTTACAGGGAGAAATTCCTGCAGAACTTTCTAAATTGTCAATGTTGGCTTCTCTAAATCTTTCATCCAATATCCTGTGTGGACCAATCCCAACAGGGACACAATTTTACACTTTTACTCTCGCTTCATTTCAGGATAATAAGTGCTTATGTGGGCTTGTTCTACCACCATGCAAAAAAAAGGTGAAGTCAAATAAAACAATGGTTAGTGGTAATGGTAGTGATGTTAAAAGAAGATGGTTGAGCTATGTAAATGAAGAAATATCTTTCACAGCATTAAGGATTGGAATAGGGTTTGGGTTTGCGGGAGTTGTTTCTATGTTCATTTTTTGGGATAGAGCAAGGTGTTGGGTAATGGGGTTGTCTCCAAACAGCACACAAGGACCAGTTTATGGATTGTATCGATTCCTTACATAAATCTGTAACACTTCTCTATATACATTAATGTTTTAGTGTATATAATATTATTTTCTGGTATAATATTTGAATGTCACTTGCCCAAATATATCATTCTTTTATTCAATATAATAATATAGAGTTTTTATAATAGAATTCAAAAATTCTATTTGAATTTCTATTAGTTATTAATACACAAATATATATGTGAAACATGGACTCAACTATCTCCATGGAAATCTCTTGCTCATTTGAAATTTTTGAATCAATCGCTCACTTCACTTAAACGACTAAACTATGATTACAAATATTTATTTCCTAAGACCTCCAAATCTTGGAATGTAATAAAGGCTCTATTATATTTAATAGAATATGTTCTTCTAAATGAAATTAGCTCAAAGGAGCACAAAATTTTCTCCATTGTATTTTAAGAACATGTTGGTTATGCTTAACATGAGAATTGTATCTGTTGATAGCTACAAGAATTTCAATATAAATTTGTGAATAATTTGTTAATTTCTAAAGATCTTAAGTAGAGGCTTTCAAAAAATTAAAAATTACCCCAATTATATCTAAATCAATCTCATTTTTTCCAAGTGCTCTTGTACTAAATCAAGGTAATATTGATAATAGAATTTAGCTTGTTGTATGCTGGAGAACGATGTCTTGTGAAATGTGTCCAAAAACTCTAGTGTATTCTTATAAGGCTTATGGTATTATTTTATGGTAAGAAATAAATTTTTTGTAAAATGTAATTATTAATTTGTTGAGTATATTCTTAGATTACTATTGGATGTCCTCTTATTATTCATAGATAATATTCCCTTTCTAAAATATATCCAAGGAAATGTGTTGCAATAACATAATGGATTGGGTAATGTAACCACCTTTACTGTCTTATGAACCATTATAGCCCAATCTCTTCAAATTTGACAATGAAAAGAGATATTTTTGTATTAACAAACATGTTGACACCTTGTAAATAAAAGAGTAAAATCCAATCATATATAATATGTGATGTTCATATGTTACATTTATGAATGAGGTATAACATCCAGTATTTTTTCACTCATTTAAAACATAATATAAATACAATATTTACCATTCTTCATCTTTAGATATTGCTTTAGAAATTATTAAAAAACTTATTCAAATGGTTCTTATTCAATATCCAATTAAATAAATACCTAAACAATACAGATTTCGTAGAAGACTATATCCTTTAGTTGAATTTTAAATTGGAAAAATAAATAAAAACTATAAACAAATAATTACTACCCTGTCATAACATTCTTAACCACAAACATAATATTATAATTCATTACAGTAAAATCACACACCTTAAATTAAAGAGACTATGAAATATGGTTTCCAATAAAGCGCTCACTACCTATCCATAATGATTTTACTATAAATAATATGTGGCTATAAATAATAACGATGATTTGTATATCGAATTTCCCTTAAAATTTAATGTCGTGTATAGAAATACAAAGTCAATTCACACTATATTATTTGAAAAGTTTCAATAATATTAAATGTTTGTAGAAATAACTAGCACTGGAGCATAGAAAAATATATAAAAATATATTTTTTCATAAGTTCTTTTGGAAAACATTGGAAAAGGAATATGTTTATAATGAATGTTTCTTATAATATATTTCATTTTCACTCACATAATTCTTATTAGATTTTTATCTATATATATGTCAGTCGAACTTTGTTTAAGAGTTTGGCCGAACTAACGCGTTAGCAATTACGCAGATCCAAGCTCTGAATATGTACCTGCAACTATGGGTTGATTAAACTCCATGAAAAATTTTGAATTAACTATCGGAACCAAGACAAGCATTTTCATAATTGAATCTACTTTTAGAAAATATAACTTTTATGGAATTTCATAAATATTTAATAATTTTAATTAATTTTGTAATAAAACGGATGCAAACAATTTTTGAAGGTCATTATGATTTAGTGAAATCAAAATTCTGTATCTTCCAAAATACATTGTAAAAAAAATTGAAAAAATTATGGTGCATTACATTCGTCTATCATCTCTAATGGGTAGCTTTTAGATTTTTAGTTTATAACTTATATGTTAAGAAATTTCTTGCGTCGTGAAACATATTCAAAATATGCATTTTTTTCATATTGGACCAGTTCAAAAAATTCTAGTAATTATGATATGCATCCATTGTCTTTGTAAATATGAAAAAACCGAAGTAGACTCTATCTAGATTGTTGTAACACATTTTGTTTCTCAAAAACACAAATTTTCAAAGAATACAACATTGTCTATTGACATGACTTCTTATGAATCCTTTGGTTGTTAAAAAACACACTCAAAGAAATGCTAAGGTTACATATCAAATGTGTATAAAAAAATTCCAAAAAATAAGTAATAGAAAGCTAACAAAATTTTTGACAACTTTTATTTTTATCGCAAAATGGAATTCTAAACAAAAAATTTTTTTTAGCTTGCAGAATGTTGAAGAACCGAAAAAATGAAAGTTTTTTCTCAAAAAGGGGCAAAAAACCCAACTTCACATTTTCACCACAAACAAATAAATAATGTATATGTGAAACGGAATCAAATTATATTATCGTAATTATGTATTTCATGGATTTCACAACCTCGAAAACAAAACTTGACATGAAGCCTCCCATAATTTCAAGAAATATTATTAGAATTGGTACTTTCTAATTGGTTGTCCCCCTTTCTAATTCTAGACATATGAATGTGTTTTATCTCAATTGATGTCTAGTACTTGAACTAAGTTGCATTTATTACCTTCTTGGGTCATTCTTGGTCTTGTTTACTCCATGGTAGTTTTCTTTATAAGAATTATCTCCTTCCCATAGATAAAACCTTGTGTTTGTTCTTTATTTGTTCTACTTATGTTAGTTAAAGATGACTTCTTGAGATTCTTAATACACATGAATGTTGACTAGACCAAAATTTATCTTATCCTCTCCATGTTTCTCTCTAAGACATGATATGTAAGTCATATAAGTAGATAAATGCACATATCTTGTGGCTAGGTGGATCATAGGTCCATTTTCAAATGGGAAACTCCTGAATCTACTAAGGATAGCGAATTCTTGACTTTGATCCATAAATAAGGTGTTGGTAACTCCAAAATTTTCTAAAGCGATTTTTTAATGCCTTTTACACCTTGTACTTTATCTTCTTATAATCAACCTCTTTTAAATTGTGTTTAGGTTTAAAAAATAAAAATTAGTCTCTCAAATCTTGCCAAAAATTTATCATATATGTGCAAAGATTGGATCTCAACTTCAATAATTGAGAAGCTAAACCACCTACATTTATAGTCTTCATTATCAACCTCAAGCTCATAGTGATTACTTACCCTCATAATTGTCCCCTTATTGTTGGTTGAATTCCACCAATTATTTAGTTAAATTCTTCTCATTCTTCATCCTAGCTGAGTTTGGATCTTCTTCTTTTCCCTTGTGCATTTTTACTATATCGTCTCAACCCCACTTTCATGAAGGATTATTAATTGAACCAATTAGGGAGAGCGGCTCCCAATTAAGGGCTAAATTTATCTTCCAATTGGTGTTATTATCGATAGGTTTAGTGTGTTATTGTATATATATTTCATTGTTTCAGAGACTTATATTTCTAAAAGAAAAAAAAAGAATATTGTTTAGGGAATGGACTTGAACATTCTAGCCCAATATTTCCTTCAATAGTGCCTCATATATTAGTAAACATAGGATTCAATTCTTTCCCTATGAGCCAAATGTATCAAGGAGTATGTTTAGTTTCTATCTCCAACTTGACACAAACATATGGTATGACCCAACATTATCTTGAAATTTTGTTCCTTCCCTTTATCCAAGGGGGCATGCACATTCCTTCTAGTCTTTCCAAGTGTTCATGTGACATGACCAACAATGTTTGAAATGTGACCAACTCATATCCCATGCGGAGACTTATTTGTAGGACCTAAGAGAATATATTAGGAACACTCTGACCCTCCTAATAAACCCCCATCATCTCCCTCTAATTATGATCTCTGGAGCTACTAACAATAAACCCATTCCTCCACCAATGTACCTCCTTCCTAGATAAGAGAAGGAATCCTTATTAGCAACTAAAGGATCCACATTGGCAAGAGAATTTTCCTTCTTAAATTTTATTGCCACATATTTGATTTCTTTGACTAAATTTACTTCCTTCCTATCTTCTAGTTCTTTCTTGTCTTGAAGCTCTTCCTCTTTGAATATTGTATAGTTATCACCTTGTGGTCCTTCTCACCATTTGAGCCTTTGGGGATTTTTCCACTCTTTTTTATTCTGAGAATGCTTCATGCATTTTTTAATTACATGCCCCATTTCATAGCATGATCTACACCAAAATGAAATATTCTCATATTCGAGATTTTGGATCCAAACATAGTTTGGAGCCATCAAATTAATCTTTGCGAGAAAACCCTTGTTGAAGTCCATCTCCACACAAATGCGAGAAAAAGTAGTTTTGTAAAAAATTTCTATTTCAGAACAACTATGATAGAAGTTTCCCAAATCATTCCCAATGGAGTAAAGTGATGTGTGATTCTAGAATTGCAAGGGAAGGTTAAAAATCCTTACCCAAAATGGGGTTGTGGAGATTGATGTTATTACTAGTTCAAAAGTGGGAGTCCAAGGCTACATTAAGAGGCCAAAACTCCCCCAAAACCACAACCCAGCTTCACACATGGCCTTCTTGTCCTAAATATTATAAAAAACCACAGTGAATAAATCATGTTGCAATAGGGAAAATGTTCATATCATATATCAAAAGGGGCTTCCATGTCTCATAGATCGATCTATGCAAATTGGAAAGCCGCGAACAATGCCCATTAAACCTGCAAACCAAACCATTCTCCAAAAATTATTTTTCACAAAAAAAATATTCCTTATCCATAGGAACATTGAGGTAAGAAATTTCTTGCACCACGAGAAGAACGAAACCAAATTTCAACATATATAGTTGTACGAAAATGAAGAAGAGCTAGCTTGAGTGGCAACCATACCTACAAAAGGAAAAAATTTATTCACCAAATCATAAGGATTCACCATTGAATGATATGCAGAAGATCCATGCAAATAGAGAAAATATAGAATGACTAGGGAGAAACCCTAGTTGCCGCAAGGGTTTCAAGAGCTCATTCCATGAGAAAGTTGTTTCTCTTATCTAAAACTACTCTACTTTAATTTGAGTTGCATAATATTATGGATGATAAACAAAGGATTTCTTTATAAAAAAAATTACTTTGACATGGAACTCTATAAATGGAATAAATGGGTAAATAAAAGGAGATCCCATTATTATCATTATACTCGGAGTTTTTTTATAAGACATTTAGAATAAAAATATGGAAAAGTTTTCATACAAGACTCTTTAGTCAATTGACAAGAATTAATAACTTAGGCGATATTCAAGACCATAACTCAATTTCAAGTATTGGACACAAGGGCGCATAACCTAAGCGATGAAACCTGGAAGCTTACTTTGGTGAATTAAAATAAGACATTAAACATGATATTTTCATAAAACATCTTAAAATTTTTATGGAACTTATGCAATTTTCACATCATATTCAAGCTAAGAACATGGCTACTGACAAGTATTCCATTTGGACATATGCAAGAACTAGGAATTATTTTGGGGTTCATACGACAACCCTACCTCAAAGAACTCAAATATCACAAAAGGAAATGAAGAACACGAGAAAAAACACTATGTTATAGCTATACAAAAAAAGTGAATAAAATGATACATATGTCAAGAAATAAAATCATTCACCTTGGAAAATAATGTTGAAGAGGAAATGGAGAAATCTACACAAAGGGATGAGGAAGAATACATAAAATTGAAAGAGCTGAAAATAAATTACAACCAAGACAACAACAAAAAATTAATTAGCTACTATATTTTTGTAATTTCCTCACCCTCCAACTAGACGACATTACACAATCCATAACAAATTTCATCAATTCACCAGCGTTTCCACAGAAGCTTGTAATTTATCATTTATAATTTTCTGTAATTAAACCTTGGATCACCGCAATTATCCACTAGAGATTTTATACGAATCTCACCCTAAGTTAGAAACTGTAATACATTATTATTATATATTAAACCCCAGCTTAATAATAGACTCCACTAGTAATTCCGAAAAAATTTCCACTATAATTATCACCTTGGTTTTCAACCTGAAACCCAAAATTTGTATTTATTAGGAGAACGCATAATTAGTAAACAATTTACACACCATTGTACCCACTCTTATTAAACAAACTTAGGTTTTGGATTCATTATAGTAAAATTATGCATAATATAATAATTCCCACATAATCTTGTGCATGGCAGTTATGAATACATATGAAAGTATCAATAAACCTATGGAATTAAAGGAAATTATAATTTTATCAGCAAAAGAACATAAGCATATATAAATATATATGAAAACCAATAAATTCACACAAGTGCTCAAAATCCAAAACTAGGGTGTACAATGAAACTGCATGTAAATATCAAACTTGACATGTAAACAAATTACCAATTAATTACAAAAATTTAAACACACAACCCCAAAAATTAGGGTTTCTTCATAACATTCATAATTTATAAAAGTAAAGCACATGGATACTTATCTACATAAAATAAATTACTGATTGGATATAGGCTCTCCACATTCCACCCTCCCATAAACTGCATGGTTCATAAATTTTGACCTCGAGTCATCCTTGAGCCGAAGTTGCAACTCCACGAGAAACAATAACCAAAAATAACCATATATCTATGTCAAAGGTGCCAACCCAACGACCATGTTGTCTTTTATAACCCTAGAGAAAGAGTTTTTCCCGGTGGCATAATTTGGAAATAGAATTTTGCATAATCATCTACAGCTAGGCTCTCGAATATAATCACAAGGGTTTCTTCAGAAAATGAGGTGTATTGGTCCGAGTGTGGAAAATCTAGGGCTTGCTAAATCATCAATGTTGAAACTTTAAAGATTTTTTCTCCTAGTGAATTCATTACAAACAATTTTTTAGGATAGAGTGAAAAGGTTAACTAGGTAATGAATTCAGGTAAAGAGTGCGTTTGGGGAACAATTATAGACAATAACCCATATTTAATGACTCTAGAATATACTTGTGACTCTAATGGGCCAACTAAGACATTTTGACGCAATTCCATAAAATCAATGTGCACAAAGTGTCATATATATATATATATATATATATATCTTTGTGTCCATGAGTGGAATGTGAGTTGCAAAACCCACCATAGAGGCTTTCTTTGACATTTTCGAATAATTGAAAAACATTTTTTTTGGGGATAAATACCTGAGGAATTTTAGTTGATATTGGATTTTGAATTGACAAACTGGTAGGTTTAGGTTGACATTGGTACTCTCCAAAATAATTACTAGATAAAATTACTTGGCGAAAAATTGGGTTTTCTAAATAAACAGGGGGGGGGGGGGAATGGAATTTAATGAGCTGAAAAAAGTATGACATGATGACATAATAATGAAATGGTATGATAACATGGAATGATTATGTATAGTTGTGGGATGAGTGTTGAGATTCAACAAGATGATGAGCTTAGTGAAAAGAGTCGCCTTCACTAAGTGGGCCAACAGGCTATTTTTGGCGCAAGTCTATTTTTAGACTATGTCTATTTTTAGACATGATGATCATATTTCAGAAGTTGCAGGATGCTATTTGTGGATGGTTGATCAATTTGGAAAAATAGTTGAAATTCTAATTTTAGAATATTGGGAAAAGTCTATTTATAGATCGTTGATCTAAAAATAGATGCATGTCAATTATTATTAGCTCTTAATAATAATCAGACAATAAACATCAACTTATTCTCTTGGAGCACTTTGTTTCAGTGCACAGATGTGGCACATCAGTGGACTGAGGGAATTACGCAATTCCCAAGGGTTTACTGGAGCTAATGCATGGAGGACTTAGTTAGAACTCAAGTGGCAGTGTTATGACACAATTGGAAGAAGTAGTTATGGAGTTGTATTCAGTTTAACTCAGTTAGACTCAGTTGAGCTAGTTGTATCTAGTCTAACTGATTGATACACTAGTGAGAGTGGAGTGAACTAATTAGTTAATTAATTCAGAAATAATAGCTCATTAATCGGCTAAAAAATACAGCAGTTAACTACGTGCATGGCAGTTTCAGTGGAGACCCAGTGGAGAGGTAGGTGAAAGGGCAAGATGGACTATCTGTTGTGACTATAGTGATGCATTGATTGCATCACACACACATTAGAGTTTCCAATTAGGATTGCGTAGTCAAGGCAAGAGTAATTCGAATTCATTTAGAGCTATTCTTCAGCAGGGATTACGCAGTGGAGGCAGGCTAGCAGGAGGGCAAAGATCGGTGCATGGATTTGCAAGATTGTTCCTGATTAGTGTATGACGATTGTACTGTACTGAGAGCTTGATAAGCTTTGTATGAGGATTTTCATATGATTCCATGATACATAATACATAGTTGGGTTTTTTAGCTTCAGGCTTTCTCGGTTAAAAACAACTGTGTTATGTGCGATTATTTTTATTTATGATTTACATGTATGTGCAATTAATATTCTGCAAATGATTACCAAGTGGAATGATTCAGTACCTTGCATAAAGTTAAATAGTGTGAGATCAGGTGAATATAGGACATATTCATGCTTAGTGCATATAATTCCTACATGGTATCAGAGCATTTTTTATTAAAGATTGCAATTGTAAAGTGAGTTTGTGCTGGTGGAAAATTCGAATTTGCTACAGAAGATTCTAGGTGCAGAAGTTGAGTATACATTGAAATGGCTTTCAATGGGTTGCAATTGGATTATGCCCTTGATGGGAGCTCGTATTACATAGCTTAGAAGGACAGGATGGAGGCAGTGCTAGAGGATAATGGACTGAAGGAGTTCATCGATAGCGATGTTCCTAAGCCGGGATCTAGCGATGTTGCATTACTTAACGCATGGCAAAAGAAGACAGCAAAGACGAGAAGGATTATGTTGGAAGGTGTGAAGGACCATATTGTGTCTAGCCTTCATGGGAAAGCCACTCCATTCTTAATGTCGAAGGCTTTGATAGACTTTTTCCAAAGAAAAAGTGACCAGAGGAAGTTGGCGCTTAAAGACAAGCTCAAAAAAATAAAAATGGAGAAAGGTGATAGTATTCCAAAATACCTCACGAAGTTTGTCCACTGCAAGGATGAACTGGGAAGTGTGGGGGTTACTGTTGATGATGAAGACTTGGTGAGCTTGGCTCTCCCTGGGCTTCCGAAGAGTTGGCATAGCTACGAAGACTTTGTCAATGGATGGGAGAAACTGCTGGGATGGGAGCGACTTTGGTTGGATCTTGTGCAAGAGGATATAAGGCGGGGTACTAGGGATGGATCTTCATTGAAGAATGAAGATGAAGAGAATTGCGCTTTGGCTGCCAAAGCAAGGAAAGGGAAGGGGAAGAAACATCCTTCAAAATCTGATGCTAAAGGCAAGAAGCAATATTTGTCCAAAGTGAAGTGTTTTCACTGTCACGAACATGGACATTTCGCCACTAACTATCCACAGAAGAAGAAGAACAAGAAGGCTACTAGATCTACAGCTAGAGAGGCCTTAGCCTCGTAATTTGAACTTGATTTCTCCTTGATCGCATGCTTGGTTTCAAGCTGTATGGGATTGGTGTGGTATCTTGATAGTGGTGCGTCTTTCCATATGATGGGAGAAAAAGATTTTTTTAGTGACTTGGAGGAGAAGGACCTCCAGATGCATATAGATATGGGCGACGATGGTCGGTACCATGCGACAGGCATTGGGAGCATTACCTTTGAGAGGGATTCTAGTAATCCATTCTTGTTGAAGAATGTTATGGATGTTCCAGGTCTGAAGAATAACTTGGTCTCAGTCGCAATGCTGAAAGACAGAGGTTATGATGTTGTTTTCAGTGAGGGAAAAGCCTTCCTTCGACATAAAAAAATAGGTCAAACCAAGAAGATAAGTGTTCAAATTAAGAATATCTACAAGCAGGAGGTAGATGGTTGTGCTGCAATGGTGGGCAAAGTAGAAGAAGTGGTGAGCCGGGATGAGGGCGAATTATGGCACACGAGATTGGGCCATCTTCACCATGGCGCTTTGAAGATTTTGTAGCAGATTTATACTCGACTTCCCAAGGGTACTCTTGCGCAGTCAGATTAATGCAAGGGATGTACTATGGGTAAGTTTGTGAAGACCACCTTTCATGAGAAGGAGAATTGTGCTTCAGTGATCCTGGAGAAAATTCACACAGACATGTGTGGACCTTTCTCGGTTGCTTCAACAGAAAAACACAGGTATTATGTGATATTTGTTAATGAATATTCTCATAGATGTTGGATCTTCTTTATGTAGAAGAAGAGTGAAACGTTCTCAAAGTTTTGTGAGTTCAAGGCATTGGTGGAGAAGGAGTCGGGGAAGCAAGTGAAAGCTCTACGAAGCGATAATGGTGGTGAATACATCTCGGGTGAATTCAAAGACTTCTATAGAAAAGAAGGAATTCGAAGAGAACTCATAGCGCCTCATAACCCATAGCAGAATGGGGTCGCGGAGAGAAAGAACAAAATGATCATGGTTGCTACACGAGCGATGCTACATGACCAGGGCCTATTGATGAACTTGTGGGCGGAAGCATGCAACACTGTGGTTTATGTGCAAAACCGTTATCCTCATAGAGTACTTGGCATGAATACACCTGAAGAAGCTTTTACTGGTAAGAAGCCTGATATTTCTCATTTGAAGATTTTTGGCTTACTTGTTTACATTCATGTGACAAAGGACGCCAGGAAGAAGCTGGATCCAACTGCAGAAGTTGGGATATTTGTGGGGTACACAAAAACACCCCATAATTATCGTGTGTATTTTCCAGACAATCGGATGACTGTTGTGCGACGGGATATAAAATTCAATGAGGTGAAAGCCATGAAGTTGTCGCTTGAGAGGAAGCTACACTTGCATGTGGAGGAGGAACTTCTTGTTCCCAAAGATGAGACTCTGGATGTGGATCAGCCATAGGAGGAGATTCATGGAGTGGAAGAGTCCACTCATGCAGAACCAAACATCAGACAAGGCAGAAAGTGTACCACAGAAGCTGAGAGACTGAAGCTTGATGCGACACAGAATGTAGGAGTCCCTACATCACAGCGCAGACAGAGACAGTCACCTGATCGATTTACTAGATACATGGCTCTTATGAGCAAGTGTATCGTGACAGATCCATCTTCTTTCGAAGAAGTAGTGTAGAAGCCCACATGGGTAGATGCCATGGTGGAGGAGTATGACTCCATTATCAGAAACAGTGCTTGGGAGATTGTTCCAAGGCCGATGGGAAAATCAGTTGTAGGATCAAGATGGATCTACAAGGTAAAGCAAGCTACTGATGGGAGTGTCGAGAAGTATAAGGCAAGATTTTTTTCCCGGTGCTTCTCATAGATTGAGGGGATTGACTATGAAGAAACCTTTTCACCTGTCGCACGGTATTCTTCCATACAGACCATCCTTGATCTCTCAGCGCAGATGGGTTGGCACATTCATCAGATGGATGTGAAGACTACATTCCTTAATGGGATCATTGAGGAAGAGGTGTACATTGAGAAGCCTGAAGGATTTGAGATCTTCAACAACGAGTCGCATGTGTACAGGCTCAAAAGAACGTTGTATGGGCTGAAACAAGCACCCCGTGCTTGGTACACTCGGATCGACAGCTATTTCATTAAACTTGGCTTCACCAAGAATGAGGCGGATGCAAACCTATACCAGATTGTGGTGGAGGGTAAGATTTTAATCATTGTACTTTATGTTGATGATTTAATACTAACAGGTGATAATCAGTTGATACACTCATGCAAGGCAGATCTTGCAAAGGAGTTTGAGATGAAGGATTTGGGCCTCCTTCATTATTTCCTTGGATTGGAAATATGGCAGCAGGAAGGTGAATTGTTTGTGTCTCAAGGCAAGTATTACCAGGAGATGCTGGAGAAGTTTCACATGCAAGGCTGCAAGCCTATCGACACTCCTCTTCGAGGAAATTGGAAGAAAGAGGATGCTACATTGGCAGAGGTAGTGGATGCCACTGTTTATCAACATGTTATCACACCCTAAATTTTCAAAGCATCATTGTGTCAACTCTTATTTTAGTCATGGTATTAGATAGGTGTTAGGTCATTTCATGCTTTAAAGGGTAGCTGATAGGGTTAGAGTCTCAAAAGTCTCATTTCGATTTCCAAACAATGTTTAATAACCTTATTCCATGGTTTAAAGGTCCCATCATCCATTTAGAAGTCATTTCATAAGGTTTAGGGTCAAATTTTGCAATCATGCTAGGAATTCACGTTTTCATAGTGCATCTAGTTCAAAAAAGTTGATTTGTGCTACGAAAACGCTGTTTTCATAGTGCGCTACGAAATGGCCGAAACAACCTTTTTCAGCAAAAAACCCTGTTTTTCTTCTTTAGGTAGTCAACTTCCAGAGGGGTTCTTGAGCCACTAAAAACTCATTTTTGAAAAATGAAAGAGGTTTGTCTTCTTAACATACTAAACTACAAAAAAATATTTCATTTTCTTCAAATTCATTATGAGGTGGGATAAACTGATGACTCAACTTGCGCTACGAAAACAGTTGAAATTCATTGAGAGAAAAACTCTGCTTTCTGGTTTTAGTAGTTCACTCCAAGATCTGTTTCTGGCCACAATAAAAGGTAGTTTTGAATTCTGAAGGAGGTTTTTCTTCCTAACATATCCAGCTGCAATAACCTATCTCACTTGTCTCACAAATGGTACCAGTTGGGAGATAAAAATCTTTCTTTGAAGCCATATTTTCAGAAATTAGAATTTTCCAGTTTTATACAGGTTGTTCAAAGACAGTTTTTGGGCAGTAGGAGAAGTATTTCAAAAAAACAAGATAGTTTTTTGTTCAATACATCATTTTCTCCAAAAGCCTCCTTCATTTCTGCAAAATACATTATGGGTGAGAAAATAAAAGCTCTGTCTCAACACCTATTTTTTAGATAAATGAAAACAGTAAGTTATAATTTCTTAATGCAGTTTTGTTGTGGAGAAGGACTTCACTTTTTGAAAACACTTCAAGGATGACATATGTTGATTATTAAATCCTGTAGAAATCATGGAAAAGGTGCAAGAAGTTTTAAAAACTAATATTTTTGAAAAATTTTGTGTAGATGACATACACAACAGTTTCATAACACGCTACGAAATTGCTGTAGGTGCAGTTTTGAGCATTTTGTTAAGGTTTCAAGAGGTAAAAAATATGGTTTTTGAAGTGATGACACTGCTAGAGAATGGAAAGGGTTCAAAAATGAATTTATAGGTGTTAAAGCAGAAGAAATTGGATATTAAGATATGTTTACAAAGACATAGTTACTGCGCTGCGAAAACAGCTGATATTTTCGTAGCGCAGACACATCAGCTCTCTTTACACTCTTTCAAGGACTTAATTTTGTACAGGTGGAAGGGAATGATTCTATGGAAGTTATAACACATGTCACTTGTCTAAAAAGGTCAATTTTTTCCAGCAAAAGGGTTTGAAGATCATTAATGAAGGTAAAGGCATAATTGCAGAAAACAGGTTTCCTGGTTTTTAGGGCAGATAAGACATGAGTCAGCAAGATTTCATAACAAGGTTGGAGGCATCACCAAATTCAACCTCATGAGGTTGAAGCTGTCAAAGGAAGTATTTAAGTCTTAGATAAGGTTGTTGAAACATGTTTTAGGAGTTTCACTCCTATATTTATTAGGACTCCTAGAAGAGATAGTTAGTTGTCAATGAAATTAAGAGTCTGTTTTGGGAGTAGAATAGGTGTCAATCATAGAAATTCGAATTCTCTGGATGATGGATCATATAATCCAATATTATAAAAGCTATATATGAAGTAAGAGGTCGAATTAGCAAAGGGTGGAAGACTTTTTGGCCTAGCTGCTGCTTTATGCTATGAACTATAATCAATAATGCAGAGAGGTTTTCCTGAACAAATCTGAGTTCTCACGGGGTTAATGTTTTCTTGATTTATATGTTACTTTGAATCATTTGTAGTAGATCTTATTGCTATTACTCAAAATTCATAATATTATGCTCTAAATTCCTTTAGTAATGGGATGGCTGTGTTTTTTCTGTATCTTGTGAGTAAACTACCTTTGAAACCCTAGCAGTAAATTTCATTGCTATTACTCAGAATTCACAATCATGTGTTCTGACTTCCTTTAGTAATGGAATTATTGTTTTTAGCAGTAGATCTCATTTTTTATTACTCAGAATTCACAACCATGTGCTCTGACTTCCTTTCGTAATGAGATGACAATGTTTTTCTGCATTTTGTGAGTAAATTACCTTTGAACCATTAGCAGTAGATTCCATTGCATTTACTTAGAATTCATAACCCTATGCTCTGACTTCCATTAGTAATGGAATTACTGTGTTGACCTATTTTCTTGAGTGAATTATCTTTGTTTAAAAACCCCTTTTTCCTCAGCTTCCATGTCTAGAAACCTTGCCACTAAATCTATTGACTTGTTGACTCCATAGCCCAATGGTAGCAAGCCTTCATCTTTCAACCTACAAACACACAAAACCAAGATAGAGTTAGCCATTTATTTTATCATTAATCAATATCATAAACCCTTGAGAGGTCCCTCTCAGGGTCCTATTTTGGTGTTAACATTTTGGTGCGTCTGCCGGGAGTCTGAAGATATACATCTCCCAAAAATCATGAAGCTGAACTCTTGAAGGTAGCAAGAGCTCAGAATTTGTTCGAGGCTGCAGAAATACCTTGGCGACTCCATTGTTGAAGAATTCAAAATTCATAGATTCATGGTAATTCCACTGGAGTTATGAAGAACTCAGATGCTGCCATTCTTATTTCAAGGTATGCATGCATAAATTTTTCAGGAATTCATGGTTTCCCAAATAATTTTCCCAAGGATACATATTTTCTAAGGAATGGTCCAAAATTCAATGGAGATGATTTGAGTTTGACTTTGAAGCATATATTATATTTATGTGATTTTACTGAGCTTCTTAGAGTCAAACATGAAGATGTTTGCATTACATTGTTCTATGATTCATTTCAAGGGAAATGTAAACAATGGATTGAAAGTTTTCCTGTTAGATCTATTAAGTCATTTTCAAACTTTTGGCTTATGTTTTTGGAGGAATGGATAGATAGAACAGAGTTGGTGGCAAACTCTCCTTCAATTCAAGGTTTCAAAAAATGGAATGATGATCATATTAATGAAGAAATAGATGGAAATTTTTCTTTGTCCTTGTCTTCTTATCTAAAATCATTTGAGTGCAAGACATAAGATAAGATTAAAGTTTTGGATGAAGTTTCTAAGAACATTGAAAAATACATTGAAGGTTTAGAAGGTCAAATTCAATCATATATTCTTCATGATCATGATCATACTTTTCAAAAGCTTTCTATGGCAGAATACAAAGAGAAGGTGTTGCTTCCTTTCTCTTTTGAGATTGAGGAAGAATACATTGTTTTTGAAAATCAATTTGAGGAGCAGTTTGAGAGCACACAGCTGAAGATTTATGTAGATGATCAAAGGATTGGTGTTGGTGAGTTGTCCAAAGCTGCAGAATATCATAAGAAACATCAAACTAACCATGTCTTTTTTGATCTTATAAATGGCTACATGGAAAGGTTCTATAGTCCATATTTCCAACTATATTTCCATTATGAAGATCAGATACATCTCATGCTGCCTCGGTTATTCCAGTATCATGTTTATTTTTGCTTCAAGCACAGTCAAGAGATTCAAATATCAGATTAGATCAATGACTGGCTTCATTGGACGTTTCATGTTCCTTGAAGCTACAAATGGAGATTGCAGCAGATATGGTAGGTAGGAGTGTGTGAATAAGCTCAAATTTGACTGAGCATCTTTTCAGTAGGTACAGATTTGTTTCTTATGCAGTGATCATCAAGCTTGAGCCCGAGGTGAAGGCCATTAAAGCTTGAGGAGAATCTTGGCAAAATTTCAGAGTTTTATTCTAAAGGATGGATAGCAGTACTAAAGCTACTTGTTCTTAGTGTACCACAGGGGCACACTATCCCAAGTGGAGCCACTGTTATCACACCCTAAATTTTCAAAGCATCATTGTGTCAACTCTTGTTTTAGTCATCGTCTTAGATAGGTGTTAGGTAATTTCATGCTTTAAAGGGTAGCTGATAGGGTTAGAGTCTCAAAATCTCATTTTTATTTCCAAACAATGTTTAATAACCTTATTCCATGGTTTAAAGGTCCCATCATCCATTTAGAAGTCATTCCATTAGGTTTAGGGTCAAATTTTGCAATCATGCTAGGAATCCATATTTTCGTAGTGCAGGTAGTTCAAAAAATGTGATTTGCGCTATGAAATGGCTGAAACAGCCTTTTTCAGCAAAAACCCTATTTTTCTGCTTTAGGTAATCAAATTCCAGAGGGGTTCCTGAGAAACTGAAAACTCATTTTTGAAAATTGAAAGAGGTTTTTCTTCCTAACATACTGAAATACAAAAAAAATTTCAGTTTTTTCAAATTCATTATGAGGTGGGAGAAATTGATGACTCAACTTGCGCTACGAAAACAACTGAAAGTCATTGAGAGAAAAACTCTGCTTTCTGGTTTTAGTAGTTCACTTCAAGATCAGTTTCTGGCCACAATAAAACGTATTTTGGAATTATGAAGGAGATTTTTGTTCCTAACATATCTAGCTACAATAACCTATCTCACATTTCTCACACGTGGTACTAGTTGGGAGATACAAGGCTTTCTTTGAAGCCATATTTTCAGAAATCAGGATTTTCCAGTTTTATACAAGATGTTCAAAGACAACTTCTGGGCAGTAGGAGAATTATTTCAAAAAAAAAAAGACAGGTTTTTGTTCAAGACATCATTTTCTCCAAAAGCCTCCTTTAGTTTTGCAAAATACATTATGGGTGAGAAAATAAAAGCTTTGTCTCAACACCTATTTTTCAGATAAATCAGAACAGTAAGTTATAATTTCTTAATGCAGTTTTGTTGTGGACAAGGACTTCACTTTTTGAAAACACTTCAAGGATGACATATGTTGATTATTAGATCCTGTAGACATCATGGAAAATGTGCAAGAAGTTTTAAAAACTAAGATTTTTGAAAAATTTTGTGTAGATGACATACACAGCAGTTTCGTAGCGCGCTACGAAACTGTTGTAGGTGCAGTTTTGAGCATTTTGTTAAGGTTTCAAGAGGTAAAACATCTCGTTTTTTAAGTTTTGATACTGCTATAGAATGGAAATGGTTCACAAATGAAGTTCTAGGTGTTAAAGCAGAAGAAATTGGATATTAAGAGATGTTTACAAAGACATAGTTACTGCGCTACGAAAACAACTGATATTTTCGTAGCGCAGACACATAAGCTCTCTTTACACTCTTTCAAGGAATTAATTTTACATAGGTGGAATGGCATGGTTCTATGGAAGTGATTACACATGTCACTTGTCTAAAAAGGTCAATTTTTTCCAGCAAAAGGGTTTGAAGATCATTAATGAAGGTAAAGGCATAATTGCAGAAAACAAGTTTCCTGGTTTTTAGGGCAGATAAGACACGAGTCAGCAAGATTTCATAACAAGGCTGGAGGCATCACCAAATTCGACCTCATGAGGTTGAAGCTCTCAAAGGAATTATTTAAGTCTTACATAAGGTTGTTTAAACATGTTTTAGGAGTTTCACTGCTATTTGTATTAGGACTCCTAGAAGAGACAGTTAGCTGTCAATGTAATTAAGAGTCTGTTTTAGGAGTAGAATAGGTATCAATCATAGAAATTTGAATTCTCTGGATGATGGATCATAGAATCCAATATTGTAAAAGCTATATATGAAGCAAGAGGTCGAATTAGCAAAGGGTGGAAGACTTTTTGGCCCAGCTGCTGCTTTATGCTATGAACTATAATCAGTAATGCAGAGAGGTTTTCCTGAACATATATGAGTTCTCATGGGGTTAATGTTTTCTTGATTTATATGTTACTTTGAATCATTTGTAGTAGATCTTATTGATATTACTCAGAATTCATAATCTTATGCTATTACTTCCTTTAGTAATGGGATGGCTGCGTTTTTTCTGTATCTTGTGAGTAAACTACCTTTGAAACCCTAGTAGTAAATTTCATTGCTATTACTGAGAATTCACAATCATGTGCTCTGACTTCCTTTGGTAATGGAATTATTGTGTTTAGTAGTAGATATCATTTTCTATTACTCAGAATTCACAACCATGTGCTCTGACTTCCTTTAGTAATGAGATGACTGTGTTTTTCTGCATTTTGTGAGTAAATTACCTTTGAACCATTAGCAGTAGATTCCATTTCTATTACTCAGAATTCATAACCCTATGCTCTTACTTCCTTTAGTAATGGAACTACTGTGTTGACCTATGTTCTTGAGTGAATTATCTTTGTTTAAAAACCCCATTTTCCTCAGCTTCCATGTCCAGAAACCTTGCCACTGAATCTACTGACTTGTTGACTCCATAGCCCAATGGTAGCAAGCCTTCATCTTTCAACCTACAAACACACAAAACCAAGATAGAATTAGCCATCTATTTTATCATTAATCAATATCATAAACCCTTAAGAGAGCCCTCTCAGGCTGAGGAGGCTAAGCCTCATCTAAAAGGTTGGTTTGAAATAGTTACACTGAGGTAGTCTGATCAGCAGACTATCAGGGTCCTATTTTGGTGATAACACGACAGTTGGTGGGTTTGCTGATGTATTTAGTCAATACATGACCGGACATATGCTATGCGGTGAACCAGATTTCACAAGCGATGGTTAAGCCTACCAAGCTCTTTTGGAAGGCAGGAAAGCATGTCCTGAGATATCTCAGGGGCACATCTGAGTATGGTTTATGGTACAGAGAGATGGCTGAGGTGAATTTGCATGGCTTCATGGATGTAGATTGGGCAGGAAGCCCAACAGAAAAAAAGAGCACATCAGGAGGCATTTTCAGTATCGGATCTATGGCAGCTTCTTGGTACAGCAAGAAACAAAGATCTGTGGCACTCATTTCAGCGGAAGCGGAATACATGGAAGCAAGTCAAGCTGCATGTGAGGCTATCTGGATGAGGAAGATTCTGGTTGGTTTGTTCGGTTGACATTTAGATCCCACAGTGATACATTGTGATAATCAGAGTTGCTTTAAACTCTCGGTTAATCCTGTGTTTCATGATAGATCTAAACATATTGATATCCGGTATCATCATATCAGAGATTGTGTGCAGCGGAAGATCATGTTGCTTCAGTACATTCCTATGGAGGATCAAGATGCAGATATTTTGACGAAGGCGCTCACCATGAGAAAATTCGAATACCATAGGGGCAGGATCGGGGTGAAGGATAATCCCTATCTTGTTGAGAGGGAGTGTTGAGATTCAACAAGTTGATGAGCTTAGTGAGAAGAGTCGCCTTCACTAAGTGCGCCCGTAGGCTATTTTTGGCGCAAGTCTATTTTTAGACATGATGATCATATTTCAGAAGTTTCAGGATGCTATTTGTGGATGGTTGATCAAGTTGGAAAAATAGCTGAAATTCTGTTTTTAGAATATTGGGCGAAGTCTATTTATAGATTGTTGATCTAAAAATAGATGCATGTCGATTATTATTAGTTATTAATAATAATCAGACTCTAAAAAACAACTTATTCTCTTGGAGCACTTTGCTTCAATGCACATATGTGGCACATCAGTGGATTGAGGGAATTACACAATTCCCAAGGGTTTGCTGGAGCATATGCATGGAGGACTCAGTTAGAACTCAAGTGGTAGAGTTATGACACAGTTAGAAGAAGTAGTTATGGAGTTGTATTCAGTTTAACTCAGTTAGACTCAGTTGAGCTAGTTGTATCTAGTCTAACTAATTGATACACTTGTGAGAGTGGAGTGAATTAATTAGTTAATTAATTCACAAATAATAACTCATTAATCAACTGAACAATACAACAGTTAACTATAATGCATGGCAGTTTTAGTGGAGACCCAGTGGAGAGGTAGGTGAAAGGGAAAGATGGACTATCTGTTGTGACTATAGTGATGCATTGATTGCATCACACACACATGGGAGTTGCCAACGAGGATTGCGTAGTCAAGGAAAGAGTAATTCAAATTCATTCAGAGCTATTCTTCAGTAGGGATTATGTAGTGGAGGCAGGCTAGCAGGAGGGCAAAGATCGGTGCATGGATTTGCAAGATTGTTCCTGATTAGTGTATGACGATTATACTGTACTGAGAGCTTGATAAGCTTTGTATGAGGATTGTCATATGATTCCATGA
The DNA here is from genome assembly GCA_034641835.2 of Pinus albicaulis. Taxonomy (NCBI): domain Eukaryota; kingdom Viridiplantae; phylum Streptophyta; class Pinopsida; order Pinales; family Pinaceae; genus Pinus; species Pinus albicaulis. The sequence continues at coordinate 683,195,577 of CM076578.1, forward strand.
TACATAATATATAGTTGGGGTTTTCAGCTTCAGGCTTTCTCGGTTAAAAATAATTGTGTTATGTGCGATTATTTTTATTTATGCTTTACATGTGTGTGCAATTAATTTTCTGCAAAAGATTAACAAGTGGAATGATTCAGTATCTTGCATAAAGTTAAATAGTGTGAGATCAAGTGAATCTAGGACATATGCATGCTTAGTGCATATAATTTCTACAATGAGGTGGAGGACTGACATGGAAAATGATATCGTACTTGCTTGCCACAGTCATGGTGAATACCGCTTACCACTCACGGGGGCACTTGTGGTGGTAAGCAGTTACATTATTGAGGGATGTAAGATTTGATCCCAACCGTTGATCAGGGAATGGTGGTTTAACCACACAAAATCCTATGGGGGCACCCCTCCCCATAAGTGACATGCTCTTCGTGGTGTCGGGTTTCTCCCGTGGAGGAGTCACGATGCCTCGAATGACATCGCACTCCAAAAATGCACAACCTTTAATCTTATATCTTTGTTATATCCCACCAATCCTTATAAACCTTACTTTTGATCCTGCACCATCCTCAGTCCCACATTATTTTCTTAAAATAAATCACCACAAAAATAATCTCAATGTTTTTCCATCTTTTTTTTTCTTTGTTTTATAATTTTTGTTTTGTTTTGCCACATATATGGTTTTTTTGTTTTATTTTTGAAATTTTGAACAGAACGAAAAAATGATCTATAAAATTTTCCACGACTTCAAAAACCCTATAAGCTAACTGCTAAGGTTTCAATCTGAAACCATGCCTCTTGAGAGCTCCAAGAACCCTCCAGTCCATCAAACCGACAAAACTCTGAGTTGGTCCATAACCCTACCTCAGGGCTTACCAACTAGTTTATTTGGAGTAAAGTCCAAAACCATCATCCTCCTGAGAGTGATGATAATTATCAAAATGATATTGAATAATAATGTTAGTGGAAAGTACACACACACACATAGATAGATATATATACTTTTCCCATTGCATGGCTATTTCTTCCATGTGGTGCTACTAAAGCCAAATGGGCCCCATGTGCCTTGGTTAATGGAATTTCTCACCAACACTTTGTTTCTCATCACCGAGGAGTTGCACCAACCCTCATACTCTTACCATGGAGTGGCTTCGTGGCTAGTATTTTTATTATCATTAAAATATTTAAAAATTATATCATATTTACAATTTGGGCCCTTTGGCCACTTAACCAAAACTAACAAATATGCTCAGGAATTTTTGCCCCACAATATATAACATATATGTATTGGTATGAAGGCTACATATTATAAACATATAGGCACATAAGCCCACAATATACATCCAACTCACCATCCTAATAACAGGTACATATATCTACATTATAAATGGGTGGGGGTATTACATTCCTCCCCCCCTTATTTTATGCACTTTCCTTAATGAATCTTATTCCCACAAGCTAGATCTATTGTGGAAATTCCATGTCTTCATGTATTGCTTCATCCTAGGGCATGTTCTACTTCCTAGTGCCATCTGCATATTGGTAGGATATGAAGATACTTTCCTTGTGTTGATGAGAATATCGTCTCCACATTCTCAACCTCATTACACATATAAGACATAAAACCCATACCATTAATGACATTTGTAGTCATTTATCAAATACATAAATACATATACAGACATATATATGGAAATATTTTTCTCCTTTCAACAAGGGTAATCAACAATCAAATTTATACAATCATAACTAAAAATTAATTATGAAGAATGGAATTTCATATAATGTGAAAAGCCAAAGTCAAAGATAGCTTCCATATTCCCTAATCACAAGCATGAGCCCTACAAATAACTTCATCCAAAGAAATATCAATCCTTTGCTGCTATTTGTTGCATTTCCAATTTCCCTCTCTCTTGTTGGTTCATGTCTTATATGATTTCTATTTCACCATTCTTATCTTGTAGCTCACTCTCTAAAACTTCTATCATCTTGATGTTTTCTATATTGTTCCCATCTCTCGCTTCTCATAGTGTCTCAATATATGTTTTAAAATATTATATGTCCAATTTTCAAAATTATTAAATTGCATGAGGAACAAAACATGTAGTTTTCCATTCAAGTGCACTAGAATGGAACAAAGGAACATGTAGTTTTGTTCCTTCTTCCTTGCTATAAAACATTGTCTTTTCATCTTCTATATTTTCAAAATCATTTTGAACTTCTTATTTCTCTACTTCTTGGTTTTTATGTTCAAGTTCCAACATTTCTCTCTCCAAATCCCTAATGAACTTCCTATTTTCTTTACTGCAGTGTTTAACCAGAGCTCAAACTTTTGGTTGAAATGTATTGAAGTTTATTGCAAATTTGTACCAAATCTATCATCAGTCGTTGAAACTTGGCACATACCTACTAGTTTGATAATTTCCATACAGTGTTTTTATAAATATTGTCTTGTTACTCTTATCACCACACCTGTAATGATTTATCATATCTTGCATACAAAGCTAGTTAGAATTTTTATTGTAGATCTATTACAACCTGTATACAAACTTGTAAAATGACATGTTATAAACATATTATAGCATGTTATGTCATTTTCTTCCACCTGCACAAAATTTGTGAAAACCTAACGTTAACATGTCATGAACCCGTGACAAACTTGTGGCAATCAGGATGTAATTTATTTTGATAAACCATACATAAACATGTCATAGAACCTGTTATATGCCCTTTTACTCTCTTTGGCCAGTGCCTCGGTTGTAACCTGTAATGATTGTGTTGACTACCAATAACAAAATATGTGATCACCTATACTTATTATGGAAGGAGTTATCATATCAACATGTGACCATCCTACATGTAATTCTCTATCCAAACTTGTAAATATACTTGTTATCTACATGTTACAAGCTTGTTATAAACCTATAGGAAATCTAGAAACCACCCAATCCACTTGTAACACTTTGTTACAATTTTTAATATACCCATCGCCTACCTGTGACAACTTGTTATTCAAGCTATAGTATGCCTGGTATAACCTATCACAACCCATTGCAACCTAGTCACCCACTAGTGACAAACCCAACTATGGTAACCTATCATATAGCTATTATGAATCTTTTTTAATCTTGTGATTATAACCCTATCAATTCTGTGAGATTCTATGACATCATATGGTATTTGCGACATCTAGATGGTATCTGTGATCACATCCAATTATAATATGTCATATGCTTATCATTTTCATAATTGTTAATTGACTATAATATTATCATTTATTCATGGTTGTACCATCTATATTTTTCAATCAAACATGTATATTTTCTTTCATAAAGTTCTGGTATTCAACCCCTTGTAGCCTCGGTATTTTATAACCTTGCATAATATTGTTATTTAGTATTCTATTCATGTACCAGTTCAACAACCAACATGTTGTTTTTTTAAACATGTAACCTATTCCAGCACACCACTTTATTTATTTACTTGATCCTTATCTTTCACTTTAGGGCACCCAACAACATCCTCAATGCTACATTTATGAAATCAAATCTCGATTTTATGATAGCTAGTGACAAAACAAGCATGCCCATAAAGTGAACAGTCCACTCAAAAAATTGTATTCCTAAGAGTGATCTAAGTGGATATTGGTGGCCACCCGCATATTCCACTTGGGGCCCCACCATTGTTTCTTTTAGTTTTCAGTTTCCTTAGTTGTAGCTCAATTTACTATTTTTAGCGGTTTTTTGGGTCTTGATCTTTTGGAACCATTTTGAGGGCCTGAATGATGTTTATTTGGGAATGAAAGGTTCAGAGAATATTAGCTAGAGACACAATATTCATTGTTAGTAGTTTTAGTCCTCGGATGGATCTTTCTAACGATGTATTATGTGCATCAAACAAAGATAGTATGCGAAAGTTATGACACCAGGAAATTGATGTCCCAATTTACCCCAAAGGGGCCTATAGTCTAGTGTTTCATCTCCTAGGGTTAGGTTTTTGGATGGGGTTTTCCATTGTTTCTCAATAATAAATAGTCCTTCGAGCCTCATTGTAAAATATTTTAGAGGTCTGTAACCACCACATATCTTCTCAGAGATAAGCTATCAGCTCCCTAGCTTTTTAAATTTCATTCCATCTGTAAGCATATTTCAGTCATTTGATATTAATGAAATGAAGTTATGTTTCTATTGCATCTTTGTATTTATGGTTATATTTGTATTATGTTGCATTCCTCCATAAATCTAGATCAACAGTCTCAGAGTAGTCTACTCTTTCTATGTTTTTCTTTGCATATCCATAACAAGGTCAAGATATAAGGAGTTAGGGTTCGATCTGGTTGAACCCTTGCAAGATCAACCTTGAAAACCTCGACGACCTCCCATGGCGGAAAGAAAAAAAGGCGAGGGAGCATGACATTCTATAAAAATTTTGCTCGAGGAGGCCCTCGAGAAAAAAAGGAACGTGATGATGGATAAATTCGCCAAGATCTTTCAATAACTCCCCACCTATGATGCATCTGCATCCAGTAACCACTGTGGAGGCACCACTCCCTTTAAGGTACAGGAAAACTTTTACATTCCTATATATAAAGGCTAGATGGATGCAAATGCCATAGATAGATAGTTTAATTTTCTGGAAGGGTATTTCTTGGTCCATGATTTCTCCGACTGAGAAAATATTACTTTTGCACTCCTCAAAGTTGCCCCCCATGTCAAAGACTAGTGGGAAACCTACTGTGAGCAAAATGACTGGAGGGAACCCTTTCTATTCTTGGTTGCACCCACTTGAAATTTGTTTTGAGACAACATCAAGGAAAAATATTTCCCTGTGGGGATCTATTAAGAAAATTACATCCAATGGACCATGTTGCAGCATCAAAGGGATCAATATGTGCACGAGCTGATGAATTTGTTCCATACCCTGTGGAAAAATTTCGGTATTAAAGATTCAGAGAGACATTTGATGCTTAAGTACCATAGTTTTTTGCATCGATACATTCAGGAAGAAATGGAGTTCCTTGACATTACCTCACTTGGCACGACATATCGATATAAGAAGAAGAAGAAGAAGAAGAAGAAGTAAGAGTTTGGATCCACAAAGCCAAAGCCAGTGAAATTCGCCCCCGAACTGCAAAACAAGGGGAAAATCCATTGCAGGGCAACTCAGAGCGACACCATAGAGCCAAAGAAGGACATGGGGAAGTGGTGTGAATTTCATAACAACGCCACTCACAACATAAGTGAGTGTCAGAACAAAAATTCATTGGTGGCTCAACTGAAGGCATCCAAATAAGATGCATGTTCTGATTTTGTGTCAGAACCGGACAAGGGGAATGACAAAGGGAAGAAAATAATCGATGCAAAACCCAATGCCACCATTTACACAACTAAGATCTAGAAGGAGGAACTCAAATATCTAGAGGATTTGGAGTGCCTATTCCATTCCCAAATGGGGGTGAAGGGTTCTCCACTACAATTTCTTATCGATAACAGAAGCCAAAGAAATTTCAGTAGAGGTCGTGAAGCGTTTTGGCCTACCAATCATAGCACACCCGCAACTTTATACCATTAGGTGTCTTCACCAAGGAAGAGATCTCTGCATCTGCCAGTAGGTTCGCCTTCTTTATGGCATCAAGACATTCATGGATGAGTTATTGTGTGGTGTTGCTCATCTTGACATGTCTGATGTATTATTAGGCCAACCATACTTGTTGAAGCAACATTTTGTGTATGAGTATAAGCCTTGTGCTGTTATTATTACTTTGGGAAATAAGTTATACATGATACCAGAGGTAGTACCGCCTCCCTCCATCTCTTTGATTACAACAAAGAAACACAGTAAGATTTTTTCCCAAACTAGGAAATTCATTTTCATTACAATTCATCCACAGGGCAAGAAGAATATTGTGGCCAGAACCTCCAAATAGGGCTACCCTGCATAACAACAATAGATTGAAAAATTCATGGAGGAATACAAGGAAATTTTCTCCTCGCCCATATAGGTTCCTCTACAATGTCAGGTCAAGCACTCCATTTATCTGACCCTAGGGGTGCCACTGTGTGATGTTTCCATAACTCATGCAACCACACAGACATAACCTACACATGTACTGTCGGAGGATGATTAAGAAACTAGTTTTATTGAATGCATCCAGCAGGTCCACGACATCTTGGAGAAATCCATTTCCATGTACAAGTAGTGACATGATAAACATCGAGTTCCACACAAATTCCAGGTGGGCGAACAAGTTTGGTTGCATTTACAGAAATAACGCCTAACCCGAGCTCATCAAAAGATCAAACCACTCTGATATGGGCCTTACATAATTATCAAGGCTAGGGGTGACAATGCATTTAAGCTCATAATTTCCTCATTCCTTGGCTGACAACCAGTGTTCAATGCGGATCTCCTTCGACCATACTTTCCCCCATTACTGGACACATCTAACATTCCTCATCTCATGGAGGAACTCAATGCAATGGGGAAAATTTCTTCCTAAGGGGGGAGGAATGATCAAGGTGGATATTGGTGGCCACCTACCTATTCAACCTAGGGCCCCACCATTGTTTTTTTTATTTTTTCAGTTTCCTTAATTGTAGCACAATTTACTATTTTAGCATTTTTTCGGGTCCCGAACATCCGGATCCATTTTGAGATCCTAAATGATGTTTTTTTGGGCATGAAAGGTCTGAATAATAAGAGTTGAAAACCCAGAGTCTTTAAATAGTACTTGTAGTCCTCAATTAGTTTTTTCTAATGATGTATCATGTGTGTCAAACGGGGATAGTATGTCAAAGTTATGACCCTGGGAAATTGATGTACTAGTTTACCTCGAGAGGGCCCATAGTCTGGTATTTCATTTCCTAGGGTTAGGTTTTTGGATGTTTATGGTTTTCTGTTGTTTCTCAATAATAAATAGGCATTCGAGCCTCATTGTAGCATAGTTCATAGGCCTGTAGCTGCCACATATCTTCTCAGAGATAAGCTACCATCACCCTAGCTAGTTTATTTTCATTTCATTTGTAAGCATATTTCAGTCATTTGATATTAATGAAATGAAGTTATATTTACGTTGTATATTTATATTTATGGTTATATTTGTATTATTTTGTGTTCCTATATAAATCGAGATTAGTGGTATCAGACCGGTCTACTCTTTCTCTGTTTTTCTTTGCATGTCCCCAACAAGGTCAGGGTATAAGGAGTTAGGGCTCCATCTAGTTGAACCCTTGCAGGATCAACCTTGCAAACCCAAATGACCTCCCATGGAAGAAGAGAAGAAATACCAGGGAGCAGGAGATCTTATCAAAATATTTCTCGTGGAGACCCTCGAGAAACAAAGGAATCCGATGATGGCTAACTTTGCCCAAATCCTTCAATGACTGCCCACGTATGGTGCATCTACATCCAACAGCCACTCTGGAGGCACCACTCCCTTCAAGGTACATGTAAAAACTGACATTCTTGTATTTGAAGGCCAGATAGATGAAGACACCATAGATAGATGGTTGAATTTGCTAGAAGGGTATTTCTCAGTCCATGATTTATCCAACTGAGAAAAGATTACTTTTGCACTCCTCAAAGCCAGCCCCCATGTCAAAGACAGGTGGGAAACCTACTATGAGAAAAAGGATGAAATCCTCTCTGTTCTCAGCCACACCCACTTGGAATTCATTTCAAGACAACATCAAGGAAAAATATTACCCGTGGGGAGCTATGCGGACAAGTACATCCAATGGACCATGCTGCGGCAGCAAAGGGATCAAGATGTGCATGAGCTGGTGAATTTGTTCCATACCCTACACAAAAAATGGGTACTAAAGATTCAAAGAGACATTTGGTGCTTAATTACCATAGTTGTTTGCACCAATACATTCAGGAGGAAATGGAGTTCCATGACATTACCTCGCTTGGTGTGGCATATCAATATGCTACCAAGATCAAGCAGAAATTTAAGCAGAAGAAGCAAGGCTTTGGACCGTGAATCCAAAGCTAGGGAAAGGCACCCCCAAACTACAGAACAAGAGGCAAAGACAAAGCGGGGCAACTTATAATTACACCACAAAGGAAAATAAGGACACGGGGAAGTGGTGTGAATTTCATAATAGCCCCACTCACAACACAAGCGAGTGTCAGACCAAACAGTTGTTGGTGGCCAAACTGAAGGCATATGAATCAGATTCATGTTTTGATAATGAGTCATAACTTGATATGGGGAATGAAAAAGGGAAGACAATCATCAATGCAAAATCCAACACCATTGTTTCCACCACCAAGATCCAGAAGGAGGAACCCGAAGATGCAGAGGAGAGGGAGTGCCTCTTCCATTCCCAAATGTGGGTGAAGGGTTATCCACTACAATTCCTTGTTGGAAGCCAAAGGAGCCTCATTTCAGCATAGGTTGTGAAGAAGCTCAACCTAATGACCACAACACACTCACAGCCATATAGCATTGTGTGGCTTCACCAAGGAAGATATCTCTGTGTTCGCCAGTAGTTCATCCTTCCGTACAACATTAAGTCATTCATGGATGAGGTATTGTGTTATGTTTCTCCTCTTGACATGCCTGATGTATTATTAGGCCAACCATACTTTTGGAAGCAACATGGTGTGTATGATTCTAGGTCTCTTCATGTTGTTATTAATTTGGGACATAAGTTGTACAGGATACCGGAGGTAGTACCTCATCCCGCTCGATATCTTCGGTTACTGCAATGCAATGCTATAAGATTATTTCCCAAAATAGGAAATTCATTTTCATCACAATTCACCCACAGGGCAAGAAGAATATTTTGGCCACAATCTACAAATAGGGATCCCTTACATGACAACAGCAGATTGAAAAAGTCATGGAGGAATACAATGCCATTTTCTCCTCACCCGCATAGGTTGTTATACAATGTCATGTCAAACACTCCATTGACCTAACCGTAGGTGTGCCACTGCCTGATGTTGTCATACCTCATGTGACCAGACAGACAAAATCCACACATGTACTATCAAAGGCTAATAAATAAACCAATTTTATTGAATGCATCCAACAAATCCATGACATCTTGGAGAAATCCAATGGAAAGTACATGCAACAACATGATCAACATTTGGTGCCACAAAAATTCCAGGTGGGTGGCCAAGTTTGGTTACATTTGCAGAAATAATTCCTAACCAGAGCTCATCGAAAGCTCAGATCTCTCCGATATGGGCCTTACATCATTATCAAGGTTATGGGTGACAATACATTTGAGTTCAACATTCCCCCATTCCTTGGTCGACAACCAATTTTCAATGTCTATCTCTTTCGTCCATATTTTCCACCATTACTGGACACATATGACATTCCTCATCTCATGGATAAAATCAGCGTAATGGGGACCATTCCTTCCTAAGGGGGGAGTAATGATCCAGGTGGATTTTGGTGGCCACCCGACTATTTCACTTGGGGCGCCACCATTTTTTATTTTAGTGTTTCGGTTTCCTTAATTGTAAAACTGTTTACTATTTTTAGAATTTTTTCAGGTCCTGAACTTCCGGAGCTGTTTTCAGGCCCTAAATGACATTTGTTATAGAATATGAGTTGCAGACTCGATATTTGCTATTAGTAGTTGTAGTCCTATAGACTTGATAGATCTTTCTAACGATGTATCATGTCCATCAAATGGACATAGTACGCCAACATTACGACCCCAGGAAATTGATGTACTAATTTACCCCGATAGGGCCCATAGTCTGGCATTTCATCTCCTAGGGTTAGGTTTTTGGATTTTTAGGGTTTTCCATTGTTTCTCGATAATAAATTGGCCTTCGAGCCTCATTGTAACACAATTCAAAGGCTTGTATCTACCACATCTCTTCTCATAGATAAGCTACCAATGCCCTAGCTAGTTTACTTTCATTCTGTCTTTAACCATATTTTAGTCATTTAATATTAATGAAATAATGTTATATTTCCACTGCATCTTTGTCTTTATGGTTATAATTGTACTATGTTGTGTTCTTGCTATTACACATTATTTTTGCACCATGACATTTGACTGTATACATAGGTCCATCACTACTTATATTATGCTCCCTTAGAAGTCAAAAACCCTAATGTTCCTAAATTAAGTCTTGGAATTGAAGAAAAGCTCATTAAGAACTTTAAAAGTCTAACTCTACACTTTTCCTAGCCCTTGCCTGCGGTACTGTGGATAATTGTTCTATAGCCCGGGGTACATCCTGCATGTTCTGCTTATAAAACCTGCAAACCTCCGTAAAAGGTAAAATAAAGGAAAAATTAAGCTCTAGAAGCCCAGTTGGTCAAATATTCTCCCAACTAGAAGCTTCTATAAGCATGTAGTTTGAGGTTTATCCTCTACTGTTGAGCTCTATCCCTTCACTCATGGAGTTTATCCCTTGGTATATACAACTAAAATCCCTTCATAAAAGGAATCCATTCCCCTCCTCATGGAACTAAAACTACCTCCATTTCCCTATAAACTGAGCTCATGTTTCAGTCCCAAGGGTAGAGACACGTATGTAGTAATTGCTGAAGAAATTCTTAAGAGAGCATACTCTCTATACTAGCCATTTTTGGTATGAGAATGATCACACACTCATGTCCATAACTTCATGCTAGTTTAGAGAAAAGAAGGCTTGCCAATCTAAGAGAGGATGATTGTTCAGTACCCTGGAAGAACCTGTATAACATCAAGGCGAAAGGTTGTAAGGTTACTTCTTATTATACAAGATAATACAAATGGATTCTATTTTCTCATTGAATTGTTCATGTATCTATTTCAGTAATTCAATTATTAGATTCCTTGATCACTGATATAGATTAGTGTTTTCTCAATTATTATATCTTGCGGGTGCTTTTAATCCTTTTATCTATCTTTGATTGTAGGTTTCACATGCTGAAGTGACCTCTTTTGGAGTTATTGGATAGAAGATTTCAGCAAGCATTGGACTTCAAGTAGGGCCATGTCCTCGTACTTTGTTATTAATAATTCTAAATCACAAATGAATATAGAAAATGGTTTGCATTTGGTTGTTTGTTTCTAGATATATTTATGATACTAAGGAAATCGTTCTTGTCCGCAAGAAGGATTTATCTGCATAACAAAATGGTGACTCCATTGGGGAATAGAACTTAGTTTTCCTTTTTTTTTTTCAGTTTGAATTTTAAGAATCTTCTGATTTTGATTAGTCTAAAACTGGGTTGGGTAGATAACTTACCAAAATCACTAAAAAGTAAATCTGAATTTTTATTTTTTTTTATTTTTTTCCTGGCCTCCGCAGTTTTTTGTTCAGAATAGTGCAGTACTGCACTGTTCTCCATTAAAACCTGCGAAATTGAGGAAAATTTATGAAAAAATAAGAATTCACTTTTCAGGAGCCATATCACCAGATTCTCTGTGTTTACCCCAACTTGTCTTGATTGTCCAAATTTTATGTGTGAGTTTCTTTCAACAACTTTTGTGTTTAAGTGATTTTTTCATTTGATTTGCGTTTTACAAGTAAGTGTTTGCCCTACTTTCTTGTTTCTCTATATCAGAAACCTTCATATACCTTAGCTTACTGGTATGATTGTTGTTTTCTTGCTGAGCCATTGAACTTGTTGCAACCCTTGCTATTATGAAAATTGAGTTTCATTTTCATTTGAAAATTTAGAAGAGTCTTAAGCGTACTAAGGCCTGAATTTCACTTTAAACCATTTGTTGGATGTTTTTATTTTTGCTGAGATAAGAATAAATTATTCTTGGTTCGATCACAAACTAAGTCAAACGTTCTCAAAACTTTCTAGATAGAATTCAACATTAGTGTTTTCTTTTGATTTTGAATTTTATGTTTTTAGGATTTTTCGATAAGGTCTTCTTTTTGGAAATAGTTTGTTAAAAGATTTATAGTTTTTGATCTAGTTGATAAAGGATTTTATTTAAAACGAGTAATTGATTATTTTATGAAATTGCATTCTCCAAGAAATCATTGTCTTTTCAAAGATATTTGTTTATGAAATAATTGGTGTTTTGAAAATCATTAAATCTCTCAAATCTTTCACGTAAATAAGTTTCATTGAAAAGAAAAGGATTTCACTTTAATGTAGATGAATTTAGATTGTTTTTGGGTCGGGTAATGAACATCATATAAGTTTCACTTTCATACCTTATGTCCGAAATAACAACCAAGTTAAAAACAATGCTTAATTAAAATCAATCTAGAGATTTTGCATTTTCTAGGTCTCTTTTCCACCAACATAACTTACGCTAGTGTCTTCGAACATGTTGTAATTAACATTCCAAGACAGTTCAAACAAACAAGTAGAAATATTGTGGTAGGGAAAATCCAATTGTAGCATTTATGCTCTAGGAAGCTCTTCTTAAAGTATTCAAGCACGAGATCATGTCCAAACTAGTGAGGTAATCATACCCAGCTCATTGGGAAAGATATCAGATGTGCATGTATTAAAAATGGTAAACCTCAGATAGACCATTGTCGAGGAGCCTAGGGTCACATGTCGGTAAACCTTAGATTATCTCAAGGAGCCTTCAAGGGGATTGAGCTAGTTACTCTGCCCTTGCATGCATATCAGATCATCGACTGTTCCCCCAGGTATATTTGTTCTCGTTGGTGACCTTAGTGGCTATAAAATTTAGGATTTTTTCCCAAGGTGACGGTGGAGGGGAGGTCCCACTGTACCTGGAGCAGACGTCAACTAGACTCACTTGGACTTTCTGGAGGGTTATTTTCACTTCGAGATGGTTTAAGTGGAAAAACTTGCACTAGACTATTTCATTAAGCAAGTTTTCGAGGTAACTATTCCAACCACCATTTCTACATTGACATTCTATGATGTTGGATTTCATCAACAACTAGTGTTTTTAGTGTAGAAATCTATTGTTTGTGTGTGGATTTCTCTCTTAGATTTTGTAGGCTTGTGATCAATTTGGCTATTTTCTTAGAGACTTTAGGAAATTTTGTTGAAATTTTCTTTGATTTCGTGTGTTAAAATTTTTAATCGTGGCTGAATTACCTAGAAAATCATGTAGAATGCAGGGTGTTACACAGCAATTTTTCACCGTCCCTACCATTCCCCATCCCGCACATTGGAGGGCTCATTCCGTGACCTGTGAGCAGAGACAAGACTTGAAAACACTTTCATGACATCCCTTTGAACATGAGCTTTCATTGCCCTGAAGACAACTCCTTGTGAAAAACCCTAAAAACACCTCTTTTTGCATTGGCGCGGGCAGGCAGTTCAGTACCCGCACCAATGGGGAAAATCCTTCAAAGAGGGCGCGCCAATTGGCGCTCTGTCTCAGAGTCACACTCGCGCCAACCATTTTAAGGAGTGTTTTTTAAAAATAAATTGCGGAAGTTTCATCCTAAAAAATTCCTGGATTGATATCTATCTTGATTTGGGAGCTTTGGCTACGGATTTCCATGGAGGGGAAGTGGTTTTCCACCTCTCATGGAAGCTTCCTTGATGATAGGGCCAATCCCATGATTATAGGGATCCCAACTCCCCTTCCTCCATATATAAAAGCTTGCTCATCTCCTTTGCAAGCTAATCTCCAACTTCCCAAGAACCTTATGCTACAAAAGCCTTGATTCATTCCCTTGAGGCCAAATCCAAGCAAGGAGACTATTGTCAAGTATCCGAAGAGAGAGGCTTGTCCCATCCCAGACAAGCTTTATCGAGGCATGTTCTGCTGACGACCCGTCGAAGGAGAGTGCTGCATCAGAGCTATGGTTGTATTCTTCTTTTGATTATTTAATGATAAGCGACTATTTTTTATGGTTCCACTCTTGTTCTTGATTATGATCATGAGTTATGTCTTCTTCAACTAACATATAGTTGTATATACTGGATTTTAAGCTTGCGTTTGTTTTATTTCTTGCGTGTGCAGGTGTCTGATCACGGAGATCGTGGGGATTGTGATCTACCAGAGCAGAGGAACGAGAGCACTACCTCTTCTACAAACGACAACGTTGGATTCCAGGTAAGCCTTCATCGCAAGTCGGTTTATTTGCAATTAGGAACATGCACTGTAGCATGTTCGATTGTTTCTAGACCCAATCTGGGCTAGTAGGGATCGCCTCTGTCTGTAGAGGGGATTTACCTCTCCAACACAGGGGAAACCCCTTGAGTACACACCAATCCAGTTAGAAAGGATCAAATATGAGAAAGGAAAAACATCAAGGATTGGATCAACTGAACACGAAGAAACATCAATAATTATTCATCCTGAATACGAAGCAGATCAACCTCAAACAACAGAGAGTACTCCAAAAAGAGTTTCAATTTCTGAACTACTTGAACTTGTTTCTACAACTAGTGAACTATCAGCTACTGAACCTGAAAATTTTGAACCAAAAACTGAACTTGAGACATTTGAGCCTACTTTAGAGTGCGTTACTCCAACCCCTGGTCATCCTGATTCACCTAGAGTGAATTATCGCATTACTGAAAACCTTCCTCCTGGTCTCATTAGTATTGAAGAAGTTACTGACATAGAGGAAGAAGTTGTTCTTCCTTCAAATCAAGAATATTTAGATCTCAGACCATGTGAATCGATTTATTATAGCCCTTTCAAACAAGATCCCTGGTATTATCAATTAACAGACTATCTAAACTACACTGGTCTAAACTATTCACTACCCCAAATTCCTTTTTACAGAGGTTACAGACCTCCATTAAACAGGTCTGGTGAGTCATCCATGTTCTCTTCATCACCAGAATCATATTTGTATGGTGCTTCATCTGTTCCTGCAGGATACCAGTCGCTTTTTGGTACTTTTTCAGGAGCAGCTCCTTCTCTCGACAAACTTATATCATCACCCGGTCCAAATGAATCACATACCAAAAATTTGAATGCAGAACAAGTTTATATGATTTCTAGAAACATTCCTAACCCTGACCCTCAATGTAGTAATTTACTACCTAGGGGGGAACCTCAAAGTAGTAATTTACCACCTGGGGGGAAACCTCAAGGATAGTACATATCGCAGGGATAGTACATACCTCAAGGTCAGTACATACCTTAAGGACAATATCAACCTCAATGGCAGTATCCAATTCAGGGTCTGCAACCTATTCAAGGACAGTACCTTATGCTAGGGAAACTGTCTTTTCAGGGACAACAACCTCCTTTAGGGCCACAGTTCTACCTGGAAAAATAATGTTTCAGGGAGGAGGGAACTATCCAGCAAATTATCAAACATATGTTCCAAATTATCAACCCGGTTATGGTCCTTCTTATGCAACACAACCTTCAATTGAACCTTCATATCCTGGAGTAAATATAATGTGGGATCCATCCAAAGTTCAATATAATTTTCAGCCTAATGTACAGGTACCCTATTATCAACCTGGTTAGCCAACTGGTTACAGTCAAATCCAACAACCTGTCCAACTTGTCCAACCTACAATTCAGGTACCTGCATCTGGTACAATTCAGCAGCCTGATCTGAGTACACCTAGAACTCCACCTCAAACTGTTGTAGCGACTTCTGTTCAAGCTACCACACCTAGTCCTGTAGTTTCTGCAACCCCTATTCCTACAACCCCTCAAGTATCAAAACAAATCTATGTAGTTTCTACACCACAACCTAGACCCATAATTCAAACTACTGTTCAAATTCCTATGGGATAACCTGGTACAAGTACAATTATAACAATCAAACCTCAGTTTTTTTATCAACCGTATTAGGGGAAATATAAATATGGACTTGTAGCACAAAATCAAGTATACTAGCATCATCCATAACCTGGGTACACATATCGAATGCCAGCTCAACCCCATTATGGTCCGGCTAATCTTGGTTATCCAAGAGGCATTCTAATTCCAAATGCACAGGCTATTCCAGGATATCCTGGATATCCTCCTCTTGGTACTGGTATAGTTCCACAAGGTTATCAATTTAATCAGCAGGACCCTAACCATCGGTTTCCATTCACAGAAACTTTGGATTTACCTGATTTGTCATGCCTAACAAATGATCCAATATATTATCTTCCATATTGGCCACCAATGCCAAATAAATTGCCTAGTGATATCCCTAAATTTGAAGGGAAATCAGGAGAGGAGCCCTCAAACCATTTCATGACTTACCATCTCTGGTGTGCATCTAAATCTTTGATTAATGATTCAATTCAATTACGAATTTTTCAGAGAACACTGATAGGTTTAGCTGCAAAATGGTATATTGGACTACCACGTGGCTCATTCAAAAATTTCAATGCACTAGCAACAAATTTCTTAACCCACATTCAGTAGCCAGTCAGATACGAAAATGGCACGGAATTATTGACTTCATTAAAACAATCTACGTCTACATACATCTCAGATCACATACATGAATGGAGACGCAGAAGAATTTTAGTGAAATTTTTTATTCTAGATTAGATCTTGGAAAAATGGTTTATTAAATCATTACTTCCAAATATCACTGAAGATGTGCCTAAGGGAGGAGTTGTTATGGAAGAACGGGTCATTTCTCAAGCTCAGTACTTAGACCTTGTATATACACAGTCTAGTATGTTATACGAAAAAAATTCCTAATTTACCACGTCCTGGTCAAATAACTGTAACTCCTTCAGGATCTCATGTTGTTTATGGTGTAATTGGTTTAGTTAGTGCAAATAAGAAGTAAGAAGAAGTCTTCAAAAACTACTTCTCCTATCATAACTTTACCATATTCACCAAAAAGAGATTCTTCCCTTGAAACTTCCTCCAACATTCACGTTGTAGATTCATCTACCACTAAATCTAAAACTGGTAACAAGAAGAAATGGAAGAATAAAAAAAAGCAGACTTCATCTCCCAAAGATAAAACTGAAAAGAATGAACCATCTGATGATAAATGAAAGCCTCATTATCCTTGTCGTATATGTGATCAGGATCACTTTACTAAAGAGTGCCTGCATAGGTATGAGGTTTCTAAATTCGTGAAAGGTTCACCCACACCCGTTGTCTTGAAGGATTCTTTTCCTAGTCAAGATATAAAAATGATAGGATCTTCTTCGAATACATCAGCAGATATTTTAATGATTTCTCAGGTAATGGTTGTGACATGATTACAAGACTACGGAAGTAAAAATCCTGTGACTAGTAAAGATATAGAAAATTCTAATTCGACACCAACTACATCTCCTTCGGTTTTCTGATCCACTTCATATCGAGAAACCTAATCCTGATCTAGTAATTAAACCACCTGCTAAAGGTGTACCTCAGAAATCAGCTTTCAATCCACATGTGAGAGCTGCTCAGAACTACAACATTGTTGAAGACTTGGCGATTTCGCCTTCAGCAATGTCGGCCTTAGAAGTGCTACAATCATGTCTAGCACAAAGGAAATTACTTTTATCAGCTATTGGAGCTATATATCTTCAAGATTATAAACTTATGGTCTTCAATTTATAAAATTTTACACCAATACTCCCTCATCAGATGGATTTTTAGATTCCAGTAATAGTAAAAAGCTTTTGATGGAAGAGGATTCCATCCATATGGAATTTTATAGGATCTACCTATAGAGGTCGAAGGCGAAATAGTTACTCTAGATGTGGAAGTAGTTGACGCCCCTCTGGATTGCAACCTTCTTCTAGGTCAAATTTGGTCTTATGCTATGACTGTTGTGGTGTCATCCATTTTTTGGTTAATCATGTTTCCTCATAAAGGAAAGATTGTGAGAATCGATCAGTTGTCATATTATTCATCTGACCCAACTTCTACAGATAGTATTCAAGATGTCGGAAAATCGACTATCCCATATGAAGATGTTGTGGTAGGTTTAGTAAAATACTCTTCTTTGATGGGAAATTTTTCTATGCCTCCACCTAACGTACCACATACTATTGCTAATATCAATATGATTCCATCAAACACTATTCCATTCGATGACCCTTGGATATTGCCTTCAGAGTCAGCAATGGATTATTTCAATGGTGAGATGCCTTTGAGTCATTTTGAGATAGAATATCAAGCAATACAGTCATTTTATAATACCCCTTCAACTGATTATGATTTAATGAATGTGATCACTGAAGAATATTCTTCACTATCAAGCTCAGCCTTGACATCAATTTCCAATCCTTTTCAACAAGTGTTTCATACTGATGAAAGTATTCAAGAATTCTTGTCTATGGATGAATTACCCTGGGATGATCTACATCATAGATATTCATTTTTACCTGAACTTGATAGATTTGAAAATGATTTTTTGTCTATTTTTACAATTTATTATGTTAAGGAAACATTGAATACAATCACGATTATAAATTCAAATTATGAGATTAATTTGGGAAACATTTCTATAATCGTTCCTATTGACATATCAGTTATACCTGGAATTGTTGAAAACATTCATATAGGTGCTTCTTGTACGATTGATGAAATTAATACATATAAAGTCCTATTTCAAGAATTCTGCGACATATTTGCCTAGTCTTACAAAGAAATGTCAGGAATTGATCCAAAAATTGTCATTCATGAAATAAAAACATACCTGGATGAAAAGCATATTAGACAATGATTACGTCTGATAAATCCGCGAAAAGCTACTGATATTAAAACTAAAGTTGAAAAACTACTAAGAGCAGCATTTATTTATCTGATCCCTTTAACAAATTGGATATCTAATATAGTTCCTGTTACCAAGAAATAAGGGACTATATGAGTATGTATCGATTATAGGGATATCAATAAAGCATGTCCAAAGGAAAATTATCCTACCCCCTATATCGACCAAATAATTGATGATTGTGCTGGAAATGAGATGTTTTCATTTATGGATGGATTTTCCAGATATAATCAAATAAACATACTCCCTGTTGATCAATCAAAAGCAACATTTATATGTCCTTGGGGAGTATTTGCTTGTTGCAAACTACCTTTTGGATTAAAAAATGTTGGGGCATCTTTTCAAAGGGAAATATCTTACACTTTTCATGACATCAAAAATATTGTGAAGCCTTATTTGGATGATTTACCTTATCACTCATTACATAGGGAAGTTCATTCTACTCATTTAGGAGCAATTTTTATGAGATGTAGGCATTACATGATTCGTTTGAATCCGGAAAAGTGTGTTTTTTGTGTGCAATATAGATTATTAATGGGATTTTTTGTTTCCAAAACCAGCATTCGTGTTTATCCTTCGAAGGTTGAGGCTATCATCGATTTACCTCCTCCTTCCACACTCCACCAACTCCAAAGTTTGCGAGGGAAAGAAAACTTTCTGCGTAGATTTATCCCGAACTATGTTGAGTTAACAAAAGGTTTTACCTAGTTATTGAAATAGAATGTTCCTTTTATTTGGGATGAGATTTCTGATCGATATTTTGATGCTCTAAAACATGCGTTAACCCATGCACCATTATTGCATCCACCCAATTACAACTAGGACTACTTTTTATACCTAGCAGCCTCTGATTCCACCATTGGAATGGTTCTAGTTCAAGAGGCTGAATTTCACAATGAACATGTGATTTACTATCTAAGTCAGAATCTAAATCTGACCCAAATTAAGTATTCACATGTGGAAATATTGGCCTTGGCAGCAGTTCAAGCTGTCCAAATATTTCGTCATTACATATTGTTACGCAAGACCACTATGGTTTCTAATTGCAACCCAATGATGTATATTTTGACAAAACAATTACTTGGGGTCAAATAATCTAAATGGATTGTTATCCTACAAGAGTTTGATTTGGCATTCGAAAAATCTAAATCAAAGAAATCGCTCATATTTGCAAAACTTATGTGTGACTTTCCCAATATTGAGACATAAACTGTGGTAGAGCATCCCATTGCAGATGAATCTCTATTTCTTATCAGTACGTTAGATCCATGGTATGGATATATCATCATTTATCTTCAAACTGAAACTTTTCTACCTAAAATTTCACATTCACATCGACGCAAAATTCAGTATCAATCCCAACAATATAATATTGTTGGGGACACTCTTTACCGTCGTGGTGCGAATTTTGTCTTTCGACGCTATATAAATCACGAACAGGCTGAAAAGGTTTTAATGGTTTCCCCTATGGAGCGTGTGGTGGTCATATGTCTGGGTATGCCACAACCCAAAAGATATTGTGCACTGGCTATTTTTGGCTGTCATTATTCAAAGATTGTATTCTTACGGTCTGAAAATGCCATAAATTCCCAATTTTTTTATTGTAATATGTGTATGCCTCCAGCTCCTCTTCACCCCATAATTGTTGCAGTCCTTTTGCAAAATGGGGCATTGATTTCATTACATGTAACCCTCACTCGGCCGGGGGGCATGAGTATATTATTCTCGTAGTATATTACTTTACCAAATGGGCCGAGGCGATGCCTACATTCACGGAAAATGGAAAAACTGTAGCTACATTCGTATTCAATAATGTGATTTCTTGTTTTGGTGTACCCCAAGCTATTATCATTGATCGTGGGAGTAATTTTCGAAATATAATGATGAACAAACTTTCCGTTCAACTTGGCCTATGTCATGATAACTCTACTCCATATTACCCATAGGATAATGGTCAAGTTGAAGCCGTCAACAATGTTTTAATGAAAATGATTAACCAGATTATCAGAATTCACAAATCAAATTGGCATACTATGATTTTTTTCAGCACTATGGGCATACCAAACCTCAGCAAAAACTACTATAGGGTTCACTCCTTTTCAAATGGTTTAGATTTTAGAAGTTGTGTCACCTATTGAATGTCAAATATTGTCACTTCAATTAGCCATAGAGTTACTACCAGCTACCTCTGAAGAGGAAATATGCTTTTTGTACTTAGCACAATTAGATGAGACTCAACGCACTGCTGCATTAGCTACCAAAGCTCATAAGAAATGTATTAAAGCTCAATATGATCAAACTGTTACACCTCTTGTTTTTTCAGAAGGTTATCTAGTCTTAGTGTATGATCAAGCTAACTATAAGCTAGGAGCTAGGAAATTCGAACCAATGTGGCATGGTACTTACATTGTCAAGCGAGTGCTTGTAAAAAGGGCCTGTGAATTGACTGATTATGATGGGGTCTCTTTAGATAAGCCCAGAAATGGTCTTTATCTGAAGAGATATTATGCTTGATTCTTGTGTGAATATATCACTTGTATATTAGTTATTCTTCTAGTTAGTGTGCCTTAGATTAGATAAGTGTGCCTAGTTTAAGTTTGTTTTTACTACTATCACTACTTATCTTGATTACTCTTGATATTGCAGATGTCGACATCCCTTCAAATGTACATTGGTTTTTCTAATGGTGCCTCTTGTAATACACGGAATATTTCTTCCATAGCTTGGGTTATCTATCCACCCACAGATGATTTAGTTCTATTCATGGGGTAAGCCTTAGTCAAAAAATGAACAATATTGCAAAATATAGTGCAGTAATTGAGTTATTATCTGATGCCATTTCATTTGGTATTTGACGTTTGATCATTTTTTAGATTCGGAACGCATTCTATTACATTTAAACAGAGTATATGCAATTAAAAATTCAGTGTTATTGACATTATTTTTGAAGGTTCATCCCTTAGAAAGACAATTTGATTACATCGAATATCAACACATTTCAAGAAATTTAAACACATTGGCTAATGCATTAGATAATTGTGTTTTAAATAGACATTTTCAATTTTAAATCAGTAAACCAAAACAACATTCGATACATGTTGAACAAGATAGTCAGAGAAAGTAGTAATATCATAGATAGGAGTTTTTGTTTTCAAAAAATATTACATCGTCTGCAATCATAGGTTTAAAACACCTTATGATCTGAAAGATAGTGATACAAAAAAACAAAATATGTCAATACACGATGATCATCAACTATACATGGTGATGATCATGATAGTAGACTATCGTATGCACCACCTTGCACAGGAATCTCCTAAATTGGCATGGAACACTAGTAACATGTCTCTGGAGCCGGAGAGGAATGTCATTTGTCAATGTCTCCAGGATATCTATAGTAAATCTCTCCAGGTTTTGTTCCATATCAGTAAGGATTTATGTTGCATGATCTTGTGGCTTTATTATAGCCACTGTTGGCCGCCTTTCAAAGTAGTGAAGTGTAGCTGGCCTTCATGGACCAACATCTGCATTTAAAATTCTGATATCAATATTGGACGATTGAAAAACAAATAAAAAGTGAGATTTAAAACACATACAAATGATTCACTTACCTGATTCATCCCATTATGCCCTTGGAGGTAAGGAAATCCCAGGATCACCTCTGAAATCTATTCATGCATATGGGAAATCTTCAATTGTGAAGATTTGGTTCTATAGCCACATAAAATACGCAACAGTAAACGGAACCACCACACTGTCGTTGCCACCATGACAGGCCATTAGTGCAACCCAACGTACCATGCAAGGTTCTCTAAGTTCACCACGATCAACAGGAATAAGCTGAGAGGCGAGGAATGGAATCCTCTCTAAAGAAAAAGAAATCAAGATGGCACCATACCCAAAGTTTTTCAACTTTGAATTTTTTTCTCTGGTTAGTTGGCCTTTCATGTTGGCCAATGCCCCTTCACACCAGTTGAAAATGGTGCCTCTGAAACATTCAACTGCGGTTTGCATCTGAGACTTGGTGGCGACATGTGGAGCTGCACTTCCACACAACCTAGTTACTGTGAATGTAACTACTTTAAGACCAAGTCGCAATATAGTCTTTATATCAATACGATTATCCTTTGGATCTACCGCCTCACTGCAAAACTCTTGTTTATAACTAGCAATGGGTAGGCCATCCTTCCTAGCTCCAAACAAGGATATATGTTCACCTCTTTTGGAAAATCTAGTGAGAAATTAAATATCTTTGAGCTCGAGTTCGAGCCGATGATAGCAAATGACAAAGAATTGATCTTGAACATCCCATTTGTTCACTAACCATGTCATCAGTTCCACCTGTGCCCTCATGCCTTTAATTGCCCAAAACTTACACAATCCACAATTTCTAAGTACATGCATTATGGCTGGATCATTCATAGCTGGATCGTTTGTATCTTCATGCTCACTTCTTTCCACTCTAGCATGGTGGAATAGTATGAAAATGGATGCATTTGAGGATTAGAAGCTTTTAGAGTGAGAAATTTTAACCAATTTTGTGAGATATTTTCAATTTTCATTTGGTCATAGTGCCTCTGCAGTTTTTGTGCAGAGATAGTGCGGACGTCTACACGGGCTATCCACGAAAACCACAGTAGCCCGATAATTTTCCTTTGAGAAAATTATTAGGGTCCACAAGTAACACATGTATGACTCGCAGACCCCGAGAGCGGAATTGTGAACATAATTTCTCCTAAAAAAATGATTTTAAAGCCTAAAGGGAGAATTCAATTGGATAGAAATGAAGAGAATAATGTTGTGGATTACCTGTTTCTGATGAATCTCAATTTGAGCAGTTAGTTCTCCCGTTATCAACTCCAGAAATTTTTCTGCCAAAACCTCTCAATTTACAACTCTAAAGACAAAAGGTGAAAATGACTTTGTTAAACTCATTTTTATAATATTTTTTGAATGAATAAGATATTATATTTTATCTATTTTCCACTTTAAAAAGTAAAATTTTGATGTTTTTACTTATTGGAAACATGTATGTATAACCTTTCAATTTTTTGCGCAGAATACAGGTTTTTTTTGGTGAAAAGAATTATTTTGATGATGAGTACACTTTTATCACTTTTTCGGTCTCTTGAAAATTGCGAAAAAGAAAAACCCTATAGTTATCTTTTTAGACCTTTTTAGACTCTCTAAAAATGAAAAGATTGTGGAGTACTTGACTATTCGAACTCGTTAAAGGAAGTGAACAGTCATCCCTTCAGTATAATTTTACCCCCTTTCTAGACTGAAATGGAATATTTACGAAAAAGGTATATGTTGATTAATCATGGTCAATAGAGTTCTCTCTTTTATTATTTTATCCTTTTCTCGGATTGAGAGACTAAATTTATGAAAAAGTACAACCACGGAGTTTACTTATGTTTTTCTTCTAACTCCCTAAAACTAAAAAACACCAAGTTTCACCTATATTGGACTCGTTAAAACTTAACAATAAAGGACTTGCTGATTACAAACAGGAACGAACCACTCCTTATTATGGTTCAATTTTAATACTAAGTTGGACTCATCCGAAGGATGAGATTACACAACAAGAATATGTTATCCTCCTCAAACTTGTCAAAAATAAAGAGGTTCTTGCCAGTAATGGTGGGGGAAAAAGAGAGAAAATGAATCCAGTTGTTACCCTTGTTTTAAAAATCGGTATACCACTCTTAAACATGACAATTTTGTCACACTTGTAACTAGGTTGGGAAAATCCTTTTTCTAACAGTTAATCAAACCATATTGAAAGTCTTCAGCTGGTTTCTGGGTATTATCTTTACGTCAATTGTTACCAAACCATTTACAGTGTCGTTATGTGTTCAAGATATAGTTTAAATAAACCATTCATTGCAAACATTTTTCTCTGTTCACGTTGACCATCCCTGAGTGAGTCCTTGCTAAAAAAATTCCTCAAAACTTGATTTAATGGTTTCGTGTCATGGGATTTCATATGAGGGGTCTCTTTCTATCGACGACAACTCATCATCTAGAAATTTGATCTAGAATCCTATCAGTACCTTGGGATCTGCATGGCCTAATGGCAGGTTTCTCACCTTTGACGATAGGTTGAATCATTGACCTTTGATCGAATTATTCCATGAAGTGTTCGACTGCAAATCATTCATTTACACTTCATGGATTGTATTGAGTACTTTGAGAGCCATTATCATTATTGCTAGTTTCTCTCACACTTGTTAACAGTTTACATCATTGACTGGTAATCAAGTGGTTTTTACCATGTTCGACTTCAACACAATTAATCACATGGATAGAATCGTACTAGTTCGGGAAGTAGAAATCAAGACACTGGATCTAGTTTCTACCATCCAGGCTGTGAGGAGTTTTATTATTCATGATACAATAGACTACTTATGATAGCTGGCTGCGTCCATGCTATGTCTACTATTGATGTAATTTTAAAATTAGTTATGTATGAGAACATGTAGTTAGTTTTCATTTGAGTATGGGAATTCCTACCTCAACAATGATATACATACATATGTTTTCATTGAATGTTTTTATAGGTTTTCGACCGATATGTCGACAATCCAATCTTGAGAAAGATAAAGCACTTCACTCTTCCGAACTAACTCAAACTTCGCACTTTAGGGGGAAATTTGTTACACGTTATTTTGTCACCATGACATATGACTGTATATTTAGTTCCATCGCTACCTATATTATGCTCCCTTAGAATTAAAAAACCCTAATGTTCCTAAACCAAGTCTTGGAATTGAAGAAAAGCTCATTAAAAACTTTAAAAGTCTAACTCTGCACTTTTTCTAGCCCTTGCCTACAGTATTGCAGATATTTGTTCTATAGCCTGCCAAACATCCCACACGTTCTTCTTATAAAACCTATGGACCTCAATAAAAGGTAAAATAAAGGAAAAATTAAGCTCTAGAAGCCCAGCTCGTCGAATATTCTCCCAACTGGAAGCTTCTAGAAGCGCGTTCAGTTCGAACTTTATCCTCTACTCATGAGCTCTATCCCTTCACTTATGGATTTTATCCCTTGGTATATGGAACTCCAATCCCTTCATAAGAGGAATCCATTCCCCTCTTCATGGAACTGAAACTACCTCCATTTCCCTATAAATTGAGCTCATGTTTCAGTCCCAAGGGTAGAGACACATATGTAGTAATTTCTGAAGAAATTCTTAAGAGAGCATACTCTCTATACTAGCCATTTTTGGTATGAGAATGATCACACACTCATGTCCATAACTTCATGCTATTTCAGAGAGAACAGGGCTTTTCAATATGAGAGAGGACTATTGTTCCGAACCCCGAAAGAACCTGTACTACATCAAGGCAACAGGTTGTAAGGTTACTTCTTATTATACAAGATAATACAAATGGATTCTATTTTCTCATTGAATTGTTCATGTATCTATTTTAGTAATTCAATTCTTAGATTCCTTGATCACTGAGATAGGTTAGTGTTTTCTTAATTATTATATTTTTTAGGTGATTTTAGTCCTTTTATCTGTCGTTGATTGTAGGTTTCGCATGCTGAAGTAACCTCTTTTGGAGCGACTGTATATAAAATTTCGGCAAGCGTTGGACTTGAGGCAGGGGCATGTCCTCATACTTTTTATTAATAATTCTTAATCACAAATGATATAGGGAAAATGGTTTGCATTTGGTTGTTTCTTTCTAAATATCCTTAGGATACTAGGGAGATCGTTCTTGTTCGGAAGAAGGATTTATCAGCATAACACCTACATAAATCCGGATCAAAGAGTTACAATTCTTAACTCATGTAATCATTACACAAAAGATTAATAAGATATGTACAAGGAATCAACACTTATTAGATTATTCTCCATATCATATATTACGTAAATACTTTAACATATTATTGTCAAGTAGCAAGAAATCACCAAGTAAAATTCACGCTTCACATTTACATATGCATGTATATCATTAATTGTTTTATAGTTTATCAGAGAGAGAAGGTTTAGAAAATTTTTCCTTCTCCTTTTTCATATAGGTCACATAATTCAGCCAACGCCATTTCCTATGCTATAGTTTTCTCATGATGAATATTCCTTTACCAACCACGTGTATCTTATATTTTTATTGTCATCATTTTTGTGGATGAACTAGTTGTCAAGTTATCTAGGATACCTATTCATGTACGACTTTACCATACAACTCCTATCAGTGTGACCTATGCATATATAACCCTTTCAATTATTATCAAAATCTTAATATAGAAATTTTATCATGGAAATTTACTTTATTTTAGTCGTTTCCAATTCTACACTATTCATTATGCCCAAGTCAAACCCATGCTTCACTGATCGTGGTCTTGTCAAAAATCATCCTATTCTTGTGTTAATCTCGTAACTTTTAGGAAGTATTTTCTTCAGTGTTTCTACCCACATTCACATTCCTAGCTTACCAACATATTCTTTCCATCAATATCCTTCCATTTACTACACACTTACAAAATTTTGATATCTAGGCTAATAATTACTCAGGGGGGGGTGAATTAGTAATAGTGAGGTTCTTAATATTTAAGGTACATTATTAAATTTAATTTTACTTTTTCCAGTTACGTGTGACAACATTCACACTATTATATATATATATATATATATATATATATATATATATATATATATATATATATATATATATATATATATATATATATATATATATATATATAAACCATTCACATGAGCACACAATCCATCAATTGAGCAACACATACATATTGACATAGGTAGTTTTACATGGAAACCCAAAGGGAGAAAATGACCAATTTGTTTCTTATTATGATGTAAATTAACCACCAACTTAGTCACATCAAGCTATTTGTGAGCACCCACTCACAAGAGTCTCCAACCCCTTCAAGATAGAAATCAACCACTTTCCAAGGGGCACCAACCTCTTATGAATGCAGACCACTACCTGCTCTAGCCACTGCTATGATTTTCATACAACTTTTAGATTGAAAACAAAGCTTAATACAAATTCATAGAAATATGAGCTTGATTAGCTGTGGCGCGCAACACTTTTCCTTTTGATCTACAGTCCTCCTTTTCTTTGCACACTTCACTTCTCAAGTTGATTTTTTCTCGGCCCTCAGTTTCTTTGAGTGAATGTTAGTTGTTGAATCCCTTTGAATCACCCTCTTCACACTGCTCTAAACACATTCACTCACAATAATGATGTATTCCCCCACATTGCATGACTAAAATCCAATTTGTACTCTCCTACACAGTGATTTACGTTGTCTCATTTGTCCTCCTACTGTCTCTGCAACACAGATCTTGAAAGTGTGATTCTGCATGGATTTCCATGTTTTTGTTCCATTAAGGTAAAATGTCGCTAAAAATTAATTAAAATATGGAAATGGGATTTATTCACTCAACTACCATAGTTACATTAAATCAAATAATGGGCATGTCAGTGTCCCCTCATACCGAGAAATAAATCACAGTCTTACTTGCACACTAAAGACGTACCTCCATTTAATTTTACCTTCATAAATAATGTGTTCCTCCATTCCTCTTAAATTCCTACAGATCTCAAAATGTACTTCAGATATGTCTCTCCTTTCTTCTTTAGTTGCAGTACACCATCAAAGCCTGCAAAATCACTCATATGGTGTCCCTGAGCTATTTTCTTCAATTAATTCCTCATGGTTTGTAGGTGAAAATAGAGGAGGTTTGTGTTGTTTGAGTCAAGCTTACAAAATAAACTTGCATCTTGGTTCATCTCCGTTCTTGAGCTAGTAGTTCTTTGCAGTCACCATTAAACCAATGGCACCAACCTGAATGTGCACATTTACTCAGCTGCTCCAACTTTACTTATCACAATTGTTTCCATGGAAAATTTTGTACTCAATCCCCAAGAGTTTCCCACTAATTTAACCTTTCATTTGCCCCATGCTCTTAATAATAGGCCTAAATCCCTTTTTAATGCGTTTTTTCCAAATTGCGCTAGTAAATAAAACTCTCGATGCTTTTTAATTTTATTATAGAACCCTACTAATTTTGCTGAATCTTCCTTAGATCCTTTTTCTTGGCACCTTTTTTATCTCACGCCATAAGACTAGGTGTTGCGACCATCATATAAGCCTTTAGGTGCTAATCCTCATTACACCCTTCATGGGCCAAATTACCTTCGTTAATGGCTCTATGCCATTGGTATCATTTCTACGCAAAATAACCAAGGCTTGGTGCTGAGGCCCAAGCACCCAAGTTCGACACTTTTCTCCCTATGCCACCCATTTTCACTTCCTTATAAAATTTTGGGCCCCATACCTTCGAGATGAGCTTTCTAGTTGGGTCCACCTGGCTCCATTCAATTTGCTACCATTCTGTGCATTATGAGATTGACATGGCCAATTTTTGCTGCCTGACGTTTCTGATATTTGCAGCATTAATAAACCACCAGGCTCCAACCAATGGGATGATGTCATGTTAATGTCACCTATGCCACCTGTCAACCTATGAGTGGTCCATGTGTCCACCAAAAATGGGCCTTTCGGATACCCAAAAATGCCAACACTTCTTGCCATATGTCAGATGCCATGTCATGCTTACATAATTCTCTAACCACTATTATGGTGTGACTTGTCCTCTGTCAAAGGAGATAGAAGGGTCCTATGGCCCTTGGGATTTGCACTGATTTCCTTTGTTAAACATTTAAGGTTCCCAAATATTTCTTTATTCTTTCTTCGGGTTAGCTCTCCTTTGCACTACAGATTTGTTATACCTTTAGGCTTTCCCTTAGTCGATTGAGCTATGGAGTGAGGACCTCTCGCTCAAATCCTTAGCCAATGAAAAATATATCTAATGCACTATTTGATTCTCATCAACCCACTCAATTGCATCGTGATGCATATCTTCTACACATTGTTATCCAACCTACAGAGTACATCCGTCGAGGTAACTTCATCAGGATGGTGTCATATTTTGGCATTACCATGCTCACCTTATTTGAGTGATATAACAAATCCATCGACACAATGTTGTGGGGGTATTACCACCGGGTGAGATCTGCCTGTTAGCCAATAAAAATACTTCCCATTTCTTTATTGTTACACCATGTATGCTTAATCATTTTTATGGCAACACCACTAACCGTTCTCCTATATTTTGTAAATGCACCAAACTTGGGTTCGTTCCAAAAGGGTCTCCAAGTGTTTAACTTTGCAATAGTTTGGCTTGGGGTATCAAAAATTTGACTCGCTCTGTCTCTTAAACTAGGAGGTCATTTTCAGATTTCAGTTTACCATTGGAAAGCTCTTTCTGAACACTATCCAAATGTGAAATCCCCAAGAGCTTAGAGTATCAAATCTAATATCTTGATGTATAACCTCCTCTAAATATTTGGACTCCCATCCAACATAGAAATAATATTATGGCTTCTCCAATAAGCCTGCTACTATGATGATTCTCTAGAAAATAGTGTAAAAACCATGGGACCCCCCCTGAGCTTATGCCAACATATTCTTTCACCAACCTCCATGTTAATATGGTTTATATTAATGACATCATACTAAATGCAACCAACTATCCAACAATCTCTCCCATTGGAATTGATGGAAATAGACCAAGCTCCACCTGAAATCGGGCATGTTTACCAATAAAATTCTTCCCCTTTGATATCAATGGAAAAGGATGCTCCTAAAATCTCCCTCTGAAACACTGCAACCTACTCTTCACTCAATCCAAAAAACTGAGTAGCTTCCAATACTCATTGTAATTAAGTCATTTGGGTGGAGGAGTCACAACTCCTATTTGCTGTCGGAGATACCCAAAGGGTTCTCTTGCCAGTGGCTTGTTGAAAATATCTGCCAGTTGTTCCTTAGTGGAAACATATTCAAGTCGAACAACATTAGCAACTAATTGTTCTCACAAGAAATTAAACTAGATAGGAATGTGCTTGGTCTTGGAGTGCATAACGAGATTCTTAGAAATGATGATAACACTAGTGTTGTTGCACATGATTGGAATTAGATCATTCAACTCTACCT
Organism: Pinus albicaulis; assembly: GCA_034641835.2. NCBI lineage: Eukaryota > Viridiplantae > Streptophyta > Pinopsida > Pinales > Pinaceae > Pinus > Pinus albicaulis. Next base: position 683,226,174 of record CM076578.1, read on the forward strand.
TAATCTCCTTTAAGACCTTCCTCATCTAAATAATTTGTGAGCAACAAGTGGAAGCTACAATATAATTTTCTCCAGTAGTTGATAAAGAGATGTAGTATTGTTTCTTGCTGAGCCAAGATACTAAGAAATATACTAAAAATAATGTTGAACCAGAGGTGCTCTTCCTGTCATCAAAACTTCCTACTAAATCAAAATTAGGATAGGTCTTCAATTTAAACTCTCTCCACCTAGCATACCACAACCCATAGTTTGTTGTTCCTTGAAAGTATTTGAAAATACTTTTGACAACAAGGATTTGACTTTCACAGGGGAATGCTTGAAATTTTACCACCAAACCTGCTAGTTGCACGATGTCTAGTCTAGATGTTATGAGATACAACAATATTCGTATCATCGATCTATATACAGTTTTATTTACCAGTGGTGTATCGTCTTCTCTACATAACTTGCAATTTATGACTATGGGGGTGCAGATTGGCTTGCAATCTTCCAATCCAAATTTCTTCAGTGTTTCTTGCAAATACTTGGATTGAGAGATGATTATGTCATCCTTTAATTGAAAAATTTCCATCCCTAAGAAAAACGATATTTCTTCTATCATGGACATCTCAAAATCCGTATGCATAAAATTTCCAAATTGATGTCCCAACTGCTCCAGATCGCTGCCAAAGATTATGTCATCTAAATACACTACCACAATTAATAGGTGGTCATATTCATATTTTATATACATATTTCTATCTACATTTCCCCTCTTAAAAACTTGTTGTTGAAGGTATCTACCCAATCTAGCATACCATGCTCTAGGGGCCTATTTGATCCCATATAAACCCTTTTTCATTTTGCAAAGAAACCCTTCATTTTCTGTGAGCATGAACCCTTTTGAATTCTCGATGTATACTTATTGTTCTAGACCTCCATTGAGAATATTATACTTCACATCCATATTATACACCTTCATGTTTTTATGACTGGAAAAAGACAAAAACATTATGATAGATTCCAATATTTCTACAAGTGCAAAGGTTAATTCAAAATATATCCCCACTATTTGGGCATACCCTTTGGAGACTAAGAGAGCCTTGCTCCTAATCACTTGACCTTGTTAATTTAGATTATTTTTGAAGACTTGTTTGGTGCCTATGAAATTGTTATCTTTGGGTCTTAGGAAAAACTCTCAAGTGTTATTATTCTCAATTTTATCTAACTATTTATTCATTATTTTTACCTAGGAATTATCCTCACTTGCATGATTAATATTCTTGGGCTCAATTATTTGATCACCGATAATTTGAATTTTGTGATGTTTTTTAGCTACATACCTTGAGAGATTTTTGGACCTAGCTGGGGTATGTTGAAATGGCACCCAAAGGGGCTTCTGATTTAATTTTCCCTTAATTAAATTGGAAGAGAAATTGTAATTTCATCTCACCAAAAATTGTATTATTTAACTGAGCTAGGAAGACTTATTTAGGTTATTAAATTCGAGTTGAGCGTCAGATAGGAGGCATGTATAGTTCTCCCATGATTGTAAGGGGCCCAGTTACATTTATTTGTGAGTTGTAATTAGTTAACTCGATTAAATGAGTTAAAATAATTTTAACTAGTTATAACTGAGAGATGAGCTAGTGATAGGTCTAATGAATTAAATATGATTTAATTAAAAAGTATTGATCAATCAACTAACTGATAATTTTATATTAATATTTTTTGCATGTTAGGAAGGCCTGTTGATATTGATGTTAAAGGGAATATTACTATTAGTTCTATAATTATAAAATTGTACAGATCATGCATGAGGTCATGAGGATGCCTTGAAGGAATTTCAAGATCAATTATTGGTAATTTCCTTATTAATAGGGACATAATTCCTCCAAGAATGCATAAGAAATCGTGGTCAGACAGAGGATGATAATTGGTTAAGTATTTGATAGATTTTGCCTAGATTATAGTGAGATAGTCAACATAGTGCATATGTTTCTCAGTGAGGGAAAGAAAATTGTATTGTTTCATGGTAATGAATTTATGCAATATACATATATCGGGGTTTTGAGTAGTGGCTTTCCCCAAATATATCTTGTTTTTTTTTATTGAAAATTTCTTTCTCTTACTTGTTATGTGATTGTGTGATCGTATTTGGTTTCTACAAATTTGTATAAGGATTCAATATTTTGTTTTAATACATTAAAATATTAGATTGAATCCCTTTAGATAATTTCTACATGGTATCAGAGTGCTAGGAGTCACAATAAAAGAGAATAACCAATGTTTTTTTTGAATAGGTACATCAAATTTGCAGATTTATTCTTCAGTACCAATAGCAATTAAAGATGTCTTTCAATGGATCGAGACTCGAATATACCTCAAGGGAAATTAAAATTACATAGCATGAAAGGAAAATATGGATGTAATGCTCAAGGAAAATAGATTGAAGGCATTCATAGACAGTGATATTACCCAACCTGCATCAGCAGATGCTCAATTTCTTGATGCATGGAAGAAGAATGTAGTAAAGGAAAGAAGGAACTTGTTAAAGGGAGTTTGATATCATATTTCCTTGAGTATCCATGGAAAGGAAACTCAATATGATATGTGGAAAGCCTTAATAGATATGTTTCAGAATAGAAATGGCCACAGGAAGTTGGTGATGAAATACAAGCTCATAAAGATCAATATGGAGAAGGGTGACACGATCCAAAAATACTTGAATAAGTTCAATCAATGTCAAGATGAGATTCAAGGTGTTGGGATAGTAGTTTCCAAGGATTATTTGGTGATCCTATCACTTCCAGGCCTTACCAAGAGCTGGAATAGCTATGAGGACTTTGTGAATGGAAGGGAGAAGCTACCAGACTAGCAGTGATTATCATTTGACTTGGTATAATAAAAGATTCGGTGGAACACCAAAGATGGAGGAAAACTTTAAATTGCTTGGAAAGGTGAAGAAAGGGAAAGGGAATGCATCCCATTCCAAATTAGAGTCTGACAAGGCAGGCGAGAAGAGAGACTTGTCAAAGGTAAAATGTTTCAACTTTCATGAGCATGGACACTATGCCACAAATTTTCCACAAAATTATACCAACAAGAAGGAATCAGGAGGAGCAGTAGGTGAAGCACTTGATTCACATTTCATGTTGGATTTCACTCTCATCATATGCATGGTGTCATCGGTGGTGGGTTCTATGTGGTACTTGGATAGTGGAGCTTCATTCCATATGACCTAAAATACATAATTCTTTTGTATATTGGAGGAGAAGGATCTCCATATGCACATCAATATGGGTCATGATGAGAGGTATATTGCTACGAGTGTAGGTACAATTATCTTTCATAGGGAGTTAGGTAATCTACGCATATTAAAATATGTCACGTATGTTCCTGGTTTAAACAGGAATTTGGTTTATGTTGCTATGTTGGAAGGCAAGGATATGATGTGATATTAAGTGAAGGAAAGGCATTCCTTCGTCACAAAGCAACGTGATAGGTAAAAAATATTAGGGTTCGAGTAAATAACCTCTACAAAATGGATGTAGAAAAATGTGTTGCATTGAGAACGCAAGCATAGAAGGTGGAGATTTAAGACATTGGTGAGTTATGGCACAAGATATTGGGCCATCTACACCATGGTTCTTTGAAGATCCTGCAACATATTTCTACAAGACTTCAAAAGGGTGCACTTGCATAGAGAGATACATGCAAAGGGTGTACAGTGGGTAAGTATACCAAACCCTCCTTTCACGATAAGGAAACCGAGAAAAGGCGATCCTTGAGAGAGTTCACTCAAACGTGTGTGGAGTGTTCTTGCTATCTTCCACAACAAAGCACATGTATTACGTGATTTTTGTTGATGATTTTTCAAGAAAATGTTGGATTTTCTTCATGCAGAAGAAAGATCAGACGTTATCCAAGTTTGTGAGCTCAAGGTACTTGTTGAGAAAGATATAGGGAATAAGTTGAAGGCTCTAAGGAGTGATAATGGTGGATAGTACATCTCTATCAAATTCAAGAACTTATGTGCCTCAGAAGGAATTTGAAGAGAATTGGTAGCAGCTCATAACGCAAAGAAAAATAGAGTTTTAAAAAGAAATAATAGAACTATTATGGGTGTAGGATGAGCTATGTTGCATGATTAGGGCCTACTATTCCATCTATGGGAAGAAGCCTGAAATACCACAGTATTTGTGCAAAATAAAAGTCCTCATCAGATACTTGGGATGAGTACACGACAAGAGGATTTTCCAGATAAGAGACGAGATATGTCGCATTTTAAAATTTTTGGTTCATCTATTTATTTCCATGTGACCAAAGATTCCAGGAAGAAACTAGAGCCAACAACAGAGTTGGGGATATTTGTGGGGAGACTCATACACCTCATAACTATTGAATGTACTTTCTAGCACATAGTATGATAGTGGTTAGAATAGATGTGAACTTTGTTGAAGAAAAATCCATCTGAATTTCCCTTGATAGGGAGCTTGAGTTGCATGCAGTTGAGGAGATCTTGGCTCAAAAAGAAGAACCTCAAGATGTGTGGCAGCCATAAGAAGAGGAACATAGAGTGGTAGAAACCACTGATGAAGATTCATTCACCATATATCAAAGGAAGCACACTAGAGAGGTTGGAAAATTGTTGCTAGATGTGAGAGAGAATGTGGGAGCACCCACATCACAACGAAATATGAGAAGGAATTTGGAGTGGTACATTGGATACATGGCTCTTATGAGCAAAGGTATTGAGATAGAACCATCCTCTTTTGAGGAAGTAGTGATGCAACTAGTTTGGGTTGATTCCATGGTTGAGGAGTATGACTCCATTATCAGAAACAGTGCATGGGAAGTTTCCCCAAGATCAGTGGGGAAGGAAGTTGTAGGATCCAGGTGGGTCTACAAGGTGAAGGAGGCAGAAGATGGGATTTTGGAGAAGAACAAATCCATATTTCTGGCTAGAGGGTTCGCTCAAGTTTATGGGATTAACTATGATGATACGTTTCCACTAGTCGCAAGGAACTCACTTATCAGATCCATCCTTGCACTCTCAGCACAGATGGGATGGAACATACATCAGATGGATGTAAATAAATCCTTCCTCAATGGATTTATTGATGAAGAGGTGTACATTGAGCATCCAGAAGTTTTTGACACCTTAGATAGGGAGTTGCATGTGTGTAGACTCAAGAGAGCACTATATGGGCTGGGGCAGCCACCGCGTGCTTGGTACACCAGGATCAAAAATTATTTCACTAGGTTGGGCTTCACCAAGAGTGAAGAAGATATGAATATTTATCATATTTGTGTAGATGTTAAGCTTTTAATTATTGTACTTTATGTCGATGATTGGTGAGCATTTCATCAAGTCTTATAAAGATGATATTTCAAGAGAATTTGAGATGAAGGACACGAGTCTCTTGCACTATTTCCTTGGATTAGAAATATGAAAAAGAGATGGGGAGATATTTATATCTTAGGGAAATTATGCCAACATGGTCCTCAAAAATTTCCACATGGAGGGAAGAAAACCGATGGAGATTCCTCTAGCGGGAAACTGGAGGAAGGAGGATGCTACTTTCGGTGAAGTAGTGGATGCTACATTTTACAGGAAGCTTGTGGGTTAACTCATGTATTTGGTAAACACATAACCATATATATGCTATGCAGTTAACAAACTTGGTCAAGATATGGTTAATCCTACCAAGTTCTTTTGGAAGGCAGGAAATCATGTGTTGAGATACCTTAGAGGCACTACAAAGTATGGGATAGCGTACAAATGGATAGAAGGAGTGAAGCTTCAAGGTTTCATAGATGTAGATTGCACAGGGAGTCCATCTGACAGGAAGAGAACATCAAGAGACATCTTCAACATAGGATCAATAACAATTTCCTAGTACAACAAGAAATAGAGATGAGTTGCACTCAGTTCAGTAGAGGTAGAGTACATGGCAGCCAGTTGGGCAACATGTGAGGCCATCTGGATGCGGAAGATACTTGTTGGTTTGTTTGGTTGATAGATGGATCCGAGAGTGGTACATTTTGATAACCAGAGTTGCATCAAACTCTTGGTTATTCTAGTTTTTCATGACAGTTCCAAGCATATTAATATTTGGTATCACCATCTCAGAGATTGTGTGCAGAGATAGATTACCATTTGAGAACTTTTGAGGTCTAAAATGGGCCTCCTGAAAAAATGTACAACCAAATTTTTTTTTATAAGAACCAATAGGATTCCAGATGAGGATGTCAACCATGGGGGATGATTCACCATTTTTTGTGGTAAACAAGTAAAAATATTAAAAAATAATAAAATAATAAAACTACTTTTTCAACTTGTATTTTCAACTTATCTTCCTAAAGTTTTACTCAAGTTTTCAAGCAGGAGTATTGGTTGGATGAAAAATTTAATTACTCATCGAAGGAGTATCCATGTTTCATACTTTCGATGGACCTTACTACACAAATAATGATAAATACATGAAAAAAATGTGATTGTAATCATGTTTTTCATGTATATCTCATTTTCCGTGTTGCAGGGTCCATCAAAAGTATGCAACATGGGTACTGCTTGGATGAGGAATCAAATTTTGTATCCAATGAGTGTTCCCACTCGAAATTTGAGTAAATACATACGGATATAAGTTGAAAATATGAGTTGAAAAGGTAGTTTTTTTATTTTTTCCCTCTAAAATTTGATGATATAATATAATCTTATTTTATTATTTCCAATATTATTTTATTATTTCCTTAGGAGGCCCTTTTTAGGCCTCATAATTCCCCTAATGGTCATTATATTAAATTCTTAACGAAGGCCCTATAAAGAAGAAAATTCGAGTTCCACAGAGATAGTATCGGGATAACAGATAATCCCTTTCTTGTTTAGAGGGAGTGTTGAAATGGAACCAAGAAATGGCACCCAAGGGGGTTTCTGATTTAATTTTCCCTTAATTAAATTGGAGGAGAAATTGTAATTTCATCTCATGACAAATTTTATTATTTAAATAAGTCACAAAGACTTAGTTAGATTAGTAAATTCGAGTTTATGATGAGAGAGGAGGAATGTAGAGTTCTCCCATGATTTTAGGGGGGTCAAGTTACAATTATTTGTGAGTGTAATTAGTTAACTCAATTAATTGTGTTAAAATAAATTGTACTAGTTCTAACTAAGATATGAGCTAGTGATATGTCCAATGAATTAAATATGATTTAATGCACCAGTAGTGATCAATCAGTTAACTGATAATTCACTATAAATTGTTGTTGCATGTCAGGAAGGCCCAGTTGAGATTGAGGTTAAAAGGAATATAACTATCAATTATATGATTATAAAATTGTAAGGTTACACATGAGGTCATCGGGACACCTTGAAGGAATTGCACATTCAATTTTTGGGAATTTCCTTATTAATAGAAAAATAATTCCCCAAATAATGTGTAAGCAAGGTTTTTCAGACAAATGCTAAGATTTGGTTAAGTTTTTGACTTATTTTTCCTAGATCAGAGTGAGACAGTCAGCAAAGTGTAGAGGTTTCTCAGTGAGGGAAATAGAATTGTATTGTTTCATGGCCTTTAATTTATTAAATATACATATAAATGGGTTTTGAGTAGTGTATTTCCCCATATACATCTTGCATTGTACAATTGATAATTTCTTTTCTCTTACTTGTTATGTGATTGTGAGATCGTATTTGGTTTTTGGAAATTTGTAGAAGGATTCAATATTTTGTTTTAGTACATTACAGGTTCAGATTGAATCCATTTGGATAATTTCTACATTGTAATTAGTTATTCTTCTTCATCATCTACCTCTTTCTCTTCTTGGTTTGTGAATTTGGTGCTAACATTTCTTCTCCATCCGAGTTAATTTCTCCTTTGGAAGACTCGGATTATTGTATTATTTAATCCACTACTATATCAATGCAATATTCAACTCTCTTTTTCTTTTTTTTGTAGCAATTGTATCCTTTACTTCGGGCTGAGTACCTGAGAAATATACCCTCATGAACACAAGAATCAAATTTTCTAGTATTTTTATCAATTATTTTGATAAATAATTCCTCCCAAGCACCTAGTAGTGTTTTAGTGATGCAAGTCTCCCCTTCCATTACTCATAGGTATTCTTATCACTATTAGGCCTTAGTTGTGTTCTATTTTCTAGGTACACTTTTTTTTGGTTAATTCTCCCCAAAAAGTGTGATTTAAATCTTTTTCATCCATCATAGATATGGCCATATCTTGAATTTCTCTATTCTTTCTCTCTTATACACCATTTTTTTGTGGAGCTTTGGCCATCGAGTATTTCCTCCTTATTCCATGCTCTTCACAATATTCTTCAAACTCTCTTGAAGTGTATTCTCCACCTCTGGATGATCTTAAGCATTATATATATATATATATATATATATATATATATAGAATTCTAAATTAAGTTATAATTATCTATTTATTAATTATAATTACATTATGAATTTTAATTAAAAAACTAATTGAAAATAAAATTAAACTAATTAAAAATGATTTATTGATTAATTAAAATATTAAAATATTATATTAATATTATAATTATAATTATATTAAAATTATAATAAAAATATTATAATAAAAATATAATATTAATTATAATATTATATAATATAATTTCTTTTAATTAATAATTCAAAACCATTTTGAACGCTTCAAGTGAGGGAGAGAAGAAGAGGAGAGGAGAGTATGGAGTGATAAGGGAGGAGAAAATCATGAGGTAAGCATGAAGTATAGTGAGGTGAGATGGACGGTGATGTGAGGAAAAATGAGTCGGGAGGCATGAGGAGGTCAACAAACCTTATATTAAAATTTTTTAACCCTTTGCATGTTTTTCCAAATCGCATCGGAGTTCGACCAATTTTAAAATTGAGGTGCTTGAGGTGCTTCATGAATTTTTTGCAATATGCGATATGCGATATCGCAGTATCTCATCGCAAGTTTCTATCACACATTTTTAAAATCTCAATTTTATTTTGGTGCATATTTTAATTTCAGCACTTTTGAAATTGGGTTTTTTGGAAGGAGAGGGTGATGTGAAGTGGGGCCTTCATGGATTAACCATCATACAATTTAGACTACAACCACTTTGCAATTTTGGAGTTTTCGGTTTGGAAAATTGCTTTAAAATAACAAGTTGGAGAGTATTACCAATATCCCTAAACATATTTTCGTCCATTGTTCAATTCAGTTGGGTCATTTTGTAGGATCGTTAGTGAGCAATGAAAAAATAGTAAAAGTTAACTAAAAAATAATTTTTACAATGAAGACTATTTTAATTGAGAAAATTGAAATATCATATACTTTGTACATTTTTTAACCCAAACGAGAAAATGATCAAGCTTGAAAGGAGTGTTATTTACAAACCGTTCGACCAAATGAATTGAAACAAGTATCGTTGGAAAGCTTATGAAAAACCAGATTCAATGAAATAATCAAAAAAAAATTCTGAGAAAGATGAAAAATGACAAAAAATGTAGGATAATTAACTTAATAAAAATCCTAAAAGGTACTTAACCAAAAAACTTGTAGAAAGGGTCCCCATTATTTGAAGCACACAAGTCAAAAATGGGGGCGTTGTGTTTTACCACTATAAATCTGAATATTCATTTCTGGTTTGCTAGTCTATTCTCCAAAAGACTTAGCTCATGCCACAAATCTTCCATTTCACTTGGAACTTCTTCCAAAAACTCTATACCATCTCCCCTATCTTCTTATTTGTCACAAGTCCAATTTCTTGGTGACACTACTTCTTCATTCTTCATCAAAATAAAATTATGCCTCTATCTCTATGACAACTTTAGATGTTTTTCCAACAGTCTTCTCTTGGCCAATCATATAAGCCAATTCCTCACTGTCCTAAAAAATAGCAAGTTCCTCATCATCAAACATAAATTTCTCATCTCCATTGAAGATACTTCCTTCACTAATCAAGGAATTTATGAACTCCTTCTACTGCAATAACTTAACTTGATATTCATTTGAAAGACAGTCATCATCATATTTTTCTTAACAATTTTCAACTTCATTCAAGACAATTCCAAGAGATGGATTGCCTTCTGTAACACCTACAAACAGTCAAATTATCAATCTCAAAATCACAAGACCGAATGGTCTCATTTGATGATCCAGTCACCAAATATTCCTCTTGTTGTTCTAAGTCTCTTTCAGGACTCAAAAATTTTTCATTGCCTTTCTTCCCATATTCCTTAGGAATATCAGTTAAATGCTTAACATTCTTTATTGCTTCTTTCTATTCTTGGCCATCATCATAATCCAAATATTTTCTATTTTCAGCCTTCAGGGTATGTAAAAACATCTCCTTCAATCAACTGTGCATGTGAATGTACATGAGACTCAGATATCTCATCTTCCTTCAAAAAATGACTAAGATTATGTCCTTATCCTTCATTCTTTATGACAATATTCAGAAATTTTCCTTCTTCATTCATTATACTTGTAGACATACACAAAATATTAGTTTTAATACTTTGAGACCTCTTGGCCTCACTTGGAGTTTCAGTCTTCAAGTCTTCTCCTAGATACCCACTTATTCTGAGTAATTATTTCTTCAGTTGAGCATTTATCATTTTCTCTTTCCTACTATATAGCTTATGCCACCTTATCTCCCATCTCATAAGAAAACCATACCTCTAGTCTTCCTTATTCCTCCGTAATAGCTCCATCAATACTTCAAGATGGATTTATATCTTAGCTTTCTCCCTCTGATATTCTTCATCATTCATATGTCTCCATATGCCATTAACTTTTTCATCTTCTTTCCTCACTTTGTGGCTTCTTTCGGAACTGTTGTTATGACTATAAATAGTCATCTTATTCTTCATCTTAATGAGCTTCTCACACTCAATATGAGCTGCACTAAGCCTCTATAGTAATATGTTCTCCCTGCTACAACATACCTCACTAAGCTCTCCTGTATACTTGGCCATTAGTCCCCTCTCTGGAACTTTATTTGAGCATTCCTCTGCTCCTTCTAGGCTTCAACTCATTTTTACTTTTGAGAACACAACTTTTCTCTTTTATTTTAATCACGAATGAAATACTATGTTCCGGCCACACTCTTATTTCACTCAGAAATCCTTACCAACTTCCTTCATCACTGCTTCTTAAGCCTGCGATCTTATTTTGCTGAGATAGTTCATTAGCTACAACTATCAATCTTCAATCTTTATTTAACCTGCAAAACTCAAATTGGAGTTAAATAAAACAATACCTACATGATTTCGCAAGCAGTATCCATCCACTCTTCACATTCAAGTGAGTCACCATTCTTCACAAGAAAAAAACCATCCCTGTGCTTTCTTTATGCTTTTGCAATCTCTTCTTAGGAGTAACACTTACTCCCATCTTCTGACATGCCTTCTATTTATCATATTCAAATAACCTGATCTCCTCTTTGCAATATGTTTGTCAATTTTCTACCAAGCTCATTTGATTTACTAATCTCCTCTTTCGTCCGCAATCACACTTGCATTCTACACAATTCTTCTTCAATTAAAAAGAGCTTTCACCAACCTTCGGCTTTAACCTTCAAAGAGCATTAACCTTCTCTGACTTATCCTCCAAAGAGCAAACCTTACTATGATACCATATGATGACGAACTTGTGGGTTATGGCCCACACAAGTTTCCATAGCACACATAGTGGATCACAATATCGTGGATTTAATAACTTCACAGATCGCAGATCTTAAGATTTTGCATGTCACAACTTATAAAAAATAACTTTAACAGTAAATCCTAACAATACCGATGCAAAATTTCACTGGGTTGTGTTGTAATCTCCACCGTTCATCTATGTCAGATCTAACGGTCCCGTTGTACCATCTCTCATTCAATGTGTCATATGCTTCGCATCGCATCGCCACCTCCTATCTTTATCGCATCACAACCTAAATGACTTATCATGTGAAGTCTTAACAATAAACACAAACATCACCGATGTGTGATATGCACATGAATCCTCCTCTCGACATGTGTTCTTGTCGCAACTTTCAAACTTACCGCATTGCAACTTAAATCATTTACCTTGTGATCACACATTCCCAATTAAAATTGCGATGTGATCTTAGCCATCGGTCCTCACTCTAGACTCTTTTAAGGGTTTTCTGCCTTTATCTATTTTCTGTTTCTGACTGCCACTGCTTTGTAACTCTGTCTCATCCATGCTACTCCTTTTTGAGCTTTCTCTTCTTTTTTTCACTCAGATCTATAGCTTTCATGCTCACTGCTCACTTTGCACAATGTTTCCAATCTAGAATACCATTGTGTATTCATTCTTTGAATCTGGAATCCAGATTTGTTTCACTTTCTGGCCTGCAGACACATTACTTGCCCCAGACTAGAATGACATAGATTATACCCAGCCATTAAGTCTTCCATCACTCAGAAAATACTTATGCATTCATCAGGATTCATTCAACCATGAAATATCACATAGAATCATATTTTCTCTGTTACGTATCACTCATCTCGTAAGAGAGACAAAAAATAGTTGCAATGAAATCAATTTCTCATTAATCAAATAATTTGTACATATACAAATAAAAAATGTTTACAGTTTGGCTTTGGCCTGATGTGCCTTTACATGGCCCTTTTCTCTTCCTCTCTCTCTATACCTGTAGGCTTAAAATCAAATCTCCTATCTAAGAATCATGGTATTTATACCTTTGAGGCTTTACAAATATATAAAAAGGTTCTGCAACCAATTTTGGTTTAGATCCTCAATCTTCTCAACTAAATCCTAAGAATCATCTAAATCCACAAAATCATCAACTAATTTCTAAGTCTAGGATTCACAATCCCTTTAAAATCTCAACTAGCCTAAATCTCTCATGTTTTCCTACATTCAAGAACATTTACAAATATGCCTCACAATATTTAATTAAATCCTATTCTAAATGTCTCACATAAAATCACTCAAAATATTGAAAATTACGTTAACTAAATACATAGGGAACCAACTCCCTTGAAAATATAATACCCCTATCTTCTACTGAATGTACAAAATTTGGAACCATTATGCTCCTGCATAACATTAGGCCAATTGTATCACCTTGGGGTGCACCAGTGTTGTTTTTGTAGAATTAGGATGGTACTCTTGTGTTATGCATTGATTAAAATCAATTGAACAAGGTGACCATTAAGAAAGGACAAACACTGCTCTCTAATATTGACTGGAGATCCAAATATCATTAGTTATGCATTAAAGAAGAGGACATCTACAAGAATTTTCTTTGGAGTAGTTATGGGCATTATGAGTTTGTTGTAGTTCCATTTGGTTTGAATAATTCTCTAAATACTTTTATGTACTTGATGAATAGTGTGTTGCATCGTTATATGGACAAGTTGGTTATTGTGTTCATTGATGATATCATTATATATTCTAAGAATAAGGAAGATTATGTTGAACACTTAGCAGCATTGTTGAGATTGCTAAGAGAGAACCATTTATATGTCAATCTTAACAAATGCAGTTTGTTTCATACAAAGGTACATTAATTGGGGCATGTTGTTTCCAAGGAAGACATAATAGTGTATCGATAAAAGATAAGAGTTATCATGGAATGGAAAACATGTAGGAATTGGAATGAGGTAAGGTCATTTATGGGGTTAGCAGGTTATTATAGGAGGTTCATCATGAACTTCTCTTAGATTACATATCCTATTACGTCACTACAGGGGCAAGGTAATAAATTTGAATGGAACGAGGAATGTGTAGCAAGATTTGAGTAATTGAAGTAGTTGTTGAAAAATTCTCTAGTCTTAAATATTGCATATCTAGACAAATATTTTGTGGTGTGTACATATGCCTTCTAGAGAGGACTTGGTGGAGTCTTAATGTAGGAAGGATAGGTAGTGTCTTATGAGTCATAGAGATTGAATGAGCACGCGTGGGATTATCCAACGCATGATTTTTATTTGGCAGTGATGATCCATGTGTCGAATATGTGGAGGCACTATATTATTGGCAAGAGGTTTGTATTGATGAGCGATCACAGTGGACTGAGGTATAAGTTTGAATAACTGAATTTGAATACTATGAAATATATATGGTTGGCTACAATTATCGATTTTTACTTTTAGATCTGGTATATTAAGGGAAAGGAAAAAAAGTTTGAATATGCTTTTAGCAGGAGACTGCAGGTGAATCATATAGCAGTTATGAGTTCTTACTGGAAAAATCTACATGATTCAGTATTATAGGCAAGACAACATGATGATAGGTACATGGAGCTTAGGCACAAGTTATAGTAGGGTATAGGTGATCATGATGTGGACTATCATCTCACAACGGATGATTTGGTCAGATTTAGGGACATGATCTGTGTGCCTAATGATAGTGTGATTAAGAAGACTATATTATGTGAATTCCATGAAAAACTATATTTAGGGCACCCTTGATATCAAAAGACATTGAAAACAGTGGAGAATTACTATTATTAGATGAATTTGAAGAAGGAAGTGGCAGAGTTTGGGGCTAGATGCTTGGATTTTCAATAGTTAAAAGAAGAATGTAAGCACCAAGGTGGATTACTATATCCAATTTTGATTCTAGAGTGGAAATTGGAGGTCATTTCCATGGATTTCATCACAATTTTATCGAGGATGTCTAGACAACATGATTCCATTATGGTTGTGGTGGAAATGTTGACAAAGGTAGTCCACTTCATTCCTGTGAATTCTACCTATTCATTGAGTGATGTAGCATGGGCCTTCTTCTGAGATGTAGTCGGGTTGCATGGTGTTCCAAGGAATATTGTGCCAAATAGCAATGCTAATTTCACTTCTAGATTCTATAAGGATTTGTTTGCAGTTTTGGGCATAGATTTGGCCTTTAGCACAACTTATCCTCCACATATAGATGGAGATATAGAGAGGGTCAACAGGATACTGGAGAGCATGTTAAGGATGTATGTTATGCATCAATAGATGATATGGGATGAGTACCTTTCATTGGTTGAGTTTTCTTACAAAAAAGGGTATTAGGAGTGTTTGAGGATGAGTCTTCTTGAGGCACTGTATGGGTTGATTCATAATACTCCCCTCAGTTGGAGTGATCCATTGTATAGGGTGTTGATGGGAACTAACATGTTGGTAGAGATGGAACAAGAAATGTAGGTAATGAAGAAGAATCTAAAGGAAGCACAAGACATACAAAAAAATTATGCATATCATAACAATATGTTTAAGGATTTTTGAGTTGGAGAACAAGTGTACTTTTGCATCGATCCCAAGAAGATCTCCTTAGAATTGGATCATGTTCCAAGTTGGCACCTCTGTATTGTGGACCTTTCAAGATTCTTGAGGGGATTGGAACAGGAACCTCTCAACTTGCGCTGCCTCCGACAATTAAATTCCATGATGTTTTCATGTGTCCTTGCTTTAGAAGTATGTTAAATATGTTGATCATGTGATTTATTGGTATATATTGTAGGTGGAGAAAGATGGAGAATTCCTGACGGAACCTTGGTGTATTTTGTAGAGAAATATTTTCATGCTCTAGAACCGAGCAATTGAGTAGGTTAAAGTGTAATGGAAGCACTTTGGGATGGATGAAGCTACATGGGAGATGGCGGACCAGATGCAGACTATTTATCCTTCTCTATTGACTAGTTGAGTGAATTATTTTGACATATGTTTTTGTGTGATTTTTTTGGTTTATCTATATATGTTTATGGATGAAATTTACTTCCACGAGTTGTGTTATAAATTTCCAATAAGCGATATGGATTTCATGTCGTTATGGTTATCATGTTTTTATGTTGTCATGCATGGAAAAATTTAAGGGCTAATATTCACAAGTGGGCTAATTTTCCATGGTTTTTACAAAAAAAGGATTCACCAATTTCCATATTTTTCTAACAATGATTCACCCAAATTTTATCGTATAAAATTATTTTACCTTAAAAATTTCCAAAATTTATAAAGAATATATATATAATTATTATAAATTTTCATATTTCTACAAAGATATCAACAAACATTTTATAATTTGAAATTAGGGGACTAGTATGATTCGCCAAGGTTTCAAAACTATAAGAGAATCCTATTGTCATGTTGGTTTTCTTCTCAGTAGGATGATCATTGTAAATAATGCATCGAGCTAAGTTATAAAGCTCCATGGGAATTATTTTTTTCTTACAATAGACTTGTTGATTGTAGGTGTCACTGAACACCGAGGATGGTGTTCCCCCAAGGGGGATGGCTCTATAACAACACTCGTCAAAAATCCATGGAATAAAGTTAATAAAAGAAAAATAATACCAAGGTCATGCGACACTTATTTCACACTGAATGTTGGGAAAAACATCCTAGTGTGGGTGTTCATTTGGTTTATTATGGCTAAGGAAATTGATAAGAATTTATAAAGGAAAAGTGGCATTAATTATGAGAATAAAGGAAATTTTGAGAAAAGAAAGGTGAAAGGTCGCAGGTTTCATGTGAGGTGGAAAATGAAATAAAATAATGGAAATCGAAGAAAATAGAGGTGTCATTAATAAAAAGTCTTCCGAGGATCATTTCACAACCTTTTGTCAGTTCATTTTTGGAGATCTATCTCTATTTTCTCTCTCATACTCTTAGACACTTAGAACATTCTTGAAGCACTCTAGAATTTGAGGAGGGAAGGAAAATAAATCAAAGGGAATCGAAGATCAAGCAAGGAAGAATGAGATCAAGTGGCTAAAAAAATATTACTTACAGGTATCAAGTTGCATATATGATTTTCTTACTACTTTTGGAATGCATGGTACATGAACATGTGTATTTGGTTTTCTTATTGTTATTGACATGGGTTTTTATAGGTGAGATAGTGGTTTTCAGCCTTGCCTTACCATTTCTGGATTACCATGGTGTGATGGGGTTCTCTTATTTTGGTTAAGTTGTATTTTTGGATGTTTTTCGAAAGTAAGTAGAGTGGTCTTAGGGGGGAAACACAAGGCCTAGGAATCCCTAGACTGGTGAAGGTGGGATTGTGGTAAATCTTGATTGTGTATGCCCTAATCAGGCCTAGGAATCCTCGACTGGGGAATGGTGGGATATATGGTAAATCCTGGAAGGTGGAGTCATGTTGGGCCTAGGAATCCTTGACCGGTAAATGGTGGGATATACGAAAACCCTAGATAATCCGGGTAAATTTCGCTACCCTTTAAACCAAGACCTTTTACTTCAGCTAATGTGTTAGAATTTCATTTAAACAAAGCGTTAATGAACATAAATGAACATCTGCATGTTGTAAAGAAGAGGAAAATAACAAGCATTAGCAACATAAGAGATTGATAACAGAGTTCATCCAGGAGGGACTATGTCTCTGTACCTCGGTGTCAAGATGGTGTAGGCCACCGCATTATGTGCTAGAAATAGTGCAGATGCACAATGATAGTTTTTTCTCTTCCATACAAGGAAAATTCCCTCACGTAGGAGTGGTTGGATCTCTCCACGGGAGGTTCCGCTACGGGAAATCTCACTCACAAAAAGGACTCCTATCAGTATGACAATAACTCACACATAATGACTATGAATATCCTACCAGCATGGCAACAAAGGGATCTCAATCAAACATACATGTGACAATGAGGATCCCACAAACATAGCAACAAGGGATCTCAAACAACATAAAACAATCCATGATATAAATTACATCTCACATCAAGAACAAAGCAAGATCCCACATCAAACATCAATAGGGATCTATACATCACAATGCATCTCATAGAAAAGAGACAAACAAGTACATGATCAAACTGCATATACCTCACACCCTGGAGCTATCTAGAGAAAAGGATGATAAAATGTTGTGATCTGTTTGTACCATCAATCTCTTGGCATCGAATATCCTGAAAACGATAGCTCACACATTAAATGCTGACACCTACAAATCCATTTTGAAAAGTGGCCGAAAAACATAAGGCTCAGATGGAAAATTTGACTGCACCATTGAACTCATGTCATTGAGAGGTATAGGATCAACTGTCATTTTGCTGAATTCTAACACTCTCGAAATATGGGCCTTTGGAAATCTTTTAGATTCCCCCTAAATTCCTCAAAGATGTTGCTCCACAGGGAATCTAGAAATCTACAACTCAAAACAGGAATTTGATCTCACCATTGATATCCTTGTGAAATTATAAGAAGAATGAGCATAAGGTTGACCTCAATCTAACACCGGTGAATTTCGGCCTCTAAGGAATCTGAAAGATTCCCTCAAGATTCCCCTCCACAGGGAATCTACAAAATCATTGCCCAAAACTAAAATCTAGGCACACCATCGCGCTCCCTATGAAATTATGGTTAAAATGCATATAAAGTTTAATACATTCTGAATATTTTACCTCCTTGGGATCAAAAGATTCCCTTGGCATCAAACATGAATCTGTCTCCAAAATCACGCCATCTATTGTGTTAGCTTCTCTTGAAACTGCATGCCCATCCTTGCTACCTATGGCCTAGGTGCACTATGAAAAACTAAGGTTTAAACATTAAGTGATGGGCGGACTTTACAAAGTCTACTGGTTGGGTGCAACGGTTAGATCCCAAGTTTGGAGGAGAGGGGTCGAGGGATAAAATCTTGCCCCTCTTTCTTTTATACCAAAATACATTAAAATGGTTTAAATTTGGGTGGGTGGGTCCACTCTACGCAGCCTGACCTGACTCGACCCCAGCAGGTCACATCGTCGTTAGGAAATCCCGAGGGGGAGGTGAGTCCACCGTCGGTGGCTCATCGTTTTTTTGGGGTGCCTTTACTTATTTGCATGGTAAGGGTTGGTTGGGAAGCATTGTTTATGGTAGTTAGTGTGGGCACCCGGGAGGTAGGTCGGCCATTCCAGCTGGGCAGGTTCAAGCCCTATCGCCGATGGTGTTTTATATGTATATACAGTGGAATTTATTTGGGGTGGCTGGGTTGACCGCCGACCATCCCACCATTAATATGGTTATGGTTTCCATGGGGTTGGGTAGGATTCATGGCCCGTTGAACCATATTAATATTTATTTTTTAATATGCATTGTAATATTTCTGATGGGGGTGGTGGGGTTCATGGCCCGCCACCCTATTTTTTTATATTTTTTTGTTTTATAGAAAAATTAAGTCATTTTTAAAATACCCTAAAATAGGTCGAAGGAGAAAAATTAAGCGTACCACAAATTTTCTCGTATTTTTTTAGGAACTAGCCAGAATCTTATGCCTAGACTTCATCCAAATTGTGTCCTCCTTAACCTGCAATGTCACCTGGTCAACCCTTGAACTTTGACTGCTTCTAACTTTTGCATACGAGATAGGTTTGACAAACCATTTGCGGTTGTGATTAGGATGACAAGATATTCAGCTTGAACCTGGTTCGAGAGAAATCCAAACACTTTGATTTTGATCTTTCGTAAGCCCTCTTTTTCCTATGTGTGCCTATGGAGCCACCTAGATCAATCCTCCCCACTGAGGAGATTTTGGTCCTCCAAAAGCATCAACAATAATATGCAACTGATGTGTACTATGTCTGCACCACAAGTGTCCCGAAAAAGGTAACCCTTCCATATCCTTCACCTTTGTTCTTCAGAGCCTTAAGCAATGAGCTGACACCTGCACCCTCTGCAAACCTTTAGTACAATCTCTTGCAAATTACATGCTAAAAAATGACCCAACCATTTCCATGCTTTACACAAGTTTATAACACATACTTGGTTGTCAAGCTTACATCAAAATGGAAATCACACCCTAGCTATCATTACAAGGGAAAAATATCATTGTCGCATTTCAAAGTGATGGAAAACACATCATCACTTTTACATAAAAGAAATGCATCACATGATTGACCAAACAAGGCCAAAATATCATAGTTGCTTTATAACTTATGGAAAAACACATCATCAGTTTTACAGTTAAAAATGCAACATATGATTTCCAAACATGGCCATGACAAGCTAACATATCTAGAAAAACCATTTCTCACTTATCAAAGTGAATGGATCATTTCCCTATGGCACATTTCTTGTCAAACAATCATTTAAACCGGTTCACACACCGATGCTTCGTCCTTAAGGTGCTGCTCTGGATGGCGCCTCAAACATGTGGTTCTTTTATGGGCATTTTGGTTGCATTGGCTGCAAAAGGTATTCTTCCTCCAAACCTTCTTAACTAGTTTCTTTTTCTGCTGTGGAGAAGGATTTTCATGCCTCACCCTCCTTTGTGTTGAAATTATTTTCCAACACTTAGAAATGACATGGTTATGTAGACCAAAGAAATGACAAGTTTTCTTATGCAATTATTTACGTCCATGATTATAAATATTCTTATAATCAAAATGAACTCTAGAATAGTGAGATTTGTTATACCTTCCCTTGTGGTCTCTGGTGCAATCATGGTGATGAGAGCTTGCCTCATCTCTTTCACTACGACATGCACTTCCATGGGATGATGGCAAGGTGTTCCCATCAATCCTCTTCCCTCTTGAGTTCAACAATGTCTTTTTTCCATTGATGTACTTCGAAGATCCTCCTTCAATGTATCCCAACCCTATGTAGCGAGGTCTCTGCACAACCTCCAATGGCTAAGTTATGCCAAGTCATCCTCTTTTATACCCCATATTGGTGAGGAGTCTCATGTTGGTTCCTATAATGGGGATCTCCACACTTCCAACAGAAATGATATCATCTGAAGAAACTAAAGGGAAAACAACATTTTTTACCTCAGCTGTCGATTTTGAAACATGTGAAGAGGGATTCTCTAAGCCTTCATTGTGCTTGACTTCCTCCAAGACGTCTGTCGCAGGTTGTAGTTGAACCTACAATCGTTGCCTCTCCTCCTTCTCTTCCTTTAGAAGTGTATTCAATGCCTCATGATCTACTTTAATACTTCCATCAATGTGCTTCAATTCTTCCAATTCCTCTATCTTGGCTTGCAATCGAAGCTACAATCGATGTTTGTCCCCCTTCTCTTCTTCTAGAAGTGTTTTCAACTCAGTGTTCTCTACTACTTGTTTTTCATAAGCTTCATACAGCATTTCCGCTTTCTCGGACACCCTGAGCATGGTCTCTTACATGTATTTGACATCCTCCATTGCTTAACTCAGTGAACGTTCAGTGGTTCATGCCTACAATCCAAATCAGCAAGAAGATTGCTTTGATACCACTTGATCTAGGTAAATTTCACTACCCTTTAAACCAAAACCTTTTACTTTGGTTGATGTGTTAGAATTTCATTTAATCAAAATGTTAATGAATATAAATGAATATCTGCTTGTTATGAAGAAGTGGAACATAACAAGCATTACCAACATAAGAGATTGATAACGAATTTCGTCCAGGAGGGACTACTTCTCCGAGCCTTGGTGTGAAGATGGAGTAGGCCGATGCATTATGTGCTAGAAATAGTGCAAATGTACATGGATGGTATTTTCTTTGTCATACAAGGAAAATGCCCTCAGGCATGAGTGGTTCTATCTCTCCATGAGATGTTCCACTACATGAACTGTCACTCAAAAAAAGGACTCCTATCAGTATGACAATAAATCACACATAATGACTATGAGTATCCTTCCAGAATGGAAACAAAGGGATCTTAATCAAACATACATGTAACAATGAGTATATTTCCAACATGGTAACAAGGGATCTCAAACAACATAAAATAATCCATGATACAAATTACATCATAAAAAAGCAAGATCCCACATCAAACATACATCTCATAGAAAAGAGACAAATAAGTACATGATCACACTGCATATACCTCACATCCTAGAGCTATTTGAAGAAAAGGATGATAAACTGCTGTGATCTGGTTGTACCATCAATTTCATGGCGTCGAATATCCTGAAAACGACTTCTCACACATTGAATGTTGACACCTAAAACTCCACTTTGAAAAGTGGCTGAAAAACAGAAGGCTCAGATGGAAAATCTAACTGCACCGCTGAACTCGTGTCTCCGAGAGGTGTAGGATTGAATATCAATTTGTTGAATTCTGACACTGTCAAAATCTGGGCCTTAGGGAATCTTTTAGATTCCCCTAGATTCATTAAAGATGCTTCTCCACAAGGAATCTGGAAATGTGAAACTCAAAACATGAATCTGATCTCACCATTGAGATCCTTCCAAAATTATGAGAAGAATGGGTATAAGGTTGACCTCATTCTGACACTGATGAATTCCGGCCTCCAAGGAATCTGAAAGATTCCCTCAAGATTCCTGAAGATTATCCTCCACAAGGAATATGCAAAAACCACTTCTCAAAAGAGAAATCTAGGTGCACCATCGTGCTCCCTACAAAATTATGGTTAAAATGCATATAAATTTTAATACATTCTGAAAATTTTACCTCCTTGGGATCAAACGATTCCCTTGGCATCAAACATGAATCTGTCTCGAAAATCATTCCATCTGCTGCGTCAGCCTCTCCTCAAACTGCATGCCCTTAATTTTTGCCTCTGGCCTACGCACACTATGCAAAAATGACGTTTAGATATTAAGTGATGGGCTAACTTTACAAATTCTATCGGTTGGGTGCAACAGTTAGTTTCCAAGTTTGGAGGAGAGGGGTGGGTGGATCAAATCCCGCCCCTCTTTCTTTTATACCAAAATAAATTAAAATGGTTTAAATTTGGGTCAGTGGGTCTGCTGTACATAGCCCGACCCGACCCAACCCCGACAAGTCTCACCGTTGTTAGGAATTGTGGAGGGTGAGGCAGTTCCATCACCACAGGCTTGTCTTTTTTTTGGGATGTTATTAATTATTTGCGTGGCAAGGGTTGTTTGGGCAGTGTTGTTTATGGTAATTGGTGTGAGCACTCGGGAGGCAGGCCGGCCATTTCGTCCAAGCGGGTTCAAGCCCCACTGCCCACAGTGTTTTATGTGTATATATGGTGGCATTTAGTTGGGGTGGCGGGGTTGACCACTGACCACCCCACCATTAATATGGTTATTGTTGTTGTGGGGTCCGACAGGGGTTATGGCCCGCTCGCCCATTTTAATATTTATTTTTTAATATATATTGTAATATTTCTGATGGGGGTGGTAGGAGTCATGGCCAGACACCGTATTTTTTAATATTTTTTTGGTTTATAACAAAAATAAGGCATTTTTAAAATACCCAAAAATAGGCCAAAGGAGTCAAATTAAGCATCCCACAAATTTTCCTGGAATTTGGTCTCAACTGGTCGGAATCCGGTGGCCAAATTTCATCCAAATTGTGTCCTCATTAACCTACCATGTCACCTGGTCAACCCTGGAACTTTGTCTGCTTCTAGGTTTCGCATACGAGCTTGGTTTGACGAACCGTTCACACCATTGTGATTAAGATGACAAGATATTCAAATTGAACCTAGTTTGAGAGAAATCCAAACACTTTGATTTTTGAGCTTTCATAAGCCCTCTTTGTCCTGTGTGTGTCTTTGGAGCCACTTGGATCACTAGAGGTTGAGAAAAAAATTCCTCATGGTTTAGGTGGAGAGATCCAAAGGCATCCATGTTTAGTTAAGGCCTAGTGATCTGGTGGAATTGTGGTGAAGCCTGATTGTATTAATGAGGGTTTTATGCCGAAGAATCCCCTGGTGGATATATGATAAATATTGAAGAAGCCTTGATTGGTTCTGTTGTGAATCCCACAATCATGATTTGAATATGGCATGGGGGTGATTCGCTGAAAGAAATATTTGGTTCAGACTAATATATGGTCGGGTGGTATGTGGAAGTCCTTGGCCTGGTTGGCCTTTTCATATGTTAATAAGAGCTATTTTCCTCTTCTGTTTTATGTGTAAATGTACTTTTTAATGTGTGGATTTAATGGAGTTGATACAAAATTGTTGTAGATGTTCATGATGCAAAAATGCGAATAATTGCTCAAAGTTTCTTAGGAGAAGTGAAAACGTGGTTCCAAGATTTGGCATCTGATTCAGTACAAGATGGACAACAGTTAACTGATCTTTTCCTTTCTAAGTGGGAGGAATAGAAAAATCCTCTTCAGGCATTAGCTGAATAAAACTCATTGAAAAGGAAACCTAATGAATTAGTTCAAGGCTATACTACTTGTTTCAATAAGGTGTATAATTCTATTCCGACCAATATCAAACCTCCACTTGACTTGGCCTTGCTCCACTATCCAAATTCTTTTGACCCTGATATGGCATATCAACTTCGAGAGAGAAATCCCACTTTTTTGCAGGAAATGAAGAGAAATGCAGAGAAATGTTATCAGTGTTGAAGCTAATATATTGATCAAAAAATAAAAAATTAAATTTGAAAAGAGATTTACAATTAAGGAAGAGCCATCTACCTCATCCAAAGAAAAGTTGGATACTTTGATTAGAACTATGTAAAATATGGTAGATAGGATGTCCATATCTGAAAGGTAGTCATAAAATCAAGTATGGAATCCCAATTTCCAAGGACAACAACAACAACAACCTTAGTTCATAATTAAGCAGAGAGAATAGAGAGCTCTGGATTAGCAAGCACAACAACAATTTTGCACTCTATTACAACAAAAATATGCCCACGGACTTGAGGATGAATATTACATTTTTGAATAAAACCATTTCTTTGGAAAATATCATGGACCTATCTTCCTTATAGAGTGTGATGAGTATACATAGGAAACACATGTGTTAGATGACCAAGAATGTTTACTTGAAAATGATGATGGGTTAGCAGTCCAATCTGAAGACTATCAAAGGGGGTACCTAAATTCTCTTAGCTTAGTGCAAAGACATTATAGTTTGAGAAATTGGGATGCGCTTATTACTTCTACTCAAAAGAGGCCAACTCCGCAAAAATATACGTAGTCCAAAGAAACTTCCCAAGCTAGTCAAAATAAGGAGAAGGAGCCTACTACAACAAATCATAGAAAGAACAGTGATCCATCTACAAGTACATCAAGGAGAGACAAAGAAGGACCAAGGAAGGAGCCTTCTACAAAACAACATCCTGGAAAGAGGGATACCATTTCCAAAGAGGTAGAGAAACAATCTAACTTGTTTACCTTAGAGAGTGAAAGTTATAAGTTAAAAGTTTCTATTCCCCTCACTGACCTTGTAAATAATGAACAATATAAATTTCATGTTGCTAAGATGTTGAAAGTATAACAAATGTCAGACATGGCCAATGTCAGTGATGACCATCCCGAACTCCTTTTTGGCCAAGCCGTAGATGGAAATCTTGAAGATAGTGAAGTCTGTCCCTTTTATCTCAGTTTGAGGATTCATGAGTATGTCCTCCATAATTCCATGTTGGATTTTGAGGCCACATAAAATTTAATGTCGAAGGCCATCATAGATAAGTTGGGGATGGACATAACCCGACCCTATCATGACCTCTATTCTTTTGATTCGGGTAGAGTCAGATGACTTGGCATTGTCAAGGAATTGGTGGTCTCTCTTGATCAAATTCCTACCAAAAATGTGTCGATGGATGGTGTAGTTGCTGGCATACCTCCAAGGTATGGCATGTTTCTTTCACGGTCTTGGGGAGCCAAATTAAGGGGTACTCTACAACTTGAATTTTCATATGCTACAATTCTGGTATTTGGTAAAATTAGGAAGCTATATTGGGAAGTTAAAATTAAATAAATGATCACTAGCAAAGACAAACCCGAAAATCCTCCCATTCACTCTCTACATACCAATTTAGAGTCTTAAATTTTTTATAATGATCATAAAAATGATGATTTATAGAGTCAAATTGTAGAATTTGAAGAAAATTCATAATTCTCAAGTATTTTCCAAGTGGTCTTCAATTCAAAACAAAGAAATCAAAATTATGATGGCTTGCAACCAAGTAGTTCAGAGAAAAGTTCAATAGATTAAGAGAGGAAAAGAACAGGTTGAGATAATGGGTCAAAAAGAAGAAACATATCAGTCCATAGAATTTCAGTGTCCTGATGATGAGGAGAGTCTTTGGACTTGGATTTTGATGGTGCTTTGGGAAAATATGGAGCTGGTATTGGAATCTAGATCTGGAGCCCTATACATCAGTCATCTAAAGTCCCACTAAATCTAAGATTGTGTTATTATAAACTAGCATTTGATTGTTTGAAAAATGAGGATGAATATGAGGCCTTAATCATCAGTCTTAAAATTTTGAAAAGGTTAGGTGTGAAGGGAATTATAGTCAATGGCAACTCCGAGTTGGTGATTAAACGGGTAAAAGGGGAGTACCAGTACAAACCTCTGAAGATGAGAGCTTATCGTAACGAT
Source organism: Pinus albicaulis (assembly GCA_034641835.2). Taxonomy (NCBI): domain Eukaryota; kingdom Viridiplantae; phylum Streptophyta; class Pinopsida; order Pinales; family Pinaceae; genus Pinus; species Pinus albicaulis. The sequence goes on from CM076578.1 coordinate 683,252,382, forward strand.
GGTCTTAATATTTTTAAATTTTTCCAGAATATACATTCTTTATGATTCCTAGAAGTCATAATCATATGGCTGATTATCTTGCCACAATGGCCAACAACTTTAAGATTCCTATTCATGCTACTAAAATGTTTTAAATTCATGTGAAGCATTTCCCAGTTGTCCCTAATGTTGATCAACAGTTGTCATTGATGTCAACCCAAGCAACACTAGGGGCTACCCCAATATTGTGGGGGAATTTCAACATACCAAATTACTATATTCTAGGTCAAGAATGATTTTTATGGTTTCTGCTTATTGAGATGTTTCCGTTGATATATGGTACGCCACGCAATTCTTCACGGTTTGAGAGATATTCATGTTTGAAGTTTGTAACCCCTGTTAGTGGGCTAAAAACCCATGGGGTTGTGGCATGGGTCATTGAAAAATCATAATTAATATTTTTTAAGCTCCTAAAATTCCTCCCACGTTCACTTGTTGAAGCCCCTCTCAATCTAAGCATTTATATGTATTGTGATCCTCATATCCTCCTTATTAAGGAATTTCACAATCTGAAATAGGTCATCATGGAATTTTCACTCTAAATTTTTTTCTATAAAGGTTCAGAAGAAGAAATGTTTGTGAGGCAAAGCCAAAATCCTAAGGAAGCTCCTCTAAAAATTTCAGATCAAGGTGTGCAATATTTTCGGAGATATGATCTGTGGAAGTCAGTTTTTTTGCAGGCTCCTGAAATTCATCTCAAAGAAGTGACCTTTGGAAAATCGTCATAACTCTCTCTCTGAGTATCAGATTGGAATTATGTAAAACATGGAAGATAGTGCATGGACTATAATCTTCTCTTCATCAATTTCATAGCTGAATGAAGAAACAGTGACACGTGGCATGTCGTACAAGTTTGCTCTACTGAAACAGTCCATAATTAGGGCATTGTGAGAGATTGGGCATAATTCTCCCTTGTTGAATCCAAATTGGGTTAGACCTATGGAATTAGAAAGAAGACTTAGAGGACTACTGCAGGACCAAAAATCACATATTGGGAATATGAAATAACATAGATACACTAGATTCAATACCAAGCTCCTAGAATCCAAGAAAAAGCTAGATCATGTGTTGTCAAGGGCTGCAAAAGACCAGACTTTCTAGGGTAGCAAAGAAAAGAAAGGTGCAGCAGAGGGTAGCATGAAAATAGAAGCAACCAAGGTGAAGAACAGCAGCAATAATTTCATCACTTGAATTCTTCAAGTGGGAAACACTGCATATAGTCACTGTAAAGGTATCACTGTACTAAGTCATTATAAATACATTATTGTAAAAATTGTTCTAGTGTTTATCTGCCAAGAGTTGAAGAGGTAGTTTCGGGAGGTCTAGGATCATCATTAGGTGGTTGAGTCATAGTTGGGGCTATGTTATAGTGTGTATTCTTCTTCTACATCATTGTAAAGTGGGCCATTTTACCTAGTAAGGGAGTCCATTCTTCTTTTATTCTTCTGCAGGGTGTTAGGGTGGTGCTAGGGTGAGTTTTAGCTCATTGGGTGTTGGGGAATCCATTCAGTTAACAACTGAAGAATCTCAGGCATTGGAGCATCCATCTAGTGGGAGCTAGAGAAGAATGCTTTTCTAGATTCTAGGAAGTTGGAGCTTCATTTTCAATTGGAGTTGAATATTAAAGAATTATTAGAAAAGCATTAGGTGGTTTTTGTCCCAGAGTGGGTTTCCATCTTAAAAATTATGTGCATTTGTTCCTTTTTTTTACTCCTATCGTTGTATAAACATTGATAATAATTGAAGATTAACTAATGCTCTAATTGAAAGAAATATTGATTCACCCCCCCTCTCAGTATTTCCAACAATTGGTTTTAGATCTTGGTTCCTTCAATAGTAGTTTGACATTTGAAAGGAGGTCATAGACCATACCAAGAATGGTGTACCTCTATTCAGTGAAAATAATTATGCACTCTGGAAGGGAAGAATGGAAGTATATCTCTTGGTGCAAGGTTACGAAGTATGGGACACTGTTCAAAATGGATTTACATCAACCGCGGATGAACAAGGTAAGAAGAATTTGGTAAATGATGCAAAAGCAAAGAATATTATTATCAGTGGACTTATTGAATCTACTTATCATAAGGTTTTGGGTTGTAAAACCGCCAAAAATGTATGGGACAAGATTGAGAATATATATGCAGGTGACTCAAATGTCAAAGAAGCAAAGCTTCAAATCTATAGAACAAAATTGGAGCAACTCAGAATGAAAGAAGATGGAAATATTGTTTCATACTTCCAATATCTTGATGAAATAACCAATACTCTGGAAGGATTGGGAGAGCCAGTTGACCATAAGACTATTATACGAAATATTCTTAGAACGTTACTTGGGAGATTCAACCCAAAGGTATTGGTCTTAGAATACAGTGAAAATCTGGACAAACTCAACAAAGAGGAATTACATGGAGTTCTCATAGCATATGAAATGAGACTTGATGAAGAAGAGGGTACTTCACATCTAGAAACTGCGTTCATTGCATCTAAGAAAACCAATAAGGACAAAAAACCTTTAATTGAAAATACATGCACCTGCAAGTGTGAAGAAAAGGGATATGATGAAGAAGGTCTTTCAGATGAAGAATATGCTTACTTTACGAGAAAAATAAAAATTTGTAAGGGAAAATTCAGAGGTAAACTTCCATTGATATGTTTCGGCTATGGTGAGGTTGGGCATTTCGCAACAAAATATCCAAACAGAAGTGATGGCAACTCAAATGGAAAGAAATTCTTTAAGAAATTCAACAAGAAAGGATCCAAAAGGAACTTTCTATCTAAAGAAGATAGCTCATCATCCGATGAAGACAATGACAGTGAAGAAGAAGCCAATGAGAGAGTATTGTTTATGGCCAAGCATAATAAACAAGAGGTATCAAACAACGAAGAAGAAGGGTTGACCATAGAAGAATTTTCTAAGGAAGCAATCAAGCTTATAAAAGAGCTCAAGGGTGATAAGATCTGTTCTAATACCCTTGAAGAACAAGTTGAAGGTCTCAAAATTGAAGTTGAAGAACACAAATGCATTGAAGAGTCACTTCAGAAGAAGTTGGAAGAAATAAACCAAGAAAGGGAAGAATTAGAAGCCGAAGTAGTCTCGTTGCGTAAGGAAGTGAAGAAAGAAAAAACTATCCAAAACTATACCAACAGCTCAAGGGCATTGGAAGAAATCATCAACAATTAATGATATTACAATGACAGAACTGGCCTCTGTTACAAAGAAGAAGAAGCAGGACCTTCTACAACAAAATACAATGAACCTATGAGATCTGACATGCATGTATACTTCATTGGAAAATATTTGCAAGAACAGCCTTGGAAGACAATCCCTCAATGAAGATTTCCATCTAGGTACCAATATATTTTTTATGGCTATTGTTATTCAAGTGGAAAATCTGGTCATAAAGCTATAGAATGTCGCACGTATCCTAGGAACCAATACAATTCCAGGAGATCTATCAAATATGAATCTCCCAGGGCTCAACTAAACATCAATAGATTTGAACATTTAAGAAATAATATTGAATGTTACAAATGTCAAAACTTTGGACACATAGCCAGAGACTACAGACTTGAAAATCTTCCAAAAGAATCTTCGAAGCCACAAAACGAACGAACATTGAAGAAGAAGAAGACTGATAATTGTGCTCTCGCTCTCAAGGCTCAAAACAAAAAAGATGTTTCGTATGTTGATAGCGGTTTTTCTACACATATGATTGGAGATAGAAAGAAATTTGTATCTCTGAAAGAGAAGAAGGATGGAACCATGTCCTTTGGAAATGATGGATCTACAAATGTTATAGGATCAGGTACCGTCACTCTCGGAAGAAAAGATGCTCTAGCCAAGAATGTTCTATTGGTTGAAAACATGAATCACAATCTGCTTAAGGTCAGAAAAATGTGTGATCAAGGACACACAATACTATTCAACTCCACAAAATGTGAAATTAGGAAAGGCAGGTATGGTGAAATTGTGGCTACAGCAAGTCGAGCTCCAAAATACATATATGTTCTGGATGAAGCAACTAAAGGATGTCTAATAGCTAAAGAGGATGATACAATATTTGGTAGGAATGATGATCAACTAAGTAAGAATTTTTCTACAAATATGCAATGTGATTTCGAGATGTCATTACTTGGTGAGCTGACATACTTCGTAGGGCTTCAAATATCTTAGCAAGAGAAAGGAATATTTATATGTCAAGCTAAGTACATCAAGGAAATGCTCAAGAAATTCAAAATGGAATATTTCAAACCCATCCTTACTCCGATGGTAACAGGTTCCAAATTGAGCATAGACGAGTCATCTAAGGATTTGGATCAAAGGTTTTACATATCTATGATTCGCAGTCTTCTATATGTAATAGCCTCCCTGCCAGATGTTATGCAAGCAGTTGGACAAGTATCAAGATTCCAAGAGGCACCAAAAGAATCACATATTATTGTCATCAAAAGAATTCTTCGATATCTAAAGGGAACAATAGAATATGGCTTGTGGTATCCCAAGGGTAACAATCTCATTATTCACTCCTTTACAGATGTAGATTGGGTAGGAAGCATTGAATATCGTGAGATTACTCGTGAAGCATTGGAATATCTTTGCCAGAAGCTTGGGATTCTCCCAAGTTCTCATTAGATTTTCCTTATTCAGAATATAAAGGGGGCATGGAAGTGTATACAGGTCCGCAGGATGGCTGTGTGTCAGGCGAAGTGGAAGTGTGTATAGGTCCACAATATGGTTGTGTGTCAGGGGGAGTTACCCCTTGCCATTGATATCAAAGAGGTAGAGTATTTTATAGAAACACATGTTATGATCGCAGGCAGAGTACTTGTGTTGCCATCAATGCCAAAGGGGGAGATTGTTGATCAGTGGTTGTCATTAATGTCAACCCAAGTAGTGCCAGGGTGGATAGGATTAAATTGTGGCCTCACTAGGATTACATTCTAGCCCCAAGGACTCCTATATATAGAAAGGGGGTTTTGTAATTTGAATCATCCAAGAATTTTTCATTCATGTAATGTATTGGAGGTTGCCCCCTCGAAGTGGATTATTTCTAAGGCATTGATATCTCTTTTCTTCTCTTTTCGGAGCTGATTTCATGACACAGAGAAATATCCAGTTCTAGTAAATGGCCAAGTCTAAAAACCAGTTGATCCAACACTAGTACTATTAACACCAATAGCACCATCAACATCACCACTAGTTTACCAAGTTAATGTAGTTGAAGCAGAAGTAGTTTAAACCATTGATGAAGTCATTGATTATGTTCCGAATCGTAATCTAGAGTATTATCTTCGTGATCAAGTTACATATCCATATCCAGGTCAGTTAGTAGCTTATCTAGTAGCAGAGACAACATCTCATCCAGATACAGATCCACCATATCGATATAGAGCAGTGGATACAGAATTAGATCATGTTTATGAAGTACATGAGGCAGTCGTTTTTGTTGACTAATCTTAAGCTGTGGATTCTCTTGATCTAGGTGATTATGCCATTACAGATGACCCAAAGGCAGTTCATATTTCTAGGAGTGATCCAGATGTTCCACCTCCAACAACATCAGTAGATATAAATTCTTCAATAGCATAATCCATAGCATATACAATCACAGAGTAAGCATATCCCAAATCATAGGTTTAGTCAATATATACGTATATAACATTTACACTTGACGAAGTTCCAAGTCTAGTATGAGATCCACCAGCAACAACAATAGATTAAGTAATTTATTAAGTAGCTAACCCAGTAGCTAGGTAGTAGTAAGTAACAGAATATGCTCCTTATGGGACCATGCAAGGGGTAGCTAGGACTGGAAGAGATCCTAAATGAAGTGATGGATTTATTACTATGGGGTGGGGCAGAAAAAAAACTAGGATGCTATCTCTATCCCTGCCAGTGGGTATTTATCCCTAACCAGAGCACAATATTATGCATATGAATATGAATCTATAACGATGAGTGGGCCTGGAACTGGAGAAAATACTTATTTCACTCGATCTTAATCTGGATATTTCACATTAGACACCCCAACTATGTGTTTGCCCCAACCTATGCCCATACTCCTAGTGCCTCTGGATCAACCAATGAAGCAACTCGATCCGCATATAAACAACATATTCGTATGTAATGAGCTATAAAACTCAAGAGAGATGGTATCATTATTTACCGGAAAATCCCTCGATCAACTGAGTTATTTCCCCTCTCGCTCCAAGGTTTCGGTTTGCAGAGTAAAGAAAGCAAGCTAATTTGTCACATACAATATTCCTTGTTGGGGAAAGAGGGAAATGAATATAAACATGGATGAAAATTCAAACCTAATGGAGATTTTGAATGGGGTGGGGGAAGGATATGAATCTAATCCATCAACGAGTTGATTATGCTATTTTGATATGGGAAAGAGATAACCAGATATTCAAGTGCTTGCTCTCCCCCAACAACGACCAAAATAATGAATTTTGATCAAGCCATAAAGAATTGACTCGACCCTCTAGTCAGATAAATGTCTATAATAATATTCGAATGGAAGGCTCCGAATATAGAAATAAAGAAAGCATAGATATAGGACATAAGGGTTTTCCTTCACCATTAAGGAGATTAAGGAATCTTCTTGCATATCTAGTAGGGGGGCTAGACCTTCCTTGAGCCCTATTTGACAAGCTAGATCCTTATGTGAATTGAAATATCATAGATATCTCCATGTTGGGTGTGGAGCCTAATTTTCATCCTAATTCAGAGATCCTTGTTTTAGCTGGATGTATACCCCAGGAAAACTGTACACCCTTGCAGCGGGGGAAACTTGTCCCCCCTGCGGGGTCTGAGGGGGCTAGCCCCCCGGCTGGGGGGTCCAGGGGCTAGCGGTCCCCCGGCGGGGGTTTCGGGGGCAGCACCCCCGAAGCTAAAAGCAGATGTAAAATTTCCTTGTAAAAGTATAGTAATTTCTAGTCAATCTAGGCTGTTCATTAGGCGGATGATCTGACGATAGAAGTTATGTTTATTTTAGGGTTTTTTTTGCTAGAAGGAAACCCCTCTCTTTGTATGAGGGTATTGTATTGTGGCTGTGTATTACATATGTATTCTCTGAGCGGGAAATAGATTGTGGAGACTGTGAGAGAGAATAGAGGATATTATAGCGCATCTGCTATAAGTTTTGTCTCTTCATTTTGTTGGATAATAGAAAGGAAGGACTGGCTTCTCACAGTGGATGTAGCCCAAACTGGGTGAACCACATATATCTGTGTCTCTCTAGTTTTATGTGTTTTGTGTGCTTGTATTTTCCGCATATTTTATGTGTTGCATTGCTCCATAATATATAATTTTATAACAACTGGTTTCAGAGTAGAAGGTATATTTGGCTGATAAACTCACAGGAAAGAAGGGTTCCTGGTTTGAGTGGGAGCAATGGCAGAAGATGGTAAGTTTAGGGTTGAGAAATTTAATGGCCAAAACTTCCCACTGTGGAAGATGCAAATGGAATATTATCTATATCAGAAAGATTTGTACCTACCATTGAGTGGAAAAACAAAGAAACTGGTAGCCATGACAGACGTGGAATGGAACATTCTTGATAGAAAAGCACTTAGAATAGTACCGGTTGTGCCTTGCGGCGTCAGTTGCCTTCAATATTTCGAAGGAAACAACAACAGAGGGTTTGATGCAGACGTTGGCAAAACTATATGAAAAACCCTCGACCTCAAACAAGGTATTTCTTATGAAACGATTATTTAATATGAAGATGTCGGAAAGTGGATCTATAGCAGACCATTTAAATGATTTTAATACAGTTACCAGTCTGTTAAGTTTTGTAGGGGTAAACATTGATGATGAAGTTAGAGCTCTATTATTATTGTGCTCATTGCCAAAGAGTTGGAATAGTTTATTAATGGCCATTAGTAACTCTGTCTCTGGATCTAGTACTTTAAAGTTTGATGATGTTGTCGGTGCTATCCTTAGTGAGGAAATGCGACAGAAAATCTCCAGTGAGACATCGGGTAATGCTTTGAGTGTAGAGTCTAGGTTAAGAAGAATGGAAAGAGGAAGGAGCTTGCGATATTGCAGTAAATCAAGGAAAGGTAGATCCAAGTCTAGATCGGGGATAGTGTGCTGGAAATGCAGAAAGAAAGGACACCTAAAGAAAGACTGTAGATATCCGAAGGGAAAAGAAGGAGACACACAACAAGAAAAAAATCATGAAGCAAATATGACAGGTGATGTGTTACAAGATGCTTTGATTCCTTCTTTTGAAAATGTTACTGATTCTTGGGTTGTAGATTCAGGGGCTTCATTCCATGCCACACCTGATAAGAAATATTTTCATGACTATGTTCAAGGAGATTTTGGAAAAGTTTGTTTGGGTGATGATAAACCCTGTAAAATTGTTGGAATGGGTAAAGTTGTAAAATAACAGAATGGAAACCAATGGCTACTAAAGGAGGTAAGGCATGTTCTAGATCTGAAGAAAAATATGATTTCAATAGGGCAGTTAGGTGGTGAAGGTTGTATGACAACTTTCATGGATAAAACTTGGAAGGTCACCAAAGGAGCCATAGTAATAGCAAAAGGCAAAAAGGTTGGTACATTATATTTATGCAATGGTATTTCTAACTCTGTTAATGCTTTAACTTCCAAAGGAGCAGATGCAGCATTATGGCATCATAGGCTCAGACACATGAGTGAGAAGGGGATGAAGATTCTTCACTCAAGAAATTTTTTGCGGGGTCTGAAGAATGTTGATTTGGATTTCTGTGAAAATTGAATTTATGGAAAACAAAAGAGAGTCAGATTTCTCAGAGTTGGGAAAGAAAAGAAGAGCGAAAAATTGGAGCTTGTGCATACAGATATATGGGGACCTACTTAGGTATCATCTATCATTGGCTCTCACTATTATGTTACATTTATTGATGATGCAACTAGAAAAACTTGGATTTATTGTATTCAAAATAAATCTGACGTATTTGATATTTTCAAGAAATGGAAAGCTTTGGTTGAGATTGAGACAGGAAATAGGTTGAAGTTTCTTATATTAGACAATGGAGGTGAATATCTACAGCAAAGAGTTTGATAGGTACTGTTTAGAGCATGGAATTCGTAGAGAGAAGATAGTTCCAAGAACACCATAAGAAAATGGTGTGTCAGAAAGGATGAACAGAACAATCATGGAGCGTGCAAGGTGCATGAGATTGCATGCAGGATTGCCTTTACAATTTTGGGCAGATGATATAGATACTGTTATTTATCTAATAAACAGAGGGCCTTAAAGTTCCTTGGATGGTGGTATTCCAGAGGAGGCATGGACAAAGGAACGGTGTAAAAGGTAAACTAATTTTTTTTAAATTCTTTTGGTTGTGAGACATTTGTCCATATTAATAAAGAAAACAGAAGAAATCTTGAGGCAAAATCAAAGAAATGTACCTTTATTGGATATGGTATTAATTATTTTGGATATCTCTTATATGATTATGAAAAATAGAAAATCATTAGGAGCAGAGATTTAATATTCAATAGTAAGAAATTTGTATAAGTAAACTGTACTATAGAATTTAAACAGAAAATAAAGCAAGGAATACATGGTTCTTGATGAGATAACTGAAAAAGTAAAGGTGCCTAAAAATAATAATAATAAAAAAACACACTAGCAGCAACCACCACAATAGCAACAAGCACCTCAAACACCTAAAAGTGGTGTTAGAAGATCTACCAAGATAAATAGACCCCCTGAACGATACTCTCCTTCATTATATTATTTATTGTTGACTGATTCTAGTGAACTTGAATTTTATGAAGAAGCAAAACAGGTTGAAAGCAGGAGGAAGTGGGAGCTAGCCATGGAAGAAGAGATGGACTCCTTAATGCATAACCAGACTTGGGACTTAGTTAGGTTTCTTGTAGGTAAAACTACATTGCAGAATAAATGGGTTTACAGGCTGAAGGAAGAAGATGGAGGAAAATAGAGGTACAAAGCTAGACTTGTGGTGAAGGGGTTTGAACAGAAGAAAGGTATTGATTTTGATGAAATATTTTCTCCTGTTGTTAAGATGACTTCAATCAGAACTATTTTAAGTCTTGTAGTAGCGGAAGATTTACATCTTTAACAGTTAGATGTAAAGACAAAATTTCTCCATGGAGATTTGGAGGAAGAGATATACATGCAGCAACCAAAAGGATATGAGGTCAAAGGGAAAGAAAAATTGGTGTGCAAGTTAAAGAAGAGCTTGTATGGCTTAAAACAGGCTCCAAGGCAGTGGTATCTAAAATTTGACAAGTTTATGTCTGAACAAGGTTATACTAGATGTCACTCTGATCATTGTGTTTATTTGAAAAAGCAAAATGATGGCAGCTATATTATATTTTTATTGTATGTAGATGACATGCTTGTTGCAGGGTCTAACATGCAGGAAATAAATGTGCTCAAACAAAAATTGGCGAATTCATTTGAAATGAAGGATTTGGGAGCTGCAAAATAGATCCTTGGTATGAGAATAACCAGAGATAGGAAAAATCAAAAATTAATACTGTCTCAGAATGAGTACATACAAAAGGTGTTGAAAAGATTTAATATGCACAATGCAAAACTAGTTAGTACACCTTTTTCTAGCCATTTCAAACTTAGTAAGGAGATGTGCCCAAAGACCCAAGAAGACATGGATTATATGTCTAAAGTTCCATATGCATCAGCAGTTGGAAGCTTAATGTATGCAATGGTCTGCATAAGGCCTAATATTGCACATGCAGTGGGAGTTGTAAGCAGGTACATGAATAATCCAGGAAAAGAACATTGGATGGCAGTAAAATGGATTCTCATATATTTGAGAGGTACCACAAATCAAGCATTATGCTTTGGTGGTTCAAACATTTCTCTACAGGGATATGTTGATGTAGATATGGCAGGTGACAGAGATAACAGGAGGAGCACTACAGGATATGTATTTACTGTAGGTGGAAGAGTTGTCAGTTGGGTTTCAAAAATCCAAAGTGTTGTTTCACTTTCAACAACAGAATCAGAGTATGTTGTTGCTATAGAGGATAGTAAAGAAATGATTTGGTTACAAAGGTTTATGGGTGAATTGGGTAAGAAGCATGATATGGGCACGCTATACAATGATAGCCAAAGTGTCATTCATCTTGCAAATAACTCAACATTTCATTCCAGGACTAAACACATACATCTCAAGTACCATTTCATACAGTTAGTATTGGAAGATGGAGAGTTGAAGCTGGAAAAGATACACACTAGCCAGAATCCTGCAGATATGCTAACAAAAGTTGTAACCAGGGATAAACTGAGAATGTGCTCAATTTCAATTCGTCTTCAAGGATGACGATGAAGATGAGAAATAGCTAGGTCAAAAGAGGAGTCATTGTCCAGCAAATGAAGTAGTGTTAGAGTTCCTACAATCAGTCTCCAACTGGGAGATTGTTGGGTGTGGAGCCTGATTTTCATCCTGATTCAGAGATCCTTGTTTTAGCTAGATGTATACCCCAGGAAAACTGTACGCCCTTGTAGTGGGGGGGACTTATCCCCCTCGTAGGGTCTGGGGGGACTGACCCCTCGACTGGGGGGTCTAGGGGCCAGCGATCCTCGAGTGGGGGTTTTGGGGGCAGCGCCCCCAAAGCTAAAAATAGATGTAAAATTTCCTGGTAAAAGTATAGTAATTTCTAGTCAATCTCGGTCGTTCATTAGGTGGATGATTTGACGGTAGAAGTTATGTTTAGTTTAGGGTTTTTTTCCCTAGAAGGCAAACTCTCTCTTTGTATGAGGGTATTGTGTTGCGGCTGTGTATTACATGTATATTCTCTAAGAGGGAAATAGATTGTGGATACTATGAGAGAGAACAAAGGATATTACAGCGGATCTACTGTAGGTTTTGTCTATTCATTTTGCTGAATAATAGAAAGGAAGGACTAGTTGTTGGGGGTGTACATAGCCCAAACTGGGTGAACCACGTATATCTGTGTCTCTCTAGTTTTATATGTTTTTTGTGCTTGTATTTTCCGCATGTTTTATGTGTTGCATTGCCCCATATTATATAATTTTCTAACACTCCAAAAATAAAGGAAGGTACAAAGCATCCCCGAGTTTCTCAAAAAGAAAGTAAGATCAGTCTAATTATTTGGACCTATCCCAGGGTCTTCACCTAGTAGGATTTATTTCCAATAGGTCAAATGAAAGAAAACACTATTTTCTTTCATATACGTAATTACGCCAAAAAATACGCATACAGAAGCGAAGTGCTTTCCTGAGGTAGGGGGGAAAGGAAATTCTATCAAATATGTGAAAAACAGTTCAAATTGAAAAATGTCATTAAAAAGAGGGATTGAAATAATTAAACTTCCTTAATAGTGGAGGAAGGACCCTAAACATATTATAGTAGCAATTACGTACAAAAACGAGTATACATTAAAGTAAACTGTTACAACTATACAAATTATTTATTTACTATTAGGGATTTCCTTAATGTATACTTCATCATAACAATTGGGATATTTTTATTGAATTGATTTATTACGTCATCTCACCCTAGTCACCAAGTCATAAGTCACCTCACTTTTATCCAATCAAAATATCCTATCCGTTAAGTTACCTCACTAATAGGTCACCTCCTCTTGGAAAGTCTCACCTCACCTTTGTCAAATCAATCTATCGCCTGCCAGTTGAAGTAGTCAGTAATCTCAGTCCATCCCCAACTAGGTGATCACGTTATGTACTAGCCGAGACCTAGGTACACAACGTATATAATGAGGAGGTAAGGTGACTAGTATATTTACAAGTCATCGGGTAAGGTTACTGGTTCATTGGTAAGTCATAAGGAAAGGTTACTATTCCGACTGTCCACTACCTTGTTGGTTGTCCAATGAATCTAGCCTGGATGTAGATCCACCCACCCTTGGAGTAAGGAAAATATAACCCCACTTCACTGCTATTAGGGTCCTATAAATATAGGATTCATAATTTTGAATTGACTCATGATAGACTCGTAAAATATGTACATACATTGCTTTCTGCAAGTTGTTTTCCCATATTTTGTGAAAAAAAAAAAAAAATCAAAAATTAAAAAAGAGGGTAAAAATTCCTAAAAGAAAACTCAAAGGACTTAGAAAAAATAATATACCCCAAATAAAAAATAAATAAAACATGAAAGTGTGCAAGTCCAAATTCCACTACTTTTTACTTTTAGATGATTATGGCAGAGTATCAATAAATGCCATAATCCATGATGAGTTGAACTGTTCAATCTTGATTGGTCATGTTTCAATTTACATGTTGTAGATAGTGAATAAAGATTAGTCAGACTATTTAATCCTGACTAATTAGTAGATAGGTAGAGAATAATGAGGAGCTCATCAGTTTAAACTGAGCCCTCGGATGAAATAAGGTAGATTTAGATAGTTTTTATTGCTTTCAAAAGAATAAAATGCTTCAAGGTTGCTAGCTCAAATGAACCTACAAAAAGGAAGAAAAAATGTTAGATTAAAGTTGGGTAGGTAGAAAAAGGTGGGAAAATCATTGTGATATTTGTTACCGGGAAAAAATCACTAATTTCCCCTCTCCTACAGTTATTCTGCATTCTAAACTTCCAGTCAAAGAGGCTCAGAGCATTTCTCTGACTTCTGTTGGGACCGGACCCAAGGCTCAATGATTGTTAAGTTAAAAGTGTTGAATTCTTATATTAATCCCTAATTATCATCATTTACCCTACATTCATCCATTACACTTCAATTTCATAAGTGAATACCTTTTTACTTAATGAAAAATAAAATCCCCTTTTGATTAATCTCCTTCATTCATAAAAACATAAAAAACTCTCCAAAAATATTATATTCTAGGTCAAAGTGGTCAAATTATAAATGATAAAGATTTTCTTTTACATTATCGCTTTACTTAGTCATATAATTATATTTTGGTGTTTTCCATTGTCCTTGGTTATATTAACTTCTAATTTATTTATTAAATCCCTATAAAAAAACCTTATCCTATTATTATAAACCCTTTTATCTAAATTATCCCCATAAACTCACTATTATAAGATTTTTTGCCAAAGTTAATTATCCACATGTTTAAATAGAAACCCCAATTATATCCCCTTTGGCATAAAACTAAAATTATGTAAATAATCCCACCCCATATGGTAATTGGACCCCTTCATGGTCTAAAACTATATAATAAAAATATAAATAAACTTTCAAAAAAGAATAGCTTTACCATATCACCTATCCCGTTTTAACCCAAGGTTTATTTTGAATAAACTAAAGGTTTATAACACATTTCGCATTGGTCTTTCCCAAGCATTATTTCTAAAAATATGCAATAGCCTCACGCTATGCATAGCTTAACCTATGGCTAGAGTCATATAACCCACCTCACGTGCATTTTTGACCATATATATAAACTTTGTTTATATATACACCATCACTTGACCCCTTTCCAAATCATGTGTTGACCTCCTCTATACAAAAAACCTTTGTTATAACTATATAACATTTCATAAACCCCCACAATACATCAGCTCTTTGTAATAGAACTTTGATTATAAATCATATTATAAAAAGTTTATTACATTGATTAATCAAATGCGGCATAGCATAAGCTGCTCGGTCCCACCTTAACTTTTCCCCACATCTTCCCAACACATCTTGATCATTCACTCCCACCTCTTGAATCTAATGATGGAGGATGCACTTCGCGCTGGAAAAACAGACGATGATCCCAAGCCAAAAGCTGCGCAAAATTGGATGTTTTCAGAAAACCACTCTTGTGACATGTCACGTTCTTATTGCGTCGCGTTCGTTTTGCCAAAAACTGCTTACAGCCCAAATCCAACATGAAAACAACTTCTAGTTTTTTGCATTCAAAAAAAATCTAAAACCTCTCTTGCCTATGATTTGACTATCATTTATGACATTTGTTAAAGATTTATGTATAAATATTAAAACCTTTGAAATGAATCTTATTATTATATTTGCATCTCGATTGTTAAAAAAGCTCTGCTAAGCCCTTTTAAGCTTCCTGAGCCTGATTTTAAACCTCTGTGTGTCGATGTTGTGCCTGAAAGTTCCGATTTCGCAGCTAAAAACCCTCTTTGAAGACCATTAACACCTTCTCGGCTCTAGCAACTCAAAATAAGCTCAAGTTCAACCATGGAAGCATTTCAAACCTCATCCAACTGTCGAAATACCTGCAGTTAAGGTATTCTTCAACTATTCAAGCCTGCAAATCCAAAATTGAAGCCCTTATGACTAAAATAAATCTAAATTAAGAGAAATTATTCATATAAATTTTCCCTAAAACACTCAAAATCAAGGCAAACTCTCACAAAATTTCCCCAAAAACTTCCATTGTCTCGAAAGCCTCTTTTAAAAGCCAAATCCTTAGTTCTAAACCCCTGAAAATCCATTCCACGGCTTGAAAAGGTCTTTAAACCTATATATTTCCTAAAAGAAGTCTCGTTTTACAGAAGTTAAAAGTTAAAATATCAGTTAAAAGAGTATCAGGGTGAAAGAACAGAGTCAAAGTGTATTAGAGAGAAAAACAACAACCAGCTAATTTTGACTGCTGTAGTTTCCCTTTTTACAACAGTAAAATGATAAATAAACAACATGAAAGAACATCAAGGATGAAGCTCAGTGTTAAAGAGTATAAGTGGAAAGAGTATCAGTTAAGTCATCTTCCAAAAAGATATTTTTCAATGTGCCAACGATCATGGACATGTATTCAATGAACAGTTTTTGTTAGATAAGTTAGTTCTATATTTTTTAGATAAGAGGACAGCTTGCTAAAGTTGTTAAGCAGCTGTCCCTCTTAATGTGTAAAGATATTTTATATTTCCTAGAGCTATTCCGATATCTCTCTAGGATATTTGTAATAAAAAAATTTATAAATACTTCAGTTTGTGAAGTGTTTAGTGTGGAATAAAATTGCTAAAGAATATTATAGACATTTTGCTGGTATGTTGGAGGCTCACATGTGTTGATTTCAAAGCAACATTATGGACAATAGCCAATTGGACTTTAGAATTCAGGATTCATGCGATTAGTTGAAAAGTAAAGTACTTCCTTACTGTCATTGTTTCCTCTTGTGAGTAACATAAAATTTCATATATGTTGTTCAATCTTAATGATTAATTAGGAGTATTACTTCAGGACTAGTTTAAAAACTCCCTGTCTTAACTAATTAATATTTTAAATGTTTTCTGCTGATTTACGAATTTGGGAATTCTTTATTGGTCCTAGTCCCATTTTACCCCTGCGTCCTTCCTCTTTTTTCGAATCAAAGGATCCTTCATTGCCCTTTATCCTGAAGCAAGCCATTTCATCAAAAAAATCTATCCAAATATCTGAGGGTTATCTACCTTACCCTAAATACATTAGCATCCCTTTGGCCTTGCCTTCTTGTTCTTCTTGCTATACTTTGACTCCATAGCCCAATGGACTAGTATATCCCTTTTTAATTTGCCTTTAAGTGATCTTATTTTCCACCAAACATTTCAAAACCAAAACCAAGTGTTCAATCATAGCTAGCCTAATATATTAATCCAAAACAAATTTAAATCTAAAAGAGAGAGCCCTCTATGAAATTTAGGAAGGCTATATCCTAGATTTCCAAAGTAGGTTTGTGGTTACCCCTAGTCTTCTTTGACTAAAAATTCAAATCCCACAACTTAAGAAATTACTAGGGTGATAACATACTGGCGACCATACTAGGGACTTAACCAATCTCCAGTCTTGAATTTAGTCTTGAAGGAAGGTCTTTAATCTATATTTTCTACTTCAAGACCATTTTTTAAGGTTGTAGGTATTAAAAAATAGTCATTCTGGCTTCTAGGAAAACCTACTACACCAGGTCTAATCCAGATCCTAACCCTACAGTGATAGTAGACAACACATAATAGATTGGAAAAAAGAAAAAACATATTGTCAATTTAGAGACTGAAGTACCATTGAGAAAATCTAATTCTTTACCTAAAGAATTAGTAAGCTTAACTGATATATATTTTGATTTCAATTTTGAACAATCATTGTTTAAAAATAAATCTAAAACTGATTTGAAAGAAACTATAATAGATCCTATTTTTACTTCATTTTTTAATACAAAACAGAATATTATTTCAGCAAAAATAAAATCAGCGAAATCTAAATCTCAAAGTCAAGTAGAAAGGATTAATGTTATAGGGATTAAAGACATTGATGAAGCTATTAAATTAGCCCATTTATTATCTTACATTAAGCCTCCAGTTTCTCAATTGCACACAACAATAATTCCAGCAGCAGATTCAACTCTATATGTTGTCACCTCATTTTTAGATACCACTGCAAGTTCATCCAGTAAAAAATTTAGTCCTAAGTTGCCTTTGCAGCCTAGGATATTATTCCCCTCATTCACTCAATCCACTGCATCCACTAGTTTTATAAGCACTACATATTTATTTCCAAGTAGTTCCATATATATATCAGCCTCTTTTCCAAGTTCTTAAAGTACAACTTTCGACACAGTAGCTACCATATCCAGCACTGCTCCTATCATCACTGCTATACCTCCCAGTTCAACAAAACTTCAAGCCATGGTTGCTAGGTATTATCCCCTTGTCTTACCCCAAAACCTCCATGATATGCCTCAGGATTACCAAAAAAATGTACCACTATTTGATGGTCTTTCCCAATATACTTCTCAACAACATGTTACAAAAAGGACAGATTACTGTGAAATATATGAAATTGATGAGTCAAATGTTTAGATGAGGTTATTTGTCCAAATTTTGATAGGAGAAGTAAAAAAATGGTTTAAAAATTTAGCTGCTGGTAGTATAGCTAATTTAACTGCATTTCATAGAACATTTTTAGATAAATGGGAAAATAAAAAGAACCCCCTGCAATTTTTGTCTGAGTTTGATACTTTAAAAAGATCTCTTAATGAGTCTGTACAAGATTACTGCACTAAGTATAATAGTGTCTATAATTCTATTCCTCCATATCTTAAACCCACACCATACTCTGCTCTGCTCAAATTCCCTGATGGATTTGATATAGAAATGGCATATCAATTGAGAGAAAGAGATGTTGAAACATTAGAACAGATCCAATTAGATGTTGTTAGTGTATAAATTGACATTTTAGCTAGAAAGGCCAGACTTAGGAACGAAAGGAGAGTCACAATCAAAGAGGAAACATCAAATTCTAATGCTAAATTTGATTTATTTGATAAAAATTTAGAAAGGGTGGTTAATAGATTAGACAATATTGAGATAAAACCACAATGGGATAACCAACCTCAAATCAGAAATCCCAACTTCAGAAAAAACAATAACCCTGGAAAAGCTAAGCAAGTTGCTCCATACCAAAACATTAGGCCCCCATTCCAAGAGAACTATGTTGAAAGTTCTCAAAATAATGATGAAGATGAGGACAACATCAATCTAATAATGGGTATAGATGAAAACAACACAATTTCCCTCACTAAGGAGTATCAAGAACTCTTTGAGCTTCAAAAACTCAAAGTAGAAACTGGTGAATCCTTCGACTATGAAAAAGGTTATGACTTCGTAATCAATGAAATTCATAGCTACCATAACTTGAGAAGCAAGAAAAACAGTGAGTCTTCTACTAAAAACAACTCTCAACATCAAACTAAAAAGAATGTAGAAGCACAAAAAAAAAAATATTTTGCAAATTATCCCAAGAGAAAACAAGCAAAATTCCAATCCTCCCAGTCCAAAAAAATTACCAAGTCCAAAAATTGTTGACATCACTGAATAATTGGCCCAATCCTCTAATAATTCCCAAAATACCAACACTACCATAGCCTCTAATTCAGTAAAATCAGCAATTCCTTATCCTAAGAAGAATCCTGCTGATTCTAAATCAGCAAATCCCAAAACTGTTAACACCAAAGCTTCTGCTGAAAGTTCAAAATATGAAAAAACTTCTAATGCCCCTGAATCTGTCCCTGAAAAGAGAACTAAAGACAGCAAAAGTCAAGAAACACAGACAAAGAACAAAAGGGCAACTGAATATAAAAGTGCATCTGCTGAAATTCATGAAAAACCCACTCAGATAACTATCTCAAAAGATGAACTAATTCAGATTAGTAAGTCTCAACCAACATTTAATATTCAAACTGAAATATAAAAGTTAAAGATACCAATTCCTTTAACATAATTGGTAAAGAATGACTTGTATAGACCAACAATTGCTGAAACTTTGAATATGAATGATGGTGAAGATGCCATTAATCTAAATGATGATCAACCTGAATTAATTTTTGGCCGTTATGTAAATGGTAAGCATTTAGATGGATCAGTTCCTCCCTTCTATATCAGTCTTACTATTCACGATCATATTTTACACAATGCAATATTAGATTTAGGAGCTTCCCACAATTTAATGCCAAAAGCTATCATGGAAACTCTGAATTTAGAAATAACAAGGCCCTATAAAGATTTGTTCTCTTTTGATTCAAGCAAGGTTAAGTGCATAGGATTGATAAAAGACTTATGTGTGAATTTGGTTCAGTATCCTGGTAAAAGTATGGTTATGGATATTGTAGTAGCTGACATCCCACCAAAGTATGATATGCTTCTTTCTCGGTCATGGGGAGCTAAGTTGTAGGGATCTCTACAATTAGACATGAGCTATGCCACCATATCAGTGTTTGGACAACCTAAGAAACTTTATAGAGAAACTTTAATGAAGTACATGGTTAGAAGTGCTGAGAGATCAATAAATTACCCAATTTACTCAACACCAACTGATCTTGACTCTTTCATTTTATGTAACTCTGATAATAATGAAATCCAAACTGAATTAATTGACATAAAGCCTAAACCAAATAATGATAATATTTTTCATGAAGCCCTCTGACACTTAGACTTTGATGGCTTAGTGAACAAGTGAGGAGTAGGAGCTGGAGTGTGGATCACAAACATTGAGACCAGTCATTCGGAAGGACATGCCTTTAGACTCAATTTCAAATGCACCAACAACATGGAAGAGTATGAGGCAATTATTTTAGGCCTCCAAATCATCAGAAACTTAGGAGGTAAAATAATTTTAATCATTGGAGATTTTTAATTAGTCATTAAACAAATAAATGCTAAATATTCTGTTCATAATCCTAGATTAGCCAGATATAGAGATGCAACAACTGATTTGGTTGATGATTACTAGAATGTAAGTTTGCTACTATTCCTAGAAAGAAAAATTTGCAAGAACATTGCCTAGAAAATTTTGCTAGCACATGTAATTTGCCTTTTCAACCAACACATATATATACTGCTGAAGTCAAATATAGACCCATTGTCCTAGACAATGTCAAACACTGGCAGATTTTCTCTGAAGATGAACATATTTACCATTTTTTGAATAATGAGGATGAATTTCAAAATTGTAATATAGACATAGATGGTAATTTAGATTCAGAATGTAATATAGATTCAGATGTTAATTGTGAAATAAATAACATAGATGCACATAAACTTACCAAACACACTGTATTTACTTAATTTGACATAGATAACTTAGAGAAGGTAGATATAGAGGAAGTAATTGAATATGAAATTGAGATGTTAGATTTAAAAGATAATTTCTTACCTAAGGGTTTAAATCTTTTGGAGGACTTGTTTGATTCCAATGATGTGCCCAAAAAGCCTAAAATGGAACCAATAAAGTCTGACATTGAAGAATGTAGCATTGGGACAGAAACAAAACCAGAAATGATCAAATTTTCAAAATATTTACCCCCTCAAGAAAAATAAAAATACATTGAACTTTTAAAGGAATATCAAGATGTGTTTGCATGGAGTTATGAATATTTAAAAGCATATGACACAAACATAATTCAACAAAATATTCCTATAAAAGAATATCATAAACCATTTAAACAAAAATTGAGGAGGATTAAACCTGTATTATTACCTTTGATTGAAAAAGAAGTTAAACGCATGTATGATGCCCAAATCATTGCACCAATTAGATATTCTGATTGGGTTTCTAAATTAGTACCTACAAGAAAGAAAACTGGTGAAATCAGATTATGTGTAGAATTCGAGAATCTTAATAAAGTGTCTTTGAAGGATAATTACCCTTTACCAAAAATGGACCATATTTTACAAAGGTTAGTTGGTTCTTCTAGGATTTCTTGATTGGATGGTTTCTCGGGATATAACCAGATACTTGTTCAAAAAGAAGACCAAGCTAAAACTTCTTTTACCACTCCATGGGGCACTTTCATGTATGTGAAAATTCCTTTTGGCTTGATGAAGGTTGGGACTACCTTTCAGAGGGCTATGGACATAGCCTTTGCTAAGGAAATACATGAATTCTTGGTTATATATTTAGATGATATTACTATTTTTTCTAAGACAAATAATGAACATTTGTATCATCTGAGACAAGTTTTCATTAAGTGTAGAAAATTTGGTATATCCTTAAACCCAAAGAAGACTTTTTTTGGACTAGAGGAAGGAAAATTACTTGGACACATAATTTCAAAGGAAGGTATTAGGATAGAGGCCATACTGAACACTCACCCACCTAGGAACATCAAAGAGTTACAGGCATTTTTAGGTAAAATTAACTTTTTAAGAAGGTTTATTTCTAACTTAGCAGAAATCATCAAAGAACTGAATAACATGCTAAAAAAGGACTCTTTTTTAAAATGGACAGTTGAAGAAAAACAATCATTCGAATCCATTAAAAATGCTTTAACAAAAACACCAGTCCTAATCAGTCCAGACTTCAAGAAAGATTTTATAATCTTTTCCTTTGCCTCAGAACATACCATAGTTGCAGTTCTATTGCAGAAAAATGACCAAGGTTTTGAAAAGCCTATAGCATTCTTTACTAAAACTCTTATAGATGCACCTTTGAAATATAACATTATGGAAAAACAAGCTTTAGCCTTGTTTAAAGCTAGAAAATATTTCAGAGTTTACATCCTTTACTCCCACATTATTGCCCATGTCCCTGATTCTATAGTCAAAGATATTCTTATACAGGATGGGCCAAATGGAAGAAGAGGAAAGTGGATTGCCACTATCCTTGAATATGATATTTATATTAAACCAACTAAGCTCATAAAATGACAAGGGTTAGCCATATTGATGGTTGAATCCAATTTTAGTGCATTAGATATAAATTTCATTGCACAAGTTGATAATCAAGAAGAGATGGTGACTCCATTGATCAGTGAAGCATTTATAGACTCACCATGGTACTCAGATACTATCTTTATACTTACAAATTTATAAGCTCCTCCTGGATTAACTAGAACTAAAGCTAGATTTGTTAAACTTAAAGCAATGAGATATTGTATTCTAGATAATGTGCTTTTTTGGAAAGAACATAGTGGGATTTTACTTAACTGTTTACTGAAATCATAAGCTGACAAAATTATTGAGGAATTTCATGTAGGTGACCGTGGAGGACACTTATATTGGAAAAGTACAGCAGATAAGATCCTTAGAGCTAGTTTCTACTGGCCTACATTATTTGCTGATGTGAAAAAATTCATTACCTCATGTCACAAATGTCATATTTTTTAAGGTAAAAAGAAATTGTTACCTTTACCCCTGAAACCTATTTCTACTGAAATGCCATTTCAACAATGGGGTTTAGAGTTCATTGGATAAATTCACCCTCCATCCTCTGGCCAGCATAAGTGGATTTTTACTACCACATATTACTTTACCAAGTGGATTGAAGCCATTCTAACCAGACAAGCCACTGACTCAGTCATTATTTCCTTCATAGAAAATAATTGTTTATCTAGATTTGGATGCCCACAGAAAATCATTACTGATAATGCATCTGCATTTAAATCTAAGAAAATGATTTCCTTTTTCCACAAGTACCATATTACCCTAGGCCACTCTACTGCTTATTACCCTCAAGGTAGTAGCCTAGCTGAATCATCTAATAAAAGCCTTGTGAACATCATTAAAAAACTACTTAAAGAAAACAAGAAAACTTGGAATAAAAAGTTAGTCTATGCCTTATGGGAAAATAGAATTACTACCAAGAAGTCAACTAGAACATCTCCTTACCAGATTGTATATGGGATGGATGTATCTTTCCCATCATCTTTAGGTGTTCCAGTAATGAATATTATTCAAGAATCACAAGTAGAACTCAATGATATACGAAGAAGGATAAATCAGACTATTCTTTACAACAGAGAAGAGAAGATGTCTATGAAAAATAACAATTCATTCAAGAGAAAATCAAGAAAATATTTGATAAAAGAACTAAAGAAGATGACTTTGTCGTTGGAGATAAAGTATTAAAGTGGGATTCCAGGAGAGAAGAAAAAGGGAAGCATGGAAAGTTTGACTTTATATGGAAAGGGCCTTATGTTATTTATGGATATACAGGTAACAATGATTTCTTCATCAAAGATTTGGATGGATCAGATACTCAAGATGGACCAGCTAATGGTAGAATGCTTAAACACTACTATTCCTCCGAGTTAACCAATAGTTAGTCCTAGTTACTTTTTACATCATTGTAAATATCCATTGCAAATGTGTAGATTGGATTGGATATTTTATTCTTAAAATGGAAGCCCGGAGTGAAGGCCCTAAGATTTGAAGAGTAAAATTTCATAAGTATGAGTTGTTGCAAAAATCATAAGACAGTTACAGGATCATCATGGTCAAAATGTAAGGCTACTGATCTTAGATTTCTTGACATTTCACCAGGAAATTCCATCCCCATGTGAAGCCATTGTTAGGGTCCTATAAATACAGGATTCATAATTTTGAATTGACTCATGATAGACTTATAAAATATGTACATACATTGGTTTCTGCAAGTTTTTTTCCCATATTTTGTAAAAATAAAAAAAGAGGGTAAAAAGTCCTAAAAGAAAAATCAAAGGACTTAGAAAAAATAATATACCCCAAAGAAAAAAGAAATAAAACATGAAAGTGTGCAAGTCCAAATTCCACTACTTTTTAATTTTAGATGATTATGGCAGAGTGTCAATAAATGCCCTAATCCATGATGAGTGGAACTGTTCAATCTTGACTTGTCATGTTTCAATTTACATGTTGTAGATAGTAAATAAACATTAGTCAGACTACTTAATCCTGACTAATTAGTAGATAGGTAGAGAATAATGAGGAGCTCATCAGTTTAAATTGAGCCCTCATATGAAATAAGGTATATTTAGATGGTTTTTATTGCTTTCAAAATAATAAAATTCTTCAAGGTTGCTAGCTCAAATGCACCTGCAAAAAGGA
This sequence comes from Pinus albicaulis, assembly GCA_034641835.2. Classification (NCBI taxonomy): domain Eukaryota; kingdom Viridiplantae; phylum Streptophyta; class Pinopsida; order Pinales; family Pinaceae; genus Pinus; species Pinus albicaulis. The sequence goes on from CM076578.1 coordinate 683,276,649, forward strand.
AGAAAAAATGTTAGATTAAAGTTGGGTAGGTAGAAAAAGGTAGGAAAATTATTGTAATATTTGTTTCCAGGAAAAAATCACTAATTTCCCCTCCCCTATAGTTATTCTGCATTCTAATCTTCTAGTCAAAGAGGCTCAGAGCATTTCTCTAACTTATATTGGGACTGGACCCAAGGCTCAATTACTGTTAAGTTAAAGGTATTGAATTCCTATATTAATCCCTAATTATCATCATTTACCCTACATTCATCCATTACACTTCAATTTCATAAGTAAAGACCTTTTTACTTAATGAAAAGTAAAATCCCCTTTTGATTAATCTCCTTCATTCATAAAAACATAAAAAACCCTCCAAAAATATTATATTCTAGGTGAAAGTGGTCATATTATAAATGATAAAGCTTTGCTTTTACATTATCACTTTACTTAGTCATATAATTATATTTTGTTGTTTTTCATTGTCCTTGGTCATATTAAATTCTAATTTATTTATTAAATCCCTATAAACAAACCTTATCCTATTATTATAACCCCTTTTATCTAAATTATCCCCAAAAATCCACTATTATAAGTTTTTTTTGCCAAATTTAATAATCCACATGTTTAAATAGAAACCCTAATTATATCCCCTTTGGCATAAAACTAACATTATGTAAATAATCCCGCCGCATATGGTTATTGGACCCCTCCATGGTCTAAAACTATATAATAAAAATATAAACAAACTTTCAAAAAAGAATAGCTTTACCATATCACCTATCCCGTTTTAACCCAAGGTTTATTTTGAATAAACTAAAGGTTTATAACACATTTTGCATTGGTCTTTCCCAAGTATTATTTCTAAAATATGCAATAGCCTCATGCTATGCATAGCTTAACCTATGGTTAGAGTCATATAACCTACCTCACGCGCATTTTTGACCATTTATATAAACTTTGTTTATATATACACCACCACTTGACCCCTTTCCAAATCATGTGCTGGCCCCGTTTATACACAAAACCTTTGTTATAACTATATAACATTTCATAAACCTGCACAATACATCAGCTCTTTGTAATAAAACTTTGAATATAAATCATATTATATAAAGTTTATTACATTTATTAATCAAATGCGCCATAGCATAAGCCATCTGGTCCCACCTTACCTTTTCCCCACATCTTCCCAACACATATCGATCATTCGCTCCCACCTCTCGAATCTAACAGTGGAAGATGGACTTCACGCCCACAAAACAAACGATGATCCCAAACCAAAATCTGTGCAAAAATTGGATGTTTTCAGAAAACCACTCTTGTGACGTGTTGCATTCTTATTGCGTCACATTCATTTTGCCAAAAAATACTTACAGCCCAAATCCAACGGGAAAACAACTTCCAGTTTTTTGCATTAAAATAAAATCTAAAACCTCTCCCGCCGATGATTTGACTAACATTTATGACATTTGTTAAATATTTATGTATAAATACTGAAACCTTTTTAATGAATCTTATTATTGTATTTGCATCTTGACTATTAAAAAAGCTCCGCTAAGCCCTTTTAAGCTTCCCGAGCCTGATTTTAAACCTCTGTGTGTCGATTTTGTGCCTGAAAGTTATGACTTTGCAACTGAAAACCCTCTTTGAAGACCATTAACACCTTCTCAGCTCTAGCAACTCAAAATAAGCTCAAGTTCAACCACGAAAGCATTTCAAAGCTCGTCCAACTATCGAAATATCTGCAATTAAGGTATTCTTCAACTATTCAAGCTTGCAAATCCAAAATTGAAGTCCTTATGACTAAAATAAATTTGAATTAAGAGAAATTATTCATAAAATTTGCCCTAAAACACTCAATATCGGGGCAAACTCTCGCAAAATTTCCCCAGAAACTACTATTATCTCGAAAGCCTCTTTTAAAAGCCAAATCCTCTATTATAAACCCCTAAAAGTCCATTCCACGGCTTGAAAAGGTCTTTAAACCTACAGATTGCCTAAAAGAAGTCTCTTTTTTATAGCACTTAAAGGTTAAAATATCAGTTAAAAGAGTATCAGGGTGAAGGAACAGAGTCAAAGTGTATCAGAGAGAAAAGCAACAACCAACTGATTTTAACTGCTGTAATTTCCCTTTTTACAGCAGTAAAATGATAAGTAAACAACGTGAAAGAACATCAGGGATGAAGCTCAACGTTAAGGAGTATACGTGGAAAGAGTATCAGTTAAGTAATCTTCCAAAAAGTTATTTTTCAATGTGCCAGCAAGCATGGACAGGTATTCAACAAACAATTTTTGTTAGATAAGTTAGTTCTATATTTTCTAGATAAGAGGACAGCTTGCTAAAGTTGTTAAGCAGCTATCCCTCTTAATGTGTAAAGATATTTATATTTCTTAGAGTTATTCCTAGATCTCTCTAGGATATTTGTAATAAACATTTTTATAAATAATTCAGTTTTTCAAGTGTTTAGTGTGGAATAAAATTGCTAAAGAATATTATAAACATTTTGGGTGTATGTTTGAGGCTCGCATGTGTTGATTTCAAAGCATTATTCTGGACAATAGCCAATTGGACTTCAGAATTCAGGGTTCATGCGATAAGTTGAAGAGTAAAGTACTTTCTTACTGTCATTGTTTCCTCTTCTGAGTTACATACAATTTCATATATGTGGTTCAATATTAATGATTAATTAGGAGTATTACTTCAAGACTAGTGTAAAAACTCCTTATCTTAACTAATTAATCATTTAAATGTTTTTTGTTGATTTCCAGATTTAGGAATTCTTAATTTCTCCTAGTCCCGTTTGACCCCTGCCTCCTTCCTCTTTTTCCGGATCAAAGGATCCTTCATTGCCCTTTATCCCGAAGCAAGCCATTTCATCAAAACAATCTATCCAAATCTCTGAGGGTTATCTACCTTGCCCTAAATACATTAGCATCCCTTTGGCCTAGCCTTCTTGTTCTGCTTGCCAGACTTTGACTCCATAGCCCAATGGACTAGTAGATCCCTCTTTAATTTGTCTTTAAGTGATCTTATTTTCCACCAAACATTTCAAAACCAAAACCAAGTGTTCAATCATAGCTAGCCTAATATATTATTCCAAAAAAAAGTTAAATCTAAAAGAGAGAGCCCTCTCTAAAATTTAGGAAGGCTAGATCCTATATTTCCAAAGTAGGTTTGTGGTTACCCCTAGTCTTCTTTGACTAAAAAATCAAATCCCACAACTTAAGAAATTATTAGGGTGATAACAACTGCCCTGCCCCAGTCACAATTAGGAGGAGAGTCCCGACTGTCTTGTTGAGGAGTACAATCCTTATTCAATGTCTAACTGCGCTTGCCCTTAAGCCCAACCAATAAGCCAGGTTAATAAGGAGATAAGCCAAGAAATTCAAGAATCTCAACTAATAAGACAAAGCCAATAAGTCCTTCAATGAGTAGTTTGACTAGTACGTTACCAAGTATCAGTGTAGGGTGACTGGTTTGTCCATAAGTAATGGGGTAGGGTGACTGGTTCTGCAGAAATTACTTTTATATCCATTCTTTTTTATACCCAATCTCCACTCCTGCAATATAGTGCCAGGTAAGGACACTGGAAAATTTAGTATAGAAGGATGCGTAAGCATGCTTGACCAATGGGAAAGAACCTTCACAAAAAATTCCAATTTTTTATATAAAAAAAGAGGCATGTTCTTGATTTATTTCTTACTGTCATTATATATCCGTACATAATTACATATATAATATCCATATGCCAAGCTTGGAATGGGCGTGAAACCAACCCTTCCAACAAAAAAAATAGAGGGAGGGAGCATAGCAGTGATTTTCTGAACCAACCCCTACTTAATTGATGTTCTCTAGTTATCTATTAAAGAACCTTATTGTCATGGTGGCCATCTGGAACAACATAGCTTTAAGTGTTATTTATTCTCGTCCGGTAAGTCAAAGGGGATTAGTGAAAGGAGGATGGGTAATGCAGAGGGGATGTAGATTGAATGGAATCATTAATAAGTTAATGCGTACTAGGTCATCCTGGATGAGTGTACTGTGTAGGCGTACAGAATGAAGTAATGAGAAAATGTGAATGGGGAATGCGAACGTAGACATCAAAAGTCTAGGTAACTTTAGGATACTTCCTTATCTTTTATGACATATGGTAACATATTTATCAATCAATCTCTTTAGGTGGGGAACATGGGGTCATCTCTCGCATATGGTGGTTCAATGGGGATACTACCCGTATAAACAAGGGAATATGGGGGGAACACACTTAATCTCATTCAGTGGGTCATTGGGGATTGTTATGAGGAATGAACTACAACATTTGTTTTTACTGGGTCTGATTATAAAAAACTGGGTCTGTGGCCCTTAGGCTCTATTGCCCGCTGCTAGGGACTAGACTTGATTCAATAGCTTCATGCTGGTAGTAGGTAAAATGGCTAGTTTTTGGAAAAACTGAGTGCTATTTGGAACAACTCGGTGTGATGATCACTGTAGGCAGTTAAGTGTGATTTTCGGTTCACTGTGGACTATCCTATCGGTTCATAGCTGTTGGGCACATGGAAAACATAATCTAGTTTATTTGGTTATTTCACCTCACCCACTTGTAATATGCGTATTGGGCAAGTGGCTGGTTTCTGTTGGCAAGGTCTGGTGGTAGGGTTTGGTGGCTAGTGTTATTCGTGGGCCTAGTGGGCTACCTATCTCGGAAGATGTCTATGTCTAGTGTACGTATCTCTGCAGATGTCGCCTCATATGGGGACATGAGAAGGGTATGAAGGGGACATTATATAACATAAATAAAGTAAGAAATAGATTTTTTTTGGATGGCTCCTATTGGGAGTGAGTTGTTCCATCTTTTCGAAAAGGACCCAAGCCCAGACGTATTCGCCATTCAAAGAATCCACTAAAGGCACAAATATTTATTATATAGGTAAATACCCACCTCTCCTAGAGTATCGGTTGTAAGGGTAATCATTGCACCTTACTCACACTCCTTCACTTCTGCTTCCACTCTTGTTCACTCTGCTTCCATATTGATTGAACTGAACATATTTATATATTATATAATATATATAGCTATTTATATTTTAGAGTAGAGAGCAGAATACGGATAGATCAAGGGCAGAGGCTATGTGAATGAGGATCAAGGATAAATGTTAATTAAGAGGGTCCCAAGGATGTGTTTCGAAGGCTGGAGGTAGAGGCTAGATGTATGAGGAGATAAGTAAAGGATCGATAGATCAAGGGTAAGGATGAGGTATTAGTGTAAGGATGTTCCCAAGGCATAGTCCCAAGGCTATAGGGATGAGTATAGAGGATCAAGGGTCCCTATTTGTACTTCACTGAATTTTTGTCTTTCATGTTATGACAACCTCCTTATCGATGACTATCGTTGACCTCCTCTCAATGAGACTATATTCTATCGATGGCCACTGTCTATCGACCAATTGGAAATGGGGTGGTAACTACCTAGCTTACAATGAGCAACTATCGAAAATGATCAATGATCACTGGATCAATGACCATTGGGATTTCTTGGCTATCCACTCCACCACCGAAAGACAAGTAACTACTGCCAAAAGGATAAGAGTCAAAGAGAGTGCCATCAAGGAAGGGAAAGGAGAGAGAAGCAAGATATAGCCACCAAAGGAAAGGATATAAAAGAAAGAGAAAGCAACTAAGGTGGGGGGTGGGGGGGGGGTAAGAATGAGCCAACACATCAGGAAATGAATCCAAATTAGCTAGGAGGATTGGTGTGTGGCTAAAAAAATTAGGAAGAAAAAGAAATAAATAGAGTTACTATGCATTTTTGGGTTGATTATGGCATTAGGGGAAGACAATTGGTTGAATTGGTTCGAAGTAGGTGCACAAGGATATTTCAATGCTAGCAATAAATACCCCCCCAACCTTTCCTGATGCATACAAGGGACTACATTCCTTATTTAGATTATAAAAAAAAATATTATAGGAATTGGCACCATTCCCACAACCAAGTCCTTAATCATGCCCAACCATTGCACTCTTGTGGAATCAAAGGAATAAAGGTCTTTGTAAGGCCTAGTGATGTCCAACCCTAGTTTTTTCATTTCAACTAAGGGCATCAAAGAGTGTGAGGCTCCATAATCATATAGGTAGTTATGTAGACAGAGATATTGGAGCTCAAGGGTGATGTAAAATGGTGGTTTAAGTAAGGTGGTCAATCCTATTAGGGGGGTTACCAACACTGTGTTAGTAACATCATCTTGGATATTGGTTAGGTAAGCTTGCAAAGGGGCTTCATCAGTTAAGATCATCATATTAGTAACTTGGGAGGAAGTCCTATCTTGGGCTAAATGTGGTCTATGAATTTTTACATGAGGTTGTTCTTTAATCCCTATGAAGGAATACATATATTTTCTATAAACAATGTACTTGAAAACTTAATAAAGAGGAATTTTCAATTTATTGAGCTCATACTTGATGTCAAAGGGAGGTGGTACTTGTCGACTAGGTTTAGTAGTCTTGGCAGCATGTTGAGGCTTCAGGAAAATAGCACCTGGCTGTTGTGATACTATGGGCTACTCTACTTCTTGGAGTGCTCCCTTGGTTGGAACCATTGGCTACTTTAAATTAGAAGCTTTAGGCATTCTCTTTTTGGAACTTAGACATGGCATCTCCTTACTTGTATTATAAGGTTTTCTAGGTGCTTCCCCTCTTATGAAACTAGGGGGATTTAGCCTTGGCCTCAGTTCATAGTTCCTCCTTAGTTCTACCATTATCTTATTATACACCATTTGCAGCTAGGTAGGAGATAGATTGAGGGAGTCATCCTATTGATAAAAGGTTTTTATTTATTGTAATTCTTCTTCTTCCCCCATCAAAAATATAATGTCATATTCAGGGTGAAAGGAGCCAGGAACTTAATCTTGGCTGTCCTCAGAATTCAAAAGCATGTTTAAGTCCATAGATAAATAAGCTAGCTCTTATATCCTTGGCTCATAATATTCTTCAGATTAAGGGGAATAGGGGACAATCATGTTTTCTTGTACCCTCGAGGATTGTGGAAATTCTGCATATTCCTATCTAATTTTTATTTAAAGGACTTGGGGATGCCTTTACAATTGGGCCAGACCTTTGATAGATTGATTCTATGCTCTAGGTGTGGGCCACACAAAGGATTGGGCATCCTACCCCTGCTTGATTTTGGTGAAGTCATTGACCATGGATTTAAGGAGCTTCATGACCTCTTCTAGGGTAAGTCCGGATTCTAACACATCAGGCTCATTTCCTCTTATTCTTTCATCATATTCCATTATTTAAGGGATGTCCTGTCTACTCTTCAATGATATTCCCGAGGCTATCATGTTGCTCTCCAAATCCTCAGCATCATTGAATAAGGTCTCGAGGTCAGGGGACCTTATTTCTCTTAAGTGGAGGGAAAATTAGGCATCAAAGGAGGAAACATATGGTATCATGGCCATAGCTTTATAAGGTTTGAATACCTCAATAATTCAATGATACAATCTACAAAAGCTACTAGTTAAATCTGGGACAGTTTCACCATTATTTTTCTTTAGGGTATTGAACTAAGTGAGGTAATATCTTTATCCTTCTTGATTGTCCATTTTTTCAAGAACTTCTCGATAAACTGTCCCCAATAAGTGATAGAGTCTTGGGTAAGTTCCTGAAGCATTTCCTGGCTTCTCCTTCCAAATAATGAGAAAACATCCAAGAGAATAAATCATCTTCCTCTGTAGAAAAGTTATTAGTGTAGTCTTGGAAGGTAGTAAGGTGGTCTTCTGTAGTTAGGACATTCTCCCCATTAAACTAAGGTAGGACCTTCAAATAGCCATCTGGTATGTCCCCAAGTTTCTTAGTAGGAGGAAGTACAAGGGGTTTGAACCTGGCATCCAACCAAGGGTTTGGGGTAAATGGTCCAACCATTTATGAGTTTGGTCTCTATATTTGAGGTTTATTAGGGATCTAACTAGAAGAATGTGGAGATTGATGGATGAATACTTGGTGTGGGATCCACCACCACTTTAGGAGAGAAAGAAAAGCTTGGAAATTCTTATATGGGGATTAGGAGTTCTCTTTTTCCTAAAGGTGCCTTGTGGGACAAGGTGGTGTCAAGCCTTCTCAAATGATCAAAGGAAACTATGCCTTGGGAGAGATGTATCAATGGATATATTGGGAATAGAGTAGAAGCCAATGATTTAAAAGGAGGCGTGAAAGGGGTCTAAACTCTTTAATTAATTGAATGTCTAATACTACCTACAAAAGTAGAGAAATGTATGACAAAATTAGGCTTCCTACTAGGATTTATTTCATCCTCTTTTTCCCCCACACTTTATTACGGTATTTTAGAGGAGTAACCAACCATCCCTTAGAACTGTCCCCTGTAACTATGGATATGCGATCGATATTTTCTAGGAAATGGGGTTACCTAGTGGAGTCTTGTACAATGGATTCATCCATCAAAGAACTTCTGATGTCTTTTGATAAATAGAATCTTAAGGCCTTAGGCCTTAAATAAGAAAATGAACCTTATTCTGGAGCATCACCTCCATACTTCATACTTTTCGGACAACACAAGAAATATTCAAAATAGACAATGCAAAAAATTTCCTGTTAGCCATTATCCTCTCTCACTTATAAAAGTATCTTATGTCACATACCACGGATAGATAATATGAGTTTGTCCCTGGGAACGACACCACTCTCGGTGTTGTCCCCCAATTTGTACCTCTCAAATATCCCCTATGACCCTCAAAATTTCTCACTGATGTTGGGGTAGAAGGTGGCTAGGTGTGAGGCACAAGGCTAGATTACCATGTGTAGGATGCACCTATCCTATGCCACTTTAGGCCTTCAAGCCAATTCATAGGCTAGACGGGGTACCCTAAACTTACCTTTGTATAAATCCTAGTATTTCACCCTAGGAAGACTGTATTGGGATTCAAGCTTCAACTGATTTGATAACAGGGATCATGGTGCATGGGGATAGCCCCTGCCATGTTGGGTTTGAAAATGATAAGTTATTTTCAAGTGAAAGGGAATAAATAGATAGAGATAGCCAGCTATGGGATAGAACACTTAATACAGCAGTGGCACCTTAATCACAGCTTCAACTTGAGAAGATAATAGATGATATCATGAATATGCAATAGAAGATAAGGGAACACCACATTTCATGAGTGATTTATTCTCTTATAGGCCCCTTTTGAGCTTCGACAGGTGTCGAAGACTCATGAAATTAGGTTGAGTAGCTGAGACAGTAGTTCTAGAAGTAATTGAAGTTGTTGAATCAATTATGGCCATCACTTTGGTGCCACTGAAGTCAGGGAAGGAGTGCCTTGACCCTGGGGCTTGTTAGGCTTGTTGTACTTTCGTCTGAAAAATGAAAGATGAAGCTCTATAGCCTAAAATGGTGCATCCTTTCTTTACCAAAAAAACTCATTCCTAGCAGGGCTCTTCAATATTCTGTGAATTATTTTTAGAAAATGCCTATCATCTATGGTTTTTGTTTTTCATCAGCCATGTGGCTTTGATTGGCTATAGTTTACTACATGGTATCCTTTCATTAGCTTTGATGCCTTTGATTTACGACCCCTAACGAGATGTAATGTTCCCAAATGGGAAAAGCAGGAATAGAGTGCATAAAACTAGAAATATGTAGAAATATAATAGATCAAAGCATGAGACAATAGTAAATCCATTCCATTATGACTATAACAGAAAAATAGGTACAAAATATTGAGGGAAATATCACTCAATTTTGGAAAACAAGCGTCTCATGAAAGCATACACCTAGATCTAAAATGTTGTTAAAACATGAAATACAGGAATGCAGAAAACTGCACTGTCCATGAGAGAATAAGAGCTAAAAGATAGAAAAATATACTTCTGCTAATATAATGCTCCAAAAATTCTAAGGCTAGAGATCCATGCTCCAAAACAAACTTCTAGGACAACCTAACAAAGGTTTCCGGAAATACACACTATACAAAATATAGTAGATTTGGCCCTAGGGATGAATAATTTCTGCAACTAAATCACTGATGGGAGGTGGCTGATTTGATATAAAATATGGCTGATCCTACTCCAATAAATCTCCTAAATCAAGGCTTGATCCCCACACATGAAACCCAAGCACTCCAAATATGGAAATAAACCCACTACCGCAACTGCTCTTCAAAATAACGTAGTCCTTGAGGGAAATTGTACTGTAGCTGATGACTGCTACTTGGCCTAGTTCCAAAATATGTAATGAATCCCTGAGAACTTCCTCACAGGCCTCCGGATGAAAGGATGATCCCTCCAATGGAAAACTAGCTCAGAAAATGGAGATCTCTCTCCTCCACTACTACACCCCTACAACACAACCCAACTCTAAACAAAATGGTGTTGTACATGAGACTAATGCTTGGCCAAATTCCTAATGTGGAAGTATAGTGAAAAATCCTCCAAGAGCTTATCAATGGAAGAGGTGGGATTTCGAATCAGGAACATCCAGTGCTAAACAACACATGAAATATTAGCTAAACAACTAAAGGAATTTATATGTATAAACAAACCATATATCAAACATATCAAGCAATAAAGATGAATAATATGGCTTCCATCCTCTTCCTTTTATAAGATAAAAGCTTCCAAACACTAAACGCCATCCATTAATGACACTACTTCCATGCAATGTCTCTCCATCTAAAACCGCGATGTCCCTCTATTAATGTCCACTTCTCCATGACAACGTTGTCAATTTTGTCAAAGTTGACCCAGTCCACATGTTCTAGCCCCTGTTCACACCTTAGGGTGCTTTATTGAGCTGGAAATATTATCCACTTTAATATGAGAAGTGTTTTTATTCACAATAAAGAGATTTATGGGTCTCCCTACCCACTTATTCACCTACCTAAGTGACAAAACAAAACTTTAATATTCGAATTAGCTATAGGCTAATTTAGTAATATTACATGAGATGGAGGTAAGGTAGGCTATAATGTTTGAAATGAATGAGCTCAACAATCATGAAAAAAATTTCAGTGCTACTTTATTGAATGAAATGAAATAAAGTGATAACATCTACCCTAGATATTTCCTTAAAAATAAGCCGTCCAATCCTAAAAATAATAAAATCATGGCCACTTTAATAGCCCCTAACACCAGGAATGATGAAATCATTAAAAAAGACCCATATTTCTCATCGTCATCACAGGGGTGTGTATGATATCCCCTGATCTTGTGGGAAATCGTACATTGGGGAGATTGGTCGATATTTTGAATTAAGGATTGAGGAGCACGAAGATGACATCACGTTGGATCAATTCTATGCCTCTACTCTCGCTAAGCACTCACATAATACTAAGCACCAATTATTTATCGAAAAAATGAGGGTGTTTTTTTTTCTAGCTACTTAAAATGTAAGTTTTGATAGATTGTAAATCATCCTCAAAATTGAAATAGAGATGGTGGCTGGGAGGTTAGTAGTAATGGGATCCTATTACTCCAGCAAAGAATAATAATGACTATGTCTAATGATAATTAAAACTAAAAAGAGTAATAGTAGTAGTAGTAAACTCCTAAGACAATAATAGTAATATTAATAATAGTGTAAAATAAATAATATTACACATAACTATTGTTAGTCATCAGTAATTTTTACTTGCATAGATGACTAAATGTTTTCCCTATATTTCTAGAAACAAAGTTCTTGAACATTGTGAGTTCTAGAAATCTCATTGCCTTCATCATCCTTAAAGATAATTTTTCACTACTTCATCTTTCCACCATGTCTAGCATTGTCTACTAGTCCCAAAAAATCCATCAGTGGCTCGTGTCACTATCCCTGCCTGTATTATTTCCACCTATGGCCCAAATCCTCTATCTTTTTTTGCCTAAAAAATCCCCACTGTTGCTTAAACCCACCAAACAAACAGCCTTGTTGTGTCTCCCAAAGTACTCTCAAACACTGATAGTCTCAAACTATCTCTATAGGCTCTTTAGATAAATCAAGTACATTGGATTTCAGATCTTCTATACATCAGTTTATCCTAAAATATATCTTGCATTTGATAAGCCTAAGATATAGGTCCCAATCCAAAAACAAAGTCCAAGAAGGCCTCCACTAGGTCACCTAGGGTTTCACAAAGTCATAGGATGGATTTGGTGCCCTACAGACTCTGTTTTTCTTATATGAAGAAAATAAATTCAAATTTTGTCCCATATTGACCAAAGAGATCATTCAAGGAAGGTTTTTAGCCCAAAGCATAAATCTTGCAAGGGGACAACTACCCTTTTCTCACATTTCTGCAAGAGGGTCAATAAGCCATCAACTCAGAAATGAGGTAAGGTAAAAGAGAAAATCATCATAAGAATACCATTAATAGCAAGAAGAAAGTAGAAATCATATGTTTGATGGAAATATGGGTTTGAAACAGTTTTTACCAAACAAGGAATCATTCCTAGGGTTACAAAGGCAAAGGCCTCCTCTACTCATTCAAGTGCACATTCAAGGAATTTAGGAATGATTAGTGAGTTTTGTGAAGTTTTTGAGAACTTAGAAGACAACACTAGTTACTTTTTCCTAAGTAGCCCTAAAACCTAATAGTTTGGCAAGATGGACAAAGATGGTCACATGGTGAAAAAGAATCCTCCTTCATTACAGCATATGGCTTCAAAGGGTTTTGAACTATCCATAAGGGTTTGGCCTAGAAACCCTAACTCCACCTCATCAAAGGGTTAAGATCAGACAGCTAAAGGGATCTAGGAGGGTAGACCCAAACACCAGTACTCCATTACACCTAAGGAGGGATGATGATGAAGAGTATTAGTAGAAGAGACAGTGATCAAAATAAGAAATTGTGTGGGCACCTGCAAGAACAGAAGTGACCAGCAAAAGCTTAACAATGGTTTAAAAAATTCACTTCACTCACTAGACATCCATCATTTGCAAAATTGATCAAAGGAAACAAAAATATAGCTAGTTTGAGGGCAGTAAAACCATCCGAAATATCTTGTTTATCAAGGTATATTCTGCAAAATATAGGTGAGTCATAAAATGACATTTCTGCAAGATTGTCAAAATGGCTACCTACAAGAAAATTGATAAAAATGAGTAGACCAAATGTCTGTCATAATGATGGCCCACATGGAAGCTAAAGGGACGATTAATCCCTTATGCTAGGTTTCTCATACTGAGATATTGTTTCACAGTTTTAGAGAGGAGACTGGACAAAATGTGAATCATAGGAAAAGAGTCAAATTGATCAAAATCTTCTTGTTCCAAAGTGATAAACATTATAAGGAAGTTTCATTTTCCAAGGTGATTTGAAGGCACATGCTTAAACTTGTTTGAAGGGTTGGAGAACACAAGGAAGATATTAAGTGGCCTCCAGCAGTAAAATGAAGAAGGCTCATGTCAAATTTCCATCTCCAAGACCAAAAGCAGTAAAAAAGACAGTGGAAAAAGGGCAAAAGGAGCAAACCTTATGAAGGGATTTTTCACATCCAATCATTGTTCAAAAGGACTATAAGGTCTCCTTGACCTATTCCACACCTCATTTTCCCTTGCAAAGAAGAAGAAAATTGTTGGAGAGAATTTTTTGGGGTTCTTGTGCAAATTTGAAGAAAATTTGCAGGCGCTACGCACCAAGGCCAGTGCTACGCACCTGGCCCTCGGTGCTATGCACAGATAGGGTAGCCATAGTGTTATTTAACACTGCGCTATGCACCTAGTGCTTAGAACTATGCACTTGGGAAGGCACTACAAACAGACCCATAATGGCCCAATAGCCCACCTACATGCCGGTGCTACACTTCGACAGGATCGACAGGCCCGACCTGACCTGAATGAGAAATCAGGCACAACCAGCCTTTCACCCAATTTTGTCGAAAAGGCTTAAAACTCAAAATTCTTACCTCCAAAGCTACATTTCAATCAAACAAGGTTGGTTGACTCTCTTCCTCACTTTGCAAGCAATATTTTCATAAACAAGGAGGACATTTAAGGCTTAAAATTACCAAACCCTAATCTCAGTTAAGATCAAATATTTAACCATTCCAAGGAAAAATTCACAAGTTAGAGGTTGTCCTTAGCCTAAAGTTACTTAGTGCATATAACCTTCCTCCTAAAAATCTAAATTTGTCCTAGAATTTTTTCATTTGGCCCTCATTTGCAAAATATGTCCTTACATCACTCATTGTCATCCCTTGACCTAGAGGCTCTCAAACAAAGTTTAAAAAACCTTTGCCTCTAAACCAGCCACCCTGTATAAAGAAGAGTCATTGAGTCAAAGACAAGGTTAAAGGAAGAAAAAAGGAGATGACATCAACGAGGAAGAGGTGGAGCCTAATAAGAAATATCAAAGGGATTATGATAGCATGGAAGAAAGTAGTGAAAATAAGGCAAAGGCAGAAAACACTAAGGCTACTACAAAGCCTAATCAAGAAGATGAAAATAATGAAAATGATAAAGATAGTAGGGAAAAAACAAAGTCTAAAGAGGAGCAACAACAAAATGATGATGACTAAGAAGGTTTACATGACAGCCATGAGGAAAGAGGACTTATGCATAACAATGAGAAAAATGATGTTGCAAATAATAACAATATGAAGATTATGAAGAAATAGAAGATCAAGAACAGGTAGATGATAAGGTTGGGACTGATTTTGAAGAGGAAGGACAGTGCCAAAGTGAAATAGATACAGGGGCTGATGATCAACTCCAAAACCAAGAAAAAAACCCTAATTATGGCTAGATAAAAGGTGAAGGGATGGTGAAGAAAAAGAAGAGGGTGGTTTTCATGCCAAGTAAGGTGATAGTGAGAGAAGTGCAGCAAGTAATTCAAAAAGAGGAACAAAGTGAAAATGAAGAAATCAGCAAAAAATTCATTGAAAACCAAAAACACTAAAAAAGAGTAAAATACCAAAACAAACTTGGAGACATAACTCAAGCTTTTTCATAGGCTTATCTAAACCCTTGAAGTACCTCTCCACCAAGTTTGAGACAAATTGGACAACTTTTGGTTTTTTCCAAATTTTGACCACTGGGAGCGCAACACCCTAGGCTCTACACACAAAATTGGTGCATCCTAAACTCTCAAAGTTTTTATTTTTGGACTTCTCACATCACCAACAGTTTTCTCACCAATTTTCAGATCATTTGGAGCATTTTTACCCCCTCAAAAGGTAAAACAACATCAAACATTTGACCTTTCTGCCTCATTTTCAAACCAAGTGTTGTGCACAGAGTAGTGTTGGGATATTTGACTTTTGGACAGGAAAATGAAATCCACTCAGTACCACTCAGGAATTTTGGGAAAGTATACTCACCAAGATTTCCAGCGGGCCATCATAGAGCCAAATTCGGTGTCAAGAAGGGGTCCAAAACTCAGCTGCAAGAGACCCTATTTTTTGCTGAAGTGGCGCTATGCACAAAGGCTGCCTAGTGTGTTTTGGACCAAAAGTAAAAAAAACACACTCATTTATGGCAAATAAATATTTTTTATTTTCTAAGCAAATTAAGCTATAATTAGGTGCAAATAGTTATTTTAGCATTTATTTCATGGGATATTATGTGCCTTCGGCCTTGCATGGTCTCTTGGCCATAAATGACATTTATGACTATATTTGACATTTTCCTATCACATTTAGGGTTTTAGTCCTCATTTGATCCATAAATAGAGAATGAGGCCCCGATGTATTTTTTTGGCATTTGATGAGCTTGAAGAGCAATATACATGGTTTCATGAGCTTGGAGAAGAAATTGGTTTTCTGAAGTGGCTGAATGGCTTGTTTGCTTGGATGATGGAGAAGCTTGTTTGCAGGATTCCATAGATTGGTGAATGGTGATATTTTCCTAATTTTTCTATTTTTTTCATTGTTATCATATGTTTCATGCTTCTTAGCTGCTATCAAACAGAAAAGTATAGGTTGAGACATGTTCTTTGAGGCACCTCAGTCCTCCTGTTTGTTATAGCCTTTATGTTTTCTCTTTTGGCCATCTTAAGGAATTATTTACTACTCCTTAGGTCCACCAAATTTTTTTTTTGTTTCATGCATAGTTATTATGTTAGCTTACAAGTAACATTTATGGTATGCCCTGCTTATTTGAAGCTCTCAAAACCCTATCTTGAAGCCTTTCTGTGGAATATTGATTGATTAGGTTAAGTCAAAGAGGTCTTGTTCAATCTTGCCTTTTTTCCATGCTTGTCAACTTGTTTCAGAGTTCCAAATAGCTTGAAATATGATGTTTAGGAGTTCTCTCTTCATAAATAAAGTTATTTTTTTAAATCTTGTATGTTTTCCCAAAATCTGAAGGTGAATTTCTAAAGTTAGCAGTTCTAATGCTTCTACGTTTCACTTTAATGTTCATCTTATATGTTTATTAGTTTGAGTATTATTTAATGAGATCAATGGTTCTCCCTACCTCATGAGTTATGCTTCAAATTATATATGTGTAAGACCTCTTAGTATTTTCCAAAACTTAATGTTCATTACATAATCATACATCACTTTAAGGATCCCTTCACCCTGCTAAATCGGCTCTACAACACACTCTGTTTCATCATTTAGACACTCTTGACTTTCACATGACTCCATAGCCTAATGGCTTTGACATCCTCTCACTCCTCTTATTAAATTTGACCATCTTACGCATCCTAAACAATCAACAAACCCTACACCTAATAAATAGCCTAAAATCAAAACCCTAGAGCAAAAAGAACACATCCTTTGCACCCAATAGAGAGATGCCTCTCTAGGTCCAGGAAGGCTAGGTCCTAGGACACCAAAGCTTGGTTCCATGTTACCCTATCATTTGGCCTGCCAATCTGCCAAATCACGGGACCCTAACAACTATTATAAGCAAAATAATGAGATTATAAAGAATTAGTACATTCACTATTAATATACATCTACTACCTTACTGCCATTACTATATAAATACAATATTAAGTTAGTAGAATGAAAACCATACTTTATTATTAGTGTTTCTTTTATTGTTACTGTTAAAGAAAGTGGAGAAAGTTAAATCTAAAATAGCTAAGAAAGAATGCATAATTAAATATATAATAGAACTCTTTCACTTTGTCTTGATCTTTCAGTTAGAGAGGCTTTCTTTTCCTCACTGGTTCAGTGCACTAAAAAACATAACTCCACTAACCCTCTATTTCTCTCCAGGGTCAAGGTGGGAATGGGAAAAGGAAAGGACAAAACTATTCTCTTTCTCTTCTTTCCCTCCCTCTACAGCTATCCTGGGGAAATAAAGGTGGGGGGAATAGATGAGCTAAAGCTCATATATAACCTAATCATAACATTAAGGAGATAACGCTATATCTAGTACAGTATAAGTTTTTATTCATATTTGATTTAAAGAACAACCCCATCCCCATCAGAGATAGAATAGTTCTTGAAAGGCTATAGATCCACTACTCTAGTTTTATAGAGGGAATGAATCTAAAAAAAGTACATTTCTTTCCCTCAAAGTAGCTAGAATTCACCCAAATTTATCGTAATGAATTAATTTCCCCACTCAATCGATGAAATATCACTCATCTCTCTATCCTTTGCTCTGTCACTAGCCCATCACGCAGGTGTTGTGATCTCTTCCCATACCCATATCACCCTCCCCCAGTTCAGCTGGGCCAATTCGGTCAATGTGAGAGGCCACTCTGACTTCCTTCATTTTGACTCCCATTGGAGGGCAAGCGAATGAGTTGGTTTCTTTCTGTGATAGCTCATCTATTTCCTAGAAGTAAAGTACGATGCCTTTCCTTATTATTCTGGATCTTCTCACCACATGAACTCATGTAGATCGGATCGACGGATCTAAAGTGGCAGTTCTAATCCTTAGTCACCACTGGTATTACCACCCCCTTTGGTCATTAAAATAATATTATGACTTTGGAAATTTATCAGCTTTGACTAACTATGTTGGAATTCATTTCTACCTACTACCTTAGGTTTGAGGAAACTTCCCTTCAGCGCAGGAAGGGGTAGAGGCGTGCACAATGAACCCTAGGTAGAAGTCCTTCCTATTAAAAATTTTATCATTTTACCGGAAATTAAACTATTTTTTTTTCTTTCCTCAATCTAGCTAGCTCAGGCATTGAAGGGAAAAAATAAAGACCAAACCTAATACCTACCTTACTAATTTCATTTGAACCCGACCCTCCATATAAGGCTACAAACTAGGCTGCCTTTTACTTATAATTATGATCATGCCTTCCTCTAGGCGCGCTACTAACATGCCCTCTCATATAGGCACTAATTCCATTACTACCTTCTTACATCGCCTAGCCAGAGGAGAGGGGCTTATTCCCCCCGGGCATGCATAACGAGGCTAAAAATAGCAGGTGCTATATAACCTATATATCTTGAAGGGGGCACTACTAACATGCATTCCTACCCTAGCGTTATATGACTTTGGGGCATAGGCATCCCACCTACTTGCGCCTATTCATGGTCTAGGTAGTGGGACTTACTATTACTTAATATACCCACCCTATGATCGATACCCTAGGTGGGAATACCCATAGGACTAATACTATACTACTATAGGTAGGGGAAAGGTCAGCATCAATTGCAAGGCTAGTCCCCAGGGGGGGTAAATATATAAAAGGAGAGGTGCGAAGTGGGTGTTAGGGACATGAATTTAATAAAAATATCGATAGCCATCATCAGGTCCTCACGAACCTCTAAAAGGTGAGGTGTAAAGTTAGCAGTGGCTAAGCAAAAGGTAAATTCATAGGAACATGGAGTGAGTGGAAGTAGACAAACTAGGTAGGGATCCATACATAGGCATCGAAGGAAGATATGGGGGGAGAAAAGGCAAAGATAGTATAATAGATAGTAATAGAAGGTTTAGAATATATATCTACATCTCTGCACCACAGAAAATATCTCGGACCAATAAAGAAACTTAAAAAAACCCTTTGCTTCCATTTGGTATTCGACTGGAAAATATGAATCGACTTGCATTTATTACTAAATTACAAAAGGTTTTGAACACTAATTAGGTATTGACAAGGATCCGAGCAGTATTATTTCTAACTTGCATTTTTATTTAGCAAAATCACTGATTGAATGCATGTAAGGTTATTAAATCCTTCCATCCAAGATTAGGTTTCTTGCTATAGTTCATGCATAGAAGGGGGCAGTCCATTTGAATGAAAAGAGTGATATTTCAAACTTCCTTTCATCATGTAGGGTTCTAAAGATAATAATAAAGGTCTACTAAGTGCTAACCCACCCTACTAAGATTCTTAAATAAAGTGTTTTTTGTCTCCCATGCAAAGGTTCGTCAAACGTTCGTCGTCCAATCAATAAGTTAAAGCAATAGAGTATCAAAAGGGTTGTAAATAAAGATAATAATAGGATTCTACAAATCAACAACAGGCATAATCAATCAAAAAGGATGCATCATATATCCATAAGGTTTTTAAAGCCTGCCTGAAATTACATATATAAAGGCCCGATCCATCCGATCCGATCGAATAAGAAGTAAGACGACCATCCATGCTACCTAGCAAAGTGAAGTGTTGTGCTAACAAAAGCTATGCATGGGGAGACAAGCCAGGTAAACTTGGTAGTGGGTTAAAAGTTTCTCTACCTTATTGAAAACCCCTTTTTTTTTTACTTATAATGTTGTTTGCATGCATTGGTGAACAATGTATTTTTATTTATTTCGCGTGACTTTGTGCCTCTCCTTGGAAATATATTTCACTAGCCACCATCCTATAAGACAAGAACTTAACTCCATACAGCAGATACGAAAGAAAAACACTTTCTCGAATAAAGGAAACACTTGACCCCCCCCTTATTTTTAGCTTAAGCTCCCCCACTATCATATCATCCATAGAATAACATATTTTCATCCTTTTAGGATCAATTCTCCTTTGTATCCTTCTTGATTGGATCAACTGATATTTATCTTTAATCATCTGTATTATTTTCCCTTGCGGCAACACCTGACTTCTATATATTATATCACGATCCCCACTACTTCAATTTCCTTTCTATATTAGCATGGCGAGGAGTAGTATTGAAAGGATTAGTTGAGCTGGTAGGGGTATGCTCTGGTATATGGAAAGCAGGTGGATGTATAGTATTCATTTCCATACCTTTCATCTTTAACCTTCATTGTATTCCCTATAGTTTTTGTTGTGTTTTCCATTGCTTCTGTCACTGGGATGGGATGAGATGGGATGTATAATTTTTCTCTGTCTCAGTGCCTAGCTATATTTTTTAGTCAGGTAGTTCCTGTTTCTGGTGGACTTGGAGCCCCCCATCTAACCCGAACCTAGGAATCAATCCATTTCTACCCTCTTATGAAATAGTTCCAGCCGTAAAGAAAGCATTATTGGGCAGGTGACTGGCTAGTTATTGGACTTTATCGCACTGATAGGAGCCTTTTCTTTTTTTGGGTCAATGGGGCTTCTTGATCTAAAACTCAAACTGCAGCTAGGTAAATAATAATACTTTATTCAATTATGAATTCGTAGGATATTTCATTAACTGAGTGAAACTTCTTATTTTGCTTGTTCAACAATTGGATTTGGGTTTGTAATGATTGTTGAATTAATTGGATAAAGTGAATCATCGACTTAATATAATAATGGAAAAAAAACATTTATTAAATATTGCAATAGCTAGACCTATGCTTCCAACAGCTTGATATACCATTTCGTATGGGTCTTTATCTCCTTTTCTCGGCTAGCCCATCCCGGTCCCTAATGCCAAGCGCTTTGCTCTGTGAAGTTCAAGATTTTTGTCGCTAGTTATTCCTGTCCAAAAGCAGGACTAGAACCACAATATCATTCTAGAGAAAGGTCAAACCTCCTTCCCCAAGGTCACTCTCATTGTAGCAAAAGCCAGTTCACTAGAAAGCCTTTTCTTCCCTCAAGCTCCAATCCCTGTGCTAGGGTGAAAGTGGCGTTGTAGCATGTGATAAGTTCAATCAATGCCCCAGTGCCATCTTCAAGGGTTAGTGCCTTTCCTTCCTTAGGTCGGGCTTCGCAGCTTGACCCTCTCTTTTTTGGGCCTGTACCTAAACCCCAAAAATAGAGCGATAAATCAATCTTGGAGAAGACTTGATTTTCCGAGCAATCTCTTTACCTATAGAGGGAGCATCAGTAGTGGTAGGTGCTCCTTTTCTTCTAATATTATATTAAATTATTTAATAAAACTAATCTTCATCATGTCCTATGTCGGGAGAGATGTCCCAAGAAACATGGATTTATCCAACATATTCTTCCTCAGCTTCTTTCTATTCTTCTATCTTTTTTTCTTCTTCTTCTACTATTTTCTCATACTCTTCTTATTATGTTTCCTGCTCTACTTCCTTTCCCTTGGAAGACA
This sequence comes from Pinus albicaulis, assembly GCA_034641835.2. NCBI lineage: Eukaryota > Viridiplantae > Streptophyta > Pinopsida > Pinales > Pinaceae > Pinus > Pinus albicaulis. The sequence continues at coordinate 683,297,965 of CM076578.1, forward strand.
TGCTTGATTGCATAACTTTTCACATGTTTATGAATGCCTTACATTTTATCTCAGATTTAGCTACATCATGAGCTCTACAATGATGCTCCAAGGAAAGGTATTCAAGGTTGATTCCTCCAGAAGCCGAAGGATTGCTATTTATTGGTGGAGGAGTGTTTCTTTGGAAAGGAGGTGTTAATGTCTTCTTGGAATAACTTTCAGTAGTACTCCTCTTCAAGTCAGTCATGTCATTGTATAGCTTATTTACAATCCTATGCAAGTCTCGCATTTTGGTAGAATCATTTCTCTTCTAAGTAAACACTTTGTTTGAAGAGGCTTGCTTCTTTGTAGGCACTTCCTTCTTTCCTTCCGATGGTGCTTTACAAGAAATGGAGATCATTCGTTTCTCCACTTTTAGAGCCTCAGTGAAGTTATCTGTTAGGGTTGGTCTCTCTTCTCTCTTTAGAAACATTTGTACTAACTCGGGGAGAGAGTACTGATAGAACTCGTCTAATACTGCCTCCGCAGGTTGGCATTTATCCAGAATTTTAGACTTTAGTTGTAGGAATATCTAATTGAAGTCTTCTATTTTCTCTGTATCCCAAATTTTCATTCTTGAAAGCTCAAGGACCATAGTTGTGAGAGAATTGTCTTCGCCAAACTTGGCAATGAAGAGTTCCTAAAAGTCATCGCAACTTGTAATACAAGAAGGTGGCAGTGATAAGAACCCCGAGGACTATTTTACCATTAATGTAAGAGGAAACAATATACACATAGTATATTCATGTTAAACACTCATTTTACTAATTTCCAACATGAAGGAATTCACATGACCTTCAAGTGAATATCCTCTTTCCCGATCAAACTTTGGCAAAAACTTTTCTGGATGCTTGGGTAAAGCATGGACAACTTTAGGTACTACAATGGCTCTTGGTTGCACCCAAGTTGTTGGTATTTTATTTTCCATGTTTGCTCTTGGATACTATTGTTCTAGTGGCTCTGAAACAACTTGTGGAGGTTATTGTTGTGGAATTGGAGGTCAACCACCACCAGTTCTTATCTTGGCTGCAACAACTAGTGTAGCAGTTAATGGATCTTTTGGATCTAAACCCTACACACAAAAGTCTAAAAATCAGCAGCAAATACACTAGGAACTTCAATATTATCAGTTCTATTTATACTAGTCGGTCAGAAAAGATATAACTCGCATTAACATGATGGAAAACGGAGTGGAACCATAATCATAGTCATCTATTAAGTAATAAACGAATAGAAGTTACAACCAAGTTATGACGTCGCAGCTTCCTTCGAACGGGTCTCCGGTCGTCCACGTCTCGTAAAGCTCGCCAAGGAAAGGGAAAACCTCTCCAGAGTCTCGTAACAATGGTCTCCTCGCTTAAATGGGCCTTAAGGGAAAGAAGGGATTCTTTACAACACAAAGGCACTTGGGAATAGGGAGATGCAAAGCTTCAGCACTTCAAGACTAGCTTGCCATGGATTTGAGCAAGCTTATATAGATGGGGAAGGAGGGAGTTGGGATCCCTATTATTATGGGATTAGCCCTATCAACAAGGAAGGTTCCATGGGAGGTGGCAAAACCAATTCCCTTCCATAGAACTCCCGCAGCCAAACCTCCCAACTCAAGATAGGCAGTGGTTTGTGAGTTTGTTTGAACTCAACTTCCGCCATCCATATTTAAAAAACAGTCCCTAAAATGGGTGGCGCGATTGCTGCTCTATGACAGAGCGCCAAGTGGCGCGACCTCTTTACAGGATTTCCCTGATTGGCGCGAGCACTGAACTGTCTATCCGCGCCAATGCAAAAAGAGCTGTTTTCATGAATTTTGCAAGGAGATGTCTCAAGGGGAAATGAAGCTCATACTCAGAGGGATGCATTGATGATGTTTTCAAGGCATGACAGTGTTCACAGGTCACATAATGGGTCCTCCATTGTGCGGGACGGGGAATGGTAGGGACGGTGACAAATTACTGTGTAAGAGATGCCCCCTAAAGCATGAGGCCCGAGAGAGAGAGGGGTGAAATGCTTTACGAGAACATGTCCAACTGAAGGCCCGCCGTCGGAAAACCTGCACAGAAAGATACAACTGATATCTCAAGTACATGATGTATATATATGGTATGGACGCAGCCATCCGAAGAGAGTATGCTATAATCCGGATCCAGGGTATGGGCACAGCCATCCAACTAAGATCAAATAAATAGACTCAGGTATGGTCGCAGCCATCCAATCAGTGAGTCATGTACATAATGATAATAATCCACAATCGCAGCCTGGATTACAACAGACACAATCCAGGGTCTTGCGCTCCATCTCGACCCAAACGAGTACAAGTTCGAGCATGTGAATATGTGAGCTGATGTCGAACATGCAAGAACATCGTCTGATTACCAGCCAATGATGAAAGCCATTAACAGACGCGAGAGAAACCACCAATAATGACAATGGTCCTCAAGGTACTACAGGTACAATCTACGGCGTGTGAATAAATGAGTTGACGTCGAACACCCGCAGAATCATTCGATCGGAAGTCAATGATGTAAACTTCACGTCGAATGCGACGAACCTTCCATTGAGGCATGCAGGCTCCAAGGTACCATCAGGAGTCTCTAGACCAACTTCCTGGATAATGAGTTGAAGTCGACAGGAAGTGACCTTGATCGAAGGTGGGCCATAATGATTCCCACATCATCGACACGAGACAGAGGAACATAATGTTTTGTTGTGAATCGGGACCACATGAGAAACAGAGGAAGGTTGATATTCGCAGAGGTCAACTTCTCTTGAACACATGAACGGCACGACAATGGATTTGGCAGTATTTGACATCAACGGATCAGAGGTCATGGCGACGAGGCAGTGAACAGATGAGAGGTCAAAAGAGATTACCCAAACCCATGGAGGCAAAGTGAAGCAACGAGATGAGATGTCCCCAACCCGACACGAATGCGGACAAGTGCCATGTTCAAGAGCGACATACTGCCGACGACAACGACGATGGTTCCATTTTTCCCCCACCATTTCTGGCGAGTACCCCAATTATTTTTAATAACAAGCTTGAAGGGGATAGCATATGCTTGTGATATAAGTCCTCCCTTCGGGCGAATCCATCCTGGTGCATTTAACGAGTCCCAGGAAGGAGAAACTCGGAGAACGTCATTTCGACTAGATCCGATGTCATCAGGGTTTAACGAGTCTGACAAAGGAAGAACTCGGCGTCTTTTCATGTTTAGAGAGTTTGAAAAGACAGCGGAAAAGAAAACTCCACGGGTCCCTTTTCGTAAATAGTTCCCCAGATCCGAAAAGGTAGAAAACAATATCCGGGAAAACCTCCTAGTCGCGATAGGCTAGGGTATTCCTTTTTCGTAATCAATCCGTCCCAGCCCGAAAAAGGGTTAAACTTATACTGGGTGGATGTCGATTCGTGTCCATTTTAACGAGATCGAAACGACAAGGGCCTCGGCGATCTTTTCATATTTAGAGAGTCAGAAAAGAGCTGAAAGATGACTCCAGAGTGACTTTTTCGTGTATTTACCGAGTCCGAAAAAGTATAAAATATAACTCGTTTCCACCTTTTAAGTCGCAAAAGCCTGCTGCTGCACATACCAAGCAAGCGTAAAATCCATTTTCGACATAATACATGCAAATATTTGACAAAAATAACTTTTAAAGCTCATTTAACGTGAAAAAGTTATAAATATGTCGAATTGGTAAAAAATGAAATTACTTTTTACTATCAACAGTGGTCCATTTGGAGCAGAATCTTCTGACGGTGATTGCGACCAATCCAGGCAACCATTCAGCATCTCGTCTGTCACAGGTAAGAGGCGCTCCTTTTCTCTTTCTTTCCATACATTTTTTAATGATTTCCCTTTATAAATCAGTTCTGTAAGGGCACTTTTGAAATTTTAGGGCCGGGCCCAGTGGCGCGGGTATCGGGCACGGACCCGCGCCACTGAGCTCTTTTTACTAAAGGGGCCGCGCCAGCGGCGGAACCCAAATTTCCGCCTAAAATTCCGACATTTATACCAAATCTCTTGAATTTTGAAGCTTACAAAAGATCTAATCAAGGGATTTTGACCATGTGAATGCAGATAAACACTCAAAATGGCAATTGAATGGAAGGAACGAGAGCACGGAGATGAGGATGAAGAGGCCATGCAAAGCCAGGCTTGCATGAACGCTCTGAGAGACTGCGGATTGAAAAATTTCTTCCTCACGCCATGTTTACGAGCTCAGCCCGAGCTTCTCCAATATCTAATCAACATCTGGGATGAAAATGACCAAGTATTCAGAATACGAGACCAGGTGCTGGAATTGGAGGTCACTGACATTTATTTCATTACTGGATTGTCCCGCAGAGGTCCAATCCCTGTACTGACTGGGAGTAGACCATCAGGGGAAAAGATGGAAGAGGTAATGGCGCGGGTGTGCCGAGGGGCACAAACAGGATCAGGAAGTAAGAAAGTATACATCTCCACCATCCCTGATCTAGCACTGAGAGTAGTTCTCCACACCATTACGCGGGCTGCTGGGTCGCAGGCTCCGCACGAGGCCACGAAGACTCAACTCCTATTAGCCTCAGAATGCATGGGTCCCCAACTGTATGATTGGGCAACAGCTGTGACCATCAATATGAAAAGGCAGCTCACAAAGTGAAAACAGGGGAAACTGAAGCAGTTTGGGTATGGTTCCATCTTGGTATCGTTCATTATGGAACGCATACCAACCTTCCAGGGCCAAGAGGCCCATGTGGCGAGTCCGGTACCACGAGAGCCGAGAATGGCTCGTTGGGCAGAACTGATGCCCAGATCTGGAGGTGGCCAACAGATGTCCTGGAAGCCAGAGTTCTTTAGGTGGCTACGGCGCCAACTGATCATTGTGGAAGATTGGTCCTATTCGGGGACTGACTTTACCGGGGACCTAGATCTCCCATTACCAGAAGGAGACGAATGGGACGAGGAGCTGGGTAAGACCTCATATTTTTGATTTCATGTTTATATGTTTTTTTTTTTTAATACACACTTGTCTTAACACAATTATATATGCATGCAGATGTAGGACCTGAGAGACCAGCCGGGATGTCTCCTATCTCCCGGAGGACACAACACAAGTAGATGCCTCGCCTACGATAGCTCTGTGAACGTTCAGACCGTTAATCCCGACTTGAATGATCAAAGCAATTTGATGTGGAAGCCGGGGAGTAAAATTCTCCAGATCAAAGGTGAGAAGGCTCGAGTCGGCGGGATCGATACCACCGATGGCAGACAGTAAAGCCTTCCGTTGTGAAGGACAACTTTGAAGAACCTCAAGTGCAGACATGGCACATGGCGCCTGTGCCAGATCCTCAACGATGCTATAATGTTGAGCGGCACAAGCATTCGGATTATAAGAGGATCTTCGAAGAACACCCTTGGGAGGTGGCTTCACAACGGGTTCGAGAGTCAGCTTCTCGATTTCCAATGGACCAGAAACAGGTGGGGGAGGCGGTCCATCCGCAACTGCCTTCCCGGGTGCCTGCTGCTGACTATTGTAATCCTTCGATCTAGTAGCAATAGTGATAGGTGCATTAGTTTTCATCATGAAAACCTGAGACCCAAACGGTGCGGATGATGAACCTTGTTCGACCATCTGGGTCTGCTGAGATGGAAATGGCTCTTTTAAAACAGCCGGAGTCCCTTTTGAGCCTTTAAGAAGTTGACTAATTTCGGACCGTCGTGGACAATCCTTAGTGTAATGGTCACCTTCACAGATGAGGCAAGGGAATTTCGGCTTACGTTGGGAGCCATCCTCGGTTCGAGTTTTAGATTCTGGTTTTGGGGCATCAGATTTTGATTTGCCTTTGCCCTTCTTCTTCCCCTTGGAGGATTTGTCCGCAGGATTAGCCTGGACGGCATTCACCTCCGCGGTTTTACCAGAATCGGATGAAGCGGGATTAGCAGAGGTATTGTTGGAAGAATTAGCCTTCTGCTTCCCATTCGAAGACTTCTTCGAATTTTGAGAGACGGAACCAATGACACCATCCACCGCAGGGGTAGGCAGAGCCTTAGTGGTTCCGGGCCGTGGAGCGTTAGTCAAGATGTCATAAAGCGTGCCGGACTGCGAATAGACAAGGTCCAGGTACTAGGCACGCGCGATAGCTTGTTCCTCCGTCACACACGCTCCCATCGCGATATCCTGAGCGATTTTATTCACAAAGGAGGTGGTGAACCAGTGAGTCAAAATCTGATCAGGTATGTGAAACTTGATCAGTCGACGACGGCGCCGCCACTCATGGATGTGATCCGAGATGTGAGTGGTCGAGTCCTGCTTCAGGGAAGACAGGAGGTGCGTCCCGGTCTCATACCGGACTGGTAACTGGAAATGTGTGAGGAAAGCCATAGCTAACGAGTTGAAATCCTGAAAAATACCACGGGATAGCTCTATGTACCACTTAGCAGCAGCTCCTGTTAAAGTACGCTGGAAAAGACGTAGACGAATCGAATCGTCGGTCCAAAAGTTAGACGAACACCAGAGGTGATACGTCATCACATGCGCCTGGGGGTCTTCTCCAGCTTTGCCCTCAAACTTGGGACAGTCACCTGGTATCTTGGTGGGAACCGGGGGCCAATATGGATTATGAGCAATCAGATCATTGGTCAACTTCGAAACGTCCGGTAGGTCCAAGGTAGCCAGGAACGGCAATGGAGGGTTAACTACCATGCCAGTCCCAGGATAAGGTCCGGTACCTGCGTTCCACGATGGTTGTGAATATCCCTGCCCCCATGGGTTCTGTCCCTGAGGATTTTGACCGTAGGGGGCATGGTTCGTATAACCAGACTGATTTGGTTGTTGGTAACCATTGTGTGGGGCTTGATAACCAGGGTTCGGGCCCTGATTAGGTGTATGCCCTGTATAAGCAGTGTTTGGATTTGGCTGCTGAGCGTAGGTAGAACCGGGTGGAGGAGGAGGATACTGAGAGCCTCCAGAGTGGTTATAGTTCGGTTGAGACTGACCATGAGGATAATAACCACTCTGAGGATGAGTAGGCTGCTGATAAGTGGAACCCTGCGGAGCCTGGTACGTAGGGCGCAGCTGTTGATTTGGTTGCGGCATTGAATGAACAGGCTGTTGAGCAGAGTGAACTGAATGAGAGGGCTGCCCTGAATGAACAGGTTGACCCGAGTGAGGAGGCTGGCCTGAATGACCAGGTTGGCCCGGATAAACAGGCGGCGCTGGTTGCGCAGGTTGACCTGGTTGTAAGTGAACCCCAGGTTACACCGAATAAGCCTGTTGGCCCGGAGGCGGGACACCAGGTTGTACCGGATGAACCGGTTGGCCTGGTGGTGGAACAGGACCAGGTGCTTGCTGGAAACCAGTTTGACCTGAAGCAGAACCATAGAGTGGCCCTGGCTGATATGCAATGTTAGATACAACAGGATACTGCGGTTGCATCGGTAAAGAAGGTTGGATTTGCCCCCCAGGACCATAGGTCGGTCCCGGTTGATACCCCGGCTGAGGCTGAGCAGGTTGACCAGCAGGGCTGTAATGTGATCCTTGCGGATTGTACAATGGCCCTTGCTGGCCCACAGAGTAGCCTTGAATGGGCTGTCCTTGTGGGTCGTATTGATAGCCAGGTTGGCCTGTGGGTTGGCCTTGGAAAAGCTGTCCCTGCGGGTTGTAAGCCTGGTTGTACGGTAAACCTTGAACATAAAGATAAGCCTCAGGAGCAGGAAGGCGCAAAATGTCCCCATGCTCGTCAAGCTGACCCGGAAAACCATACACGGGAGTGTCGTCTTGTGCATAGTGCGAAAAGAAAGATCGGTAAGGATCTTGGGGAAGCTGTCCAGCTCCGGCGTTCGGCTGCTGTAAAAACAACCGATACTCCTCCGGAGAGATATTCTCCGGTATAGCAGTAGCTAGATAAATGTCTTCGGGAGTTGGCCCAGATCTAGTAGCAGATGCTGAGACAACAGCAGAAGAGGCAGCCACACAAACAGTGGGCCGCACGGGAACAGAAGTGACGGGCGTCGAAGGAGACACCCCGGGTGTAGTGGCAGCTAGCCTCGAAGCAGGAGATGATATTCCCATAGAGGCAGCAGCCGAGATAATCTGACCCAGAGATCTGTATCCCTGTGGCAAAGAAGGACCAGCTGACGATGTGGTAGCCGGCTCAGACTCATCTCCCTCAAACAATCTACGAGGGATGCGCTGGTAGTCATCAGACCCGGGAATTTCCTCACCAGAATCACTCATGGTTGATCCTGCCGTTAAATCACGCAGAAGACGGCGAGGACTAGGAGGAAAAACAGCAGCAATAAACGGTGAACCCGATGTAAGAGAAAGGAAATCAGCTCCTAATCTCAATTCAGACACAGGGTCCGAAAAGGGCCAGTTGAACTCAACTGGTTCTCCAAAGGGTTGCTCGGCGAGGACCGGTCCCCCGTCAGGGAACTCGGAAACAATAGGCTGCTGTGGTTCAACAGAAGGCTGAGAAGCCTCTGAAGAATCGTCAGTGTAAGGACTACCAGTAGACGAAACCGAAGGTTCCGCCACCGTGGCAAGAGACTAGAAGAAGAGAGCAAACACACACACGGGCTGAAAACGAGTTAAGACACACGACCAAACAGTCACAAGCAACGTCTAAACGGGTGTGTAATCGTGGGAGATTAATTTTACCACATTGGAAAATAAACGAATTCTACCGTTTCATGTTTTAAGAGTCGAGAAACGATAAAAAGATGACTCTATCTCTTTCAGAGTTGATACAAGCGTGAAAAGACAAGCGCTTGACGGTCTTTTCAAGTTTAGGGAGTCAGAAAAGACCAAATGACTGCTCAGGAAAAACTAGGCACAAAGGGTGTACCAAATATCCGTGAACTGCAATATACACCTTGGTTTCAAATAATGAAACAGAAATCGACCAAGGACTTTCCGTCCGTGCAGGTAGTCTTCCCGAATGCTGTGTTCGGTGTATCACGGGTATAGGGCGGCAGACTCGGCTTCCTGTGGATAAAGGATTGAAAACCTAGAGGGGTCTCCCTTTATATACGCGACGGTACGGGAGCGCAAGTCCGTACTAGCGCTGTCTAAAGCCAACAGGCGAACGACAGCTGCTAGGTTTAACGACGCCGGAACACGTCTCTAGCCTAGACCTTCTAAATATGTTTCGTTAAGTTCCAATGCTGCCTTAGGTTAATTGAATAAATTTTATAGTTGATCTTCAATTAAGTTTCAATTTCCAGGCCCTATCGTATGTAGCGTCTCGAAAGACTCCTAAATGCAAGCTATATGCCACAGTGCAACATTTCGTTCGATGAAAACTAGTTAAATAAGAGTTGAGAGCTTTTATACAAACGAAATGAACGGAATACAAACAACAATGTCTCTAATGCAACTAATGCAATTGCACACTTTTCATTCAACACTAATCACTAGCGACATGGAAAAAGATCACAATTTGCACTAATTAACAAAAGCAAGAGAGATTTTTTTTTATTTTCAATGTTTAATGGCTAATGTGCACTGAAAACAAAAGGAACAATTTGAGAAATGATAACCAAGAGAGCGAAACAAACAACATTCACTCAACAAAGCAAGCAACCAAATCTCCAAATCGACCCAAAAGTCCCTCAAAGCAAAGAAAGACTCGAAAACTTCCAATGGACCGTGTGATCTAGGTCCAAAGCAAGGGCAAACGAATTCTGAATGAAGGAATGAACAATCACTCAAAAGACGCAGCAAAACGATCAAAGACTGTTAAAAGAGCGTGGAGAACCAATCAACAAGTTGACAGGACAATCAAGACACCAAAAATCCCAAGGAGGGCTCGATACACTAAGCCACTAGATGCCCTAGGGCTCAAATCGTGAAATCGGTAGATAGAGGCAAACAACCAAAGGATAGCGGTGAATTCCAGCCAAACAAGACTCCAACACACTCAGACAATCAGGAAATCAAGAAGAAAAGTATTGGTCAAGTCCAGAAAGCTCAAAAATGAAGAAACTCAAAAAAGTCACAGGGGTGGCGCGACTGTGGACTTGAAACTGGCGCTAGAGGCCAATTGGCGCGAGACAGACAAAGGCAACAAGCGCCAAGTGGCGCGACTGTCGGGTTAAAACCCGCGCCAGTAGAGTTCTTCAATAAAAATTAAAAAACAAGCTACTCTGAAAGCAGACCAATACAAGCTAAGCAAACCAAGAAGCTAAAATAATGAAAGAATCCAACCCAGAAGGTTCATCAAGCAAGGAAAACGATCAAGGCGAACCGACATAAATGAGACAAGGAAAACCGGACGATCCCCAGTGGAGTCGCCAATTTGTTGAGGAGGTAAATCCCCTCTGCGGACAGAGGCGATCCCTACTAGCCCAGCAGGGGTCTAGAAACAAACAAACAATGCTATGACGCAAGCTCCTAGTTACGAATGAAAGACTTGGGATAAGAGCCTACCTGAATTCCAACGCTAGATCTGAAGAAGAAGATGTCCCCGTCCTTCAGCCCTGGCAGATCACAATCCTTCCACGATCTCTGTGGATGAACACCTGCACACAGAAGAAACGAACAGATACATGCATAGGAACCGGCATACGTAACTAAACATCGGTCAGAAAAGATATTACTCGCATTAACATGATAGAAAAAGGAGTGGAACCATAATCATAGTCATCTATTAAAGTGATAAACGAATAGAAGTCACAACCAAGTTCTGACGTCGCGGCTTCCTTCGAACGGGTCTCCGGTTGTCCACGTCTCGCAAAGCTCGCCAAGGAAAGGGAAACCTCTCCAGAGTCTCGTAACAATGGTCTCCTCGCTTGAATGGGCCTTAAGGGAAAGAAGGGATTCTTTACAGCACAAAGGCACTTGGAATAGGGAGATGCAAAGCTTCAGCACTTCAAGACTAGCTTGCCATGGATCTGAGCAAGCTTTTATAGATGGGGAAGGAGGGAGTTGGGATCCCTATTATTATGGGATTGGCCCTATCAACAAGGAAGGTTCCATGGGAGGTGGCAAAACCAATTCCTTTCCATAGAACTCCCGCAGCCAAACCTCCCAACTCAAGATAGGCAGTGGTTCATGAGTTTGTTTGAACTCAACTTCCGCCATCCATATTTAAAAAACAGTCCCTAAAATGGGTGGCGCGATTGCTGCTCTATGACAGAGCGCCAAGTGGCACGACCTCTTTACAGGATTTCCCTGATTGGCGCGAGCAGTGAACTGTCTACCCGCGCCAATGCAAAAAAGAGCTGTTTTTCATGAATTTTGCATGATGATGTTTTCAAAGCATGACAATGTTCACAGGTCACGGGCTCTACCAAATGGTAACTCTTTAAAAGAAGGTAAATGTTGAGTTATTTCTCTATCAAAAGCTCTTGTAATAGGCCTTGAATGCTCAATTTAATCTCACACATGTGAAATAGAAGGATCAAGAACCAAAGATGATTAAGGTTAATTCTCAGGACACTTAAAAGGAGTTGGCTCCTGAGAAGAAATTGGAGATAACTCGAGTTGAGTTGGATAATTCAGGAAAGAATGTCCGGGGCTTGGAGTAATTTCAGTTTGATGAGCCTTCTTAGGAATGGGCTAGTTTGGATAAGTTTTAGAAAAGGATCATTCAGGAATAAAAGGCTTCCTACCAACCATCCATAGCTTTAGCATTCCATTTTAATACTCAAAAGATGATCAGGCTTATAAAAATTAGAAAGAAAATAAAGCTATCACAAGCCTTTCTTGTTAGTTAAGAAATATGTGAGGGTTTCAAAACTGACAAGAGAGGATAAAATTCAGAGGGTAGAATGAAAAAACAAGAGATTCAGCCCTCCTTCTAGAGCCACTTAGTCTATTAAGGGGAAAAAATGTTCTCCAACAGACCAAGGGAGAGTAACACAGTAGCAGGTACCAATTAGCCCCACTCTCGTTTGGTATGGATACCTCCTCTGGTACAAGGTCCCGACTACCACAAATGAAAAGAGATGGTATTCAATTTAATAAAAAAATATGAAAATATGAATGCAATATCATCTAAAATGCCCTATCCTGAATGTAGTTAGTTAGTTATCCAAGCCAAGATAGCTTTACTCGGAGAAAAGGAGAGGGTGAAAACTATCATACTTGAGACAAAAAATGTTACTTTGTTTAAGTGTAAGAGAATAGTCAACATAAAAGTACAAAACAACTGAAATAGCTAAACTAAAGATTCACTAATATAATATTCCACAAAGCTACTTAATGTTCCTACTCAAGCATAATAGCTAAAAATGACCATTGCTTCTTAAATTCATTTTAAGTGAATCATGTATGATAACATTACATGAAATACAAAATCAAGTTAGTACAATGTGTTTTTATTTAATGACTTTCTCTCTCTTCTTTTCTCCTCTTCTTATTCTTTGGCTTTCTCTTCAAGGAAATTCACCCAACTCTTATATGTCTCCATCACTACAAAAATTTTGGGTGAAACTAAGGTGGATTCATCACACTAAAGCTATATTAAACTTTATGCAAAGGATTTTTAGCTTGAATATGCATTATTTTTTAATCTCCTAAATTATCCAATTTTCTTCGCAGGAGAAAAAGAGAAATTTTGTATGCATTCCTTATAAATGCCTTTAATAGCTTGGATTTATCGAAAAATAGCATGAAATAAACTTGGTCACTTTTGATTTGGAAGCACTGGTGAATTCCAGTTGGGCCTCTTTCAAGCTACAGGATTGGGAGGTTTTCCTGGGACATGAAGTTATCCACTTCATGGAAGAACTTATGCAAGCTGCTCAATAGCTCAGCAAACTTGTTATCCATGAACTCTATCTTCTCCACAGTCTTCCTGAGGATTATCTTATGAAATATTCATAAATTAGTCTACAACTAATTAGAATATTAAAATTTTGTTTTGTTACATAGATAGGTGAATAAGTGGGTGGGGAGACCCATAAAACTCTTTATTGTGAATAAAACCACTTCTCATGTGAAAGTGGGTCATATTTGTAGCTTAATAAAACACCCTAAGGTGTGGAAAGGGGCTAAAACATGTTGAATGGGTCAACCTTGACCAAATCCATAGCATTGTCATGGAGGGGTGGCCATCAATGAGGCATAGTGCAGTTTTAAATGGATATGCCTTGTGTGAAAGAAGTGATCTCATTGGAAGTGGTTTAGGGTTTGCAAGATCTTATATTATAAAAGGAAGGGGATGGAAACATTAGAGGGTTTTTTATGTTTATCATATTTTCTGAATATATTGTTTGTTTAGACATATATCTTTCTCTTGCAGTTTAGCTGAGATTGAATGTTGTTTAGCATTGGGTGTTCCTAGTCGGGAATACCACCTCTTCCCATTGAGTAGCTCTTGGGAGAGTTTGTATTGAATTTTACACTATCTGTCTTAGGGCCAAGTTTCTTTTTTTAACTACAGTGCAAATCTTGTTGAGGGTTTGACTATTTTTACAAGCTGCAGCAAGTGGAGATTAGATCTTTCAGATCTAGTCCATTTCAGTGTGTCTTTTCAGTGGAGGAGGGTTCTACTTCATTGGGAGGATATTATTGAAGATATTGAGCATCATTTTCATATCTTGGTTGTAGGCCAGCTATATTTTGATCCCTACAGCATAGTATAGGTCTAGATCTGCATTTTTCCTGTAGGTGTATTTGCAAGGTGTTTCAGCACATCATTTGGAGAGTGATTTTATGGGTGTTGGGGACCTGCCCTTCACTTTGGAGATCTATTGGAGGAGATCATATTATTGTTTATATTATATCAGATCCACTTTCTAGATCTGAATATTTCCATAGATATGCAGTCTTAGATCTTAGATCTACATCTTTTACTTGGTGTTTTGCTAAAACCCCCAAGGGGGTTCTTTAAAGGAGCTTGTATAGTGCATGGAACTACTATGGATCTAACGTTTTGTCAACATGCTTTCTCTAGATATGATGTGTATTCTACAACTGTTGCAGATCCAATAAAATAAAGCTATAAGGCTTTTCTGTCTTAATATATGGTTGCAGTACCTCATTTTGAGGGATTTCTATCATTGGAGAGTTGTATTTTCTTGTCATGGATCTTATGGGTCACTTTTAACATGTATTTTTTTGCTGTAATGACTAATGAAGGGTCTCCATATTGGCCTCCCACTTTATAAAATATTATTTGCATTATTTTCTAGTTTTTTTACATTGTATTACTGCATTCCCATTTGGGAATATTACAGTGGTATCGGAGCATCATCTTGGCATAGTCTGTGCTTTCTAAGAAGCAATATTTCTTTTGGAAAAGGAGAGCCTCTTACTGAAAGAGAGACGTGGTATCAAAAGAGAAGACACAAAATATTTGATTACAATGATTAGGAAGAAGACAAGGGTAAAACCCCTTTATCTAGTGGAATGAAAGGGAAGGAGATCTCAAGACTTCTTCTCCAAACTATGCATGAGATTGAAAGAGAAATAAAGGGAATGAGGAAGGAAAGACATGAATATCCCTCAAGAATATTTTCATATGAATAAAACCCCAGTTCTTCATATTATGTGTGTAAGCACTCAGCCACACAATCGAATCCATAGCATTATACTATGCCCAGATTTACTGCAAGAGAGATGGAGATATAAGATGCACCAAAGGAGGAGACTTTGAGTTATTATATTAAGGAGTATGAATCTCAATCTTGGAGATTCAAGGAGCACTTGATCTTCCAAGATTTTTTCCAACTCAAGGAGGAAAGAAGACCCAACAAGCAAAAGAGAAGCAAAAGAGGTAGATTCTTTCTACCAAATTTTAATGGATCCTCCACATGCTCAACCAAGGATTGGATAGATCAACTAGACTCATATTTGCATCTACATCAAGTTTTAGAAAAGGAAGCCCTTAGGATAGCAGTGTTGCATCTTAAAGGTAAAGCTTATTCTTGGTGGTTATTTGAATCATTTTCATTAAGAAATGAAAATATATCTACTTATGCAAGATTCACTAAGAGATTAGTCAAGAGATTTGATGTAAAACAATTTGAAACATGTTCGAATGAGCTAACAAAGAATGAAAATTCAAAACCCTTGCATGAGATGGAAAGATCTATTACACCATCCCCACTTCAAATTTCTATTGAAGGGGATATAAACTTGTGTGATACCTTTCCAAGGGCAAGATCCCCATGGCATGAAGAGATTTCTTCTCAAAAGGAAGTCATGGAGATTCCTCTTTCAAGGGAAGACCAAGATCTTAGGTCTCTCATTATCGATGAGGTATTCTCAAATATTGATGAGGAGAAAGAGAATGAAGGAGGTAATAGCACTGTCACTTCAGAAGAAGAACCATCACCACATGGGGACGAGCATGAATTTATTGCTTCAAGAGGAAGAGCTATTTCATACTTGTAAAAGGTTCCCAAGGAGCATCATGTGACAGTGGTCATGGGAAGTGACACCTTGATCCAAGAAGGAGGAGGAAGGGTGGATCAGCATCCAAGGATGAGGAGCATGCACCCTTATTTATCTCAAGGGTTTATATTCAAAAGAAGGATATTGATTTATGCAGCAAAGGGAGGGACACATAAGTCCACTCATTTATACAATCTACTTCAGATTTTGATGTGTCCTTGCATGGAGGCATTCCACCAGGGAGACACCTTGATTGGAAGATAGATAAAATGCTCTCTCAACTTGGAGCAGCATGGACATATTTTTCTAAGGAAGGAGCCTTGGGAGAAGCTACCACAGTGGTAAGAACCTTTGATGGGTTCCAAGGAGAGATAATCAATTTTCTGAGTTGGACATTGCCATATCCCACTCAGCCATCTACGCTGGAAAATGATTCAGAAATCTATAGTGACATGAGCATGGTGTCAAATGGCCACTCCATAGTCTTGGAGTAGCAAATTATACTTCCACACATGAGAAATATTTATGAATATTACAAGAGGGTAATAAAACTCTTGCATGCATGGGCCAAACTATGGAAGTTTTGGGAGAAAGAGACCTTTCAGGAGGAGGTTGACTTCCATGTACTTCATTCTTGTCTTGAGCAGTATCAGCTACAAGAGAGGCAACAAAAGTGGAGTTACAACACTCCTACATGTGACTTTGGCATTGAGCATGTCAAAGAGGAGAGCCATGATATGACAGGAGCTTCAATTTAGATTTCTACTACGTTGTCATTTTTGGAAAGCCTAGATCCATATTGGGAGTCCCAACTCTTGGTTGAATATTCCAAGAACCTCTTCACATGTAAGGTTCTTGATAGGAAAATGGAATATAGGAGGTATAGAGTGGTTGATGGAGTCATTTAATTTCATGATCAAATCTATTTGACTAGAGACTCAAAGCTCAAAGATAAACTACTATATGTAGCCTATGATATCTTGCTTTCTGATCCCACTTGTGTCATTAGAACCAACCATACTATTTTGGAGGGATTCATGTGGGAATACTTCAAAGAGGAGATGCAAAATCATATGAGAAAGTGCATGGATTTTTTGGAGAGTGAGGAGAAACACAACTCTTGGGAAGAGTTATCATCACCACCTCCTTACTTATGGGGTGTAAAAGGGAGCTCATCCATGAGATACCTCATTGATTTAGACTAAGTGTATGGTAAGGATTGTATTTCTAAACATCATGATATATTTACTATGTACTTGCATTTTCTTACCACACATGTGCAGGGTGTTTCTCCAAGAGGGGGCACTCTTTCTTATTTGCTTCATGGGCTACTTGGAGCCATGAACAATGATGATGTTTATCACTCCCTAGGAGATTTTGGGGAGGTAATGTATTCTTTATGGTGTGCCTTAATGACACCAAACATTATACATCCTCTCAAAATGTGTGAGGAGAATGGGGAAGCAAACAATTGGTGGGAGGAACACTTTTTATATCCTATTCTATCGCAGTTAGGAGCAAAACTGTGCTAGTTGCACATGAGGGACCATTGTCCTTCTCCTTTACTGCACATGGAAGCTAGCATGACTTTGATTGTAATTCCATATGTTGATGATGTTTCTATCTTTTTTGGGAACATGATTGGAGGGATGACACATTGGTCAGATGTGTCCATTGGGAATGAAACTTCCCACATTTATTGATGATTCAAGAGGAGGATGGGACATTATATGGCTACTACATTACATCACTTGTTTCCTTATGCAAGGGCCCATATGTTTGACTTATGTATTTGGTAGAAGCCTTTTACATGGGAGGATTTTTGGCAAGACATGTCTTGCTTGGATCATATTCAGCCAACACCTAATATCCTCTACTATTTTCAAGCTTTTGAGAAGCTTATGGCAGCAAGAAGGTGGTTGGATGGCACTTATTATATCATGTTTTGAGACAACAAGAATAATAACAACGCTGGTCTCATTTGAGGGACTATTGTCACCATCCAAGATGTCATATGACACTTAGTCCATATTTATTTTGGAGCCCATATGTTGATGACATTCTATTCACTATATGCATGAAGGATTGGGCAAGGAGGCTTCCTAGAACTAATGAGAGGAATCATGAGATTCCAAGTATCTTTTGGCCTCATGAGGGTTATATTATTGCAATCCATGATCAACAGCTCCAAATGTATCATAAATGGAGGGAGAGACAATGTAATTTGAATAATATTACCTCTCATTTTCAGCCATGCAACCCCTACACATTACGTAAGAAGGGGATTGGTGATTGTTTCTATGAGCTACCAAGGATTGCTCACTTTTTTTGGATGATACCTTGGAGATTGGAGTTTCTCATTAGGGATGAAGCACCCAACATTTATCATCTCATATGCCTTAAGAAGACCAATGGACATCATATAACTCTTTCTATATATCTCCCACTTCTTCATTATGGAAGCTATTTGGTTTATGCAACAAAAGAAAACTTGTATTCTTGGGAGGAGACACATCCATTGGAGATTTTGAAATGTCATTGCAGTTGCTTGAGGACAAGCAACATTTTTGAGGGGTGGACTGTAATATTCCTAAATTAGTCTACAACTAATTGGAATATTAAAAAAAAAAATTGTCACATAGATAGGTGAATAAGTGGGTGGGGAGACCCATAAAAATCTTTATTGTGAATAAAATCACTTCTCATGTGAAAGTGGGTCATATTTTCAGCTTAATAAAGCACCCTAAGGTGTGGAAAGGGGCTAAAACATGTTGACTAGGTCAACCTTGACCAAATCTATAGTGTTGTCATGGAGGAGTGGCCATCAATGAGGCACAACGCAGTTTTAGATGGAGATGCCTTGTGTGAAAGAAGTGATCTCATTGGAAGTTGTTTAGGGTTTCCAAGCTCTTGATTTATAAAAGGAAGGGGATGGCAACATTAGAGGGTTGTTGATATTTACAATATTTTCTAAATATATTGTCTTTTTAGACATATATCTTTCTCTTACTGTTTAGATGAGATTGAATGTTTTTTAGCATTGGATGTTCCTGGTCAGGAATCCCACCTCTTCCCATTGAGTAGCTCTTGGGAGAGTTTGTATTGCATTGTCCATTATCTGGCTTAGGGTCAAGCTTCTTCTTTCAACTACGACGTAGATCCTGTTGAGGGTTTGACTATTTTTGCATGATGCAGCAAGTGAAGATTATATCTTTCAGATATAGTCCATTTTAGTGCTTATTTTCAATGGAGGAGGGTTCTACCTCATTGGTAGGATATTATTGAAGATATTGAGCATCATTTTCATATCTTGGCTGCAGGCTGTTGGCGAAGAAACAGGTCTCGCAGGAAAGACCCAGGTTCAGAGATTGTGGCCAACAAGGGAATCTGCTGTAGTCTAGAACCACGTCGGCATTTTCACCCTACTCCAGAGAGCAGAGAGTCTCACCCGAGGAGTGTTGCGACCACATACAAAAGGGGTATATATCAATAGTGGTGGATGGATCCACAATTCGAGATTAAAATAGAATTGGTTGCATAAATATCATCATATACGCAAGAACATCCAGAAGGTTGAGCAGATACTAAGCAAATAAAATTTTAAGACATCATAGACATCATGCATGCATATAAATCATATAGTAAGACAACAACCTGCAAGTATATTGATAACTTTCAGCCGGATCCACAGTTACATCACTTCCATAGGAAGAGCTTACAATTCTGTTACCGACGTCTCATAGGACAAAAAGATAGATAATAGAAGCCTAGGAACTACAAATATGTCATGCTCGGGATCGATCTCCTCTGCAGCATCTGCTCGATCCTTTTCAATCCATCTACATCTGTGTGTCTTATTTCGTCTGGGTGATGGCTATTTATTCACCCTCCATCGCAATTTCTAGTTCCTCTTGCGTTCTTCTTTATCTGCTTTCGGCTTCTCTCTATTGTCTATGAGTTTCGCTCTCCGTCCTCTACTGTATCTTCTCTTCATCTGCACTTATCTGCATCAGCTTCTTCAGCTATCTCTTGTTCCCCCGCAACCTCGGTAGCTCCGCTACTCACCGTAGTCGTGGCTTGGTTGCGGCTGCCATGTGTCGATCCACAACCCAAAAATCTGTTCTTTATTCAAAATTCAAAACAAGGGCCCCAACACAGGCCAACTGTATTTTGATCCCTAAAACACAGTATAGATCTAGATTTGTGTTATTCATGTAGGTGTATTTGCAGGGTGTTTTAGCACATCATTTGGAGAGTGATTTTCTAGGTGTTGGGGATCTGCCCTTCACATTGGAGATCTCTTGGAGGAGATCATTTTATTGTTTATATCATATCAGATCCACTTTCCAAATCTGAATATTTCCATAGATCTGTAGTCTTAGATCTCAGATCTACATCTTGTACTTGGTGTTTTGCTAAAAACCCCAAAGGGGTTCTTTAAAGGAGCTTGTATAGTGCATGGATCTGCTATAGATCTAACCTTTTTTCCACATACTTTCTCTAGATCTGATGTGTAATCTAAAATTGTTGCATATCCAATAAAATAACACTATAAGGCTTTTCTGTCTTAATATATGGTTGCAACACCTCATTTTGAGGGATTTCTATCATTGGAGACTTGTATTTTCTTGTCATGCATCTTATGGGCCACTTTTAACATGTATTTTGCTACTGTAATGACTAATGAAGGGTCTCCATATTGGCCTCCTGCTTTATAAAAGATGATCTGCATTATTTTCCACTTTTTCTGCATTGTATTGTTGCATTCCCCATTTGGGAATATTACATCTTAGTCTTGGTTTCTTCATGTTGGTCAATCATTGTGAGGCAATGGATCTCCTTAGGCACTTTCTGCTGCCATTCCACAACATAAGATAGTTTTTCCATGTAAGTTTGAAATTCATCTTTTAGACTTGAGTCCTTTCTCTTCAACTAGTTTGTATTTACACATAATTCTTGGATGTTCCACATCAATGAATAGAAAGCTTTGATGTTGCTTCTCATATCTTTCTAGGCTTCCACAGTGCTACTTATAAAATCTTGAAGGTATTCATTAGCAGTTGTTGGCTAATTGAACTCTGTTGACTTCTACTTGTTCTTTCAACCTGTCATGGGCTGATTACAATTCACTGATCCTTATCTTCATGGGTAGAATGTTGTCACTACTGGCTAGGGTAGTGATCTCTGGATCCAAGTGAGTCCCTTCCATCAGTGTTAAATCTGTGGTGACCACCTTCCCTTGGTTGTCTCTGGAAGTAATGGTTTTGGCAACCTTCTTCTTCTGAGGGTCATAATGAAATAGATTGAGATCTACAATCTAGTCAAGGAAAAAGGGACGGAAACTCAAAGGATCATCTTGTGTGATAGGCATGTTCATTGTGACCAAATCTTGGGGAACTAGTGAAGGAGAAGTAGGTGAGTCCGGTATTTCCACTGTTGGTGCTAGGACTTCTGCCTTAATTCTTTCCTCAGAATGAGTTCTCATATGAGTCTCTTCTTACATTATCCTTTCTATATTATAGGTTTCTTTCATTTCTAAGGCTAATTTCTCAGGCTGGAACTTTTTATCCTCCAACACTTCCTTGGTGAGTGCATACTTCTTTGAAGGAGCTTCTGGTGTAGCTGGGGTTTCTTCCATAGGCTGAGAAGGACTCTGGGGTAAGTTTTCTTCTAGCTCAAAGATGTATAAAAGGCTTTCAAATTTCTTCTCCTCGGGATCTTCTTCATGGTTGTAAGGCCATTTATTATTGTGAATATTGGCCTGATCGAGAATCACCTTGAGGGGATCATGCCTTCTGAATCTAGCTATGCAAAACCTAAACATCTCCATAGCTTCTACTTCTTTCTTGGCTTTAATTGATGACTTGACACAGTAATGATCTATCCTAAAAGGTAGGATGTTGGCTTCTTGATCTGAACCATCATTGCAGCAAATCCTGATCGATCGCAGTCCAGCTAGGGAAAAAAAGATGCGAAGAATATCAATGATGAGTTGTAGGAACAACATGGGATTCTGGTTCCTCTACAATGAGGAGCTGGAAAGCACCAATTCTCCTGGTGATAATGAGGTTATGTGCTAAACACCGTAGAACATCATATTTTTAGATTCTGAGATAATTTATGGAATAGGGCTTAGGAAAGGCATGTATCCTAATGAAATGAGAAAGTCGGGTGAAAACACTCTAGTGTATTAGTGTTAGGGCTTATTGATGGGGTATTCCTCGGGCTAACTGGGGTTGAGGGGGTGAAATAATTGTGGTTTACTCTAATGAGTAGCTTTAAAGCTAGCTCGAGGCACACTTTTTGTTGTCTCGCTAAGTCGTGGGTGTGTACCTCTTGTAGGGTGAGGCCCCAAGTGGTAACTTGTGGTTCTTCAAGGAGAAAATTCTCAAATCAAAGTGTGTTAAGTCTTCATCATGGTTTCACAAGAATGTTTATAACGTAGGTAAATATTTCTCGCCGAAAAGCGGAATAAAGGTGGGATTGTAGAGTGGAAGCACCTAAATGGGTGCATTGTAAAGCAAGCATAAAAATAGAAGTTTCATCTTTCATAAGGGCTAGGACTACTTTTATATAAGAACCTATGTGTCTCTGTAAAAGGAAAAACAGTCGATTCAAAGAAAGATTACTGTTGGCGGACTCTAAATGAAGCGTAACGAAAAAGGGAGAGTGTTTGGGGTTAATATTAAAAATAAATATAAGATGGATCAATTTCCATAAAGGACTTAAATTCAAGTGTCTATCAGTGTAGTGCAGGTTGGATGAACATGTTGCCTAAGGGGAATAAGAAGGAGGCCTCCTTTGGTAAATTGTGGCTACCCCTCTCTCTTGTTTAATCTTCCCTGGCCAAATCCATTATTATATATGTATATATGCATGAAATATTTTATTATGGATCCCACTCATTTGATGAGTTCTCACAACACCCCTTCTTGTGCGTTTTTTTCGGTTCCAAATTGAAATCCGTATCAAGATCGAGAAGCAGAGGTGAGGGAAGTTCACTGGGAAGAAACGATTTTACCAATGGATCCAATAGCATATTGAGTTATCGCTAGCATAAAAGAAGGTGTGGCTTATTACCCGGTGGTACCAGTTTGAGATCCTTTAGTTTCAAAGTCGACCATTGTTTGAAAGCCGTAGCCTTGCCTATCATGTCATACCAACATATTATATATCACTCAAGGTTACGGTACTTCCCCTAATATTTTGCTATGAAACTACTGAAAGAATATTCATTTGATTATGTTAATTGAACTATGCTAGCGTCATATCGATATATATTTTTCATGAGGGAAACTCTGAGATCATATTCCCTTTGGTCGAGACGATTTTAACACTCCTTAAGCCATTGTCCTAGTTATGATTCTGTACATATGATTTTGTAAGGAAGGATGGCTCAACCCTAGATTTTATTCAAGTAAACAATAAATTGATTAACTAAACAATTTGGTTCATAATATTTCACACAGTGGTAAATTCTATACTGAAATATGCTCAAAATTCTCTAGTTTGTTCATATCCTTCCTGTTAGCAGCACAATGGCACATAAGATTTACCTTATAGCTACAATTAGCATAGATTATTTATTAACACAATGAATCTTATAGCACAGTTCAATCGATGGGGTTCAAGAGACATGACAGATAGGTTCAAAAAGAAGTCAGATATCTAGTATCTGTTGCATATTGCTTATCCACATCTCTTATATGCACTTTATTCTACTTATTCTATTATACTAGGAGAGCTCCAAGCTTGCTCCAATCAGAAGATCAATCCCCCAGGATCCTCACCTTAGTAGCCTTAGTGATAGGTAATGGGCCATATAGTCTATATAGTATAGAAGCGAGTTTACCATGGATGACTAGTCGGAGTAGCTTAGCATAAGTGATAGTGCCTCCCAAGCGACTGTTGAGTTGTGGTGTCTCAAAACTATATAATATAGATAGTTTGGGTAGCCTTTTTTTATAGTATCTATATGTAATTGCGCGCTTAATGGTAATTTTCAGCAAGGTATTTATAAATATTCCAATACAACAAGCCTCTCTCATTAGTTGGTCGCATGCCCACTAAATATGAAGAAATCAAGCATAGTAGGTATAATTAGCTCATGTTGTCATGCCTTTGGAAAGATAATCGCATGGAATAACGAGTAAAGAAACTACTTTATTTATATATAGGGGTGAAAAGCCAATCTGAGCTAACTCTCTCCTAGAGTCTTCATATAGTATAAATAGAATATCTCACCCCATAGAGCAAGCCTCCATAACTCTGGATAATGGGATGAGCACAGTGGAGGAAACCTAAGGTAGTAAGCCCCTCTATGTATTAGCACATAGCCTCCCCCTTTCTTAACACCGATAAGTAACTTAGCACAGGCCATATCAAAAGCTAGGGCATCTTCACATTAGCTAAGGAAGGCCTTTCTGGACCTGGTTTCCTTTGTGTTGTTCCTCTCATATTGATTTTTCACATATGGGAAGTTTCCCCCCTTCCGCTATGTCTTGACTGATAATATTCCTATTTCTATCTTCATAATTCCATAATGAACTGAAGGTGGTTTAGTATTTAGGCAGTCCAATTACTTTGAGTTGTCAATTAAATCTATCCATTCAAAGGTGAGCTATGTTTTCACCTACTTCCTCACAGTCTAATCAATCCATCCATTTTCTATCACTTAGGGGGAAATACTCTGAGCTGCTGCTTATTAGGAAGAAAGAACACATCACATCGTTCTTTTTGGTGAAGAAATACCTTATTGTAAAATCTAGCAAAATATTGTTTGGAGGAAAGACCTTAGACAGTGTGAACATAAATAAGAGGGTTTGTTGCTTATCTCTATAGACCAATTGACTATATCAACATATTTAATTAATCCCTTAACCATCTGGATTCATATTTCCATTCCCTAGGCCAAATCAAGACCAGATACTTACATACTTAACCCAGTAGCTTCTTACAAGACTAATGAGGGAGAGATTAGATTCGGTCAATATCGGAACCAGATATTTATAAATACTATTAATCTATTTTATCTAGACCGTAACTCCCCTCCTCTTATCTTATCTCCTGTCATCGAAGCGAAGTGTAGTGAAGGTTGTTTAATTCCAAACAAAGAAGTTATGAGATAATAAGGTTGTAAGTATCTCAGAATGTGGTTAGTTCGTTCATAGGTTGTAACCGTAGCTCTTCCTTGGTGGGCTTCACCCTCGAGAACACATGCTTGTCTCTTGGCTTGGGTTCGCTCTTGGGAACACTCATGGCTCGACTCCTGGAAGGGACTCATGTTTCTGCCCCTAAACAACCTTCTCAACTTTCCATTCCTCATTTGAAAGTTGGAAATCATAATAGATATCCTCGATGCTCACCTCGCCTTCAAGACATCTTAATATCATTCAAATTGGTGTCTATGGATCAACTGGATGGATAGGCGGTATCTCAAGGTGAAGTTGAAAGGCCTACTAGATGTTATGAATTTTGAATCTGTGTTTATTCCTCTTCCAGTGGCTAAGTAATAGCTAAATGATGTAGGTAATAGGTAAGGTATAATGGAGTGGATCTAGACTTGGTAAGTAAGGTCTAATGGTACATCGATCCAGGCCTGGTAACAATCCCGACCTGCTAACTAACCCAATAAGCCCAAGTCGTTTTATCTAGCCAGCTGATGGGAAGGTAGGATAGGACTAGCCTTTATTTATGTCTTTATTCTTTATGTCTTGACCCCATCTACTTTTCCCTTTAACTTGTGTTATGTTGTGAACCATGCCTTTAAAGCTATGCCCAGTCCTGGCATTTATCCCTAATTTGATTGTAAAGTGGAAATTTGGTTTGGCATATTGACATAATATATCGTGTTATTCACCATTATTGATATTCCAAAATAACAGATGGGGGGATCAAGCCTCACTGATTTTTATTTTGGTGCTTAAAGTGAAATTTTTTAGTAAATAAAAATTCATTTTTTCGCTAGCAAAATTTCCCTTGGTGATAGTAAAAAAGAGGGAGAGAAACCCATGCCATACCTTCTCCATCCACGCATCCTGGTGGGTCCTGAGGTTGAGGGTCTTACTAGTGGGGCTATAGATATTTATAAGAGTACATCCCGCTATTGGTTGGATAAACCTCTTTATAAAAGAAAGTTCTTGGGTTGTATAAGGCATATCGCTACTAGTCTCTGGGCTGGGTGTCTGCCTACTACGCTTGGTGTCATTGGGCTAAGAAGGTGTCCACTGCACCTCGTCTCGTGCTTGTTCGTGGAAAGAGAATATCTACGTGACTGAAACCAAGCAATAGAATAGAATATTAGTTTGTCTAACAACATATTTTCTGGCTAGTAGCTATTGACTTGGCTGGATCATAATAGCATCATTGTGGTTGTTAAAAAAAATACTTGTACTACATTTATTATGCATATGAAAACAGGTTCAAATTGTGAAATAAAGAAAGAAATACAAGACCATTTGAGAAAAGCTTTATTTCTACGTTGGCCCTTTATTTATTCCCCTAAAAGAATCAAAATGTTACCAGTGGAAACTACAATAGCGAGTGCTACCAAAACTAAATAATCTCAGACAAGCCAACTCAGGCCTCGCAGAGGTAGGTTAAGCTCTAGGTGAAAGGGTAATTTATCCTCCCTTCGGTGAAAGCGAGAACCTGTGTATTCAAAATTATTCATGTGCAAGTCGAGTGACATCCACTCAGAGATATGATATAGTTTCACTCCAACTCTAGCCTACAGTTGAAAGGCGCAAGTGAACCCTTTCAAAAAATACTCACTCATAAAGGAGTTTCATTGGTGTGCTCTCCCGCTTAGGCAAGGAATGGTTCTTATAGGGGGTAAGGATATTAAAAGGGGTAAGAATAGAGAGTGAGGCAAGGCAGTGAAAGGGTGCTCCTTGATAATCCCCCTTCTTCTAATTAGGAAGGTTTGCATTTCCACGAAGTGGGCAGCCTAGAGGGGAAGAAGCAAATAGGATGGTTCAAGTTTGATAGTTCAATTTTGAAGGTAAGAATAAAGTCATAATTAAAGAAATAAAAGCAAGCAACTGCCAAGTTTAATGTCTCTAGGGATAGAAGCAAGATAGATAAAGAAAGGCAAGATACCTTTGGCAAGAAACAAGTTTGAGTGATCAGCACATGTGACTCACTTTCCATACCATACCAGGTGGGTTTGGT
This sequence comes from Pinus albicaulis, assembly GCA_034641835.2. Classification (NCBI taxonomy): domain Eukaryota; kingdom Viridiplantae; phylum Streptophyta; class Pinopsida; order Pinales; family Pinaceae; genus Pinus; species Pinus albicaulis. The sequence goes on from CM076578.1 coordinate 683,324,476, forward strand.
GGCATGTGGTGAAGGGTGACTTGGGTATCAAGTGATGTGTTCCTTCTTTCTTGGATATAGAGACCCGGGGATACACATACCATTTGGGTAAGGATTGAAACCAGGGGGTACATCTCATCTCTTATTTATGTTGGCTTAATAGAGGCATTCTCCTTTCGTTCAGTGATGTGCTTCTCCTTTCGTCCAGTGATGTGTGACCTCTCTCTCTCACTTGTGAGGGTTACCTATCTATCTAACTTATGATGGGGGAAATGGTAAAGCAAGAAACCCGTGAAAAGTTATTCCTGTGTCTCCAGCTAGGAATAGCACGATAAATCAAGATAACTTCAGCAAGCAGAAAGTTCATTTGATATCAACAGGAAAGTGTAAGTGGTAAGTAGGAAAAAGTGAAATAGAATCCCTTAACAATATAGGAAGCGACTGGTCCCCACTACTAAACCTAAAGAAAATATTTCATGCCACGAATGAATTGTGGGCTTGGTTGATGGCTCCTTGCTTATGTTGGACATTTTTCTTTTTGCTAAAGATGAAACCCTTGGTGGGTGAAAGGCTCTTGGATTTAGGCCGATGGTATAGGTTGAAGGCTAAAATTCAAGGTGAAAGGTCCCCCTGGTTGAAAGGAATTTGGGAAAAGGTTCCAAGTTTGAAGGCTTGTGTTCTTGGTTATCCCCCATCGCGGAATAATAGTTCTGGTATAATTACTTATCTAGCTCCAACAAACATCTCCTCACCTCATTGTTAGCTAGATTTATGATGGGCTTCTATTGACCTTTCAAAATTACCACTGACATCTGCCTGCTGATAAAACTTGCTTCCTTCCCAAAGGTAGGTCTCTTCCTTACTTACACTATCAATACCTTGGGATCAAACAATTCAAGGATACAGTCGTGTCTACTTGCCTTCTCTCTTGTTTTCTGCTTGTTAGCTTTACAAAGAAACTGTCGAACAATAGAGATATAACCCCCTTGGTTACCATACCCAAGAGAGGGAAGTCCTTAACAACCAATGAATGAGGGTTTTTCCCCCTTTTCTATGTCTGAGAAGAGAGTTAAGGTCCCTATACCTGAGCAAGGTATTATGCACAGTTAACAAAAACTATGTGCATGGGACCTAGGCTATGTGGAGTGAATGAACAATCTGTTTCCTTCTATTAATGACTTCCATTTACTGTGATTTTCACAGCTTATGTGAATGGTGGATTCTATCATTCCCAATAGAAAAGAGAAGAGGTTACCTGTCAGTTAGAGTAGACCACAGGGAAGTACGCACTGCCAGAACATGAGAGAATTAACCTTATTCAAAACTTTTTGACACATACACCAACATGCACGATATGGAATAGAGTAACTACCTGGACTCATGAAACATAGGAAGAGAGTTCCTACCCAAACATACCATACCATCTATAGGATCACACTGAAATAACTTTATATACGTTGATATACAATTTGAGTTGCATAGTGAAAATTATTATTTCCAATTTGAGTATAATAAATATAGAAAATACAGTCTAAAGAACAATAGGCCTGCTTAACGTGCTTCCTTCCTAGATGTGTCTACGTGCATGGGGATCGATTCGGTCCAGTTTTAGGTTTCCACTTTCCAGGTTTTCTGGTTCGAGGTTTTTTAGTGGAGAAGGGGTTTGGGGTGTGAAGATATAAGGTGCTTTTGAAGAACAATCCTTCTCACAGAAGTAGTCATATGAATTACTAAGGCAGTCCAAACTGCATAAACAAAAGGGGGATGATCTAATTGGCTTCAAAGAGCTTCTAGCATTCTACCTAGTTCGAGTTTGGGTATACCTATCGGCCTTCCATTGTTGACCCACAATTATTCACCCACCATTCCTTTATGCATCCACCTTTTACTGTTACTCGATGATAAGAAAAGGATATTAGGCTCATTAGAGGCGAGCATAGAACCTTATCTTAATTTACGAAACAATATTTAAATGGCTCTTCAGTTAAGTAATGATCTCTCTAACATCATCCACGAAGCAAAGTGGTCCTTACCATTAGCCCTTAAGATAGCTCCCTGGAAAATTATCTCAGGCTCACGAGAGACAAGCTGCTTGCTCACCTCATCCGCTGCGCTTCCACTAGTGCCTTCAGTAGGATGGGTAAACCCTTATAGGATCCAACTTCACCCATATGAATGAGTGAGAAATAATTCCTTCAAGTGAAAAATTCAGTAAGCAAAGGTGGCATCATTGACCGTTGAACTGAGAAAACAACTAGGAAATTTGCTTAATAAAAGGTGGTGTGTTTGCTGAGAGGTATTGTCCTGAGAAACTGGTAAATTCGTTAGTGAAACGTGGCCTATAAATATGGAAAATGGCAACACTGACGGTGTTCGATTGGCTCAAACCATGTATTTGGAATAGCAAGGTCGATCTCTTAGAGATAGGTGGTCCAAAATGGGCATCAATCGTGGTTTCCCTGTGTTTTTAACAGTGATCCATTTTCCCTTATATGGGGTGGAAAAATATGTTTGATTAGCTCCCACATTTTGAGCAGAAATTCCTTTTACCTAGTGATAGGACCCCCAAAAGTCAGAAATTGGCAGTCATGTTTTTAACAACTTTTCATTTTCCATTCGATGGGGTAGGTCAAATATGTTCTATTTTAAGATTCCCCATATTTGATACAGCTTTGTATTCTATCTCAACAAGACCTTAGGGCAAGTGATAAGACTAAGACTTTTCTATTAGGGCTAATTTAAATGGACTAATGTAATGCAAATGAATAGGATTTAACTCAAAGGATTAAGGTTGCTATCTATAGTGCATGGGCTTAACTCTATAGCTTAAGATAAATAAAGAGCTTAATCTACTGCAAGTGGGATTTGCCAATGCTTGTTAGATATGAGTCACCCGTTGAGGGTAATACAACATTTATATTTATGCTAATAGTGAAATATATCTATAATACTCTTAGGATATACATATGATACTCGCATCTCTGAGAATCTATCTCTACATAAATATATCTTATACAGGTTTATCTCTAGAGCTAGAGCTTGAAAAAGATAAATACAGGTCTCTAATGATCAATCATTGTCCAGTCATCTCTTACTTTGGAAACTACGCTTGGATTCCCGCTCGGCTGCTTGAATCTGGTAATACACTATGCTTCAGATAAATGTTATTGAATTGATTGATGATGCATTACTTACAATGTACCTGTGACAAGGTCATAAATTATTTCCAGCCAATAGACAAACCCTCAGTCCCCTCCGGTCATTCACAGAAAGACCTCTTTAGTATTGAAAATTTTTCCATAAGCCACTAGAAGAGAAGTCGTTAACCCTTAGCCAACCAATTCCACCAGCTATAAGCATCTAGACAGAAGCCTTTATTCACATTAAGGTACAACTAGTTCAACAATTGCGAGTAGCCTTTTGCCTTGAACCCGTAACCCAGGGACTTTTTATTTGAAATAGAAGCGCAATATAACTAGTTCAACAGATGGAATCAACCATTCACCAAGGGGAACCTTTAGCCAGAATCCATTAGCCAAGCCCACCATAAGCCATAAAAACTAGAAAAAACCACCTCCTTATTGGTGACCACTATCTTATCATCTGACCGGCTGGAAATGACTAGAAATTGGTAAAATAGCACTACCTTATTTTATCTATAATGCCATATCTATCACAACCACCTATCCTAGCAACCATGTTAACATATATAACTATATTCGAACATGAATCCGAAAGGATAGAATACAACTGCCCATCCAACTAGTTGGATTAACATCGTGTATGAAATGAATCAAATAATTCATGGTTCATGGTTCTTAATGAAGGAAATCAGACTGGTTGACCTACATTTGCTACTTAGAGTGGGATAGCACCTCATCGTAATAAAAAAGAGAAAAACTAGGTAAAGGCTGACCAAATTGAATCTCGTTATCTCATCTCACTGTGGAAGCATTACTACGTATAGATATCATTCATGTATCTCTGTGAGTGAATGAAATGCGAGGCCTACATATTGGGAAATAAAGTGAGTCAAAGTTGGATTTAGTTATTCAGAAGAATGGCCCCCTCCTAGCAAAACGTGCTCACTCAATTGATATGCATGCGGACAAGGAGCATTGTCAATGTTGAGTAACATAGTAAGGGAAGAGATGCTTAGGAGTTGGTTGGAGTAGGTAGCGCTTTAGTGCTTCCGCCTAAATGAAGTCATGAAGAGCAGGTCCCTCCTTGAATACTATCCATAGTGCTTCTGCTGTGCATATTATGAGCTTAAATGAGCTAGTTAGGAGGTAACCCTTCCATACTTGCTCCTTTCTGCTGGGTGCATGACCATTATTAAATAGATACTGAGATCTCTCTATTTGTATACGAGATATAGGGTACAATCGATGATTCAAGCGGAGATCCCATAAGATGCTAAAGTGTAATTACGTATAGAATATGGTAGGTCCTTCCAATGGCTCTCCAGAAAGATCCTAAAAAAGCAGTCTACATACACGTAAGTAATAGAAACATATATCATTTAATGTATAATAATTTTTTGTGTATGATAGGAAGGGGGAATTGAAAACAAGGCTGCCTCTAGAGAAAAATATAAGCATGTTTTCTTATCACCCATATTTTTTGAACTCTTCTAGTGCCAATAAAAATATCTAAACTCCATCCGTGGTCTGTTAGTCTTTAAGTAAATACATCCTTTTATTCTAGTCTTAAAGTGAAACACGAAACATTCCCCAGAGGAACCTTATTTATATTTATTATGGTCAAATTACATTGTAGCCTACTGGAAATAAATGTACTTCATGCCTTCTGCTCATCCTTGGGTAAAGAGGGACTAACGGACTTATAAGATCTTCTGGAACAATATTTTGACGCTTTCATCCTTAATGAAATGCCATGCCCTAACCAAGACTAACCAGGTTTCTCTGAATAAGGTGATACCCAACTAATTGGGTATTGTAGACACATAGCTGTGAAGTCAACAAACTACAAAATTTTCCCAAAGTGAGGGTTAACTATTGCAGGGCCAAGTAACCTAATTTCCCAATACGTCCAGACTGGTGGTTTGGTTGCAACAATTGGTTAGGCTTGTAGAAGGGTCAGGGTTAAGTCAAGCTAGCTTGGAGCCAAGGGTAGATAATTTAAATACCCTGGCTTGTGGTCTCTGAAAGGACTACGCGATAGAGTAATTGTGTTGTTCTCCTTTAGCTTGTAAGATCTTTCTGTTTGAAGCTCTTTTTAGTAACCTAATTATCTTAAAAGTAAAGCTCTTGTTGGCCACCTTCTTTGGTTGGGTGGGAATAGATCCAGTAAGTGTGTGATGAAAGTTAGAGAGTGAAAATATTAGACTAAGGACAATTAGGGATTTAAAATACACCAAGCTAAGGCTACGGAGATATCATAAGTAGGTGACTTAATGCCCAAACACTCAGTAGAGGAGACTGATGACCTCATATACAGACTAGCTCCGCAGGAGATCCCGAAGGGGAGTTATTTTACTACTTTAGTGACTTTGCATCTGTAGGTGAAGAGGAGAAGAAGGTGAATAAGATGCCGATGTTCTCCTTATATTCATGATTGATCTGTTGCTATCATTTTAGCTTCCTTTTCATCTTTCCTAGAGTTCACTACATCATATCTTCTGGTTTAGGGGTATACATACTATATCTTATCCAAAACTTATTTCATTGATTTTTATTTAGTCAGGTTAGATTTTATCCTTCTTTTTCATAGGCAAGTGGATACTTCTTATTTACGTTGTAATGGGCCTGATTTCGTAGGATACGTATTTGAAATTTTTTTGGTTCCTTCTTTTATTCATATCCATATTTCTCTCTTTTTCTTTTTTCTTAGATAAGTCAAGACCTCATGGGGAGACTAATGCCCATAAATTTATGCAAAGATAACCTAATAAGTGACTAAATTCATATCCAGATAACTACAAAGGATACATATGAATTTATGTGCTTAGATCCAATAAGATAGAGCTCATGCTGAGACAACTCCGTAGCAGATTCATCGGACTTTGTAGGAGATGGATTCAAAATTGTAACGGGCCCAGACTCCATACGAAACTCATATTGAGACCTTCATGTGTGTTGTGGGAAGATTGTAATAAGGTTTTCTAGTTATTAGGTAGCGATAAAGCAACTATGAAGGGAGAGATGTTGGGAAGACCCAGATTCATGTGCCAATGTTGATGGAGTAGTAATAAGGAAGTTCTTTAGGAAGAGAGGTGTGGGAATACCCTGATCAAGTGGCTATGGTTATGGAAAATTTCTAGAGAATTTATGGAGGTAGTTGGTAAGTGGGAAGACCTAGATTCTTACTATTGAGATGAGGCAGTGATAAATCATTTCTTGAGGGAGATAGCCAAGGGACTAGGTGTTGGACTAGGTACCTTTATTGCGATATGATCATGTTAGCTTCCCAGTTTTAACCCACTATTGGGCAGTTGTTTCCACCCATTGTTCCCCATTTTCACCCACCCTTTAGTCCTAGTTTCCTACTCTTTAACCAAGGATTCCACCTAAACTAGTTGAAGGAGCTCAATCAGGTGAAGGAGTACACCTTAACCATGTGAAAGAGCTCAACTAGTTGAAGGATTACACTTCGACTAGTGCCTCTTTCTAGGTGAGGAGTCCACCTCTTGGGCATTTGAACCCACCATTAGTTCCTTCTTTCCACCGTTGTATCTTTTCTTGCTGTCCTTTTATCTATAATTTTTTTCTACCCACCTATACCTCGGAGGGTATAGCAATAAATTCCTATAGTTAATGAGTAGATCTATTATTTAGGTGATTTAGTGACTTGTAAGTATACTTATCACTTCGTTAATAATATAATATTGCGAGTGAATAGAAGCTTTTAGGCAAGTCAATAGGAGCTTTTAGGAAAATGAATAGGAGCTCTTAGGCTAGCTGATCCCATTAACGAACTTTATTCTTATTTTAGCTTGGTAGGCTTATTATCAAGTTAAGAGACTGAGCCATGACCTAGTCACTAGATTCACATAGTCATTTCTTCCCCTTTTTCAATTCACCTATGGGAAATTGTTTATCACCCTATTTCCACCCATTCCCAACCTGCCTTTGGGCAGTTTTTTTATTAAAACCCTACCCACTCACATGTTTCCAAACCTGTATCCAACCCTTTTTCCCACTCAACCATGTAGACTTTGATTTCAACATGCTATGTAGATTGTTATTTCAACACACTATGTGTAATCTCCTATATAGAAGTTATAGGTTATCTTATCACGTACCAATAGGCAATATTATCACATATTATAAGAATTACTAGTTATTTCATTCAAGAAAAAGCAGTATACATAGTTTCATGAAATTACGTAAGTAATAGGATTGAGAAGAAGTGGGAACAAGGCTTCCTTTAGATAAGGATCTAAGAAGGAGTTATTTTAGTCTCTATATACGCCGATGTCATTTTATTTTTATGAAGGAGTTTTTTCAATCCATTAGATTATATATATATGGATCATGGGTATATGAATACCGAAGATCCAACTAACAAGCAGAAACCAAACTAGTGGATTCACCTGTGGTGGGATTCCCCTCTGTAGTGGGTTGTTCCTGTTGTTATTTATCTACCCTAGAAATAAGTATGGGCTTCCTTCCTTGCTTGGTCCTTGACGTACTAAGTGGTATCTACTTCTATATCCTCTTTTTTTCTGAGTGCCTCTGTGTTGACCCCACCTCCATATGACTTGGGTTTGTAGGCTCTGGTAGGTGTGTAATTTTATTTGGGGCTTGTGGGTTATATACTAGATTTTTTATGTTGTGATCATTAGGCTAAGTGACGTGAAAAAAAGGCTAAGTGACCCGTTCGAGCAAAGGATAATGAAGTGACAGGATAAGGTCCTAGATCATGTGGATTACTGCTAGCAGTAGAAGCAGTAGGGCCAATAGCCATAGAAAGCAAGACAACCAATAGAAAACCTCACAAAGACAATAGTGAACCCAAGAGTGAAGTGAGGGCTCATAGCCCACCTCCAATTACTGTCTGGAGGAGAAATCACAATGTCACACTATCTAGGCCTACTATTAACACTAATCCAGGACCATCTACCCACATGGAATATCAGACCAAATAAAAAGGAAACAGAGGTAGGTGACCTCGTTGACTCATTAGTGGAGGCAGCAGTAGGGGCACCCAATATTGATGGAGAATATCTATGGATGGAAGCTAAGGGTGGAGGCACGGATAAATGAATAAATAGGTACCTTTCTTCTGTGTGTTTTGTATTGATATATAGTCCCACTCGTGGCCGGAAAGGAGCTAGCATCCTCACTTATTCCAAGATTTGATCTAGATCAAGTACCAAGGTTCGTTGATTCATATCCAGTCACAGCACTAATTACGGATCCATAACGAGAATAAGTACCCCTTCCATCTTGAGAACCATACTTAGTGAAAGCAGCAACGTTCCTACCAGTTATAGTATCTAGGAAAAAATTGAAACACTGTAATGATGTTTTAAACTTTCATATCATGACTACTTAATAATTGTTCAAGTTATATATATTAACATAGAATAAATTAATAATCATTAAAGACTTCTCATTGAATAATAAGTTTATCCGATAACAAAGCAACAGATACGGAGGCAAGCGTAGGTGACCCCACAACGAAGGCGTTGGTGGTGGGAGAAAACGAGATTAGTACCTATTAGAAGTTTCAAAGCCAATTGTTGACTCGGCAGGGGGTAGCATCATAAGTCGGAGCAAAGGAAGGAGCATCAACACCAATTATAGTGTGAGATCTCGGGCCTATAAATCGCGATTTACAAATCATTCGTTCCCTATGCAATGCTTATAGTTGCACCTATACTTTTCTTGCTATTGGTTATATATTTGTAACTGCATCCACCTCCACTGCTACTCTAATTAAAATGGTGGTTATGGCACTGGAGGTTCTTAAATGAGCTATGTATTTCAAACTGGGCAAGGATCTGGAGAACGAATCACGCAGGTGGATGATCTGCATCTGGTGTTGGTAGATCAACAAAGACTAGAAGATCTAATTCAACTCCAACTTCTAACTCAACAGGTGAATCTACTTGAACCCGAGCATGAATAGGCTATGGAACTATAGGGAGGGGTCTAGAACTAGACAAAGGGAAGCTGGGAATAGTTCGCAACGTTAAGCAATATTTAGAAGTAAATGGGGTATGGATTTGGATCCGTAGATGTGGTCCTACCTTTTCAATTTAAATTGGTGTTGCAACCCATGCTTATGTGTTTGATTCTCTATGCCTTTTCCTGTGCTACCTATGCTTCTTCCTTTGCTGAGTCATCCCAACTTTTTATAGGTGTTGCTTTCTTTGATGTGGGTGTTTCATTCTGAGCTTTTGATACCGTTTATGCGACCCAAAACTGAGTATTTCATACACGAGGTAACTCAACTACTTAATAATCATCCAAGACTCTTGGAGCCAATCCTTGACTCTTTACAGGTGTACCTAACATGCATTAGAAAAATAATTCATTAAGTATTCACCTTCCATTATTTAGGGGGTTTTAGCTATCTTCTGACTAATTGAAGTGATCTCCTTTAATACGAACCTATCAATTTGAAGGTCAAGGAATGGTGAAGAACCCCACCCTGTCTACACAGAACGAATCACTTGTGTAGTAACCTAGTCTGTAGCCCAAATTTTAATTCAATGGAAACCCCCACCCTAGAATATCTACCGATATAGATCTCGTTCGGGCAGGAAAAACACTCTCAATATACAAGAATATACAAAAATAAACCTGTCGATTCGAAAAGCCCCCCTCTTTTATGTATGTATGGAAATCACCGCTTTTTCCCTGTATGAATTTATTCAGATGTGAAGACATAAGGAGATTAGCCCCACGCATAAAGAGATTAGCATGGATCATAACCTATAATTTTAGTTGACCAAGGGAGAAACCATATTTGGATCAAAACGTAGGCATTTCATTTCTCCATCTCAAGGTGATGCGAGTGAAACAAGAACTATGGAAGTCCCAAGCAGGAAAAATAAATCTACTAGAGTTTAGATGCATCCATATAATTTTAGAGGGGAGATAAACTAGAGCTGCTTCATGAAAAAATAGTAGGTAGCGTTTGGTGTAGAAATAATAAAAATACTTCCAGTTAATGGGTTGAGTATTTCCGTGGGGCAGCCATGGATAAGCACTTTCTTCGTGGGGTTTTTGAAATTGGAATTAGAAACTTCACCCGGTAACTCACCACATCTTGGTAGTGCATCTGACAGTATCAAATTTGGGAGCCCAGAATAAAAAGCAATATAAGTATTTGGGGGGATCATAAGGTCTCCAGGGTTAATTCTTGATCAACGGTCTAATCGAATGAGAACTCAAGAGATCTCTAATGAATGACTACTCTGGTTATTTAACACCCCTGAGCATGAATGAATAGAGACATTTGAACACTCGTTTCAAAGCATGTTCAATGATCATGATCAAAGATCACTCGAGAAAGTAAAGAAATCTAGAGGAGGCTTCAACATTTTCGTGATCATCCCTTTTGAGTGCTCCTTATAATTTTGCTCATGATCATCCAACACTCCTTCATTATAACTACCACAACCATTGATAGGATAGGTTTTATAATCACTAGTTTCACCTCCAGAGCTTTCCTTCAGGGTTTGACTCAGGCTAATTAGTAGAGAAGGTGAGGTCTAGATTTACCTCCGTAGAGCTCTAATATAATAAAGGTCTTGTACTATTAAGCATGAACTTGGTGACTCGGTTGTTAAATCAACACCCTCAAGGTCTAATCAAGTGCTCAATATGAGTAATAGAGATCAACCGGGTTTTTTTCTTACCACCCCTTTTTAATGAGGGAAAAAGCGATGAATGAAAAACCAGATCCTCCCTCCCTCCCAATTTTGATTTCCATACAGGAAAAACCTGGCTGGAACAAGGATATGAGAATACTTAGATCAGGTTTTTCATTCATTCCTTCATCTCACCTCATTCCCCTATGATTTCCATTGTTCTAAGGTAAACTCTCTATCAATAAGTTTTATTTATAAGGTCAGTATTTATAGTGTTTGAAACTTTTTTTGGATTTTGAAGTGAAAAAAATCCCTCCCACATTCAAAGGATGGAAATAAATTTTTCTCATGGGAATAATTAGGAATAGGTAGAGAGGTAAGGCTTAAAGATAACCCCTCCTCCCGACCTTCCTTCCCTCAATCAATAGCCCATAGGGGGAGAGAATGTAGTGCGACCAGTATACAAGCTCAATCACCTACCCTATTTGTCGATCGATCATGAAGTTTCTGAAATTGATTGAGGAGATTAGATTAAATTATACCATAGAAATTTTTCGCTAGCTAGATCAAACCAATCTCATGCCAATCACCTCAGGATGCCTGAAGCATATAACCCCCCACATAGTAAGTAACTAAAAGGACTTATCCCCAACAAATCTGGTGAGATTCACTGAGTCTCTCTATTAGGGAAAAACAATGATTCGCCAATGCTATACGCTAATATATTTCTAATATAGAGGGTCTTCTAATCGAGAGGGTCACATTTCACAGGAAGGATGATTCTCGGGGCTCACCCCGAACCCCGTAGAAACACCCCTTCCTTCCATTCTTATTATATCTTATTTGGATTTCCTATTCTTTCCTTACAGTGGGTATGACGAGATAGATGATCTACTGGCATTACTTGCTCACTTTCTGGGAGAGGGAATGAATGAATGTTGAGAGTTGATAGTCTTACCAATCAATACAGAATAGGAGTTACTACAACCATTGGGAGGGCCTATTCATAGGTACCTAATACACATAAGTTATTGACATAGGCCTAATAAATGGAACTACTCCAATGGGAAAGGGACTAATCACACAGCTACTCTGCTAGGTCTATTCTATCTTTCCTTACTTTTCTATCCCTTCAACTTCCTCATCCATTTGTCCGCTCCTTTCTGGCCAGTTGAAGCAGAATACTAAAATAAGTCTCCGTGCACCTACCTCACTCAGGAGGAAGGATATGTATCCTACTTTCCGGCTAGGATGGAAACATTAATTGTAGGAGGTCCTTTACAGTCTCACATTGTAAGTCTCATAGAACAAGGATCATTGTTGATAGTCACTAGATGATGCAGTCAATAATCGAGATGTCGATGCATTCTCGGTACTCATTGGTAGGCCATGCCCAACGTTACCAGTATTACATGCCAAAGTGTGTGTGTGTCTCCATGCATTGTCGGTACTCAATGTTGCCACTCCATGCTGTCACGAGTTGATCCCAAGTGGAGATACTAGTACTTATTTCCAGTTGTCAGTCTAAGCTAGAAGTTGCATCAAGAACCTATAGTAGGTGCATGAAGCTCTTGTTCATGTAAAATAAATAGTCCATGCTCCTTAAGGTCAGTACCACTCCTGCTATTCATACCCTAGTTTCATTGTCATAGCCAGTTGTATTAGCCTATGTCTCAATGACAGGAGGTGGAAATGGAAACATTAAGTTATACCCTACTCTTAGAATTAGCCCTTGAAATATACCTCTTCCTCGAACTTGACCTCCTCCACAGAAAGCTATACCTCAAAATTCACTTACTGCTATGGAACATTTTAATGGCTCCTATATGGGATGGAATGCACAATTGGGTTGCACTGCTGTGATATGCTTAACGCTAGGATACCCATAGACTTATATTTGGGATACTCGGGTCAGATTAGGAACAAATTTCGCTTCAAAAGAATTATAGAACAACATTGAGCTAATTGAGAAATTAACTACTTTATAACATATTCCGAGAGAGTGTTTTTCCTTCTTACGATATAGGTGTAAGATTCTATTGAAGATTATTTTGTGGAGAATGACTCTCAGAGTCAGAGATTCAAGGATAAATTGAATTTCCAATACTTTTGTTACATCAAGGACAGAAGAAGACCAGGGCAGCAATATAGAGAGGGTGGATTATTTCATGGTAGACACCATACCATGGGTAGATTCTTTTTTCCCAAGTTTGATGGATCATCCTCCAGTTCTGCCAAGGCATGGGTGGAAAAGATGAATATCTATTTCTAGTTGAAAAAATTCCTCCAGTTCTGCCAAGGCATGGGTGGAAAAGTTGGATATCTATTTCTAGTTGAAAAAATTCCCTGAAGTTGAGGCCATCAATATTTCAGCACTGCACTTTGAGGGTGAAGCACACAATTGGTGGTTCCATGGATTGTCTATGTTAGGACACATCAATGTGACTACCTATGCTGAGTTCACTAGAAGACTGGTGGAGAGGTTTGACACAAAGGATCCTGAAGCACCCTCCATAAGCCTTGCAAAACTGAAGCAGTCAGGAGATGCAGAGACTTATATCTTTGAGTTTCTAAGATTATCAGTCATGGTCCCTGATCTATTTGTAGGAAGGAGAGTCTACATGTTCATCGATGGCTTGGAGGAACCTTTGCATGGGTTGGTTAAATCTACCAAGCCCGTCACTTTTCATGATGTCATTGAGAGAGCTAGAGATCTCCAAGATGCCTTGCCAAAAGCAAATGAAACTTTCCAAAGCAAGGCCCCTCACTTTTCTAAGGGGAAGGAAGGAAAAGCTACTCCTCCCAAGGAGAGCTCTTTGAAGAAACCTCTTGATATTGAACTCAGGAGGGAATTGAGGAAAAAGAAACTTTGTTTCACTTTCCAAGAGTCATGGGTACTAGGACATAGGTGTGATGCTGGAAGAGCACATTACATAGAATTCTTCTTCGATTTTGAGGAGGAAGATGATGATGACGGACCTAGGAGGGGTCACAACACTGATGATGAAGATGAGGGAGATCAAACACCATCTAGAGATGGGAAGGGGGGCTTTGCTCCAACCAGTGGGACTCTTACTTATTTGAGAGGAGTGCCTAAGTACTTGACCCTAAGAGTACAAGGTTCAGTTATGAATCAAAGAGTATCTGTACTGATTGACAGTGGGGAAACTCACAACTTTATTGATGCTCATCTTGTGCAAAAGAGAGGAATACTCACTGATACTTTTGAGGGATTTTCTGCCTTGGTCCCGAGAGATAGGACCATGTAGTGCATGCAATATGTTCCATCATTCTCTGTCACTATGGGATCCTATACCTTGGTGGATCACTTCTTTATAGTTGAGATAACGAACACCAACATCATCTTGGGTGTCCAATGGTTGATTGCCTTGGGGAAGGTTACCACTGATTGGAAGGCTTTGCAAATGGAGTGGGTTGACTTGAAGAGTGGGAAACCACAAATGATTCAGGGCATGCAAACTTATCCTTCACCTAATGTTTCCACACAAACAACAGAGATGGATTTGCGTAGTGGAAGTAAGGATCTCACAGTTCCTTCTCTCATGTTTATGAGGATGTTGCAAGGAACATTCTTATCTCACGGCAAGCCACCTGGAATAACATCAGATTCAGATCTTGTGGGGAAGGCTCCACAAAGTGTTGCTCCAAGTCTAGATCTAGGAAGGATTAGAGAAATGGTAGACCAAGTTACAGCGTTGGGAGGCTTGGGACAGCCCAAGAATGAGGCAGATCTTCTCCCTGCTTCACTACCTCCCTCTCACTTTTCTAGATCTGTGCTGTGGGAAGGTGGGAATGGGAGGATCAGCCTTCCAACAAACCATTTTGGCATGTGTAATTTCAAAATAGAATAAGAAACATGACAAGCACTTCCATGGATGCATCAACATCACTGTCATTATTGAGTAGTGTGGATCTTTATTGAAAATATCAACTGCTTGTAGAGTATTCCAAAGATCTCCACACAGGTATGATACTAGATGGCATGCATCAAGGAGAGGGTTACTTGGTCCAAGGAGGGGTCATTTATTATCATGGTAAGGTATTTTTGGCTAGACCTTCCAATCTCAAGCAGAAGATCCTACAAGGATCATATGAAGAATTCTTCCTCAACCACATGTGTTCAATGAAGATATGTTCCCTAATCATGAAGAGTTTTGATTGGGAAGGCATGAGAGAGGACTTACATCAACACTTTCAAGAGTGCAATAGCCATGGAGGATTGGGGCAGCCAATGGACTCTTTACAAGAGTCATTTCAACTAGCCCTTCCTTTGCTTGAGAGGAAGGGAATGTTCATTCACAACTCCATGTGTGTGAAGGACTATGATGGTAACGGGTTTGATCATGATAAACAAGTTGTATTTTCTGATCTATTACATTCCTTTGCCATGTTTTTGCAGGATGGGACTTCTAAAGGGAGTGAGAGATCATATGGATCTCATAGTTTGTTGGGGGCCAATGAAAATTCTGAACTTGGCCACTCCCTTGATGTGCAAAGGGAGACTCCTTTTCATGATGGGTGCTTCCAAAGGCACCAAACTTATGTAACACCTTCAATCATCTTAAGGTGACTTATGCAGTAAAAGTGTGGTGGGAATGTCACTTACCACACCAGGATCTAGTGAAGACAAGAGGTGCATTGCGCTGGCATCTCATGTGGGATTTTGACCCACCTCCTCAAGTTCATATTTCAGCATGCATCTATGTAGTCTTGCTTCCATACCTTGATGATATATTTGTACTGTTTATGAGGTTGTATGGACAAAGAATGGGCAGTGTGTATGTACCACATGGGTTGGAACTTCAAATTGTACTTCATGATACATGTTTTAGAGGTAGCATTTCTCCACCCATGTTTATTTCTGTTGAGTTTTTCACTCAAGAGGGGATGGACTATGCACATATTATGTTGGCCTTGGAGGAGCAATTAATGATGCTTTGGCTTGCTGAGCATTTGGGTTATGATGGAGGTTTGATCCTTGATGATGCCAACAATGAAGGAGGAGAATAACTACATCTCTTACCCTACCAGTTTCTTGAGGACAAGCAACATTTTGGAGGGGAGGACTGTAATGTTCCTACTTAGCCTAAGCTAAGAGGAACATTCATTTTTGGTTTTATTTTATGTTGCATGAATAAATGAATAAGGGAGGACATGTAAAACTCCTAAGTAGACTAAATAAATCAATGCCCGTGTGAACAAAGTTAAATCAGGGCCATGTAAATAATCACTTGCAGGTGTGAAAGGGGTTTGAGCTGTGAGACTGGGTCAACCTTGACCAAATCTACAACGCTGTCTAGGTTCAATGCATCTCCCAAAGGGATAGCGAAGTTTTATAAGGAGGCCCCTCATGTGAAAAGGGCTAACTCATCAAGGTGGTTTAGGGTTTTAAAAGGCTCTCATCTTATAAAAGGAGAGGGAAGGTAGCAAGAGGAGGTTGTTGATTGATCATACTTCTGAATATTTGTCTGCTTAGAAAAATATTATTCTCTGTTTTTTAGTGGACGATTGTGCTTGGAATTACTATACATGGATTTCACCTCTTCCTTTAACAATTCTTGGAGGAGTATTTTATGAAATTATCCACTATCAGGCTTGAGGCCAAGCTCTACTTTCATTAGCAGCGCAGATCTAGTGAGGGTTTGTCTGCTTTTGCAAGCTGCAGCAAGTGGAGTTTTAGATTTGCAGAGATCTAGTGTGTTTTGGGAGCCTATTCTCATGGAGTGTGTCTTTTAACCTCGTGGAAGAGTGTCTCTTCGTCTTGTACTTCAAATCTGAAATTTTGTAGTGGTTTTCTATGTCATTTGAGCTACAGCACTGTTCCTCTTGATGGAATGTGTTATTTTGGTATGAGGCTCTTCATGGTGTTTTGCTCATAGTTTAGATTAGAGATCTCTAGTGTTGGGCCTTGCCTTCCACTTGGTGATCCATGGATTAGCTTGCTGATCCATGTTCTGTTTAGATTTGATCCATTGTAATGAAATTTTATATTCATAAATTCACTGCAGCAATTTCTAGATCTGCAACTTGTTTCTCAAATCTACTCTTATTTATGCATGATTTGGTCAAAACCCCAAGGGGATCTTGTAGAGAAAACCATCTAGTTTCTAGATCTGATATAGATCTGATGTTTTGTCCACAGATCTATCCTAGATCTGAGTTGTAATTTATAGCTGCTACAGCTCATGAAAATAATGTTGTTGAGCATTTTCTGTTGATATATCTATGTTGTAGCTCTCTTTTATGAAGCTATCTTTCTCTCTTGTCTCATGTAACTTACTGTATATTGAAAGAGCTCCACTTTAATTCTAATTTTCTACTGTACATTCATTTATTAATCATATATGATGGCCTCCTACTCATGTGGACCAATACTGTGTTATTATTGAGGCAGTTTGTTGTGCATAGCTGCAGCCCCTCTTGTAGGGTGTTTTTCAGCTAGACTAGGTTGTGGGAGACCTGTTTACCACACCTAGTTTGATTTTTTTTGCTCCCCTTCTGGATCTAGACCCCAGATCTGCTGATGTAAGGGATCCAAGGGATGAAAACTCATTTTTTTACATCAATATCCCAAGGAGTGCGTTATTTTTCCAAGCTTGATGTGCAATCCCAATTTGGGAAAATTACAGTGGTATTAGAGCTCCTTTCTTGGCACAGCTCGTGCTTGCCTTGGAGAAATAGCCATGTTGCATTCAGAAGAAGATGATCCTCTTACTAAGAGGGAGAAGAGGTACCAGAATAGAAGTCATAAAAAGTATGACTACACTACTGATGATCCTGACAAGGGTCAAGACAAGGGGAAAGCCCCTGAAGCTGTGAATGATAAATAAGCAGAGGAGTTTGCAAAAACTATTTTGGAGACCATGTAAGATCTTTACAAGGAGATAAAAGAGATGAGGGTGGATAGAATGAGGGAATATCCTGGGATATTTCAGTTGGGAGAAAGCTCAGATATGTCTCATCATGGGACTGGTCAACCAGTGAATCTGCCACCAGCCCCACAAGCTTCAAAACGCTCCACTATGCCTACCTTATTGGCTGTGGAGAATGAAGGCCCACAGGAGAAAGCTTCTCTTGAAGATTATTTTGTGGAGTATGACTCTCAGAGTCAAAGATTCAAGGATAACTTGTGTTTCCAAGACTTTTGTCACATCAAGGACAGAGGAAGACTAGGGCAGCAGTATAGAGATGGTGGATTCTTTCATGGTAGACACCATACTATGGGCAGATTCCTTTTGCCCAAGTTTGATGGATCATCCTCCAGTTCTGCCAAGGAATGGGTGGAAAAGATGGATATCTATTTCTAGTTGAAAAAATTCCCTAAAGTTGAGGCCATCAAGATTGCAGTGCTGAAATTTGAGGGCGAAGCACATAATTGGTGGTTCCATGGATTGTCTACATTAGGACATATCAATCTGACTACCTATGCTAAGTTCACTAGAATACTGGTGGAGAGGTTTCACAGAAAGGATCCTAAAGCACCCTTCATAAGCCTTGCAAAACTGAATTAGTTAGGAGATGCAGAGACTTATATCTCCGAGTTTCTAATATTATCAGTCATGGTCCCTAATCTATCTGTAGCAAGGAGAGTCTACATGTTCATCGATGGCCTGTAGGAACCTTTGCATGGGTTGTTTAAATCTAACAAGCCCGTCACTTTGCATGATGCCATTGAGAGAGCTAGAGATCTCCAAGATGCCTTTCCAAAAGCAAAGGAAACTTTCCAAAGCAAGGCCCCTCACTTTTCTAAGGGGAAGGAAGGAAAAGCTACTCCTCCCAAGGAGAGCTCTTTGAAGAAACCTCTTGATATTGACCTTAGGAGGGAATTGAGGAAAAGGAAACTTTGTTTCACTTGCCAAGAGTCATGGGTACCAGGAAATAGGTGTGCTGTTGGAAGAGCACATTACATATAAGTCTTCTCTGGTTTTGAGGACGAAGATGATGATGAGGGACCTAGGAGGGGTCAGAGCACTGATGATGAAGATGGGGGAGATCAAACACCATTTAGAGATGGGAAGGGGGCCTCTGATCCAACCAGTGGGCCTCTTTCTTCTTTGAGAGGAGTGCCTAAGTACTTCACCCTAAGAGTACAAGGTTCAGTTATGAATCAAAGAGTATCTGTACTGATTGACAGTGGGGCAACTCACAACTTTATTGATGCTCATCTTGTGCAAAAGAGAGGAATCCTCACTGATACTTTTGAGGGATTTTCTGTCTTGGTCTCGGGACATAGGACCATGCCGTGCATGCAATATGTTCCATCACTCTCTGTCACTATGGGATCCTACACCTTGGTGGATCACTTCTTTGTATTTGACATACCAAACACCAACATCATCTTGGGTGTCCAATGGCTGATTGCCTTGGGGAAGGTTACCACTGATTGGAAGGCTTTGCAAATGGAGTGGGTGGACTTGAAGAGTGGGAAACCACAAATTATTCAGGGCATGCACACTTATCCTTCACCTAATGTTTCCACACAAACAACAGAGATGGATTTTCACAGTGGAAGCAAGGATCTCACAGTTCCTTCTCTCATGTTTATGAGGATGCTGCAAGGAACATTCTTATCTCATGGCAAGCCACCTGGAATACCATCAGATTTAGATCTTATGGGGAAGGCTCCATAAATTTCTACTCCAAGTCTAGATCCAGGAAGGATTGGAGCAATGGTAGACCAAGTTACAGCACTGGGAGGCTTGGGACAACCCAAGAATGAGGCAGATCTTCTTCCTGCTTCACTACCTCCCTCTCACTTTTCTAGATCTGCACTGTGGGAAGGTGAGAATGGGAGGATCAGACTTCCAACAAACCATTCTTGCATGTGTAATGTCAAAAGAGAAATCAGCAGCATGAAAAGCACTTCCATGGATGCATCAACAGCATTGTCATTGTTGAGCAGTGTGGATATTTATTGGAAATCTCAACTGCTTGTAGAGTATTCCAAATATCTCCACACAGGTATGATACTAGATGTCATGCATCAAGGAGAGGGATACTTGGTCCAAGGACAGGTCATCTATTATCATGGTAAGGTCTTTTTGGCTAGAGCTTCCAAGCTCAAGCAGAAGATCCTACAAGGAGCATATGAAGAATTCCTCCTCAGCGACATGTGTTCAATGAAGACCTATTCCATGATCATGAAGTTTTTTGATTGGGAAGGCATGAGAGAGGACTTACATTAGCACTTTCAAGAGTGCAATAGCCATGGAGGATTGGGGCAGCCAATGGACTCTTTTCAAGAGTCATTTCAGCCAGCCCTTCCTTTTCTTGAGAGGAAGGGAATGTTCATGCACAACTCCATGTGTGTGAAGGACTATGATGGTAACAGGTTTTATCATGATAAACAAGTTGTATTTTCTGATATATTACATTCCTTTGCCATGTTTTTGCAGGATGGGACTCCTAAAGGGAGTGATATATCATATGGATCTCATAGTTTGTTGGGGGCCAATGAAAATTCTAAACTTGGCCAATCCCTTGATGTGCAAAGGGAGACTCCTTTTCATGATGGGTCCTTCCCAAAGGCACCAAACTTATGTAACACCTTAAATCATGTTAAGGTGACTTATGTAGTAAAAGTGTGGTGGGAAAGTCACTTACCACACCATGATCTAATGAAGACAAGAGTTGCACTACACTGGCATCTCATGTGGGATTTTAACCCACCTCCTCAAGTTCAGATTTCATTTTTCATCTATGTAGTCTTTCTTCCATACATTGATGATATAGTTTTATTGTTTATGGGGTTGTATGGACAAAGAATGGGCAGTGTGTATGTACCACATGGGTTGGAACTTCAACTTTTACTTCATAATACATGTTTTAGATGTAGCATTGCTCCACCCATGTTTATTTCTGTTGATTTTTTTGTTAGGGTCCCGTGATTTGGCTCAGAGAGGGCTCTCTCTATAAGTGTAAGAGATATCTATGTGTTTGATTATTGTGTTCTGATTTTAGGCTAGTTATGAAGTAAGTTTTTGGTTTTGGTTTTTTAAGTTGTGAGGGATGAAACTGATCAAAGATATGAAATAAGTAACAAGATGTTAGATTAACTGGGCTATGGGGTCGAAAGGTCGAGAAAGATATTAGATGATGATACAAGGTTGTTGAAGGGCCAATTTGATTCAAGGTAGAAAGGATCTTTGGGCAAAATGGAGTAAATGGACATCAAGTTTGTGAACAACAAAGGGTTTCAAGCATAACTAGTTCAATAGATAGCATAAACATGGTAGGGCAAACCATTAATCATGCAAAATGTAACTACAAGCTAATCAATACATAGAAATAAACATTCAAACCATGCATAGAAGTATAAGACCCTCTAACTTTGGGAAATGGCTATCAGACTTTGGGGAAAACACTTAAGGAAGACAAACAACTTAACTTACTATGCCAGAACGCCTAAACATAGTACTTCAAGTTTATTGGGCACTTTGAACAACAAGATTCACATATTTTTAGGCAAAGGGCTAGATCGAAACTAAGCCTCCTTGGTTCAACAAGATGATAATCTGATCAGTCAAAGAGAAATTTCATGGATGGAACTATAGCTAGCCATAGGTAAGTAGGGCATACCGTAAGTCATACTTGGCATGTATAGAACTATGAATGAAACTAGCAACAATATCCTCAGGTCGTTAAAGAGCAGTTAAGAATTATTTAATGCAACTAAGGAAGAAGAAAACATGAAGGCTATGAAGATTCAGGAAATTTGAGGTGCCTCCATGGGCATATCTCAAATTTTTTCTCTACTGATCTATAGCAAGCAAGAAACATGTGTTCATGAATGAAAACTAAAAGACAACAACAAAGT
Organism: Pinus albicaulis; assembly: GCA_034641835.2. NCBI lineage: Eukaryota > Viridiplantae > Streptophyta > Pinopsida > Pinales > Pinaceae > Pinus > Pinus albicaulis. The sequence goes on from CM076578.1 coordinate 683,346,078, forward strand.
AAGAGACACTATACCATTCTACCAAGTCATGGAATCCATCAACAATCCTTCATCATTCATCCAAGAGCATCCAAGAGGCAATCCAAAAGCATAAGACAAGTATTTCTTCCAAAGCTCATATGACCATATATTGCTTATCTTCTCAAGTTCAGCCTTGTTTTACAATGAAATCCTTTGGAATATATAGGCTCAAGTGAGGAAAACCTCATGGTTCAACTTGCTCTCCCATTGGCCTAATCAAAATATCTAAACTTGTCCTTGAGGCTTTGCAAAGCCCAAGGCACAAAATATCTCATAAAATATCTAGAAAATGCTAAAAAGGGAAAAATAATTGACTTTGCATCATTTTCCATGTGCAAAAATAGCTAAACGCACATTTGGAAAAATCAATTTTTAAAGGTTCAAATTTTACAAAAATATTCAAAATTTGCATCAGCAAAAGGTCCCCTGACTTGCCGGCAAAGATCTAAGTGTCGAATTTCTGGAACAACTGAAATTTTCTCAATCTGATGCTTAGAAGTCCTCCAAAAATAGGACTATGTGTAAAAAACCAGAAAATAAACCTTGCTGATAGATGGGGCAGAATGTTGAAAAAGTGAGTGTTTTTCGCCATTTTGGGGAAGAAAATGATCTTCAAATGTTCTGAAAATCGCTGAGTATGTGCCCCTAAAATTATGGCATCCAATGATACCATTCTCATCCCATGACGATCTCCCAAAATGAAATGGCGAAGCCCCTGAGTTTTGGCCAAAAACCCAAAAATGTCAAAAAACAAGATTGTGTCAAAATTTGCTCAATTTTGGTGAGCGAGTCCCTCAAGGATTTTTAGAAACAGGTCTAGAAACTCGAGCCAAAATTTCAAGTGCTGATGTGTCCTTCTTCTCTTTCTGTGCCGGGCGCTTCCCCTTTGCTTCCTTTAGTTTCTCTTGAGTGGCTTCTAACTTGCGCCGGGCAAACTGATTTAGCTTTTGATAATGTTTTTTCATCTTCCTTTGCAGCTCTAAGTCCCTGTTTTCCTTCTCAAGCTTCATCTCCAAATGTTTATTGGCTCTTTCTAGCCATGCCTCCTTATTGCTTTCAATTTCTTGCTCAAGTAGTGTAGTGAGGGGAGTGGATTGAAGAAGGGCTTGTTCCTCTTCCTTTTCCTTTTCAAGGGCTCTTTTAAGCCCTATGGTTCTAGGCTTCTTTCGCCTAGGCTGGTCCTTTTCTTCATCCTCATCAAAATCACCTATGAGCTCCTCTATTCTTGCTTGTGCTTTGGCGGCCTCATTCTTGTATTTAATTGCTCGTGTCTCATAAACAGCCATATGGACACTCATTTTCCTATTTTGGATCTCCAAGAAATGATTGAAGTTCTTTGCCCGATGAAGGTCATTCTCCAATGCTTCAATTTGGCCCTCTCTATGGATTAGAAGGTTTTCTAGAATGCGGACCTCATTATCGCTGTCATCACTTTGGACTGGGATGATAGCCAATGCACCTCCATGCTCTTGACTTTCTCCTACCTTGCCTTTCCCTTTGCCCTTGAAGGCTAGTCTTGCGCTCTTCATTCTAGGCAAGTTAGTGAGAGGCTTCTTTGGCGATTTTATTTTGCTCTGGATAGTTCTTGTCACTTTTGAAGTGACCACCTTGGGAACTTTCTTTCTTGATGTCTTGGGCTTAGCCTTTTCAGGAGAGGAAGGCATAATTGCTTTTCCTTTGTCATCTTGTTTGTCACCTTCTCGAATTTTCCTTTCCTCTTGAAGCTGTTGTGCCTCTTGAGGAGGTTGTGCATCATGATGAGGGTGCTGTGTGTCATGTGGAGACTGCTGTTGCCCCTCAACATCATGCTGCTCAAACTGCTACCCCTGTTCACCAACATCAAGCTGCTGCTCCAACTTCTGTCCAAAATGCTGCCCTTCCACTTGTTCCTGCTGCTCATCACCACTGAGTTGCTGCTGATCAGCACTCTCTTCTTCTTGCTCTTGCTGCTACTCACCTTCATCACTATCATGCTACTGCTGCCCTCCATCTTTTTCTGCCTGCTGTTCCTCATATTTTTCTGCCTGTTCATGTTCCTCCTCCCTTTGCTGGCCACTTCCCTCTCCTTCTCCATGCTCTCTTGACTGTTCTGTAGTGAATCTGACTCTTCTAGGAGTAGGTTTGCTAAAGGAAGGTGAAGGGCGATGAGTAGGCAATGTGGGGGATGTATGGACTAGAGGGACAGTGGAGAAGTCTGGGTGACTGATGAAAACATCCCAAGGAACCTCTTTCTTCTCCAGCTGGTGAAGGATGATGATTTTAATAAGAGAATGATGGAATAAAGAGGCTACTTGCTGTGATGGAGGTTTCTCCTGGACTAATGAGGCCATTTTCTCAATGCTTTTGCACAAGAAGTAAGGGAGATTGAGTTGCTTGGTTCTAGTGAAGTGCATCAACAATCGGATGTGGTATGCATAAACTTGGGAAAATATCCCTTCACAAGTGAAATACTTCATTATAATCTTCATAAGAGGAGCATAGCTGGCAAGAAGATGAGAGAAAGGAAAAATAGCAGTGCATGCTTCTCTGTGCTCGAGCTTGATGAAGGGCTTGTATTCATCCAAGTCTAGATAGGCTTGCTTGAACCATTTTTCGCCAATGTATGGGATTTTAGTCGTCTTGGATATAGATCTCGGAGAGAACTTGAAATCAAGGCCCGCTACTTGGAAATGTTTGCCTTTGAACCTCAAGGTGCATAAGTGTGTTAAGGGTGAGAAAATTTTGACTTCTTGTACCTTCTGGCAGAAATCCAAACAACCCACCTCATGAAAATTGAAAAGGATAGATGGGTGTGCATTGACTTCCTCAGTAGAAATTGGCTCATATCTCTTGTGTAAACCACTTCTGCTATCTTTCCTGGGCGGCATATTGACTTGGATGCGCTCCAGAAACACCACACTGTCTCAAAGTTTGTGAAAAATGTTCTTCAAACCAACTATGTCCCAGCCTGTCAACTCACTATTTCAATAAGGCAACAATGATCTTGGATGTTGCTTAAAATGTCCCTTTTTTTTATACAAGACCCCTGTCTCTTCAAAATGCTGCCTTTCCCAACCTCTGAATATCAATCAGCCAATATCCACAATGAAAACACAATAAAGCACACAGTCAACCAAAGTGTCTTTATACAGTCCAAAGTCACTGTGTATAAGATAGATCAATCAGGTCTTATTGTGCTTTTTTTGATGTAGAAACCAGGCCTGTAGTATTCAACAATAAAACTTCCCTTCAACAAAACACCGCCCCTTCAGGTGTGCCTTTCAACAAATATTTTCAACAATATGAAGACAGCTGTTCAAAGGAGGTATCTACACAGTTAATAGTTACTGTGTAAAAGGATAAGAGGATGGATTTTTGTAGCATTTAATCAATGATTAACTCTTTTTCAACAAAATACTGCTTTCTTCTTGTCATGCAACTTGACAAATTTAACACCATAAATACAGTCACCATAGTGCATTTACATAGTCAGTCAGTCACTGTGTTTAAGGGACAAGGTGACAGATTTTTGAGATGTTTTTATGCTGTCACAAACAATCTTCTATCCTTCAAATCATAAAAGACTCCTCTCACACAAAACTGTCTTCTCTATACTCTACTGCTCCTTGCACTAATTTGATCCACACACCTTCCAACTGTACATGGCAACTTTCTCACAGTTTCAAACAAGGCACATGGCTGACAAATTTAACCTTGTTTCACCACGGTAGTGAGGGAAAATCAATGGTCTTTTAATAAAAATAAAGCTTACAAGCATTTGATGTTTCACCAGTCAATGGAAACGCAACATTTCGTTTTCACACCAAAGCTTGAAACTGTGGCCTTCTAACCCTTTACATCACTTGACAGCTTTTTGAAAAACCAAGGGGGTGCATAAAAATACCTCCACAAATCGAGGAAAAAGCTTTTGAAGAGCTTGAGAAATCTTTACAAGTGATTTGGAGGCGTTGGAAGCATCACAATTGTGCGCGGCACTTTTGCAGTGAAGAACGTCATGCAAACCTTTGTTGTCGGGTCACTGTCGGGCCCTTGTGACCCGCGGCTACAGGAGCGTCGCGCGCTTGCAAAGGAGCACCGCGCGCCTTTGTTGTTCTTTGTATTTTCTGCGCACAGGAGTGCCGTGCGGTTGCACAGGAGCGCCACGCGGTTTAAACACGTTCAAACTTCTACAAACCGGTTTGAAAACTCTGTTTCTGGCCTTGTGAACTGCAAAGGAATGTTTTTTTCGTGCTTGGGGGATTTCAAAAATGACTTTGCCACGGTTTTTATCCTTTTGAAATGCACAAAGGCCAACAGTCCTTTTATGCTTGATTTGGGAGGGTTTTTAAACCTTTTTCTCTTTGGAAATTCCTTGGTTTACCTTTTGAATACCTAAGAGTTTTAACTGCGTTTGAAAGGGGCCCACCTTTTTTAGACGATGTTGGCAACAAGGTTTTCACGCCTTTAAACCTTGTTAACATGTCTCAACCTTTTTATAAAAAACAAACATATTTTGAAAAGGTCAAAACTCTGTTCACTTATGCATATAGGTTTGAAAGATGATTTCTTCCAATTTTGTCTCTTTGGTGACAATTTAACACAGAAGCTCCAACTTTGAATAATACCCCAATGAACTATGGACCATCTTTTGTCACTGTTAACACCTTCGGTGACACTTTTAATAAGGAAAGACCATTCAAGATCTGTCAAAGAGTATTGAAAACTGCTTTATCATTTTGCAAGGAGATGGCTTGTGTTTTTCAACTTGGTCAACAGCTTATGACTCCAGGTGTTTCATCAGCTTTCCACCAACTGTAGGTGCCAAGACTCAGTTGCACTTTTTTAGACTTTGTCATCTTCTGTCTATCAAGAAAAGCGCTTATTTTACAATCTTTCCTCTGCTCAAAATGTATCAATATGGTGTTTCTGGCCCTTAAATAATGAACATGCCTATATTTGTCTTAAGATATTCTCTAGAACCCGAAGGTATGTCAAAGCCCCATTTTGCATATTATGAACAATTGTTTTCAGTTGTAATGCCTCTCGAGGAGATAAGACTATATATTCTTTTTCAACTCATGATAATCCTATTTGAAGGACACCTTTTATGATTGGAGCAGACTAGTACTTTGAAACATAATCACTATTATGTCCTTTCACCTGTGTAATGACTCATCTTATCACCACTGTTCAAAATTTATTTTGTTGGAGCTGTGGACTGTCTTTTGACAAAATCTTGTTAATAGATAAGTTTGACCTCCTTGGATTTGCAGTGGTACCCCTGCTTTCCTTTTGGTATCTTACCTTGTTTCTCTGATCAAACAGACCTTGAAATCAATTAATGCTCTGGCCATCTGCTTATGAATGAAGGAGGCCTTTCACTTGGTGAAATATCTGAAGATTGTTTGATAAACATGCTTGACAAGGGTTCCTTACTCATGATGGCAAGAAAACAAAATTGAAAACATTAATGCTTATACCTCTGCCTGCGACCATTACTTTGCTTCAGAAAAAACCCTAGTCAATGTGTTACTGTCTCACTGTTCATTAAAACACATCTATCTCACAGTTAGTTGCAATTCTTTAAGTCAAACATTGGCCATCGCCCTCTACTTGTAGATGAAGGAGGCGCCTTAAAACCCTCTTCTTATAGATGAAGGAGGTTCTTAGCCAAGATAGATTACAAGTCTGTTTGACAGTGTTGTTTTTCTTCTACTGTCTTTTTAGGCTGAATGAAGTTGCAGGAGCTTGATGAGAGATTCTTTGCCCTGCAGATGCCTCTCAAGCTCATGATCACATTTAGAAGCAGCTGTCTTCTCATGTAGAGCCAAGAATTGTCTTCTGAGATGCTGACATGTTTCCTGTGCTTGTAAAATCCATAAACAGTGTAAAACACCTAAAATCAGCTTGAGATCATGGTCTATGCATTGCTGAGACTTAAGGGTGTATAAGTGGCGCGACTTAGGGATGTGACTAACTTTATTAGCAGGGTGGGAGGTCTGTTGTGACTGGTCTAAAGAAGATGGAGGTTTTTGGCTCTTTGATGGTTGCCAAGGGTGAAATGCCTTAAAGCGCCACTTCCTAACTTAGGGGAGGCTTTTTGAACAGATTTGGATTGTCTTTTTAGAGCTGATGGGCAGACTAGTATGGCTAAGGCTAGGTAGGATTTGATGATGGGGTTTCATCTCGTCATGGGCGGACTGAAAGGTAGGAGAGAAAAAAAAATTATGGGTGTTTTCCCAACGGGAAAATATGACAAATTTTTGGATTAGCTACTAGAAAACTTGGTTGTGAGAACTAGTCATCACTAACAAGTAAAAAATACTGACGACTAACATTTTTCACTCCAGAGGGGATGGAATATGCACATATTATGTTGGCATTGGAGGAGAAATTCATGATGTTTTGGCTTGCTGAGCATTTGGGTTATGATGGAGGTTTGATCCTTGATGATGCCAACAATGAAGGAGGAGAAGAATTACAACTCTTACCCTACCAGTTGCTTGAGGACAAGCAACATTTTGGAGGGGAGGGACTGTAATGTTCCTACTTAGCCTAAGCTAAGAGGAACATTCATTTTTGGTTTTATTTTATGTTGCATGAATAAATGAATAAGGGAGGACATATAAAACTCCTAAGTAGACTAAATAAATCAATGCCCGCGTGAACACAGTTAAATCAAGGCCATGTAAATAATCACTTGCAGGTGTGAAAGGGGTTTGAGCTGTGATACTGGGTCAACCTTGACCAAATCTACAGCACTGTCTATGTTTAATGCATCTTCTAAAGGGATAGCACAGTTTTAGAAGGAGGCCCCTCATGTGAAAAGGGCTAACTCATCAAGGTGGTTTAGGGTTTGAAAAGGCTCTCATCTTATAAAAGGAGAGGGAAGGTAGCAAGAGGAGGTTTCTGATTGATCATATTTCTGAATATTTGTATTCTTAGACAAATATCATTCTTTTCTATTTAGTGGAGGATTGTGCTTGGAATTCCTATGCAGGGATTTCACCTATTCCTTTGAGGATTCTTGGAGTAGTATTTGCTGAAATGATCCACTATCAAGCTTGAGGAAAAGCTCTACTTTCATTAGCAGTGTAAATCTAGTGAGGGTTTTTCTGCTTTTGCAAGCTGCAGCAAGTTGAGTTTTAGATCTGCAGAGATCTAGTGTGTTTTGGGAGCCTCTTCTTATGGAGTGTGTCTTTTAACCTCCTGGAAGAGTGTCTCTTCTTCTTGTACTTCAGATCTGCGATTTTGCAGTGGTTTTCTATGTCATTTGAGCTACAGCGATGTTCCTCTTGGTGGACTGCGTTATTTTGGTATGAGGCTCTTCATGGTGTTTTTCTCATAGTTTAGATCAGAGATCTCTAGTGCGGGGCCTTGCCTTCCACTTGGTGATCCATGGATTAGCTTGCTGATCCATGTTCTATTTAGATCTGATCCATTGTAATGAAATTTTATATTCAAAAATTTACTGCAGCAATTTCCAGATTTGCAACTTTTTTCTCAGATCTACTCATATTTATGCATGATTTGGTCAAAACCCTAAGGGGATCTTGTAGAGAAAACCATCTAGTTTCCAGATCTGATATAGATCTGATGTTTTGTCCACAGATCTTTCCTAGATCTGAGTTGTAATTTATAGCTGCTACAGCTCATGAAAATAACGTTGTTGAACATTTTCTGTTGATATATCTATGTTGTAGCTCTCTTTTCTAAAGCTATCTTGCTCTCTTGTCTCATGTAACTTACTGTATATTGAAAGAGCTCCACTTTACTCTAATTTTCTGATGTACATTAATTTATTAATCATATATGATGGCCTCCTACTCATGTGGACCAAGACTGTGTTATTATTGAGGCAGTTTGTTGTGCATAGCTACAGCCCCTCTTGTAGTGTGTTTTTCAGCTAGACTAGGTTGTGGGAGACCTGTTTACCACACCTAGTTTGATTTGTTTTTGCTCTCCTTCTGGATCTAGACCCCAGATCTGCTGATATAAAGGATCCAAGGGCTAAAAACTCATTTTTGTACATCAATCTCCCAAGGAGTGCGTTACTTTTTCAATCTTGTTGTGCAATCCCAATTTGGGAACATTACATGAACCTTAAGATTGTGTACATGCATATGGAATATAACCAAATGAAGAGCAGCATTGTCTTTCTTTTCATCTTGGAAAACGAGGGATATGAGATCGATTCATAGGGCCATACCTGGCATTTATTCTTGCAATGGAACTCATTCTGAAACTTCATCAAGCTACTTATCTTCAGGCAGTGGAGTCACCTTCCAATTGTTATTTGATTTGTGGAGTCGCCAAGGTAGATGCAGCCTCGAAAAGCTTCCTGAGCTCCTGCTACCTTCAAAAGTTTAGCTTCAAAATCTCGGGAATGAGTAATCTTCGACTCCTGGCAGACACACCAAAATGTTATCACAAAATCAGGCCTAATGGGATGCTCATCAAGTAAACATTCTGTAACTGTTTCAGACCAATATTTTGGCTACGGCTTAGCCTCCTCAACCTGAGAGGGCTCTCTCAAAAGTTTATGATTTTTTATAAATAAGTAGATGGCTAACTCTAAGGTAAAACAGATAGATGATATAACTGGTTGTAAATCACATTAGAAAACATTCATTGGCCTATGGAGTCAAGATAACTTCAACAAAAACATCACAGTTTATCTAGCATGGAATTCAAGGCATTTGGAGTTCAAATCAGTGAGTAAAACATATAGAACAGTGAAACACACAGTCAATTTGTATATGAAGGAAGTTAGAGCATTATGAATGAATTCTAAGTATCATAAACAAACACCACTGTAGATAGAAATATTGAATAATTCCATTAGAACAATAATGGACAAGAACTCCTCATGAATCTTGATTTGTCTAAACAGAAATCTGTATTAAGATGAAAAAACCATTCCATACAAAACACAGTATTTTCTAATAAAAATATCCAACCCTGTGTATTTCGACCTCATACTCTTTATATATCATTTCCAATATAGGATTCTCTTATCCTCCACTAAATACATCGAATTCATAGTGTTTGACACCTTTCCTAATCATGAAACATGATATTTATTTCAAATTGACAGCTAGAACCCTAATGAGCAGTCCTATTCCAAATAGGACTAAAACTCTTTAATTTCATTCCTAACAACCTTATCTAGTCTTCATTACATCTTATTCCACTTTCTTTTCCACGAAGTCAAATTTGGATGATGATTCCCAATCTTGATGTGAACATGTTGTCGATGATGTTGTTCTCCTATGTTCTAGGAAACTGTCTCCTTCCTTTTAGGCTTTTGATACACTTTGACTGTCTAATACATTCTAACCCTTTATACACCATAATTTGGATTCCATATGTTGACTAAAATTAGAACATGTTCATATATCCTCTTCATGTGCCAGCGATTCAAAACTTTCAAATTGTGTAAAAAACTAAAAACAGGCCTGCATTACGAAAGAAACACAGTTTCGTAGCGCAAGGTTTTAGCTCCTTTCTTCAAAAAAATTCAATATTTTTCTTTCATGATAGTCTTTATCTTCACTTGAAACATTCCCACAAGAATTTTCAAGGCAAAACTCTCAAAAATTCCCCTCAAAATTGATAAGGAAAAGGGTGAAAAGGCTGCTACAGTAGTTTCATAGTGCTTTTCACCCTTTTGCACTACTGGCGCTATGAAACTGCTGTGCAAGCAGTTTTTATCAAAATTTCTTCAAAATTTACAATAATAAGGTGCTCAGACTTAAGAAAATCAATATTTTATCAAAACCATCAGCAATATGAACTAAAAACATAACTTTCAACCTTCATGAAGTACCTTCTCCATTTGCAAATTATTCCTGTTTTTTTTCTAAAAATTAGGTCTTGGGATAGAGCCTTTATCTCCTCATCCATAATTTATTTTGTGAAAATGAAGGAGGTTTTTGTAGACCATTTTGTCTTGGATAAAAACCTCTCTTTTGTTTTCGCAATACCTCTCCTACTATCCAGAAACTATCTTTGAAAAACATGTTTAAAACAGGAAAATTCTATTTTCTGAAAATAGGACTTCAAAGAAAGCTTTGTATCTCCCAACGGATAAAACTTGTGAGAATAGTGAGAGATGTTATTGTATCTGGGGATGTGATGAAGATAAATCTCTTTCATAATTCCAAAATACTTTTTCATGTGGCCAAAAACGGATCTTGAAGTTGACTGCTAAACAGTCATGTACAGGATAGTTTTGTAACAATAGTTTTGTAATGCATTTTAATTTATCAATTTCTCCCACCTCCTAATGAATTTGAAGAAACTGAGAGAGGTTTTTTTATTTAGTTATATTAGAAAGAAAGAACTCTTTTATTTTTCCTAAATTCGTTTTCAGTGGCTCATAAAACCCCTTGGAAATTGACTACTCAAAACTAGAAAACAGAGTTTTTTCTTCATATTGCGTTACAAAAAGACAGCGTTTTCGTAGCGCATTTCGACTTTTTTGAACTAGTGGCACTGCGAAAGTAAGGTTTCTTAGATAGTTGGCCAGATTTGATGAAAAACTTAGGGAAATGAAATGAATGATAAAATGATGAATGACTTGACATAAAAAAACTTTAAAATGGATTTGTTTAACACTAAGGAAGGTTCATACCTAAGAATTTAATACTCCCTTTTGGTCAAATTCATGAAATGAATCCTAAGAGCATATTTTTACCCATGATCAAAAACAAACTTGAAACAATGATGTTTTGAGAATTTTTGAGTGATAACAGTTTGCTTCATATTCAAACCCCCTTGGAGATTTCCTACACATATCCCTTCTCATCTTCTTGATATCTTCATTGATGTTGTGCACAGTTTGAAAAAGAAGCTATGAGAGCTCCTCTTCCTCCCTTCCTCCAAATACTGGAGTCTTGTATTTATCCCTTCTGTACATCTTCTCTTCTTGTGGGAAGATTCTCCTTATGATGACATATTGACTGAATGCACACGCTCAGCCAAGATTATGCTTTGATCCCACTGTAATATTCCCAAATGGGGAAGTAGTAATATATGAACACAAAACTAGAAATAGCAGTGTAAATCAACACATCAACAATGGGGATCAATATGGAGCCGTAAAATTATGTATAATAACATAAAATCAATACAAAATAGTGATGCATAAATCATATGCAATGAGGAAACAAGCCTCCCATAAGCAATCACTCCCAAATATGAGATGCTGCTACAATACAAAATGTCAGAGAGCTGCTAAAATGCAGTCATATTAAGCATAAATATAGCTAGAGGTAATACAATGAAATAAAAATACTGATATAGGCCACCATAGATACTAGACATACAGATCTGGGCACTAGATCATCTTTCCAAGACAACCCAAGAGGGCTTCTGGAAAATGCACACAATGTGCCAATGTAAGTTGTAGCCCTAGGGCTGAAGATATGCTGCAATAATAGAAATGAGAAGATATGGTTGAAGCTAATGTAGAAATATATAGAGCTTATCCAATATATCCTCCGGATGAAATAATGGCTCCTCTATTGAAGAAATCACCTCCCAAATCAACCACTACAACCACCCCTGCAACTCCTCCCTAAAATAAGCAGATCTAGACTAAAATTGTGTTGTAGGCAATAAATAATCCTTGGCCTAATGCCAAATATGTCAATAAATCTCAAGGGGCTACTTTACAGGCCTTCCAATGGATGGAAACCTTCCTCCACTGCAAAACTAGCTCTGAAGTCACCCAAAATAATCCTCCACTATTGCACTCTGCAACACAACACAATATTTTGCAGAAACTGCGTTGATGAAGAAAGCTGTAGCTTGGCCTTAAAACTGGGTGTGGAAATGTAGTGAAATACTCCTCCAAGAGGCCTCTCAAGGAAAGAGGTGGGATTCCCGATCAGGAACACCCCGTGCTAAACAACACTGTAATCTTAGCTGAACAACTAAAGAGAGAAACAAGTCTAAACAGACCATATACAAAATAATAATCTCAAAACATAACCCCATATGGCTGCCATCCTCTTCCTTATATAAGTTATGAGCTTCTTCACCCTTGGCCCCACTCAATTAGGTCACTACCTCCATGCAATCAATCTCCCTCCAAAATTGCGTTGTCCCTCATTAAATGTCCACTCCTCCATAACAACATTGTTGATTTGGTCAAAGTTGACCTATTCAACATGTTCCATCCCCTATTCACACTCAAAGGTGCTTTATTTAGCTGTTTAGATGGTCTCCTTTCGCACTTGAAGTGTTTTTATTATTTCTAAGGAGATTTATGGGCCTCCCTACCCACTTATTCACCTACTTAGTGGCAAAACAGTCTATAATATTCCATTTAGCTGAAAGCTAAATTTTTGGAATATTAAATAACTTTCTAATTTACTGTTGAGCTAACTTTAAGATATTTTTGACTATTTCCCTTTAACATTGACTTTTACAATAACTTCTGAGTAGCTGCTAAAATATATCTGACTGAAACATTAACTGAGGTAGCTTATATTAAATCAAAATTTCACTGTAGGTGGCCAATGTGATTTAGAAGAGTTAAATGTTGAATGGCCTTGACACCTAGCTCGGTTTTCTTCATTGGTTTATCTTCTGATTTATCTTTAAACTCTGATTTGTATTTTCCTTAATTATGTTCTCTCATTATTTATCTGCTTTCTCTATCTTAAATCTGTCTTTTAACCTTTAATCTTTCACTGATATTTTTATTCCTTTACCTTTCACTGTCACGGTGAATCTCATAACTGTCAATGTTCTTTAACTATCTTCATCCTTTCCTACACAGTCATTGTGAAATTATCCTTTTATCTCACTCTATATTTTGAAGAAAACTCGTTGCCTCTGTAGTAATCATATGATCATTTGTAATATTCCCAGTTAGTACCAAGCTAATGGGAATATTTAATTTTGTTTTATTTTTCTATTTGATGAATAAATGTGTAAAGGAGGATCAATAAAAATCAATGCCACATGTGAACAAGGCTAAATCTGGGCTATTTAAATAAGCACCCTTACGTGTGAAGGGGGCTGAATCTTTTGACTGGGTCAACCATGACCAAATCAATAGCGTTGTCTTGGAGGAGTGGCCATCAATGAGGCACAACACACTTTTAGTTGGAGGTGTCTCATGTGAAAGGAGCTATCTTATTGAAGGTGGTTTAGGGTTTGCAAGCTCTCAACTTATAAAAGGAAGAGGATGGCAGCATGGAAAATCTTGTTGAATAATATCAAATTTCTGAAGTATTGTCTGTTTAGACATACAAGCTTTCTTTGGTTGTTTAGCCCAGATTGCAATTTTTGTTTAGAATTGGGTGTTCCTGATCGGGAATCCCACCTCTTTCCTTGAGTAGCTCTTGGAAGAGTATTGCATTTTTTGTCCACTATCAGGTGTTTGGCCAAGCTCTTATTCCAACTACAGTGCAAATCCTGTTGAGGGTTTGGTTGTCTTTGTAAGTTGTAGCAAGTAGAGGCTAGATCTACTAAGATCTAAGCCAATCTAGTGCCTCTTTTCAGTGGGGAAGGCTTCTATCCCATTGGCAAGAGAGTATTGGATGTTTGGAGCATCAAATTCAGATCTTGGCTTGAGGCCAAACTTGTTTTAAAGCCTACATCGCAGTCTTTCTTCCAAAACTGTGTTATTTGTGTGGGTAGTGTTGCAGGGCCTTTTAGCACACTTTTTGGGGGAGTGGTTTTCATGTGTTGGGGATCTGCCCTTCACATTTGAGATCCAATTGGAGGGGATCATTCTATTGCATATATCAGATCAGATCTGAATGTTCATATATTTCTGAATATTTCTATAGATCTGTAGCATTTCTGCAGCATTAGATCTCAGATCTACTCCTTGTTCTTCATGTTTTGCTAAAGACCCCAAGGGGGATTTGAAGAAGAGCCTATCTAGTGTATAGATCTGATATAGATCCAAATTTTCATAGATAGATCTACTCTATATCTAAAGTGTAATCTACAGCAGTTGTAGCCAATAAAAATAATGTTTTCAAGCTCTTTTCAGTCTTAATACATGGTTGCAGCACCTCTTTTTGAGGATTTTTCTTCATTGGAGACTTATATTTCCTCTTGTACATCTCATGGGTTGTCTTATGCATATATTTTGCTAATGTAAATGTAAATAAAAATCCTCCATATTGGCCTCCTGCTCTTACTTAGCTGATCTGCGTTATTTCTCTACATTATTGTTTAATATTGTTGTAGTCCCTATTTGGGGATATTAAAGTGGTATCAAAGAAATCATCTTGGCACAGCCTGTAATATCACTTATTAGGAATTTTAGCACTATGGACAGTGAAAACGTTGTTTTTAGAAAATTACGTTACAGAATTGAGGAACATGACTTACATGCAGAATGGGAACATAAACAAATCACTCTAGCTATGTTAAACAGATCTCCCCAGCCCAATATAGCTCAAAAACACCCAAACCCCATGACTTTACCAAACATAAATTTTGAAGCATGTCCCAACGTTACTCCATGAGGGTTTCTGTAGAAAAATCCGAATCATAGCAAATATGGAGATTACATTAATCATAGAGCCAAGAAAATGGAGGTCTAGCCTCTTTTATACAAAATGGAGACAACCCGGCAAGGGTTTCATGAGTGCACAAGTACAAAATGGTATCTCTACAGAAAATCACACAGTATACTACAACTCTTTATTTGGTATGGCTGAACAATACATAATATAGTTGTCTAACACATAAAAATGGCTGAAAACCCTCCTTACTAGCCTTCTAGGAGAGGAAGAGCCTCTTCTTCTAAGAAACTATCACAAAATAAAGGGATTTAACCCTACCACAACATAACCTTCATAAATGATGTAGTTTCTGCAAGAGACTGCATTGTAGAGGTTGGTGACTGCTTGACCCAAAGTCTGATTGTGGAAATGTAGCCCATAATTCTCGTCTTAGATCCCTTCAATGAGCTGAACCAAGAAAGAGAGTGGAACTCCCACATGAGAATCCCCTCACACTAAACAGTGCAGTAAACCCAGCTAAAAAACTAAAGCATGCAAGAATTCATGAGACCCAAACATATAAAAGATTCTAAATGCCTCTCATGGCTGCCATCCCTTCCTTTTTATTCTTGGTGAGCCTCCTCACCCTGGACCCCACACATTCATGAGGTTACTTCCTTGCAAAGAGTCCTCCATCAAAATTGCGTTGTCTCCACTGGTTTCCTTCTCTTTTAGCAGAGTTGTTGATTTGGTCAACAAGGACCTACTCCTCATGCATTTCCTCCTTTGACACCAAAGGTAGCTTTATTTTGTCTACCTACACAAACCCCCTTTCACATTCGGAATTTTTATTCCTACTAAAGAGATTTAAGGGTCTCCCTACCCCATTTATTCTTCTAATCTGCAAAACAGAGCAACATATAATATTTCAACTAGCAGCAGCTAATTGGGAATATTATAGTCCTCCCCTCCCAAAAGTTGCTTGTTCTCAAGCAACAAAAAATAAGGATGTTGTAAGATCTTCTCTCCTTCCCAAGTGGCATCCTCATCAGGAAGATTCCTCCATAGAATTAGATATTCTTTGATCACCCCTCTCCTTAGCTCCCTCTCCCGTGTGTCCAAGATTGCCTCGGGTTGCAAAACTAGATGGCCTTCATCATCAATAGGTGGGAGGTCCATGTTGGCAACTATATTTTTTCCAATGGCCTTCTTGAGGCATGAAACATGAAAGATATTGTGGATCTTACTCCCCTTGGGAAGCTCCAACTCATATGCTACTTCCCCAACACGACGAATCACCTTATATGGCCCATAGAAATGCGTTTTGAGCTTTTCATCCCCCTTATCCTTGAGTGTAGATTGTCTATAAGGCTGGAGACAAAGATAGACTAAATCATCTACCTACAAATGTCTCTCTATCCGACCACGGTCTGCATATACCTTTTGCTGATTTTGGGCAGTAGCAATGTTGTCTTTAAGGGCCCGAAGTATGTCTTGACTCTCCTAAATCCATTCCTTTTCTCTAGGAGCCTTACTTGCTCCAAACATAACATCAACAAATGAGAGTGCATCATACCCATAGAGAGCTCAGAATGGGGTCATGCCAATGGACATATGGTAAGTGGTGTTTTAACAATACTCCCCCAAATGGAGCCAATGCAACCATGCCCTCTGCTGTCCTGCAACATAGTTTCTCAAGTAGCCTTCCAACCACTTGTTCACTATTTTAGTCTGTCCATTGGTTTGTGGATGATAGCTGGTACTTGGCGTTAATTCGGTCCCCACTAACCGGAAAAATTCTTGCCAAAAGCCACCCATGAGGCGGCTATCTCGATCACTCACTATGGTCTTTGGGAGACCATGGAGCCTAAACACATCTCTAAAGAAGAGGTCAAATACCTATGAAGCAGTATAATGTGAAAAAATGGCAAAGAAGTGTGAATAATTTGTTATTCTATCAAAAAATACAAAGATACAATTCTTACCCTGAACAGTAGGTAGACTGGTGATGAAGTCCATGGAGATGCTTTGCCATTTTCCATCCGGAATGGGTAGTGGTTGTAATAACCCGACAGGATGGGTGTGTTCTCCCCTGTTATTCTGACAAGCTATGTGCTTCTTAATATGTTGGAGTACATCCTCCTTGAGTCCCTTCCATGAAAATCTCTCCCGTATGGCCCGGTAAGTCTTTGTGAATCCTTGATGCCCTGCAAGTGGGGAATCATGTGATGCTTGTAAGATCTTCTCTTTGAGCTTAGAATTCTTAGCCAAAAAGACTCGGTCTTGGTTATAGATGATCACATCCATCACTCTATACCTCTTATCAATTGTCACCCCATCAAGTATCTCACATGCAAAATTATCTTTGGAATACTCAACCAATAATTGAGCCTTCGAATCTATGTCCATGCCCCTTAAGGACAGCATTGTTGGTCTCTTGGATAGAGCATCAGCCACTATATTTCTCTTCCCCTTGACATACTCTATGTAAAATTCATAAGCTTGGATTTTTCTTACCCATTTTTGTTGTCTTTCTTGGAGCTTCTTTTGTTCAAGAAAGAATCTAAGACTGTTATGAACATTTTTTACCCTGAATTTATTCCCCACCAAGCATTTCTAGAATTTGGCTAAGGCATGCATAATAGCCAACATTTCTTTATCATAGATGGGGTATAGCCTTTCATGTGGTAGAAATTCTTGCTCTCAAAGGCTATAGGATGCCCTCCTTGCATCAAGACTGCTCCAATCCCTTCACCTGATGCATCGCATTCTAGCACAAAAGGTTGAGAGAAATCTGGTAAAACTAATGTTGGACAACTACTCATTACCTCTTTAAGCTTATCAAAATCCCTCTACGCTTTAGGTCTCCAACTAAAAGCTCCTTTCTTTGTCAAATCTGTAAGTGGTGCTGCAAGTTGAGAGAACCCTTTGACAAACTTCCGGTAATATGTGCATATGCCTACAAACCCCCAGAGTTCTGTAACATTCCTTGGCTCAGGCCAATCCTTGATTGCCCGGATATTTTCTTCATGCACTCTTACTCCATCCACCCTGATGATGTGGCCCAAGTAAAGCATCTCTGTGAGTCCAAACTCACATTTAGAGAGTTTAGTTTTGGGTGTGGAGCCTGATTATCTTGTTTACTTTGTATCACAGCATTGGACCCTTGTACCTTAAATGGGGCGGCAATGCCACCCGTAAATTAATCGTTGTCGTGGGGGGTCCACGGGGGGGCAGCAACGAATTTATGGAGCCCCCCCCTGGCGGGGGGTTTCGGGGGCAGCGCCCCCGAAGCTAAAAACAGATGTAAATTTTCCCTGTAAATGTATAGTAATTTCTACTCAATCTGGGCCAGTCATTAGGCAAATGATCTGACGGTAGAAGTTATGTTTGGTTTAGGGATTTTTGCCCTAGAAGGCAACCCCTCGCTTTTATGAGGGTATTGTATTGCAGCTATGCATTGTATGTGTATTCTTTGAGCGGGAAATAGATAGGGAGACTGTGATAGAGAACAGAGGATATTACAGCGGATCTGTTGTAGGTTGTGTCTCTTCATTTTGCTGGACAATAGAAAAGAAGGACTGGCTGTTCAGGGTGGACGTAGCCCAAACAGGGTGAACCACATATATCTGTGTCTCTCTGCTTTTTATGTGTTTTTTGTGCTTGTATTTTCCGCATATTTTATGTGTTTCATTGCTTTGTAATATATAATTTTCTAACAACTGGTATTAGAGCCGAAGGTATATTTGGCTGATAAACTCACAGGAAAGAAGGGTTCCTAGTTCGAGTGGGAGCAATGGCAGAAGATGGTAAGTTTAGGGTCGAGAAATTTAATGGCCAAAACTTCCCGCTATGGAAGATGCAGATGGAAGATTATCTGTATCAGAAAGATCTGTACCTACCATTGAGCAGAAAAACAAAGAAGCCGACGGCCATGACAGACGTGGAATGGAACATTCTCGATAGAAAGGCACTCGGAACAGTACGGTTGTGCCTTGCGGCGTCAGTCGCCTTCAATATTTCGAAGGAAACAACAATAGAGGGTTTGATGCAGACGTTGGCGAAACTGTATGAAAAGCCCTCGGCCTCAAACAAGGTATTTCTTATGAAACGACTATTTAATATGAAGATGTCGGAAGGTGGATCTGTTGCAGACCATTTAAATGAATTTAATACAGTTACCAGTCAGCTAAGTTCTGTAGGGGTAAACTTTGATGATGAGGTTAGAGCTCTGTTATTCTTGTGCTCATTGCCAGAGAGTTGGAATGGTTTAGTAATGGCCATTAGTAACTCTGTCTCTGGATCTAGTACTTTAAAGTTTGATGATGTTGTTGGTGCTATCCTTAGCGAGGAAATGCGACGGAAAAGCTCCGGTGAGACATCGGGTAATGATTTGAGTGCAGAGTCTAGGGGAAGAAGAATGGAAAGAGGAAAGAGCTCGGGATATCACAGTAAATCAAGGAAAGGCAGATCCAAGTCCAGATCGGGGATAGTGTGCTGGAATTGCGGAAAGAAAGGACACCTAAAGAAAGACTTTAGATCTCGGAAGGGAAAAGAAGGAGACACACAACAAGAAAACAATCATGAAGCAAATGTGGCAGGTGATGTGTTACAAGATGCTTTGATTCTTTCTTTCGAAAATGTTATTGATTCTTGGGTTGTAGATTCAGGGGCTTCATTCCATGCCACACCTGATAAGAAATATTTTCATGACTATGTTCAAGGAGATTTTGGACAAGTTCGTTTGGGTGATGATAAACCCTATAAAATTGTTGGAATGGGTAAGGTTCTTGTAAAACAGTAGAATGGAAACCAATGGCTATTAAAGGAGGTAAGGCATGTTCCAGATCTAAAGAAAAATTTGATTTCAACAGGGCAGTTAGGAAGTGAAGGTTGTGTGAAAACTTTCACAGATAAAACTTTGAAGGTCACCAAAGGAGCCCTGGTAATAGCAAAAGGAGAAAAGGTTGGTACATTGTATTTATGAAATGGTATTTCTAACTCTGTTAATGCTTTAACTTCTAAAGGAGCAGATGCAACATTATGGCATCATAGGCTCAGACACATGAGTGAGAACGGAATGAATATTCTTCACTCAAGAAATTTGTTGCCAGGTTTGAAGAATGTTGATTTGGATTTATGTGAAAATTGAATTTATGGAAAACAAAAGAGAATCAGATTTCTCAGAGTTGGGAAAGAAAAGAAGAGCAAAAAATTGGAGCTTGTGCATACAGATGTATGGGGACCTGCTCAGGTATCATATCTCGGTGGCTCTCGTTATTATGTTACTTTTATTGATGATGCAACTAGAAAAACATGGATTTATTGTATTCAGAATAAATCTGATGTATTTGATACTTTCAAGAAATGGAAATCTTTGGTTGAGATTGAGACAGGAAAGAAGTTGAAGCGTCTCAGATCAGACAATGGAGGTGAATATTGCAGCAAAGAGTTTGATAGGTACTGTTCAGAGCATGGAATTCGTAGAGAGAAGATAGTTCCAAGAACACCACAAGAAAATGGTGTGTCAGAAAGGATGAACAAAACAATCATGGAGCGTGCAAGGTGCATGAGATTGCATGCGGGATTGCCTTTACAATTTTGGGCAGATGTTGTAGATACTGTTGTTTATCTAATAAATAGAGGGCCTTCAAGTTCCTTGGATGGTGGTATTCCAGAGGAAGCATGGACAGGTAAAAAGGTAAACTACTCTTTTTTAAAGCCTTTTGGTTGTGAGGCCTTTGTCCATATTAATAAAGAAAATAGAACAAAGCTTGAGGGAAAATCAAAGAAATGTACCTTTATTGGATATGGTGTTAATGATTTTGGTTATCGCTTATATGATTATGAAAATCACAAATCATTAGGAGCAGAGATGTAATATTCAATGAAAAGGTCTTGTATAAGAATCAGTTGCAGGAAAAGAAACAGGAAAAAGAAAGCAAGGAATACATGGTTCTTGATGAGATAACTGAAAAAGTAAAGGTGCCTAAAAATAATAATAATCAACAACCACAGTAGCAGCAACCACCACAACAGCAACAGGCACCTCAAACACCTGAAAGTGGTGTTAGAAGATCTACCAGGATAAGTAGACCCCCTTAACGATACTCTCCTTCATTATATTATTTATTGTTGATTGATTCTGGTGAACCTGAATGTTATGAAGAAGCAATGCAGGTTGAAAGAAGGAAGAAGTGGGAGCTAGCCATGGAAGAAGAGATGGACTCCTTAATGCATAACCAGACTTGGGACTTAGTTAGGTTGCCTGCAGGTAAAACTACATTGCAGAATAAATGGGTTTACAGGCTGAAGGAAGAAGATGGAGGAAAACAGAGGTACAAAGATAGACTTGTGGTGAAGGGGTTTGCACAAAAGAAAGGTATTGATTTTGATGAAATATTTTCTCCTGTTGTTAAGATGAATTCAATCAGAACTATCTTAAGTCTTGTAGCAGCAGAAGATTTACATCTTGAACGGTTAGATGTAAAGACAACATTTCTCCATGGAGATTTGGAGGAAGAGATATACATGCAGCAACCTGAAGGATATGAGGTAAAAGGGAAAGAAAAATTGGTGTGCAGGTTAAAGAAGAGCTTGTATGGCTTAAAACAGGCTCCAAGGCAGTGGTATCTAAAATTTGACAAGTTCATGTCTGAACAAGGTTATACTAGATGTCACTCTGATCATTGTGTTTATCTAAAAAGGAAAAATGATGGCAGCTATATTATATTGTTATTGTATGTAGATGACATACTTGTTGCAGGATCTAACATGCAGGAAATAAATGTGCTCAAAAGAAAATTGGCAAATTCATTTGCAATGAAGGATTTGGGAGCTGCAAAACAAATCCTTGGTATGAGGATAACTAGAGACAGGAAAAATCGCAAATTAACACTGTCTCGGAATGAGTACATAGAGAAGGTGTTGAAAAGATTTAATATGCAGAATGCAAAACCAGTTAGTACACCTTTTGCTAGCCATTTCAAACTTAGTAAGGAGATGTGCCCAAAGACCCAAGAAGACATGGATTATATGTATAAAGTTCCATATGCATCAGCAGTTGGAAGCTTAATGTATGCAATGGTCTGCACAAGGCCTGATATTGCACATGCAGTGGGAGTTGTAAGTAGGTACATGAATAATCCAGGAAAAGAACATTGGATGGAAGTAAAATGGATTCTCAAATATTTGAGAGGTACCACAAATCAAGAATTATGCTTTGGTGGTTCAAACATTGCTCTACAGGGATATGTTGATGCAGATATGGCAGGTGACAGAGATAACAGGAGGAGCACTATAGGATATGTATTTACTATAGGTGGAACAACTGTCAGTTGGGTTTCAAAAATCCAAAGTGTTGTTGCACTTTCAACAACAGAAGCAGAGTATGTTGCTGCTACAGAGGCTAGTAAAGAAATGATTTGGTTACAAAGGTTTATGGATGAATTGGGTAAGAAGCATGATATGGGCACGTTATACGGTGATAGCCAAAGTGCCATTCATCTTGCAAAGAACTCAGCATTTCATTCCAGGACTAAACACATACATCTCAAGTACCATTTCATACGGTTAGTATTGGAAGATGGAGAGTTGAAGCTGGAAAAGATACACACTAGCCAGAATCCTGCAGATATGCTAAAAAAAGTTGTAACCAGGGAGAAACTGAGATTATTCTCAATTTCAATTGGTCTTCAAGTATGATGATGAAGATGAGAGACAACCAGGTCCAAGGTGGAGTCATTGTCTAGCAAATGAAGCAGTGGTGGAGTTTCTACAATCAATCTCCAAATGGGAGATTGTTGGGTGTGGAGCCTGATTATCTTCTTTCTTTTGTATCACAGCGTTGGACCCCTTTTCTTAACAGGGTGGCAACGCCGCAAATGATGTCCGTTACCGTGGGGGGTCCGAGGGGGTGCGACAACGCCACTGAACTCCCCCCACAGCGAGAGAGGTTTTGAGCGGCGCCCGGCTAAAACAGATGTAAAATTTCCTTGTGAAAGTATAGTAATTTCTAGTCAATCTGGGCCGTTCATTAGGCAAATGATCTGACGGTAGAAGTTATGTTTAGATTAGGGTTTTTTTCCCTAGAAGGCAACCCCCTTGTATATATGAGGGCATTGTATTGCGGCTGTGTGTTATGAGTGTATTCTCGGAGTGAGAAACAGAGAGGGAGACTGTGAGAGAGAACAGAGGATATTACAGCGGATCTGCTGTAGGTTTTGTCTCTTCATTTTGTTGGATAATATAAAGGAAGGACTGGCTGTTCGGGGTGGTGTGTGCATTAGGTGAACACGTATCTATGTCTCTAATTTTTATGTGTTTTGTGTGCTTGTATTTTTCCGCATATTTTATGTGTTGCATTGCTCCATAATATTTTAATTTTCTAACATA